>JARFXV010000019.1:267500-912609 GCA_031761425.1 Cosmopolites sordidus
AAGATACCTGAAAAAGCTTCCATTATGAGTGAAAAATGATAGAATATTCTTTACATTAAACGAAATAAATAAATAACGGATTAGATTGCTTAATACAATTATTTGTCATACTTGTTTGACAAGTCCATCCCTTCCAATA
The DNA here is from genome assembly GCA_031761425.1 of Cosmopolites sordidus. Classification (NCBI taxonomy): domain Eukaryota; kingdom Metazoa; phylum Arthropoda; class Insecta; order Coleoptera; family Curculionidae; genus Cosmopolites; species Cosmopolites sordidus. Next base: position 267,640 of record JARFXV010000019.1, read on the forward strand.
CGCTCCCCTACTAAATTCCAAATATAAATTTTATTCTGGCACATGCTACATTATACCAGCGATTTTTAAAAGTTTATGTTTTGCTCAGGCAACCAGTTAAACGGATTGATTTTTGGGTTTTTATATTTTTGCTATTTGTTCTTATGCAGCTATATATACAAGTACTATTTGCTTTTGGATAAAATTAAATGTATTAAAACAATGTCACAACTATACGAATACAATAGTATGCTTATGTTACACAATATATTTGACTCCTTTTCATATTACGACACGGTACAGGTCCACAACACTGATCTTATATTACATTATAACATTTAAGTAACTTATACCTTACAAGGTTAAAATAACACTTGCGTTGTTTCATTTAATCTCTGTGTTGAAATATCAATTCTTTCTTTTTAATAAAAGGTAGATTTTGCAATTATTTCGTTCTTAAGGCAAGACGCTGATCTATATTATAAAAGTTTGGAGACCATAGTAACATAATTTGTCTAATCAATATGACTTTATGACTTATTATATATAAAGTATTGTGGGAAAGATATCAGTCAATTGTGAAAAAAATGTCTACAATAGAAGATTTGCAAAAAATTCAGGATTTTCAGGAATATTCCTATCGAAATCCTGGTAGAGAGTCTCTCTTAGAAAAATATAGAATTCCTATTCAGAATTTTGATTTCGATTATGTGGCAAAGTGTAAAGACGCAAACGAACTAGAAAACATGATTGATGTTTTGAGATCTGGACAAGAAGGTTATTATCCGGAATTGTTGCGGTATTACGATATATTAAACATACGTCAACAGTACTGAAACAGCTTCTTTTAGAGCCACCGAAAAACAATTGATTAAATTACACCCTAATAGCAGATTTTTGAGGGAGCGTTGTAAAGTTTTAAATAAAAATGAATTGGAAAAGGATGAACTAGACCAGATTGCCAATGATTTGAATAAATGGGTATCTGATGTATCCAGGTGTAGCAGAGAACTAGATGAGAGGAAAACTAATAAAATAAGGTAGACACACAGGTTTTTGGTGGTAGAAATTACAGTGGTTGAAAAACATTGTACATGGTATAAATTTTATCTACATAAGCGTTTATAGAAAACAACGAGGAATTAAATTTACGTTATTTTATTTCTTATTTAGGAGCAAATTCAAAAATAAAACCTATTCGAAATGTCCATCCTTTGCTTTAATACACTTGTAGAAATGGCCAGGTGACTCGTATACTGCCGCACGCGCCACTTTCAGGGTATCGAACCTGTTACTTTCATCAAGTCAGCTTTTGAGGCCTCGATATTGCAGTGGGGTCAAAAGCAGTCCTTCTCCTCTGAAACGTTTTGCAGCAGATAGTCGAGCTTATTGGAGGTCTGGACTTCCTGAGGATCAATCTTTAACAAAGAGTAACACAGGGAAATTGGTTTCCAAGTAAAGCTGTGCTCCATACCCCTCAAATCAGCGTTTAAAACGAATTACCTATACGCTCGGTCACAGGGAATCTACGTCCAAATCGCATGTTTTAGAAAGCATTTAAACCCCCGAATTCTGGCAACCAACAAAACATGTAACAACAACGATGAGATAAAATGACGTGGCGTACGGTCGCTGAGGTTAACGTCCGATCAACGATGTAAAAATTGTAGCGAGAGGATGGAATTTTTATCCTCATTATTTGGTGTAATGGGTCGACAGAAGTTCTTCTACATTTGCAGATTTTAATTTTTAATAATATTTTTTAAATAAATTTTACTGTGACAATGCTAGAGGGGCGACGCCTCAACGCCCTCCCTCACGAGACGCTCGCAGCCATAAGCGACTACTGGCCGAATGAGTGTTTTATAGAGCCTACCTTTTGTATTCCTTTGAATAAGCTTAGATCTTAGAACAAAATGTAGGAAATAAATTACTTTGTTACCTCTCATAATGCGATTTCTGATATAGCATTGGTGTGTTTTCCGTCAAGTTTGCTTCCCAGGTAAGTAAATTCTTTCACAACTTTAATATTGCCATCGCTGATTATCCTGGTTGTGTTCTCTTCTTAGATTGTTTTTTTTTAAATATAATCTTTATTTTATCTATATTTATTTCTATACCGGCACTTTTGGTCTTCGTCTTTATTTCATCAAATGACTCTCTTAATAATTTTTTTGATCGTGGTAATAGGTTTAGAACTTCTGAATACCCTACGATCTGTTTTTCTATATTTATCATTGTTCCATTTAGGTCTATGTCTGTTTCGCTGATGACTTTGTTCAAAACTATGTTAAATAGAACTAGAGCCAATCCATTCCCCATCGCAAACCTTCGATCTCAAATTGTACTGTGGTGTGTTGTTGGATTTTTACTACCGCCTTGGAATCCAATCTAATATATAATGTAATGTCTCTGTATACGGACTCGTTCGCCTGTTTAAAATCTATGAACATCTTGAATAAAGGAGTATCAAATTCGATTATTTTCTGCATTATTTGACAGACTATAAACAATTGATATATTGTTGAGAGTCCTGTCCATTCCTTCTTCCTGGTATGGAACTATAGTTATTCGTTATATTCGCCTATTCGTTCTCCGATATTTGTTACTACCCTTTGCCTTACTATATTTGTTAGAACTTTGTAAGTTGTGCAAAGCAATGATATGCCATAATAGTTCTCGCATTTCAGTTTATCCCCTTTCTTATGAACCGAATATATTTCCGCCTGTTGCCACTCTGAAGGCATCTGCTCATTATTCCAGACGTAAACTATTAATTTATGAATGGCTTGAAATAATTTTTTGCCTCCAAACTTCAGCAGTTCTGACAGTATGCTATCTATTTGGGCTAGTGGTGGCTCGTAAAGGAGGGCGTTGGGGCGCCACCCCTCCAACATTTATCACAGAAAATAATTTTTAGAGCAAAATACCATATTTTATATCCGTTCAGTTTCGTTCCTTTAACTAATTTTCCTGGTTCACCTCCTGTATAGGGTTTTAATAGCACGAAAAGTAAAAAAGAGGAAGTGGAATGCAAAAAAAATCTTCAGCAGCACTATTTTCTTTTACACCCTCCCACTTTAAAAACCCATGAGCCACCACTGATTTGAGCGCTTTATTACTTCCAAATTTCATTAAACTTTTGGACACGGTTAACGGAAAAGGCAAACAACAATGAAACAAAAGGTTTATAAGGTTTATTCTCCTCTTCAACTAAAGTGTGTTACAATAAGAGAGCAACATTTGAATCGTGCCCCATTTTGGCTGTCATGGTTCGATATGTCAAGAATTGTGACAGGTCGATAAGAGACAGATAGGAGTTAATAAACATGGAGCGTTACACGATACAGCAATCTTTCTGAGGTCTCAGGTTTACGCCAACAAGCCCTCGACCACTCAAGCACTGAAGGCCGAAATTGAACCTGTACCAACGAAATACCGCCACATTTATGCAAAACCGTTATTGAAAATTTCGTCAGAAGATTACGCGTGTGCTACCAAAGCTGTAGCGGCCATTTACTGGATGAGATGTTCCATTCATAATTTTCAAATGTCTATATTACAAATCAATAAATATGTTAATACTTTACTACCGAAAACTATGTTTAATTTAAAATTCACATCTTGCGCTCTTATTGTAATACAATTTAGATCATAGAGGTTAAGGATACAGATGCTTACTGTTCCATGTAAAAACTAAAGACCTGGATATCCCTAGGGAAAGCTAAGGCTCTTGATGGGCTATCAAGCCGCAGAGAAGAAGAAGATAGTCCTGCCTTTTGCCAACTAATCTATGAGCATCACAAAACGAGAACTCCAGAAAATCGTAGTCATTACTTTCCTGTAGATGAAACCATTTTCGATTTGTTTGGCACACTTTCGCCTGTTTCCACACACTGTTTGGCCTGCTGATGTGTAATAGTGAAGCCACGTTTCATCTACTGTTATAAGATGTCAAGAAACTTAGCAGAATCGCGTTTAAGCAAGTCTAAATACTTTGGTTGACTGTTAAAAAATGTGGTACTCATCGAGCGGAAAATGTTGTGTAAAATGTAGTGGACACGGTATCTCTAGATCATCGTTTGTCAACCTTTTTAGTGTCGTGACCCACTAAATGGCCAAAAAGTTAAGCAAAAAACGTTGCGACCCCCTCACTACAATATGTTCATTTGACGTTTATCAAAGTTTTACATCGGCCGGTTAACGCGGCGACCATTCGTCCTTTTTTCACACTTACGAGTCGTGAAAAAAAAACGAATCTATTTGTTTTTGTATTAAATGACAAATCGTCAATGACGGGTGTGTGTGCCTTTATATTTGTACCCTTGTTCTTACATTATTTTTACCAGTTCGAACTTGTGTCCTGCACTTGTACGTACTTGCAAAATAAATCGCTCACGCATGTGAGACGGATCATTCGTCCCGAGCGCATTTAGGCAGGTTCATTCAAGTTATGCTCTTTGGTAATAAAAACAAAGTAACGAGACAGAGAGTTTCATTGTTAATTATGTTTTTACGAAAATAAGTACTACGATTTGTTCTCTCACTCACTCAGTGTTTAATAAATTAATAACAGCGGGGTAATAAAATAAAATAAATAATATTAAATAAAATAGACAAATTTATGATAAAACGAAATGCACCGTCTACAGTAAAGAAAAATACCAGATTGTACAATGAAACATATTTCAAATATAGATTCATTGCCTTGGATGACAAGCCGCAATGTATTGTTTGTTATCAAGTTCTATCCGCGAAAAGCCTGCAAAATTAGTCCGGCATCTGGAAACAAAACACTCGTCTTTACAAAACAAACCATTAGAATTTTTCGAGCGTAAAAAAACGATAAAAAAAACGACGTAAAGCACACGATTGCAGAAAAGTTAATTTTTTTAAAAGCTATTTTATAATAAGTCCGGAAGAAGCAAAAACGTTGAAAACTATACCACTTTAGAATGACACAATATCGAGACGTATTAATGAAATGGCCAATGATGTTCACGGTCAAATCATTAAAATGGTTAAATTAGATGAATTTTTTGCTATTCAGTCCGATGAGTCAACAGACGTGTCGAACTTGACGCGATTTTTGTGTTTTGTCCGATACGAATGCGAGGGGTCAATTAAAGAAAATATGCTATTTTGCAAATGAATCCTTGGTCATGCAACTGGCGAAGGACTTTTATTGATTGACTACAGTTTTTATTGATGCAACACAAAACGAAAACTTGAACTGTAATCAATGCATCGCTGTATGTACTGATGGCGCGAAAGCGATAACGGGAAAGAAGTGGTGTGATAGTACAATTAAAAAACATTATGCCACATATGGAATGGATGCACTGCTTTCTTCACGGAAATGCGCTTGCTACAAAAAAGATGTCAGATAATTGACAAAATGTTGTTACAAACCGTAAAAATTGTTAATTTTATTAAAAGCCGACCATTGCAGACTAGATTGCTTTCCACATTGTGCGAAGAAATATGTGCCAAATACGACTCACTGCTTTTCTATAGTGATTCCAGGTGGTTGTCGCGATGAAAAGTGCTAACGAGGCTTTTTGAATTGCAAGTTGAATTCAAATTCTTTTTTACAGATAAAAAGAACTCATTTCTCAATCTGAATTACCTGTTGAGATTCACAATCAACTTATTGAAATATCGACCGACAAAACTCTACAACTAGAATTTTTAACTCAAGATTTAGATAAGTTTTGGCTTACAGGACGATGTGAATACGGAAGCTTTGAAAACATTGATCCCCTTCGTTACTTTTTAGTTATGCGAAAAAAGCTTCTCGCCTATGGTGGCTTTAAAAACTAAATATACAAATCGTCTATTATCACTGGAAAATAATTTGCTTATGTGTGTTTGCAATGATGATCCACGTATATAAAAACTTTTAACACTTATTTTTTGAACACATTGCGACCTCCCATATTCCTACACGCGACCACCAGGTTAAAAAACGATGGTCTAGATCTTTACAATGACAGCAAGCTCGCGTATCTTCAGTCGATCATTTAATACGACATAGAGCTGATTTTACACTGTTGGGCAAATCATACTGAGGGTAAAAAGTTGGAAAGTTGTTAGTCTAAATGTATTTAATTGACAAGTTGAGCAATAAAATGAGTATTGCGTTTTCTTTGTCAAGCCAAGAATTTTTCAAATGACCGTCTTAATATACGGAGCTTTTTTTAGTTGCAATGTTAAAATTAGGCACTTCCAACCGGAACTGCAACCTTTAAATTTAGTCAAGAAGAAAAGCGACAAAAGAATCAATTCAACCGACTACAGAGCATGGGATAACTACGATCCAGACACTGAAATCATGAAAATGAACCTGGAGGATGAGAAAATGCGACAACAAGCTGAACGAGCGAAAAAAGTCGAAGCAAAGATGCGCAAAGACGCGCAAAACTTTATTTGCTCCTCATCAACGAATTCTACTTTCGTCATGGCTTCGCTCGACAAGCGCCCGCTTAAAAAATCAGTTTCCTTCAACAGACATTCCACTGAAGCTGAAGCGTTATTCCTTTCGGAGAGGGAATTGGAAAAAGGCAGAGAATTTTTTAAAAATGGAGATTACGAATTGGCTTTGCAGAGTTTTTCTAAAAGTATTGCCAGCAAAATGAATGTGACAAATTTAAACAATCGAGCTTTGACATATTTGAAGCTGAAGAAATATTCCGAAGCCATGGAAGATTGTGAAAAGGTGTTGACGATAGATGGAAAGAATTTGAAAGCACAGTTAAGGAGAGCTCAAGCATTGGAAGGTAATTCGTTCAAAGAACCTCTTTGAAGATTCTTCTCAATTTTGAAATTTTTGTATACATCATGTGGGTATTATGTAATGATAAAATTAAAAATCCACTTATAGTTGTTACAAAAAGTTAATAATGAGTAGGCCCACCACGAATATTATAGCATTCTGTACCAGGTTGCAATGAAAAATCCTGCGATGCTATAGATTAAAGGAAGCGGCGGGGCTAATGCTGACGATAGCGCAGCACATGCGCCACTACAAGCTACAAATACAAATATCGACGAACTTCTTTTAACTTTCAGTCGATTCTTTTACACGATTTGAAAATGCAAATTGTGATCTTGGTAAAACGTCTGCATTTTTACAAAACGGAATTCAGTTAACCATCACATATATTCCCGGAATAGTTTAGAATATTCTTCTATTTGCGAAACACTATGAACAAGCATTACACACCTCTACGAGGAGGAGATTTTAAAAACCACCGAAACATATAAAAACCGAATACACAAGGGCTGTACTTTATTGTGCAACCTCATGTTCTTCATCAAAGGACAAAAATTAGAACTTACCTAGAAAAAGACCAAATTATGTAAACAAAATAACACATGAGCGCGACAGAACAATTCTACAAGCTCCATCTGACTTTAAGTCATACTGTCATCTCCTGACATATGGGTGCATGTAATCAAGCAATAAAAAATCACGTCCAGGAGAAATTAAATAATGTCAGGATAACATCCAGTAAACAGCAATCATATTCAAAATCAAAAAACACTAACAGAATCCCCAATATGACAAAGTACCATTACGCACCTGCTGAGATAAGCATTCTAAGTAAAGGCTTCAACCACGTAATTACACGGAAGACAATTCCGGCTGTGTAAGTAATTGCAAATATCGAAAAAAGCCTATCATCTGTAAATAGAAATACTGGGGAGTGGGAAATTAATTAGACAAGGCTTTACAAGAATCCTAAGACATTAAACAACATCCGCATCAAATCTAAACAATGGAGAATTTTAAGCCATCAAAAATATAAACGAAATAAAGGATATAATTATCTGCTGAAAATGAAATGCTACAGTCGATGAACACATGAATTCAAAAGGATATAAATCCAAAATCAAAGAACTTCGAACAAAAACATATCTGAAAAAAACACAAAAGCCAAAATCAGAAACTCTCCAATCGGCGACAACATCAAAAAACAACTCATCCCTAGCGAAATGTCGGCAAATGCCCAAAATTGTACGGCCTCCCAAAAAATGGAAGGCCGGTGTTCCCCTATATCCAATAGTTAGCGCAACATCTTACAACCTATATCAGAAAATGCCCAATCATACATTAAAAATACCCAGCACAACAAAAATATTAGACAGACTCACAATAGATTAAAACATCATAGCCAGTTTTGACGCTAAATCTCTATATCAATCCAAATCAGTAAAAGAAGTATTACAATTATTATGGGAGAGCGATGATCCACGTGATAAATTTGTATACATATTGCGCGAACAAGACCTAGTTCATGTTCAATGAATAAATTATACCAACAAACAGGGGGAGCAGGAATCGATTTTTTTAAATCACCAGCAGTGGCAAACCTCTTCATGATATATTTTGTAAGAAGTACAACTACGAGCGCGAATCTCAACCCTAAAATATGAGTCCGATATGTCGATGATTGGTTATTTTGAAAAAAATGAGCCCACCAAATTAACCAAAAATTTCAACAAATTCCAATTCCGAGAATTGAATAATTTATGTATCCGGAATTGGCAACAATGGTGTTGCTAGGTGCCATCTGACATATATATTGTAAAGTTTGACATTGTCGACTGTATATGTACTCAGAACGTTTTGTCATACGGACGCTATTTGTGTTGTTTAGTGACTTGAAAATTTCATCTCAGCAAAAAAATGGAATTAACTCGTGAGAATTTTCATGCGATGATTTACTACGACTTTCGACGTGGATTATCTCAACAACAGTACATCGATCAACTCACTTCGATTTTTTGCGATGAAGCATCATCTAAAGCCACTGTATATCACTGGTTTAGTGAAGTTAATCGTGGCCGTGGTTCGCTCACGGACGAATTTAAAGAAGGTCGTCCAAAATCGGTGGTTGTGCCAGAAAACATCGATACTGCGCACGAACTAATAAAGCAAGATCGTTAGTGACATACCATGACATTGAGGCATCCATAGGCATTCGTATGACAAGGATATATAAGATATTACATGAACATTTAGCCGTAAAAAAAATGTGCGCGTTAGATTCCGCACAATTTGACAATCGCTCGATCTATACGTATGACCCGAAATTAGACAGCAGTCGGCTGCATAAGCTTTTCAAAATGAGCCAAACTCAACAATAGTTGTCGCGGAAGAAGCACTTCAAAGCAAATGGTCGCCTGTGCTTTGGTATAAATGGGCATGTGGCTAGAGTGCCACTAGAAAATCGTAGAACGGTTAATTCTGAATGGTACACAACTATTTGTTTGCCTGAAATCTTTGAAGAAATAAGAAAAAGAAAGAGTAACCAGCGACCTAGGATCATTCTTCACTTTGACAACGCGAGCTCACACACATCGGACCGAACTACTTAATATTTGACTGCTCAATACATCGAATTGATGGGTCATCCGCCAGTCGTGATTAGGCACTCAATGTTTTTTTTTTGTTCCCGTCCGTAAACAATAAGCAACGTGGTCAACGATTTTCGACGCCAGAAGAAGCGGTTGATGCGTTCAAAAGGCATGCCTTGGAGCAACCTCAATTGGAATGGAAAAAGTGCTATGAAAATTAGTTCAAACGCATGCAAAAGTGTATCGATCATCGCGGAGAATACGTTGAAAAACAATAAAATCATTTTCAGTAATATTTGTTTTAATTTATTATGCCGGATACATAAATAACAACCATCGTAACAACAACTTCCCTTCCTAGATATTTTAAGGATAAAGATTCAAGATGGGCGCGCACAGCACAGCCGAAACCTGAATGGAAATTCTAATAAACATCCATCACAACAACAAGGGGTTGTCAACACCTTGGTTTTTCAGTCTTTCCAATTGATCGGCGATTTCCACCGAGCAAAGAAGAACATCACACAACGCCCTAAAACAAAACGGTTACTCACATAATCACCAGCAACAGAAGCAAGAATATAAATAGAAATATAATCATTTTGCCTTATATCAAAGGCGTTACATACCGCATATGATGATTACTTCGAGAACAGAAATGAAATCATTGAATCAGAAATCCCAAATAGAAAATCATTTTGGAAAGCCAGGGTATAAATCAGGGACTTGCAACCAGACATACGTGGGACAAAACAACAGAAGAACATTAGCTCTGCTCTAAGAATATAAATTGGCGGTTGACTGATTGACCGACAACCTACACCAGTTGCCCTAGAAGACCTCTTAAGTGATTATTACAACCGCCAGCAATTTTAAACGAACTTGAAGCATTTGTACAACGCGCCTCTGGAATACGTTGCCACAAGAGGCACTACAGAGTCTTTATTTAATCCCAAAACCCACGTAATCTATATATGTAGGCAACCAATACGACAAATTGATAATGATTAACAGGAAATCCCTAATTTTCTTAAACTATGATCTACGTTTATTGATTTTTTTATAAATAATATGTTTTTTTTAAATATATACACAGTTCAGTACTAATATCATTTTACTAGTCCTACATTATTTCGAACCTAAAGTAAAAAAAAAAATGTTAGAATAACTCTATCGGAGTCATGGAAAGAAAAAAGAAGAGAAACGCATCCTATATTTTACGCATCCTAAAACGTCCTATATGTTTCTTCGGAAATATTGTTGCCAAATATAAACAACGAAAATTATTTCATTAAAATAATCGAATATATTTAAAAGGCACTTTTAAAATATTTTTTGTTGCTCAGAAAGCATAGAAACTAATATAAGTATCGAATAACAAACCTCGATGACATATCTCAGGGAAATTTTAGTAAAGTTTTTGGTGGCAAATAATAGCACCTATAAATAATTCAACAGAAAAAATAAAAGTTTCTAAGTTTAAATAAACCACTAGTCACGTGGGCGACAGGATTAAATGAAGGTTGTGTATAGTAACTATGGTGGACCTACTCATTATTAACTTTTTTGCATCATAAATAGGTGGAATTCCTTGATTTTTTAGATATTTTCAAATCATCATAATACTTACATTATAACAAACATTCAATATATTTTATGAGTAACTGAGTAGGTGCAATTTTTAAACAATATTTCTTCTAGGCCTTGATAAAAATGAAGAAGCTTTAGATGCAGTAATGATAGTTATTGAAAAGGATCCAAACAACACTGTGGCCCAAGACTTGGCCGAACGAGTGAGAAAACATTGCCGTAACGTTCTTAAAAATACTAGAATGACGATAACAGAAATAGAATAATTTTGAAACGTTTAAAATGCGTTGTATTTATCTTGTGAATAATTATCAGTGTTAGTATCAACTTGTATTACTACATCAATTACAATAAATTTATTGAACCATGTATTGTTCTTAATCGTGTTTCATTATTTTAATGTTAATTAAGATTGTCGGACAATGGATTTGTTTTCTTTGCTGGAATATTTTTCTTTGAAAGTTAATTTTATATTGGCACCGCATCAATAAAGGTAATAGGTTATAAAATGTATGGGATGATTTTACAGGTTTAGGGTTGAAGTTTTAAAGTAGTATTAAACTGATAAATATTCAGCTAATTTATTTAACTTTTTCTTTCTATAAAATAAAACTATAAAAAAATTAAAAGGTCTTAGTTCATTAAATTTTATTATTAAAGTGTATACTAGAGCTGGTCGTAAAATTTTCGGCTTGACACCTAGATGGCGTAAGTATGACCAAATGACTATAGTCTTTGTAACAATTTTAACCTTTTCAAAAAAAAAATGGATAAAATTGAAATTCGAACTGTTAGATTCCATTTTAAAGGATCATCTCGATATACATTATCCACTATATTTTACATGATGTTTTTGATGGCTTTCAATTGATTCGATCCAAAGATGCTTCCAAATGAACACTTCTTAAGAGTATTTAGACTTATTTAAACGTAATTCTGCGTTTTTCTTTCCTTACGACACGTTTTTCAACATGATAATGCGTCTGCAAATACACGAGTTGTTGCTGCTCCATAACCTACGCTTCGAAGTTCGTCTACAAATGCTGTATTCGTCGGATTTGGGTTGATCTAATAATTTGAAGGGATACTTTCATTAATAATACATTAGGCAATTTGTTTTACAACAAAACTTCTTCAAACCTTCAAAGTAGGGCCCACCTAGGCTAAACAAGGCCTGGGACAGTTCACGGACGGTTTCTCGCAGTTTGACTGTTTCGCACATTCATCACATAATGACGTGAGCTGCATTGTATTACCTTGTATTATATTGCATTGCATTATATTGCCTGCATTGTATTGCCCACATCCAACCTGGTCTCGGGAGGCACTTGTTGACGTTTTGGGTAACGGCTGAAGAAATGGGAAATTTTTACATGGAGCACGGAAGAATTTTCTTGTTGAATATTTACATAGAGATGTATCTTTTAATTAATATATCTTTCCTTAAAAATATTTTTTCTCCTTATCAGATGCTTATGAAAGTATTTAAATTGATAAATGTAAAAGTAGTCTAAATAAAGGACCAATTCCATATGAAGAGTCCGGGGGAAAAACGATGAAGGCCGTTTTTTTTATTTTGAGGTTTTTGAACCATCTGGCGGCTTTTTGGTGAAACTACAACTTTGCTAAATCCCACTCTGATATGTCAACAAAAAAAGCACTGAAAAACCTATTTTAATAAAACATGTACACGGGAAAAATGATTAGGATCCGAGCAAAACCGAGGAAGAACGATTAATGTCTGTTCGTCCCACCAGCCCTCCTACCATGGGGCATGCGCAGTACCTTTGTTTACGTTATTTATTTCCCTCTTCTTTTTTCTCCAATCTTTCCTTATCAAAACTAATCAAAATTTTGGTTATATCAGTTTTGCTAATCCTCTGTTTATTCATAGTTTTTTATTCTCAGATAAAATTAGATAATTAATATAATATAAACATTAAAATTTTATATTAAGATACTATGGACAGTGGTTGTGAGTTGAGTGATATAGTGGAGAATGTTACCGAAAAAAAAACTAAGAAAAGGAAAAAACATGGACGTATGAAAGAAGTAATGAAGAAGCTCAGATTATCATCACATGAAACAGATAAAAATTACAATTGCAAACTTTTTAAATGTTTTGAAGTAGTGAATTAGATGGAAAGAAAATGTATAATTACTAAATTTAACGGGATGGGTACTTACGACGAACAAAGCAGTTACCAGAGTGGCCTTGTTTCGGTTCTGCCCGTACTTTATTAAGTTACTTATTAACTTATTTATTAACTTACTTATTAACTTACTTACTTAAACTACTTTAAGAGTTTTAAAGTAGTGTGTAGAATGTAAAGTGGTTTTACCAAACTATAGTCACACAAATTTTGTTTTAAAAATAAAAATGATAGATAACAAAGTAAAAAATTGTTTAAATTCCTTTTTTAAATTATGGTTGATTTTTTCTTAATAAATATTAGGTATTTTATCAAAAATGTTTTAAACTGAAGTGCAATTTTTGCTTTTTTTTAAATACCTATTGGTTACTTTTGTTGATCAGTAAATTAACTCATCAGAATGATGAATTTGATAAAATCATAGTGTGAGGTGACTTGAAATTTTGTTTTTCGATTTTCCAAAAATTGCAAAAAAAGACCTTCATCGTTTTTCCCCTGGACCCTTCATATGGTCCTTTGTATTACTTTCATCACAGATGAGTATTTTTACATGCTTTAAAGAATTTGATACTCTATTCCTTACACAGGTTTGGATATGTATGAAAGATACGATGTTCGATACGAAAAAGCCCAAAGAACATGGCAACATGTTCTTTTAAAATAAGAAGTCTAAGTTCACCGTCAATGTTTTTAAATGTTAAAACGTATTTCTAGGTTTATTTAAATTAACCCCTATACCTGAAGAACTAAGCTGGGTAAAAGTTTTATCTCCTCGTATTCTGGACATGCTAAATTGTCAAATAAACATAAATATTCAAAATAAAGCATTAAAAGTTTCGAAATAAAGCCATAAAATTCGAATATCAAGTAATAAAAGTACAATAATACAAATACAGTAAACCGCTGGCCGTACCTAGATAGAAATTACATTCTGTCAAAGAAAAACAGGGGATTATTCACAAAATATTGGTTTAATCATCCAAATTTATATTGTTGCCTTTAAAATAAGATCTATTTGACGCTATATGTCTATAATCCAATATTTAACCCAGACTATCCAGTTTTTTATCCTGCCGATAATCCAGTCTTTAAAATACTTCTTATATGGACTCTTCAGTATGGTCTTCAACTTCTGTGAATCTTCCTCGAAGAAGTGGAAATATGAGCTAGGAGAACAAAACAAAAATCGCACGGGTCTTTTTCAGGCAAATATGGTGTTTATAACATTTGTTAATAACATAAAAAAATAACTCTAAAAGAACACTTTCGTAATAAGAGTGTTTTAAGAAGAAGTTAAAAGCCAGACTTAAGAACTCTTAAATATGACTTCTATAGAATTCTTTGTTTTGGACTTTTAATACCAGGATAGAAGCACTGATTTTGATGTTTTATGAAATTTGGTGACCAATTTTAAAATATATTAAAAAAACATTGCAAACAATATAATATTGATTTATAATATTGAATCTGAGAATTGTATAAAAGCAGTGTTTTCTATTTTAAACATTTAAAAAATTATTGCGTTAGATTAGAAATAATCATTTACACCACTTTTGAAAACCCTTAAAATTGCAAATTTTAGAAATTGCAACCAACTTCTGTTTCTTCGAATTTAGATTTTCCTAAATGATGTTCTTCATTAAATCATTTTCGAAAATTATTATCAGTACGTAGTTGTGTATCCATTTCCAAAAATCTCATTTAATACTTATTGTAATTACGTTCTTGCATGCATTGACCACAACCAAAAGCCAGTATGACTTTTTGTGTGTGTTACAAAAGACCTAGCAGGAGAGTCACAGACCACAGCTCTAATTGTCACGTAAAATCGATTATAATTATATTCAACACCTTTTGCGTGCAAAATTTTGAATTTATTGATAAATTCTTCAAAATATTCATCACATTTATCGGATTTGTTGAGTGTATGATCTATTCAATAACAAAAGGAGTGGCAATTTTTAGAAAAATTTCAGCTAATATCAGATATAGTTGTTTTTTTTTAGCTTTTCGATATAGATAATCCATCTATATGGACATTTATCTGAATATTTATAGTACAGTCACTCGCACCGATAGCTCTCATTTAATCAGTCAGTCCTCATTGTAAGCCATAATGAAAAATATTCCCCAGGTAACACAGGGTGAATATTAGTAATTTTTGGAGTACTTAATAGTAAGTACGAGGATCTTTTGTAATTTTTTTTTTATTTTTCTATTGACTCGGCATTAACAAGCGTTTTTAAAAGAACCCCACATGCAGCTTGACTGATGTTATATTGACATTGCCATTGTGCTATTTCACCGCCCTAAACTGACTTTTGTATCAATCTTAGGAATTTTATTTAGTGTAAAATTAACATCTTCTGCAATAGAACATTTTCATAACTATTTATGTATATCGAACTGATGTCATTACAATCACGAAGCTCAAGATATTTAGTTAAAATTGCAGTATTATTTAAATTTATATCGCACAATTAAAAACAACTTTGACATTATCACTTGGTTGAACTGAAAAGTAAACCTGCGCTATAAGTAATTCATCATAAACTCGTTTTGATCGCCTATTTCTTTGGCTTTTTGATAATTCTCCAAAAGTTTTTCTTGGAAGCATTGTTTTCTATAAATGAAAATATTATATTTAATTAGTGAGTAATAAATTAATTACAATTACACCTAATTATATGGAATAAAAATTATAATCATTCAAAGTACAAATTGTTATGTTTTTTTAATATCAAAATGTTGGACTTTCACTTTTTGAATAAATATAAAACTTGTTTATCTAATAAATATCATTTTTTATAAATACTAGGTTAGAGAACCCAAATAATATTTTGCACGTAAAGAATACGTGTAGCGCATGCGTAAAATAATTATGTACGGAATATAGAAAAACAGATACAGGATGCCTTAAAGAATTCTTTATTCTAACATTTTTGAGAAGACAGCTAGAAGATCATCTCAAAATGTCATAAATATGACGTCTTCAATATGGCAACTTAAAGAGTCATTAATTTGATTTCAGTAAGAAGTAAAAAAATAATGATACTATAAGATGTAACAAAACTGATGTCTTATTTATGACATCGTCAGAAACTTTTAATTTTGGCTCCAATAAGAAGTCAGAAAAAAGAATACTTTTAGATGTTACAAAATTGACTTCTCACGCATGAGTTCTTCAAGAGCTCTAAATTTTGAGCTCTTAGAAATGATTTCTTTAAGATGTCATATTGTGACTTCTGTGAGATCTTTCTATAAGACTTCATACATAAAGCTTTCTGATTTGGATTCTGGCTGGGAAATCTATTTGTCAATTTATTCGTACAAAAACAACAGCTTAAAGTAAACGTATCAGTGTTATTTTTTAAAATGGAAATTATTGAAAATCGTGCAGTGATTAAATTCTTTGTAAAAAAAGGCTTAAAGGCAATGGAAATTCATAGTGAAATGGTGAAAATATATAGATAGTGAGATAGTGAAAATCATAGTGAAATGGAAATATATTAAGGGAGTCTACTCCTTCAAAACCAATGGTATATAAGTGGGCAGGTGAGTTTCAACGTGGTCGTACAAGCCTGGATGATGATCCTCATTCTGGACTTTCAATAAGTGCAACTATTGAACAAATAATTAATTATATACATGATATGGTTATGGAGGACAGACATTTGTCTTTGAGTGAAATTGCTAAGGCCATGGACATCTCAACTGAACAGGTATTTCAGATTTTGAAAAAGAAATTAGGCTTGAGAAAGCTATGAGCAAGATTGGTGCCGCATTTGTTAAATTCTCATCAAAAACGACTTCGAGTAAAACTTTTTAACCAACATTTGGATCTTTTTCAAAAGAATAAAATAGGTTTTAAAAGTCATTTTGTAACTATGGATGGGACTTGGGTTTGTCACTATGATCCTGAACTGCGACATTAAACCGCAAAGTGAACTGAGCCCGGTTGTACAGCTCCGAAGCAGGCAAAGTGATCAAAATCGACCAAAAAGATTATGGTATCAATTTTTTGGGATGTAAAAGGCATTTTGTTAATTGATTACCTTCAAACCGGTAAAACAATAACAGGATAGTATTATTCAAACATTTTGATTCAATTGGATGCAAAAATTCCTGAGAAAAGACCTGGCTTAGCGAAGAAAAAAAAAATTTTTCATGGCAATGCATCGGCTCACAGAGGTGTTCTAGCAATGGTCAAATTGGAGGAGTTACATTACGAATTGTTGGAGTATCCACTATAATTAATAGATCTGGCCCTTTCTGACTTTCATCTCTTCCCAAACCTCAAAAAATGTCTACATTTTTCATCAAATTAAGAAGTTATAGCAGCCGTAGATGAATATTTTAAAGGACTTCCAGAAAATCACTTCACAGATGGAATAAATGAATTGGAGAACCGCTAGAAAAAATGTGCTGAGCTTAAGGCAGACTATACGGAATAATAAAGTAATTTTTTCAACTATAAACTTGTTTTATCCTTTTCACTCCGCGAACTTTTCAATTAGGCTAGTACAAATGACTTCGTTGAAAGAAATTTTCAAAATTCTTGTGTTTTCTTTATCAGACCGAAAAGTTTTTGAATGACCATAACATTTTGCCTAGGGCTTCGATTTTTTCTTTATTATCACTCTCAAAATGTTTAGTGCATAATAAAAATCGCGTAATTTTTGAAACTTCATTAATAATAATACAAATTACATTTACTTCATGAGAATATTTTTTCATAATCTTTTACTTAATTATATTAAACATAACTTTTTACTAATAAAGATTCAGCATTATGAAATGTATATTTTGAATATTCAATATAAAAACTACTTCATATATTTATTGTATCAAATACAGACATTTTAACGTTGTGTAATGTTCCTCTTCTTTTGCTGGTACCCTTAAAAATCACACATTCTCAGGTAGAATGTATCGACAAAAGGCGGGCAAGGTGGAGATGCTGTATGGTGCAGCTTGCCACCCACCACCACCGCTGCCATCCCTTGAGAAGGAACGAACAAGTCCCGGACAAAAGCATCAACCCAGAGCAGATGCGCGGCACTTTTTTTCCTATCTGAGGGTTTTTAACGCTATCAACCAGAAGGTGCAGTCAGATGTTGGGGGATTAATTTGTGTTTGATCCGGTATATCGGAATGATTTTTTTGTGTGCGGGAGAGAGGATATTGTATAAACAGTTGTTTTTTCAATCAGAACTATCGTGGGATTTGTAAATTATGGTTAAGTATATTTTCATGTATTGTTACAATTTTTTTGACAGCCGCTATGGTTCATATTTGACAGCTAAATCGATCTAAAACGAAGATAACCACATTTCATCTAAACAACCACAGAGCACGTCAGGGGCTGGAGGTGGTATTTGCAGGTAAGAGTGTTAAACAGATCATTCTCGAAATATCTTGGTGTAATATTGAACAGATTAGAGAACACCTTACAGCAGTAGCAGGAAAACTTCGAACACATCATCGAAAAATTGGCAAATTCCAGTTGGGGTTATTCGGTAGCGGAGTATTGCAGTCCGGTATGGTCGAATAGTAATAGTAACACACGATAAAAGTTGACACAATATTGAATCACAAAATGAAAATTATCTCCGGTACCGTTCGGTCAAAGCCCTGTCACTGCCTGCAAGTTCTGAGAAATATCGCTCACCGACGTCGGCAAGATGCTCTGACAAAATAATACAAGAAACTAATGTCCAATCCAGACCTGATAGTGCCATCCATCACCTAAAATCCAGAAACTCACCTTGTAAATCAGCCGGAAGAAGTGTCAATTTCGACCCACTTGGCTATGGGACAAATAGAGGGAAGACATCTACAATCTCTAATACATTGTGGAAAATTATCCCGGACAGTATACCTCCAGGTTTCGCTCTACCGCGAAGATGTTGGGTAGCGTTAAACAGACTCAGAGCAGGCCACTGAACATGTGGCGAACTGATGTATAAGTGGGGTTTGCGAGAAATATCAGAATGTGACTGTGGGAGGGCCTCACAATCAACTACACATATAATAGAAGACTGTCCACTCCGTCCTTATCCTGGCCCTTTAAGGAACATCTTCAGTGTACCTCCCGAAGCAATCGACTGGATGAATCAATTGTACTTACAATTATACAAGTTGATCCGCCGAAAGTTAACCCGGGCGTCATCAATTTTATTCATATGAATCAAATCAAAAATTATTGGGTCGTTGGTGCCTCGAAAGACGGACATTTATATTTATGATTTAAATCCACGATACATTTATTTGTATATATTTATAAACATGAAATTATAAATTGTTCTGTTATAAATCTATATTTTAACGTAAAATTTGGAGTGTGTGTGTCATGAAATTATAAAGTTTTATATCATAGGTGGAACGTAAAATTTTGTAGGTTAAAATTGTACAGACAATTTGAAGTTATTAAGAAATTTTAGGAAAGTAGCCAATGAATTAAATTGTTTTGTTATTGACAGCGGCGGCTCGTGAGGGAGGGCGTTGAGGCGCCGCCCCTCCAACATTTATCACAGAAAACAATTTTTCAGAGCAAAACGCCATACTTTATTTCAGTTCAGTTTCTTTTCTTTAACTCATTTTCCTGGTTCACCTTCTGTATAGGGTTTCAATAGCACGAAAAGTAAAAAGGAGGAAGGAGAAAGCAAAACAAAATCTTCAGCAGCACTATTTTCATCTACGTCCTCCCACTTTAAAAACCGACGAGTCGCCACTGGTTATTGATCAAAATAATGAAATTATTATAGTATTGGTCAAAAATCATTATTTTATCTACTCTATAAATATTTTTTTTGAGACCCATTTTTATATGATGATAATGTTACTAAGCTGTGCGAATATACGGGTCTTTAAACAGTTGCACTAACATATCACATTTATTACATATCATATAATTATATAAACATATTGTATAAGGTATTTTAAACTTCCATTTTACTTCCGTCGTGTAAGTCTGTTGTTTTGGTTTTTCCACGAGGTCTGCTTGTTCCAGGAGAAGAAATAACTGGATTATGTTCTTTTCATTTCTTAATAGAATACACAGCTGTCCTTAATATTCTTAATGCTGTTGCAACTCTTTAAAAAATATATTACGATATCATTATGCAAAATAAGTAAAATGGAGTCAAATTAAGTATTATTTACCTCTTGAATGGTTAAAAGAGGCTCTAAAGGTTCCGAATCCTAAAGGTTAGAAATACTGATAATTGAGCACCAATTGTTGGGCTTCCGATTTCAGTATTTTTCCCGACATTTTCTGAAAGCACATAAAATATTAAATGAAATATAGATATCTTAAAGGTTCATACTTATATATTTCCGTTTCCGTAGTTCAAAATTATTTTGAACGGTTGTTTATCCTTCAGTGTGTTTTTTAGAATTAGCCAATATAAATTTTGTTTTTATTAAACATTTGTAATAAAATGTCTTTAGTTAGGTTAGAATTATTAAAGGAAATAAAACTTTATAAATCTTTACAAATAATGTTTATGGATTTCCGCACTTGTGGCTTTTTATTGTTTCAAACGTTTATCATAGATTTTGCTCTACATATGTTTCGCCTTGTTGGAGCTATCTCAAGAGTAGCTTGAACTAATACTAATGGGAAACACCATAATGTTAAAATTATTAATTGTATTTTTTTTTGTTTGTAACAGCCGGTCGCGTTGGTGCGGACGGTAAGAGCAGCGGCCTACCGCTGCTGTGTCGAAACCGCACTGGAGCGGTAGTTGGTTCGATTCCAGCGCTCGGATGGTTGTTTTTCTTTCCTTCTTCTGTCTGTTTACTTTCTAAATGTTTGTGATTGTTTGTAGGCAAGAGTGTAAAATCCGACGACGAATTACCCCTCAGTCACACCAGTTAAAGGCTGGGTAAGGCCAGATGCCTTCTGAGAAGTGTTCTACGTTGGTCACTCGCCAGTCGGTAGGTTTCCTGATAGACTTATGGGTAGCCCGAGGGGGGTGCTGGCCTGAGTTTGTCGGAAGCCTAGTAAATAGCCTAGTAAATAGCCTAGTTGCTGATGCGCCTCTAACCCTAACACTTTACCTTTTTTTTTTAACATCTTGCCTAATTATCCTAAATATTAGCTGGTAAAAACCAGGCTACTCAATTACAATATGACCTTATCTATTACCGAGGTGTTTTGGAAATTTAGCTCATTTGTTGTTATTATGTGACTATTTCTTAAGGATTTTTTTATTTCCAATATTTATAGTAGGTCTAATTTTTTACTTTTTTTCTGAGTGTAATAATTTAACATTGTTTTTACCTATAAAATTATTTATTGTATTTGTTTTGCCTATACATTTGAGAATTTGAATCGTTCTTATTCTTATTTCTTCTTCCTTATTGCTCTAGACTATCAGCAAACCTTGACCTTCAACCTTCGACTGCATCCGGATTGATCGCCACCAGCCTCTTGTACATTTTTAAAGTGCAGTAGTGTTTCATTATCTCTTCTTACATTGTCCTGCTAATGTGTTTTTAATCTACCTCTCTTTCTGTTACCCCCTATACGCGATTGTCCTCTATTTCATCCTTGGTATTCGGCTGTCTGGTATTCTCACCATGTGTTTCGCCCATCTGAGCTACTGAACCCTCCCATAGTCTACAATATTCAGATCTTTATATAATTGCTTGAGATCGAACTTATATCTAATGCTTCAGTTTCTATCAATCATTCACATCATGAAACCTCAGTACTCTTCAGATACTTCAAAGATTTCTTATGTTTTGCAGAGCCTTCATTTAATCCTACGAGGTATATTTTTTAAATAATATCCGTTTTTTAGTAAGAAGAAATTCTATAAATATGATAATAATATGTTTTTTCCATATTCTACATATTTGTATGTACTTTCTACATAATTTCCATTTTTGTTCAAACATTTGATATTCCGCTCAACAAGTTTTTGAATTGCGACGTCAAAGAAATCTGTCGCCTGTGAAGAAGCCCAATCCATAACTGCAGTTTTAACTTCTTCGTCGTCGTTGAACCGTTGACCACCAAAGAACTCCTTTAAGTACCAAAATAAGGGAAAATCACTGGGTGCAAGGTCTGGATTTTAAGGTGGATGATCCAGTTCTTTCCATCCAAAAGACCTGATTAGACTTTATGTTTGTGTAGAAACATGTGGCCTTGCATTGTCATGGAAATTTGGAAAAATTCAGTTTGATGACTTTGTAATCGTGAATCATCGGTTCTCTTGAATTTTGTTATCCACATCACGAACCAAATCGTCCGAAATCAGAAAAGGTCGGCCACGGGATAGCTCATCATGCACATTAACCCGCCCGTCTTTGAACATTCTTACCCACTTTCGAACTTTACTGCCATTCAAAGTATTATCACCGTAAACCTAACAAATCTGACGGTGAATTTCCACTGCTACCAAGTTTCTTGCACTTAAGAATCGAATTACAGATAGTATCTCACAGTCACCGGGCGACTCAATTTTCTTAGACACTATAAACGGACCGTATTTAAAAAAATACCCCTCGTATAATGCGAGTGACTAGTGATTTATTTAAACTTAAGGACTTTCATTTTTTATGTTGAATTATTTAACGATTTCGCACCATTTGTCACCAAAAATAACACTTAAATTTCCTTTAGATCTACTATCGAGATTTGTAATAAAACAACGTGTAAGATTTTAATTGTTTCTATGTTTCCTGAGCAACAAAAAATATTTTAAATACACCTCGTAATATTTTAAATGCACCATTTGATTATTTAAAAGGATTAATTTTCGTTGTTTGTATTTCATGAACAATATTTTCTATAAAAACTTGACCATGTGCGCTTGTCTTCTTCTTTTTTTTTCCATGGTATCTGCTTCGATGGAGTTATCACTTTATTTTTCTTTAGTCTCAAAATAATGGGACTGGCTAAATGTTATGTTTATTTTCGTTAAAGGGCTAAACTGTATATATCATTTAAAGAAAAAGATTATTTATAAAAACTGAAAATAAATCAATAAACGTATATGGTAGTTTAAGAAAATTAATGATTTTCTTTTAATCAACTTGTTGGTTGTTCACATTTATAGATCACGTGGTTTCGAGATTAAACGAAGGGTATGTATAAGCTTTTACAATTATACCACAATGTTTATATTGCAGAATAAAATTGTTTTTTTAAACAACAAAGATTAATCCAATAATTCTGAATATAACAATTATTAGAAAAATGATACATATTTTGACTGATTACAGTAGGTTAGTCATCACAAATATGTGTGTAAATATAGTTCTTTAATTATATATGTATTTTTTGAACACATCGATGATATATGGTGATCAGCAGCCATAAACGTGACAAAATATTAACAAAGAAAGGCTATCAGCTGTAGTAACTCTTTCGACACATGCGTCGGCCATATCGGCATTTTTCCCCTTTATCTAAAACACAATAAAGAATTTATGGCGATTGATAAGATATCGGGGTGTTACTGTCAGTAAATCAATGTCCTTACACAACTCAGATAGTTCATTAAGTTTAAGTGTTAAAAATAGTGACTTAACAGTTACAATGACGAATATGATTTGAATAAATGTGATTTTATACTAGGCTAATTGAAAAGTTTGCGGAGCGACACCTATAGAGAAGTAAAAGAACTGTATAATGTACTACATTTTGAAGTTTCATCTTTTATATGAACAAATGTGAAGTTTCAAGTCGATCTGTCAATTCATTCGTACAAAAACACTAGCTTAAATAAACGTATCAGTGTTATTTTTTAAAATGGAAAATATTGAAAATTGTGCAGTGATGAAGTTCTTTATTAAAAAAGGTTTAATGGCAATGAAAATTCATAATGAAAAACAATGGGTTGTAAGCGGGTAGGTGAGTTTCAACGTGGTCTTAAAAGCCTGGATGATGATCCTCGATCTGGACTTCCAATAAGTGCAACTATTTAACAAATAATTAATTCTATACATGATATGGTTATGAATGACAGACAATTGACTTTTACTGAAATTACTAAGGTCATGGACTTCTCAACTGAACGTTTCACATTTTGAAAGAGGAATTGGGATTGATAAAGCTATGTGCAAGATGGGTGCCGTATTTGTTAAATTCTGATCAAAAACGACTCCGAGTAAATCATTTTAACCAACATTAGGATCTTTTTCGAAAGAATAAAATTAATTTTAAACGTCGTTTTGTGACTATGGGTGAAACTTGGGTTTACCACTATGACCTTGAACTGCGATAATAAACTGCAGGGTGGATTGAGCCCGGTTGTTTAACTCCAAAGCAGCCAAAGTGGTCAAAATCGACCAAAAAGGATATTGTATCATTTTTTTTTTAATGAAAAAGAAATTGTGTTAATTGATTGTCTTCAAACGTGTAATACAATAACAGGACAGGATTACTCAAACCTTTTGGATAAATTTGATACAAAAATTCGTGAGAAAAGGCCTGGTTTAGCGAAGAAAAAAATTATTTTTCATCAAGACAATGCCCCGGCTCACAGAGGTGTTCTTACAATGGTTAAATTGAAGGAGTTACACTACAAATTGTTGAAGCATCCACCATATTCACCAGATCCTAACCAGATCTGGCCCCCTCTGACTTTCACCTATTCTAGAACCTCAAAAAATTCCTACGTGCCAAGCGTTTTTCATCAAATGAAGAAGTTATAGCATCCGTAGATCAGAATTTTGAAGGAATTCCAGAAAATCATTTCAGAGATGGAATAAATGAATTGGAGAATCGCTGGAAAAAATGTATTGTGCTTAAAGGAGAATATACGGAAGAATAAAGTCATTTTTTCAACAATAAACTTGTTTTATCATTTCCGCTCCGCGAACTTTTCAATTACCCTAGTAGGTGGTATATTGTGAAGGATATACAGATATATTTTATAATTTCATATCTAATTGCTAAAACCATGAATTGTCTTGCCACAAATCTGGACTTTTTTTTGCTTTTTCATACGTGCTATTTATGGCACCTACGGTACCATCGGTTCTCCCCATCTAAAGAAGATGTTTAAGATATACATCAAACTGCTACGTCATACTTTATAAGTTACTTGAGATGATTTTCCTCAGGAGCCTATCGATTCCGCATCCTTGATATGACGCTTCATGGCCATCCCAATTTCAGTTTTGTTATTCTTGACCAGTCCAGAGTATCGAATAAGGTGCGTGTAAACTATAAAGACATGGGCTCCTTTGTTTTAATCTAACATATTTTATTACCCTATTTTCAAAATTCAAAACAGCTTTGAAAATATATTCTTTTTCCTATTCATTCATTATTAGTCTTTTTATTTGTTATAAACATGAAAATTAATATATACAAGACAAAGAGAACAAGGAATCCAAAGAAAACAAGGAATATAACATACAATTAAAAGGAAAGCTAATAGAACAAGTGAAAAGCTACAGATACATGGGATCGATAATCGAGAGCAAAGGAGAATGGAAGGAGAAATAAATGATAGATTGAGAAAAACAGGAAATTTTTTTAACATGATGAAGACAACTTGGAAGGAAAGAAATACCGAATAAGATAAAAACAGCAATAATTAAAAAGGTAATCTGACCAACAATAATGTATAGCAGCGAGACATGGAACAGAAAAACATAACACACGTATAAATTCGATAGAAATGGGGTTCCTGAGGAAAATAGAGAACAAAATAAAAAGAGGCAGAATCCGAAATCAAATAATTAGAGAAAACCTACAGATTGAATCCAAAAATGATAAAATAGCAGATGGACAACTAAGGTGGTTAGGTGTCACATGGCGGAAAACAGATTCACAAAGAGGGTGTACAAAGCGCGAGTGCAAGGGAAGAACTGTAAAGGAAGACTAAGAAGAGCATGGAACGATCGGATTAGAGAGAAGACTGCAAAAAGAGGCATAATATGGGAAGAAATTAAGCAATTGACATAAGATAGGAAAAATTAGAGAGAGATGTACAAAAGACAACCTCAACTCCACACGCCTGATACCTAACGGTATAAAGGCATAGGATTAAGTTATTAAATATGTTTGTTATTGTTGACATAGAAGCTGCCAACGGCCGGTTTTTTGTTCTCAGTATAAGAACCCAGTACATATATATATACTGGGTTCTTATATATATATATATATATATATATATATATATATATATATATATATATATATATATATATATATATATATGTGTGTGTGTGTGTGTGTGTGTGTGTGTAGTGTTAGATTTTCTTGGACTGCGTCTAATGAGACAGCAGTAGCTGAGTGTGATCAGACCCCCAACCGTTGGTTTCCACAATCTCATGTGGAACACACAGTTATTAAATATGTTCGTTATTGTTGACATAGAAGCTGCCAATGGCCGGTTTTTTGTTCTCAGTATAAGAACCCAGTACATATATATATATATATATATATATATATATATATATATATATATATATATATATATATATACTGGGTTCTTATTTCTTATATATATATATATATTTATATATATATATATATATATATATATATATATATATATATATATATATATATATATATATATATATATATATATATATATATCAGTATATATAGTGAAGAGTTCATAGATGTCCATCTATCATCGCGTTGTGCGTGTCAATTGTGCTGTGAAAATGGCGAATGGAAATAAACTGACTGGTTACCAAAAAGGTGAAATGAGTGCTCTTCACTTCTCAGAACTGCGTCTGGTCTGGTCATTGATTTTTCGTTTATAATCGGTCTGAGTTTTGCGAGAAATAATTTCTCAAATACTTTAAATAGTATTTACGAACAAACAGCATTTTACTAGTACTTTCAATGTTCAGTTTTTTGTTCTCAATATAGGAACCCACGAATCAGTGAAAAGAGTGTTACCATGTGTTATCGTGTTTCAATTTTGCTTTGGCAAGGTCGAAAGGAAATAAACTTGACATTACCAAACAGGTGAAATTAGTGCTTTTTACTCCTCAGGGCTGAAGATCAAACACTGGAGACGGTATTTTTTTAAGATGGAAAGAAGAGATGGGAAAAAATGCCAAAAAAATGTCGTGAGGAAAAATATAGTGAGGAAAGCACCGTTTTTCCGAAAACGGAATTTCTCAAGCGCTGGAACCGAATGTCTCAAGCCCGGAAATAATCAAAGAAATGGGGCTAAATATATGCAAATAAACCATATGCAATAATTGTTCGAGAAATTTTGAGTATACATTCAAATTGGTTCAGCCTCATCTAGGTATAAAATTCTGCGGCTGGAATTTGCCAAATCAACGATGATCTGTGATGCTTTGTGAATAATAACATTGTTTTTCGATTTAAAAAAAAAATCAGTTTGAATGGACCAGACGGCTGGAAATTGGCAGAATACTGGCAGGATTTACGAAAAGATAAAAACATCTCTAAACGACACTTAGGGGGCGGTTCGATAATGGTTTGAAGATGTTTTTTTCAATGGAGTTCTCTAGTATTTATTTCAGACAGAATTAATGTTAATGGATACAGAAAACTTTTAACAGAGCACGTTCTTGCCGATCGAAGTTGAATTGGGTGGTTGAACACTGGATTTTCTTGCAAGAAAAAGCACCAGCCGCCTTATAAACCACTGGTTTGATTGTAATAACGTAAATATTTTAGATTGGCCAGCAAAAAGTCCTGATTTAAACCCGAAAGAAAACTTATAGGGTGACCTCGCAAGAAGCGTTTACAAACACGGACAGCATGTTTTTTTCGGTTGCTGAGTTGAAGTCCAGAATTAAAGATGAGTGGTGTCAAACAGACCCTCAGCTCTGCAATTTCAATATATGCTTTTCAATATACAAACCGAATATTGCATTCCATTATTGCAAACATGTTTTTCATTTGTCCTTATACGTTTTACATGAGTAAAAAGTTGGAAAATTTATTTTTTTTTATATTGCAATTATTGTTTTTATAGAAGACAATTTATTTTTGTAGTTTTAGAAAGTTTCATATAAAATTTAAAAAACATGTATTTAGAACTGTTTGTTAATTGCCACAGTTCATCTTTGTATTACTAAACTCAAAGAGACTTACCACTAAGATTAAATCATCTCCTGATGATGCTAACATGGTTAGCGAAATGTGCGTCGAGAACTTTAAAAAAGTGGTTCGGCGTTTAGTGGTA
This sequence comes from Cosmopolites sordidus, assembly GCA_031761425.1. Lineage (NCBI taxonomy): Eukaryota > Metazoa > Arthropoda > Insecta > Coleoptera > Curculionidae > Cosmopolites > Cosmopolites sordidus. The sequence continues at coordinate 295,874 of JARFXV010000019.1, forward strand.
AATCTCTTTGAGTTTAGTGTTTCACACCGAAGGTTCCAATAGAAAAATTGATCCTTGTATTAGCTGTTCTGTTTTTATACACACCTTATGTCCCCTAATCATAACAACGTTAATGTTTATCGTTCTGTGACGATCGCTATCAATCACAACCTATATTATATCTACATCTATGGTATTTTAGTCAAAGTTTCCCAATGTAACTAGTGGAAGCACTCAGATAACAGTTATCGACTAATAGTTTTTACCACCATAAACATTACTGGTTTTATCTTAGCTATTCTTTAATGGAGATAAATATTCCACTGTTTTTTTTTTCATTGTAGTTTTTTTATTACTCTTAGAAATACAGCAATCTGCCTATACGGACAATAAACTCACAATTTGACAATGTATAAATGATATGTACAGGTCGATGCAGTAATTGAGCTGCATATATAATTACAACCGAATCATCGCAATTTAGACTACTTTCCATAATTTTGGAAAATAATTTATTCTAAAAACAGAATTAAATTAATAATCAATTTTTTTTCTGTTAAATTCATTAAATTCGACAATTTCTTTAACTTTTTCTTTGCCACTTCTAAACCATATATTGTCTTATATACAGGGTTTTCCAATGGGGGCGTTCAAACTTTGACACAATATAGCGGACATGTTGGTGAAGCTACAGTTGTCAAATTTGGAGGTTATAGTGATTAATGTTAGACAAATCACCATGAAAAGTTACAGTGTCACCATTAAACTTGACACTTTAAGTGTCATCATTAAACTTTGCTATCAAAATGACTGCTCAGTTTGAGCTACGTTCCGTGCGCTACGATACGACTATTCGCCGTTTGGTGGACAAATTCAAATTAACTGGTTCAGTGAAGAATTAAACAACACTTGTACGTTGTTGAAACGTGAGGTGTGCAGAAAACATTCCTGTAGTTAACTAAAGATAACCCGAGGCAGTCAATTCCTCGTCGCACCCAAGAACTTGGCCTTTCAGAGACTACAACTTGGCGAATTTTGCGTCAGGACTGGGGCGTGTACGTGTATAAAATTTAATTGACCCAGAAACTGAAGGTAAACGACCATAGGCAGCGTCGAGCATTAGCTGACTGGGCTCTGGAGCAGTTGGAAGTAGACCCTGATTTCGGACGGAAAATCATCTTCAGCGACGAGGCCCATTTTTGGATGATGTCAACAAACAAAATTGTCGCATTTGAGGAGATAACAATCCACATGAGATCCATCCGTTGTAGATGCATCCAGAAAAAGTCACTGTTTGGTGTGGCCCGCTGTAATAACTGATAACTAATTTTTTGTAGCCTAAATTGAAAGATATTAATCTCAAATACTTATGGTTGCAACAAGACAGCGTTATGTGCCACACAGCACATACTACAACGGATCTTCTGCACGACAAATTCGACGGCATAGTTATCTAGCGTTTCGGCGAGGTCAACCGGTCACCAAGATTAGACTTTTTCTTGTGGGGTTACGTTAAATCACGGGTCTATGCGAATAAGCCCCAGACGACTTATGCCTTAAAAATCAACATAACCAATGCCATCAATGATTTCGAGCCCGATTTATGCGGCCGAGTCATCGAAAATTAAAGGTTTCGGATACACGCCGCCCAGCGAAGCCACAAAGAATACTCTTTGAAATAAAAAAAAAATAATGATATATCATGCACAACTTATTTACATTTAAAGTTTGAACACCCTTAATGGCAAACCCTATATCTTTTCCAAGAGAGTGTTTCGTTGATTTGATGCGCTTAAACTTTCCAAGTTATTTTGAAAAATTTTGGTTAATTATTAAAGTCAGTTCCTTCAACTCCTTGACGGCTGTATTAAATTTTGTCTTGTTCTCGGGGTGTCTAGTTAGTTGCCACGGCTTACGTAGTTTCCACCTCTCAGCTATTTATTGTTTTGATTGCTCTGTACTGATACTAATACTTTTTTAGGAAGTTTATTTGATATGAGTAATTTTGGGATCCGCTAAATTTCTATTTCGTTTAAAGTTTTAAACTCGAATATCCACGTTTAATGATACCATAATAATATAATCAAGAGCACTCGACGACATATTTGATTCTCTGAGTACTGAACTACTATACGAAGGTCGTTCAAAAAGTTCTCGACCAAACAAAGATACAATATTTTTGGGGTTTTTTTAAAAAAGTTTCATCGTAGTCGCCTTGTAATTAAAAATATTTATTTATCTCTGTGAGATAAATAAATGAAAGTGAAAACACATACGTTTCACACAAGTGAAACGTATGTCATGGAGTTTTGTAGCAATAATCTGAGACTTATTAAGGCGTATTATCATGACAAAATAGCACTTTTTTTTTATGTTTAGCCTGAATCACATCTTTTAATTGATCTAGTAGTAAAGTATACTTCCCGGTAATAATTCTACGATTTGTCAGATAATCTATGAGCACCACACCATGAGAATTCCAGAAAACAGTAGCCATGACTTTTCTTGCAGATTGTCTAATTTTTGGCTTCTTTGGAGCCCTTTCACCTGCTTTCACCAACTGTTCAGACTGCTGCTTCATCTCTGGCGTGTAATGGTGAAGCTATGTTTCATTTACTATTAGAAAATGTTAAGGAAACTCCGCAAATCGCGTTTAAATAAGTCTGAACACTCTTGAAAAATATTCATTCGAATCAAGCCATCAAGCGAAAATATTTTTCATACTCAAAACATCCTGTAGAATGTAGTGGATACTACATGGGTCTATTGAGATAGTTATAATGTCAGCAAGTTTGCGTACCAGTCGGCGATTAATACAGCGATTAATACAGGTGGCCAGGTAATACAACAATGTGGATTTTTGTGACAATCTTGTTGATTGTAGCGATTTTGTCATTATTATCAATGGGTCTACAACCGGTTAAATTCAACAACCACTTTTTTATCGTTGAAAATGAAGAAAAATAATCCTTTAAAGAGGTATGAAACTCTTTTTAATAAGTGTTTCGGTTAATAATGTCGATTTTTTCGCAAAATTTGAGTGTTTATTTTCCATAATAAAATAAATTACCTTAATAATCAAAGTATTGGCTATCGTTAGCTTTTACTTTTTTCCATCTTTCTGTCAAAGAATGGATTCCGCGCCGAAAGAACTTTTGGTTTTTTTTAGGTCAACCATTTATCAAGCCAAATTTTCACTTCTTTGTAAGAATGTAAGTGTTGTGAAAGTCTGTGCTGCATCGATGGAAATAAAGGGTAGTCTGAAGGGACTAAGTCCGGTTGAAAACGGCAGGTGGGGTAGGACGTCCCATATAACGTTTTTCAAATAGTTTATTTTACACATTTTGCAACATAGGGCCGAGCATTGTTATGTTGAAAAAAATAACTTTATCGTGTCTTTGGACCTATTCTGGCCGTTTTTCCAATTGTTGTCGGTATCGATTGCCAGTAATCGTTTCACCAGGTTTTAAGAGTCCATAATATACAGCTTCCCTACTGTCCCACCAAATACATAGCAAAACGTTCTTTCCATGTATGTTGCACACCGATTGTGAAGCTAAAGGCTGGTCTGGGTCTACTCATGATTTTTTGTGCTTTGGGTTGTTAAAATAGATCCATTTTTAATCACCTGTCACAACTCGATGCAAAAAAAACCTTTTCTTTTCTGTCTGGCAAGCAAAATTTCACAAGTTGTGTTTATCCTTTCAATGTATCTTTCTTTCAATTCATATGGAACCCATTTTTCTTCCTTCTGAATCTTTCCCAATTCGTGAAGACATTCGAAAATGGTGGATTAGGCAACATTCAATGCTTCTGCCAATTGTTTCAAATTGTATGTGTTGAGTCTTCATCCAATAATATTTGCAAATCTGCATCTTCAAACTTTTTCGGATGTCCTAGTCTTTTATATCAAAATCACGACTTTTAAAGCGTTAAAACCATCGTTCCCCAGTATTTTAGGTTAGAGCTTATGTTTGCCATAAGCTACAACCAACAATCGATAACTTTCTGCAACCTTTTTCTTCAAATGAAAAAAAAATTATTAAACTTCTCCAGAAAACGTTTTTGTCTGGTATATAATTCAACATATTCAAAGCTACCAAAAACTATGTTTTGTGCACAATGACAATTAATAACGAACTGGCTTTTGATGGCGTATTTTTACCCTCCAAAACGCCATAGACGTCATTAGTCTATACTAACAAATGTATAAGTAACCCCATCTCTTAGCAAAATCGACATTATTAACTGAAACACCTATTATGTTTGTCTACATTAAACCCTTTAAAACACACTATTTATTAACAGCTTGAACTTTTATGGATCATATCTGACAAATATCATATTAATTTGGTCATACTCGAGACATCCCCGCGTCAGGTCGGGAACTTTTCGAATGACCCTCATATTTTATAAATGTCACTTGTTTTTAGTCTATTTGTGCTAGGCGTCTGTATCGTCTATTACCCAATAGTTATATAAAGAGTTTACACTAAAAGTAGTTGTTTTGTATTCATCAAAATCAGGGATATCAAGTTCTGACTCACATATGTGACTATTAAAAACAACTGAAAATTTTCTATTTACGATCGCGATGATGAAATTTTTTTGTTTTGTTAAATTTTTATGTAATTTATACGATCGATAAGACGATTTTTCAGGGTTTATCTTTTACGCTTGTCTACTAAAACAATAATTTAAACTACTTTGCGGATACATTTTTAGATGGTTTAAACCATATCGGATATAAATGCAGTCTTCGTTTAATCCCGAAACCTACATAACATATAAATGTGGACAACCAATACAGTAAGTTGGTAATGAATAACCCTAATTCATTAATTTTTCTTAGACTACGACATACGTTTAGTGCTCTTTTTTCAGTTTTTATAAATAACCTTTTTCCTTGAATGATTTACACAGTTTAGTACTAATAACGAAAATAAACGTAACATTTGACCATTCCTGCGTTATTTTGAATCCAAAGTAAAAAAAATGAATATAACTCCGTCGGAGTAGATGCCATAGAAGGAAAAAAGAAGAGAAGCCAGATTTTTTAAATTAATTGTTCATTCAATTTATTGATCATGAAATGCAAACAACGAAAATTATTTCTTTCAAATAATCAAATGCGTTTAAGCGATGCTCTTAAAATATGTTTTGTTACAAAGCAAAGAATTTTATTAATCATACACGTTTTTTTATTACACTACATTAAAACCCGCGAATAAATCTCGATGACAAAGATACATTTAGGGAAAATTTTAGTAACATTTATATTTGATGACTTTAAATAATCCAAAATATCAGACTGAAAGTTCCTCGATTTAAATCATAGATTCCCAAAGTGGTCTATATCGATTTCCAGCGGTCGACTCCGAACTGCATAAGGTCCATATCAGCGAAAACAAAAATTGGAGGTGCATGAGATGTAAATGGGGGTCCACGAGAGTGGATCCCATTTAAGTAAGCCGTGACCAAAAATTTGCCTTTCCATAAATGGAATAATCCACAAAATGACAGATATGTGGATTATGTACTTACATAATAATATGTAAGTACTTACATATTACTATGTACTTACATAATACTTTCTTAGACTTCCTTCCTTTCTTATACTTTCTTATAATAGACATATAAATTACATATGAAGTAAATATTTAAACATAAATGTTTATGAAACCTGATGAAGATATGGAGCTAGATTCGGGGAAGGAAACTTCATGACTCCATGCTTCAATCATGAGAAAATTCGTGGTCGATGATGGGATGACGATCATTCTCCGTGGACGAGTCAAACCAGCAACTGATTGCTTTGAATTTTAATTAAAGGTAATTGCTGGAATATTCTCTTGCATTCAATCAACCTATTTCGTTTTATTATTTGTATACTTGTTGTTGAAATTTAAGTTATTTTCTAAAATATCAAACTGTTTAATAATTATTATAAATTCAGTAGTACAAAATTATTTTATTTACTACACATATTAATTAAGTATATTTCATAGTATATTTTATAGTATATTTCATAGTATATTTCATAGTATATTTCATAGTATATTTCATAGTATATTTATAGTATATTTCATAGTATATTTCATAGTATAATTCATAGTATAATTCATAGTATATTTATAGTATATTTTATAGTATATTTTATAGCATATTTCATAGTATATTTCAAAGTATATTTCATAGCATATTTCATGGTATATTTCATGTTTTGTGTGTGACTATTTGCTTTGTGGTCGCAACATTTGTAACTTGTAAAAACTTGCACTAGCAACGCTTTTCCAGATTTGTACCAGAACTTTGCAAGGAAAGCGCAGATTTGCACCGTTTGTACTTGCTCTTGTATTGCTCGGACTTGTTTAATTCATCAGTTATAAATACGAATGTCAGAGACAAACAATATTCATTTGTTTTCGGAATTTTGAAAAGAAAAGTGTTAAGCAAATATTTTTAGAAATATAAATAGATAGTTAGGAGAAGTGAAGTTAAAGTGAATCAATGTCATCTTGTTTGGGAGTGCTGGAGAAAAGTAAGTAAATTATTTTTTTTATAAAATTTTCCTTTTGTAGTTCCTCCGATTGCATAGAGATGCCGATTCTGAATTGAAATAATAGTAGTTCATTATTCAAGTCAACCACAATTACACGAGTATTCTTTAATAGTTTCCTTTTTCAAAGTTTTAGCATTCGGTATTATAAACTTCTCTATCTTTAAAAACAAGATTCTATGCTTTTATACAAACAAGTTCTATAGTAGTTTTAAATAAAGATAAGTGTTTACGAGAAGTTATTGGTTGTATTTTTTGGACAATACTGTAATTGTGGAAAACTCGCATATCACTGGCAAATCCACTCAGTTAACACTTTCACAGGTTCACAAACATCAAAATCATATACTAATAAACATCGCCTCTAAGTGCCCAAACTGTTGCAGATGAAGTGCGAAATATAACCGATAGGTGGCGATACTTGAAAGCCGCAGGATATTTGTTGACTGAAATAAGTCAGTTCTTCCACTCTTGCAGATCGATTGTTTACGACATGAAATATATGGCTTTGGAGAAGCCCAGAGAAGAATCAATTAACCCAGCATTATCCAAGGAGCACATGAGTATGAGCGAGTCGATAATACGTCAAATTGCAGAGAGGACCTAAGCTACAAATAAGGTAAGACAAACGCTTTCCAAAGTTGCTAAGATAAAGCGGATTTTCAGCCGCTATCTGCTTTTGCGTTTAATGAAATACGAAGCCATGGGACGTATCATCGTTCACGTCCTAGGTGCGTTCTCAACTAAGGGCGATACCATACGTTTTTTTTAGGGGAAAATATAGACATCTTTCAGCTGAGCAGTGCGCAGGCACACACGAGTAGTTTAGTCCAAAATTGGCAGTCGGATAACGTTTCTTTTGACCCAAACAGTAATGCTCTCTTAATATTCCAGTTCTGAATCCTTTGGACTATTATGTTATGCATTAAGGGTTATTGAGAGACTCATTAGTAAGTTGAGACATCTCAGTAGATCGCCATTTAAGACACATATGTGAATTTTGATCAAGATGAGTTACAGAGGGTGTATCGGTTTCAGAAAATTTAATCACTTTTAACTTTCTTAGTGGTCAAAAAGATAAGAATGTTGAAGTATATTGATAACGTTGATTTAAAAACATTTTAAAAACAAAGGATCATACTAAACATTGTACTGCCGAAGAACGCCGGCTAATTTTGCAATTGTGAGAACAGAAAAAAATTATAACTTTGAAAAGATCTTCAAAAATATTAAAAGAAAAAAAACATGGAGCAAAAACCAGAGCTCCGAGGCTTATAACGGAAAACTTCTAGTCGAGAAGATACTCGTTTAATTCGTGGGGTGTGTAAAATCCTTTTTTGACTTCGACAATTGTCAAACAGGAATTAGATTTACCAATCACTACGAGAAGTATTAGGTAACGTTTGCAACAATTTGGCTATAATGGTAGAATTGCTAGGAAAGTTTCCTATTTAAATAAAAAACTTAAGGAGCTTGCACGAAATAATTTAAATAGAGAACATTGGAATAATGTTCTTTTTTTCCGACGAAACTAAAATACATTTATATGATAATGATGAAAGAGTACGCGTTCGGCGTCGAGTGAATAAACATTTGAATCCAAAAAATACTATTGGCTGCGTGAAACATGGTGATGGTAATATTAAAATTTAGGGTTCATTTTCATATGCCGGAGTTGGTCCAATTCATTCGTTAAAATAAAACATGACTAAAGAAATTTACTTCTTACAGAATATTATGTTGTCTTATGCCGAAGAACATATACCATTACGGTTGAACTTCCAGCACGACAATGATCCCAAACACACCGCCAAAAGTGTGATAACTTGGTTGGATACCACAATATTATTTGTTTACCTTGGTCATCTCAGTCACCAGACATGAATCCTATAGAAAATTTATGGAACATTTTGAAGACGCGTGTAACTTTAAATGAAACATCAAATACCAAAAAATTATGGGAGACTGTTCTGGTATTCCCTTCCGATATATACTCCATGCCTAAACGATGTGCGGCAGTTTTGGAAAATAAAGGCTATAGCAACAAAATACTAACTAATAAGTTGATTTTGACTAGTTTGTCCTTGTTATACTACTTTTTTCTTTTTTTTGTGTGCTATTTCTAAACACTCTTATTTTTGTGACCAAGCTCTTTTTTCTTAAAAGTTATGTATGTTTTGAAATAAAGTTTACATTATCTTCTGATATATATATATATATATATAGAACGCACAGAACGCATGTATATGCATAGAATACAGAAGTATGAGGGAAGTATAAGGCCTAAAACTAACAGAGGAAGGATACAAACTACATTCTAGAAAGACCACAGAGAGAATGTCCAACGTAGCGGCTGACATAAGAAAAAGAAGGTTGAAATTCTATGGACATATCAGTAGACTCCCACGAACAAGACTCTCCAACAGAATTCTTACATACATGCAAGCTGTCAAGTCAACAGTACCATGGATCGCACAAGTCAGAACTGATCTGGGAAAGGCACAAATGGACCCGACAGAGATTAAGGATAGAACAACGTACAGAAACAAAATACATATGTGGAACCTTGCATCAGAGAGCGGTTTCGGAGAGATCGGGGACGAGGTGGACGGAGGAGAGAAAGAGAACCCACGGAGAAAGGATGAGAGAGATGTGGAAGATCATGAGGAACACTCGAAAATGAGTCAGAATGCTTTGCATGTAGTACCATGGATCGCACAAGTCAGAACTGATCTGGGAAAGGCACAAATGGACCAGACAGAGATTAAGGATAGAACAACGTACAGAAACAAAATACATATGTGGAACCTTGCATCAGAGAGCGGTTTCGGAGAGATCGGGGACGAGGTGGACGGAGGAGAGAAAGAGAATCCACGGAGAAAGGATGAGAGAGATGTGGAAGATCATGAGGAACACTCGAAAATGAGTCAGAATGTTTTGCATGTAGTACCATGGATCGCACAAGTCAGAACTGATCTGGGAAAGGCACAAATGGACCCGACAGAGATTAAGGATAGAACAACGTACAGAAACAAAATACATATGTGGAACCTTGCATCAGAGAGCGGTTTCGGAGAGATCGGGGACGAGGTGGACGGAGGAGAGAAAGAGAATCCACGGAGATAGGATGAGAGAGATGTGGAAGATCATGAGGAACACTCGAAAATGAGTCAGAATGCTTTGCGTGATCAAACTGGGTCTATACGCACCGAATAATATATATGCACAAGTGTGTCGCATTTAAGATGAATACACCCCCATATTTTCGCTATTTGAAGGAATACAGATTTGAATTTTTGCAGTCATACAGGTTGGTGAGTCACATTTTTTGAGATAGTCAACTGAAATCTGAACTTTAAACTCAGCCTACTACGAATTCACAAACAGGCTTCTCGATATTTTGCTTCGCGTTAGAGATATCGAAAAATTATTATTTTAACCCCACATATCGAGTTTCATGACAAAATTCGAATTTTTAACTTTTTCATTATTTTATTCTATACACAAAATTATTAGAAGTTTATTTTTTATTTAATAATTAGTGTGCCATGGGAAGTAAAAACTTGACACATTGTCAATTTAGTAGAGTTATATATTCAAATATTTCAGTAAAATAAATAGCACTTACAAAGGAATAATTATTTTATTCTTATGGAAAAACAATTTTTGATTAAATTTAGGAAAAAGTATACATTAATTTTCATAATACAAATAATTAACTATCAAATGTGATATCTCTCAATTAGTCCTCCATCTATTTGAATACATTTTTCGATTCTGTTTAGCTACTCGACTAAGTTCCGGGATGCTGATTTCTTGACAGGCTTGCCTCATTCTGGCACGAAGTTCATCTCGATTTGGTAAGGTCGTCAAACAAAAATTCTAGTGACCAAAAAGACTCGTCACCAATAATGACGCGTTTCCGAATTAAATGGTTACATTAAAAAATAAATGCTATAACATTGTTTTTATAATTCGATTAGTATTTATATATTTTTTTGTTATATTATTTTATCTTATATATTAGAATTTCTTGTTTTTTTATTATTATATAATACCGTAAGGGTGTACATAAAATTACAAAATTTTGTCTATACTGTTTACCTGTTTCCTAAGATCCTTAATTAGAAACCATAAAGGATAATGGCATAATACGCAGCAAAGTATCTTTTAGGTAAATAAATGGACTGTTCATAAGGCAATTAGTTATTTTATAACAGAGCTATAAAAATTCAGGTCGGGTCAATTTAGGAAAAGAATACAAAAGGTTCCAAATTAAATTCTATAGTATGGAAAAAATATTTTATTGGAAAGATTAAAGAACACCACAGAATTATTTCATGTCTATGAAAACGAACACGCAGCAATTTTAATAAACAAATATCCTTTATTTAGTATTAGTTTATGCCTGTGAGAAATTCAAAAATTAAAATGTCTGGTATAGGTAGCCTCGAAATCAAATGACGGGCATAACAGGAATGAATATTCATTTAAATATGAAAGCCTACGTTACATTAGAAGATATTCTTTTGTTGGAAATGATGGATGATTATTTTCAGTTAGGCCAATTCAAACTACCGGTAGTATGATAGACTGAAACATGTTTCTCAAATAAACATGCTGGAAGAAACGGCCCCGAATAAAATGGCGATCTAAATCCTTGATTTGCCCCAGTGGGCTTATACTTTTGGAGATTTTTAAAAACCAAAGTTTCTACAGAATTCTATAATCCACGTGGCTAGTGACGTATCCACGTAGTTTATTTAAACTTAGACTCTTTTAACATTTTTCACTAAAATTTCCCCTAGATGTATCATTTGTTCGCGATGTGTTTTCACAGTTTATATGCTTCCTAAGCAACAAAAACATTTTAGAAGCTTCTTTTAAACACATCCATTCCATTATTTGGAAGAAATAATTTTTCTTTGTATTTCATCAACATTATTTTCCATAAAAAATTCCTTCTTTTTTCCTTCCATTGCATCTGCTATGATGGAGATAGTTTAATTTTTTTTTATATTTAGTTTCAAAATACTGCAGCACCGGTCAAATGTTATGTTTATTTTTGTTATTAGTAGTAAACTGTGTATATACTGTCAACGGTCCTTATTCGTGGGGGAAACGTTCCGTAAATATGCCGCGAATATAGAATCCGTGACTACGGAATGGTAATTTGTATGGGAATATAGTGGATATATTCAAAGGTTACAAAATAAAAAGAAAAAATATATTAGAAAATACAGTTAGATTAGGCCACAGTTTTTTCACAGTTTTTTTAGTTTTAGTTTTGAATCCGCGAATAAAGAAAATTTCAGCCGCGAATACAAGAAGCGGTCCTAATTTTTTAATCTGCGGATACTGAAAACACGAATAATCGATCCGCGAATAAGAAGCTTTAACTGTAATTCAAAGAAAAATATTCTTTATAAAAACTGAAAAACCCAATAAACGTATGTATGTCATTAAACTATGACAACACCTACAACTACAACCAACCTAGTCGTGTTGGTTGTCCATCTTTTATATATGGGTTTCGGGATTACACGATGACTGTAAAAATAAACCAAAAATATTAGAGAACTTATATTATGCCCCTGCAACAAAAAATATGACCTTGAATATAAGAATGAAACTAAAAAAATATAATCATTTAAAAGGGAGAACAGTCAATGTAAGTAAAATTTTAATTTATTTTAAAACAGTTAATTTTTTACACCGAAAGAAGGATAACTGGCATTGAGATTAGATTTGACTCATTTGAGAATTGATTCAATTACATTGTTTTATCACAAAAAGTAACTTGTTTTCGTACCTATGATCTTATCAATAAAATAAAATATTATTTTACCCAAAAAATCCAAACTCATTTCTTTCGATATACAAAATTTATTCCTGAGTATACCATCAAACAAAGTAATAGAATTAGTTGACGAATTACATAAAAATAAAACTAATTTTATAATGGAACAAGAAATTTTAGAGCTGGCGTCTTTGATAATTCATTTTATGTTTCGAATGACAGTTTGATAATATGGAACTCTTTAAGTCCTTTATTGGCGAAAATTTCTATGGACAACAGAAAATAAGACAATGGACAACGTAGAAAATAAGATAAATCAACATCACTTGTTTAAATCTTCACTTTACTGGTACATATATGTTGATGATATTCGAATTTGTTTTACAGGTTCTGAAAGACAATTAAATCAATTCATAACTTACATAAATTCTTTACATAAGGACATTAAATTCACAGTTGAAGAAGAGCAACATAATAATATTAACTTTTTAGACTTAACAATTACTTGAAAAGACAATAAACATGATTTTACAATTTTTCATAAACCATCACATTCAGATTTAATTATACACAATAAATCTTGCCATCCTTATTCACAAAAGATGACTGCATTTAACTCATGTATACACAGATTATTGAATATCCCTATGTAATATATTCTGTTAATAATATAAGAATGCAGTGTGCACAACAATTACGTATACTAATAGTTACCAAATTAGTGTTTAAACATTTATCCAAAACAACCGATATAAATATTGCTTTCAAAATAAACAGCAGTCTTGGATGTCTCATTAAAAATAACAGAAGTCAAACAAATAAACTCTATAAATCAGGAATTTATTTAATTGAGGGCGGGTCGTGTACAAAAGTCTATGTTGGACAAACAGGAAGGTTTTTCTGTACTAGGCTAAATGAACATAAAAGAAGTTATATTAAACAACAAAAAGTTGTTAGAAAATCATACTTTCAATGATAATTTTAAAAGGTTAGAATATGAAAATACACCCAAAAAAATGAAATCTTTTAGAGAAATGAATAAAAGAAAAATTTGGATATTTTGTTAAATGACTTGAATGGTTCACCGTTATTAAACTTATATTGCCCTTCTAGACGTTGAAAAAATGGATTTCTCCACTATCATCTTTTATGGTATTTTTAGGTCGATGGATAGTTTAGGTTTAATTACTATTCTTACTACTAGTTTAACATAGCTTGTATTTGAAAAAGACAGTCTGTGCCGAAACAATTGTTATACATATATTAAATATAGTGGAAATTTTAGATATTAATATTTGCTTATTTATTTAAAATTAATTTCCATCAAGAATCGGCTACCTCAGTAAAATTTAATCCAATAAGCTTAGATTGTATTCTATTTCCTCCATGGCTTCGCATACTGCAGCTCTTTTGTACGTGGTCTTTATACGCCTGCCTGAAATCTATGAACATCTGGAATAAATGAGTATCAAATTCGGTTGTTCTCTCCATTTTTTTGGCGGTCCACGAACAATTCATCTATTGTTGAGCGTTCCTTTTTAAAGCCTGCCTGATATTTGCCTATTCCTTCTTAAATATATGGCACTATCCTCTGCTTTGCTATATTTGTTAGAACTTTATATGTTGTACAGAGCAAAGTGATAAGCCACGATAGTTTTCGCAGTTCAGTTGCTGTTGTTATTCTGTATGTTGATTTTAATTTTTTTTTTGTAGGAATATGTATTTATTTTAATTTAAAGATCTTTACAATATACAATACAATCATTTTCAATACAATATCATACAGACAGTACGTTTAGAATTTACGCTAATACACTAAAAATACTACCTTACGACCCACAAAACACTGCTTGTGTGAGGGTCAAACACGAGAAAAAGAAATAGAAATTTTAGAAAAGAAATATATAAAAAACCGTCTCAACATTCAGTACAGGCAATCACATTACATGAAATTGGATGAAAGGATGAAAAAGGACACAACCCCACCCCATATATTAAGGCTCAAGAACAAAGAAAATCAATTCAGCCATGCTGATAAACACTAATGACTAATGGCTTGATAAGCTAATTGAGTAATGGCCTGATCTAATTCTTTGCTTCCAAGCCGCACTACTTCTGAAGGTATGTTGCCTATTCCAGGAGCTGTATTGAATTTTCCTCCACCGCCCTGCAACGGTGGTATTTCTTCTTCTGTTTAAAAGCGTTTCAAAAAATATCTTCCATTGCTTTAGTATGTTGGTTGGTCTATGTTGATTAATAATTCGCCATCTGCGTCCCTGATCAAAATCTTTCTAGGGTGAAAGTTTTTTATTGTCTAAATATTCTGGTAAAAATTTCTTGTCTCCTTACAGAGTCACACTTGTAAAAATAATACCTCGCTTGAATCCACCTGCCTACTTAGATTTTAGGAGTGGTGTATACGAAATTCCGAATATTTATATTTTTAAAAATAAAACTATTTATCTTCTTTTATATATTTGCACATATTCAAAATAAACGACAAATATTTGTATGTACTTACAATTTAATGCATATCCAGTTAAAAAATTTGTTTGTTTTCCGAAATTTCCAATTAAAAAACATTCACAAATTTCTTGATAACGAATACATAATTATATTAACCTTAAATATATTTTATGTCCAAATTAATTAATTTGTTTTTATTACAATATCAAGATACCCTTGGTTGTTTTGACATATGATTAATAACTATAGGAATGTTTTTTGAATTTTCCACTCTGAACTATTATATCAGAATGAAACATTTCATTATTATTAATAAATAATTAAATGTTCCCATGATTCATTATTTAAAATAATTGTCTATGAATGAGAAATTATCCACAATTCAGAAAATTTGAATCACTATTTATTTTCCGAACCATCCATGCGTACCTTCCATCACAAAAAAGTACTCATTCTGTCTTATTTCAGACATCTACCTGTCGAAATTACTGGAATTCGATCGTATAAAAAAAAGTGTATTTACCAAATAACATAAATAATAAATAACAAAAGGTAAACAATACCAATAAATTGAAATAGACCCTACACTATAAGCATCGACGAATCTTAACGAACAAAAACGAAGATTTATTTGCAGCATTGTCAATTTGATCAAAATATTTTCCTTTTACAATATGTTTTAATTTAAAAATTCTATTTTTTTTATGTAACTTATATTTATTAAAACTTTATAGTCAACTAATAAAAAGCGTTCTTTCAAAGAAAAAGGCTTTTGATAAAACTAATTGTAATATATTAATTAAATGGTTTTGGTTTTTGACTGAAAATAAAGTCATACTTAATAATTATATTTAATTATAATTTAATGCAGGTATATACAATAAAATTTTTATCTGAAAAACTTAAAGTATTCCTTTAATATATGATTTAGAGTACTTAAAACTTAAAAATCAGATTTGAGAATTCTTAAAATCTTCTGATCAACGTTACGATCAGGCAACAGTGTTGGCGTCCCCAGCAGCTTCTAGAGTTGATATTCGACCCTAGACAGTCAGACGAACCATGCTTTTTGCGGAGTGTGTGTCTTCGTTCGTTCTGTAAAAATCGTGTTATCCATGGCTGTGCTTTGTTATTCGCCGATTACGTGCTGAAAACATATCGGCAAAAATTCTCTTTTGTGTTTTTTTTTTACTTGTTATTGGGTTTATATAAAATGTGCTTTAGTTGATGTTGACATTTTACAACACCAAACATATTTGGATTATATTCGTGAATTTTGCAGACGAAATATTATTTCAAGGTAAGTGTATGTGTGCAATGTCATCAGTAGTTCTTTTTTCTGACCTCTCCAATAAGAGGTGTCGCAATTTTTTTGAAGGTTTTTGTAAATTTGTGGATTCGTAAGTTCTATGTAATTAATTCTTAATGCTAGGTAATTTTAGGATATTTGAGTGTTCTCTAGTGATTTTAAAGAAATATATGTAATTTTAATGTACATGTAAATTTCTCTTTGTTTTTGTTCAGTCTCAGTGACAGAATCTTTTGTTTTGACCAGTTAACGTTGTTATTTATTGTCATTTTGACTTAAAATTGTGTATTTAATTACAATTCATTCTGAATGTAAACAAAGGACTTGTTTATCTTTCTGATATTTTTAATTTAAACCCTTGAAAAAATTTAAACGTTTCTTAAACAATGTTCAGTTAATTCGCATGATTCATTCTTTGTGTTGTTCCAGTGTGACAGATCTCAGAACCGTCAGTGATATACTGTTATCACGTTCAAGTTGACCGCGATCGTTAATTTACTCGGGAGTGTGAACGTCATCATGCAAAACGTGCAGGACAGTCCGGTATCTAGATTGCAGGAAGTGGAAAAACAAACTGGTAGTGATGTTTTGGCTCAGGATATGCCGGTAACATGTCCGGTTGATACGGTGATCAAACGAATTCGTCACGCGAACTGTGATATGCGCGGACCACGCGTTAGCACCGACAACAGTGATAAATCCAGTCAGTCTGGAACGGTGATAAGCGACCAAAACTGTGATAGTGACTGTTTCCAGAGTGCCCTGGTAGCGGACAAATATCAATTATTCGAACAAGCGGTCGGTAGTTCTTTATACCGGTGTATTGACGTGAATACCAATGAGGAATTAGTTTGTAAGGTGAGTGCACTATCCCTATTTTTTAAAACAAAATTAGAATTTCCCTAGTTTTATTTCTTTTCACATACATGTGGCAACGATGCATGATGTAATAGAAGATTGGAGCGTGTGTGCAAAGTGTCAAGCAAGGTTGCCACATATTGTTTCAAGGATTATATATGATTATTTAATGCAATGAACAATGACTTTTATTAATATCAAGATGAAAATAATCACTCTTGATAGGAAAATAAGCCCTCGTAAAATTTGCGAAAAACATTTTTAATGAGCCTTGAGCCTACAACCTCATGGTTGTAGAATTCAAATCGATGTACTTCATAATGGTTAAATTGATTCTGACGTATAAGTGATGATTAAAATATATTGATAATATAAAGTGGTGACCAATAAAATGAGGGTGGCGGAACTTAATAATATATTTTATCTCAACTCATTTTTCGTTTCTAAGACAATATTAATATTGCAAAATGGATTTACCGAACATTTAAAAGACACACATGGTATTAGTGTGAATATAAATGATTAGTTTATTAATAATTACACCTTGATGAGATATTTTAGAAAAACATAAGAATACTTTTATATTACAAATCATAAGATGTAATTGTCTGAAACTGTTTAGTCTATATAATTACCCAAGCTTAGTACTTTGTAGCATGGCCGTTATTCTTAATTGCCATTTGGCGTCTTCTTGGCATGGAATCGATTAGATGTCGCCATGCTTCTGCAGGTATTGAAAACCAAGCTGTCTGAATTTTTTGCCACAATGTCTTCCTGTTTGCTATTTTTTTTATCAGTCAAAATGTCGTCACCCCAAAGGTTCTCGATTGGATTTAGATTCGAGGACTCTGAAGGCCACTCTAACACATTCCTCTTGAAATATTGCTGACCAGATGAGCCGTATGTTTGGTATCATTGTCTTGTTAATAGACCCACTGTCAAGGTATAGTCTCAGCATAGTCTTCAGCGTAAGGTACCATAATTGTCTTTAAGCTTCCTAAGTAAATTTCTCATAATTCATGTCATATTTTCTTTTATCCGAAATATTGGACCTACTCCGTTATATGAAAAGCACTCCCATATTTTAATGAATTCTTCAATTTGCTATCAGAACTGAATAAATTAATTTTGGTTTCATCGTTAAAAAAATGTTTTTCCAGTATAAGTTCATGCTATCCTACCAGATAAGTTCTCCTATCATCAACATTGTCTTATGGTTGTGGTGTTGATAATTAAGTCAAGATTTTTTTTATAGCGACAGAGATAGGAAAGGGATCCTCAACGGATCGCGGAGAAAGCCTCTTTTTTCTTGAACGGTCTCTCTTTTCGGGTTGTTTTTTGGTCACATGATTCTTTCAAAACTTTACCAATATACACGGTGACCGTTTGATTGCATTCATAATAAATTGATAAGATTTGTTTTGGCGTCTCAATTGCTAAATTAAACGCTTTTCTTTAGCGTAACAGCGCGGTTCATGTTTATTTTGAAATAGTTGGAAGTTCTTCCTTCATTTCTTAATTCTTACATGAATATGCAATATACCAGATATATGTCTCACATTAGATCTGGGTGTCCAAGGGAATGAATTCAGTACTATTTAAACAGTACCCATACTTTTTTACAACTTGCTATGTGCAAAGTGTTTATTCCCAAGTGCTATTTTAAACATTACTGGTTATTTAAACATTTTTAAGGCTTTTTTAATTTTATATTTTTAATATGTATGCGATTAGCAATATAACAAATATGAGTGAATGCTAAAAATGTTGTAAAATAATAACTTTTTTCTATTAAAATAAGGAAATATTCCTTTTTGGGGAGAGGTCAGAAAGATAATCCCTATTTTACTTAAAAAAATATTTTAAGTCAGTATATTACGAAAAATAGGACGTCTGTTCAAATTATATAGTTTTTTCCAAGGTACTTTTAGAATTACATAAAACTGTTTACATATCTAGTTAACAGGTTGAGGTATGTTAAATTGTATCGTCTAGCATGTATTCCTGTTTCAAATTGTTGTCAAGGTCATATTGTTTGTAGCTTTTTATAGGTTTATAGGTATATTTTTCGGTTTAAAATTATTTCACTAAGATCTCGTATACATACAATATTGATGAGAATTAAATAATTTTATAAATAATGCGGTTTCATATAAATGATTAAAAAGTTGTCATGTATGCAAATTATCTAACGTTATATGTTACTTGTTATAAATTACATGAGTGTACACATTCATTCAGCACCTTTTTTTTAATTAATTTATTTGTTTTAAATATCATTGTTATAATTTTGTATATCTGCTCATGTATCTAGTTAACAGTATAACTATTCAATTTTAATATTGGAACGTTCGTTTTTATCAAGCTTAATTCAAAGATATTTTGTACAAAACATCATATCACTTGTTTGCATTGTGTGTGCGCCATAATGATCAGATGTGGATAAATGATATGGTGTTTTGCTGTACATAGACTTTTTAAGATATCTGACTGTAAAAATGATATCTTCTTATGTCTCGTTATATAAAATGTTTAGAAAAAGGTATGGTGAAATAAAATTGAAATAAAAAATTTCATTGAATAGTCTTATACTTAAGGGTGGATTGCAATGTATTAAGATTAAAACAATATGTCACATTGGACATTATAT
Source organism: Cosmopolites sordidus (assembly GCA_031761425.1). Lineage (NCBI taxonomy): Eukaryota > Metazoa > Arthropoda > Insecta > Coleoptera > Curculionidae > Cosmopolites > Cosmopolites sordidus. Next base: position 315,495 of record JARFXV010000019.1, read on the forward strand.
CTAACAATGTCAACAAGAGAAAAAAAAATAACAGAAAACAATGCATATCTGCAAAAAAATGCAACAAAACTAAAGAAAGTAAACTGAAAATTAAAAAAAATAGAAAATGAAAAGAAAAAACCAACAAAAAAAGAAAAATGGAAAAAAAACAAAAATGAAAAAGAAGAAAAGAAAAAACCTAATTAAACCTAGCTTTACTTTTTTTCCCTAGTTAGGATCATATGATTAGGATCCTATTAGGATCATATCATTATATATCATATGATCATCATAAATGATACGGTGTTTTGCTATATAAAGTCTTCTTAAGAGATCGGGCTGTGATAATGATATTTTCTTATGTATCGTTATATAAAATGTTTAGAGAAAGATATGGTGAACGGTGAAATAAAGTTCAAATAAGAAATTGTATTCAATATTCTCAAACTTGAGGACGTATCGCAATTTATTACAATTAAAACATGTTACATTGGACAGTACATATAACAGTGTTAATAAGATAGCAGAAAACAATGCATATAACAAAAGAAAAAAAAGAAACAGAAAATAAAATTAAAAAAATTAAAAAAGTAAATGAAAAAGTAAAAAAGAGAAAAGGAAAATAAAAGATAAAAATGAAAAAGAAGAAAAAAATGGATGGAAAAGGAAAAGAAGAAAAAAAAACCTAACTATAAGTTTTTTCCCTAATAAGGATCATTTGGCCATTAGTCGCTTACGGCTGCGAGACGCGTACTCTCACAAAGAAAACTCTGAAGAATTTTTAGTGCTGCGAATGACAATGGAATGGGAGAAAAGGTATAACTTCGAACTCAAGCAGGTGTACAAAGATCTGAATATTATACATATATATATATATATATATATATATATATATATATATATATATATATATATATATATATATATATATATATATATATATATATATATATATAATATAATATAATTGCTTACTTATTTGCATAATTACTATATTTTTTACTATATTGAATTAGGATGTAGTTAGTACAAGCTCAAACCAATGACATTTAATATAGACCTATTGAAAAATGGAGACACCCCTTTTCAGAGATGAAAAAACCGGAAGAATAACCCTACTCCTATTTCTGTCATTTATTTAGGTCAATATATCAAGGGAAACATTAGAGCACGTTCTAAAAATTTGAAAAAACAAATCGATATTTTTGTATGAAGCATTTCACCTTGCTTGTATGCACAGAGCATCAAGCAAGATTACCATATATTTCTTTAAATATTTTTTTCTTGTTGCTTATGACACTAATTAAATATTAAGTTAAAAAATGGTTACATTATTATATTTATTTTAAAATTTATCAACAAATATTGCCTTATTTTTCAACGAGGGATGTTATAAATACATACTTTTAAATATTTTTATTATAGGTACATGTAATTATACCATCATATATCGATTTGTCTGGTTAATTGTTGGTTTAAGTAATTGTGAAGGTCACTTTTTTTAACATTCCTGTACACGTGCCTTAATAGCTTTCAAATTATTTAAGTAGCACGTGATGAATACGTCATATCACTTTCAGACGATTTATGAATTATGGTGCAATACATAGCTGACTCAAATGAGCTTTTGATGATTATTATGTTTCATTGTTATCATTTTATTACCCGATGTTATGAAATGTTTGATATAAAATAATCGTTATGATTTTTATTAAATCTTTTTTTAGCAGCTTTTGTGACTTGTGTTATATTCTAGTACACTAAACTTGAAGAGATTTACCATTAAACACCAAATCACTTTTTTGGACTTCTCGATGCACGTTTCGCTAACCATATTAGCATCATCAGGAGATGATTTAATCTCAATCTCAGATTAAGTCATCTCTTGATGATGCTAACATGGTTAGCGAAACGTGCGTCGAGAAGTTCAGAAATGTAATTTGGTGTTTAGTGGTACATCTCTTAAAGTTTAGTGTTTCACACTAAAGGTTTGGAACCTTTTAACCCTTAGAAGAATTGATATTCTAGTACAGTTGTTAATTATTTCAATTTTTGATATTAAAATATTTCGAGATACCCTTGTATTTTTTTTTTATTTGGATGAAGGTGTTGATTTTTATGTGATCTACTTTATAAGGTTTGACATTTAGTACTATATGTCATTTTCCGGAAAATTTTTTGTGTTTCATGATGATGTTAATTATCTATTTACAATAGCTTGTTTTTTAAACAAGTTCTAATGGATTTTGATATTTTTATCTGATTAGGGTTGGTTTTTTCTACTTTATTTTCTTAGAAATATTTATGAATTGTTTTCACTATAATAATCAATGTTGTGAAATGTTTTATAAAATTAATTTCTTTTCTTTGCATTCTCCAGTTTTGTTTGTTGTTGTTTTTTAACTAGTGGTTGATTAGAGAAGTTTGTTATTTAAAGTTATTGTTTTTTTTATATAATTATTAGCTTATTTATATACTTCTTTGACTAAATCGAAAAAAAAATAGTGGAGTGTGAATACCTGTGACAGATTAAACGGTATATACACTGCATTATGTCCAATTTTTTTAGCCGGCCGCGATGGTCTGATGGGTTAGTCGCATGCCTGCCAATCCAAAGGTAGCTGGTTCGATTCCAGCGCTCGGATGGGTGTTTTTTCTTTAATTCTTCTGTTTCTTCTTACTTCCTACCCTTCACACACTTATATACATTCACACACACACACACCCCCCACACATATCCACACCCAAATGTCTGTGATTGTGTCTAGGCAAGAGTGTTTAAATTCCGACAAGGAATTACCTCTCAGTCACGCCAGTTAAAGGCTGGGTAAGGCCGGTAAATGCCTTCTGAGAAGTGTTCCACGTTGGTCACTCGCCTTCGGGGTAGGCTTCCTAGTAGACTTATGGATGGGTAGGCACATAACCAAGGGTTTATAGCCTGAGGGGGGTGCTGGCCTGGGTTTGTCGATAGCTGTTGACCGTGATTCGAAACCCACGTTAAGCTATAGGTCAAGCCGCTAACAAGCCTTAGATTCTCTTATTCCATTCCAAGTCTTAGATCGCTACCTATATATATATATATATATATATATATATATATATATATATATATATATATATATATATATATATATATATATATATAATTTGCCTGAAATAATTAGAGGGTGCATTGAGATAGAGGTCATTTTCAACATCTGTTGTGAATAAGTGGTAAATCCTTAATCGTAATAAGTCTTGTTATTGTTGGCTACTAAATAAATATTTTCGTACAAGGGTGCCTACTTAATTATTAAGATGCATTTCGTTATTCATGTGATCGTGCATCGATTTAAAAAAAGTCAGTTTTCTGGAAAACTGTCTTTCCTAACCAGTTGAAATAAGAGGACCTTTTTTACCTTTGCGATTCAATAATTTGATCATTGATTGATTGCTGGATCCAAATATATTGATTTTGATTATATTAAACTTTCATTCTTAAATATGTACGTAAATAATCGGAGGGAAAAAAAAGGATGTCGAGAGAATGGTGACCCTAGAAATCTGTGTTGGGACCTTAACATCTAGTATCAAGAAGTACTAAGCTAAATTTTACGATTTAGATTTAGATGATACACAACTGTAATTATCATATTAGATATTGTGTATACGAACAAGTTCCGGATGAAATCAACAGTGACGAAAAAATGTATTAATATATGTAAATGATCATAATTTAAGCCCAAATACCGCAAAATCTAACGGACATAATTTTTGATCGAAGAAAAAAAGAAGGGATTTTCGAATGTTTTTTTTCGAACATATCACTTTTTTAAACTTCTCGACGCGCGCTTCTATGAACCATGTTAGAATCATCAGGAGATGATTCAATCTGATTGAATTATCCCCTGATGATATTAACATGGTTAATGAAACACGCGTCGAGAAGGTTACAAAAGTGATTTGGTGTTTAGTGGTAAATCTCCTTGAGTTTAAATACTAGGCTAATTGAAAAGTTCTCGGGGTGACACCTATAGAGTCGTAAAAGAACTGTATAATCTACTACATTTTGAAGTTTCATCCTTCATATGAACATATGTGAAGTTTCAAGTCGATCTGTCAATTCATTCATATTAAAAACATCAGCTTAAAGTAAACGTATCAGTGTTATTTTTTAAAATGGAAAATATTAAAAATCGTGACGTGATTAAATTTTTGGTAAAAAAAGGTTTAAAGGCAATGGAAACTCATAGTGAAATGGTAAATGTATTAGGGGGTCTGCTCTTTCAAAAACAATGGTTTGTAAGTGAGCAGGTGAATTTCAACGTGGTCAAACAAACCTGGATAATTGTCCTGGTCTGTTCGTCTAATAAGTGCAACTGCTAAACAAATATTAATTACATGATCTGGTTAAGGATGACAAACAATTGACTGAGTGAAATTGCTAAGGCCATGGACATCTCAACTGAATAGGTGTTTCATATTTTGAAAAATTTGGGCTTATAAAAATTATGTGTAAGATGGGTGCCGCATTTGTTAAATTCTAATCAAAAACAACTTCGAGTAACCCTTCTTAACCAACATACCGATTTTTTTCTATATAATAAAATAGATCAAAATCAACCAAAATCGAGCAAAAAGGTTATGACATCAATTTTTGGGGTGTAAAAGGCATTTTGTTAATTGATTGTCTTAAACCGGTAAAACAATAACAGGTCAGTATTACTCAAACCTTTTGGTTCAATTAGATGCAAAAATTCGTGAGAAAAGACCTGGTTTAGCGAAGAAAAAAATTACTTTTTAATCAAGACAATGCACCGGCACAGAGGTGTTGTTGCAATGGTCAAAGTGAAGGAGTTACACTACGAATTGTTGGAGCATCCGCCGTATTCACCAGATCTGGCCGCCTCTGACTTTCTTCTGTGCCCAAACCTCAAAAAACTCCTCCGTGATAAGCGTTTTTCATCAAATGAAAAAGTTATTGCAACCATAGATGAGTATTTTGAAGGACTTCCAGAAAATCACTTCAGAGATGGAATAAATGAATTTGAGAACCGCTAGAAAAAATGTATTGAGCATAAGGGAGAATGTACGGAAGAATAAAGTCATTTTTTAAACTGTAAACTTATTTTATCGTTACCTAGTATAATAAGCCATAAATAATATGGAACATAAATTTTAAAAATCGCAAAAAACAGAGGTGTCCTATATTTTTGTACCGGACCTTAATACAAAATTTCATTATTTTATTAGGCACCAAAATAACAAAAAAAATTGACGATACATGTTTATTGATACCTAAATTTACGTAAGATATAAACAATGTTTATCCTCCATTCTTATCTCGATTTATATGTTTGCCGAATTTCGCAAAACTTGCGGCGCTGTGACGTTAGTGGCGTTTAAATATTTCTATTGTTTCCTGTTATTGCATCAATTACGCTTCACTTTGTTCTGCTGGAAAGTCCCGATAAGAATTTACCTGGATTTGCTATATCATCGTTTCGAAATCCTTCAGAATAATTAATCAGTTAGGAATACTGACAATTGAATCTTGAAATTGTTTGTTGATTTATGAAGTAGTTATTCAGGCAGTTTTGATAAATATATGCAAATGATCTCACGTGCGTACTGATCTAATAAAACGAACTGTTGACTCAATACGATATCTACGAAGAGATAATGTCAGCTCAGAGAATTAAACGAGTAAAGGTATTATATTAGGGGAATAAGGTGTTTCTTTAATGAAACCATTATTTATAGAGTGTTTCACATTAAAATTATTTTACTTGGTCCAAAGAATATTCAAAGGTGTTTAACTGTATTGCGTTGATGGCATTGCATCGCAAAACCGAAGTGTTCCTACTTCACATATATAATGTTTTGATGTTGTTTGAACGGCACTTGCTATACTGATTAAATAAAATGTTTAATAAAATAAATCAAAATTTTCTCAAAAAAAAAAGGAAAACAGTTTTGCATCAACACAATAGTAAAAAACCGAACCGCGATAGTAAAAAACACGTGTCATTCAAACATATATACAAGAATAAATTAAAAATAAAAATACAAGGGTGCATAAATAACACTTTTTTTTCTTTCCCACCATTTTCGAATAATTAATCAGCCCGCGGAGGGAGAATTAAGAATTTCTGACCCCTTCTCTCTATTCTGAATTTCTCACGAGATGACCAACGCGACCACGTTGTTTGATAGTCGAAAAAATAGTCTTTATGTGGATGGCGCGAGATCATTTGATGCCGTACAAGTTTTACGCATTCATTATACCCAAAGGAACGGACTGGAATGTTATATGAACCTGACAAGTTCAAGTTCAAGAAGGGTAGAACCTTCAAGGGATTTGGTGGCGAAAAATTCTTCATTGATAAAATAAATAATGAATATTCATAAAGTGTAAGTTAAGAAAAAAACTGTGTGAACCGATTTGAGAAAAAAAAATGTTGCAAATTGAGGGATGTATATTGTGAAATTATTGTTGGAATCAGATTTGTACCATTAATCGTCTTTTTTATATTTTGGATACAATTCTATACTTTGCATTCAGATGATTGTTAAAAATTGGGTTAAACATTTTTTTCAGGGTTATAGAATTCAAACTTGGTATTTTTGTTTCAATGTGTTAATTTGGATATAGTTTTTTGAAATTTAGTATAAAAATAGTACAAGATCCGGCAGCTGATTCTTGTTTTTTTAATGAAACTAAATTCAAATGAATGATTAAGGACAATATAATACACTGCTATCTACCAAAGGCCTATCAAAAATTATCCGCGATTACCTTTAATTAAATATATCGTAATTAATTTTTTTAAGTGAATTAAACGTTATTTGAAAGAAAATGATGTGAATAATGTATAAAAGAAATGGTTGCCAGTTCTGTCAGCCGCAACCTCTAGGTTGCTAGGTGTAAACATGTATATTATTGTTAATTATTTACGCTTATCGTGTTTTTCAAGAAAATCTTATGCAAAATTGAAGTTTAATTTTTGCTGTACAGGATAATACATGGTTGCCTGTAAAAAAATGGCCTCACGTAGAGGTTGCCATGATTTCAATTAATTACTCTCGCTCAAGATGAGTGTGAGCGAGAGAGAAGCAATGCGCGCGCTGCTTTGTGTTGTAAACAGGAATAGTTCGATAATTAGGAAACTTCTGAATCACTTGAGGATTTTCATCGGTCCAAATCCTGGAGTTGTTTGTTCACAAATCCATTATATTAGATGTGCACTTTGTCGGGAATGATTATTATTACCCGAAGTGGGGATCGGCTTCAAGCTTCGAATTTCTACGCGCTGTTGAATCGCATATCTTGCCATGGTTGATTGACACAATGTACGCAACAGTGACAGTACAGTGTTGCCGCTATTACGTTTCAAAGTAGTTCTGACACTCTTATTGGAAAACTCTTTGTTTGGTTTTATGAGGTTTAAGAGAGTGCACGAAGCACGAGTGCAAGGCAAAAAGTGTAAAGGAAGACCAAGAAGAGGGGAGGGGGACAATGTGGAAAGAAAATAAGGAGCTGACACAAGATAGGAAGAAATGGAGAGGGGTGTATAGAAGATAACCTCAACTTAACACACCTGTCACATAAAGTAAGTGAATACCTATTTTTGGCCTCTTGTAACGACGGCGAATTTAAAATTATGGGGGTAGAAAATAGTAATGGGGAATCTAGATCAGGCAAATACTGTGTTGAGGCGGATGGTCATGTGTTTGAGTCCCTTTATGAACTAAACATTAATAAACAACGCTTTTGTGGGAGAGTTCATTCGCGTAACGCAGCATATAGCTTCATTCAACCCAATATTCGTTAAATTTCATTCCACAGATATACTAAGATACTAAATTATAGTCCCCGATGATATTCTGGCCATTTGATACGAATGTTTGCTAGAGTTTCACACATAATTTAAGGTTAGCGCGTTGCTTCATCGCGTTTTACGACGAAAATCATTAAGCAAGTGTTCCATTTAACGCCTTATGAGGGATTATTACAACCCAATATACAACACATTGAATACTGCAACATATTGAATTCTATTAGTAATTTCTAAGTAAATTAGACGATTAGTTATTTTTAGAATAAGATTTTTTTGGTGTTCTGATGAACAACTTTGATGATTATTATTGATTACCATATATTAGTCCATATTCTTCCCACTCCTGTTTACGAACAAATATTTTTCATGCCTTTTTCAAGGTTTATTAAGACGCATTCCAATGAACATTTCTCAAGAGTGTTCAGACTTATCTATACGCTATTCTGCTGCTTTCTTTAACGTTTCATAACAGTAGATGAAATTTCAATTCACTTTTACACACAAGAGATAAAGCAGCAGCCCAAACACCGGGTGGGAGCAGGTGAAGGTGCGTCAAATAACTTGAAAATGGTGTCTTTTGAAGGTAGCTTCAATCCAGGTAGCAAATCCAGGTAAATTCTAATCGGGACTTTCCAGCAGAACAAAATGAAGCGTAATTGATGCAATAAATTGCGTACTAACGTCACAGCGCCGCAGGTTTTGCGAAATTCGGCAAACAATCAGGAGATGATTCAATCCTACTGGAATTGAATCATCTCGTAATAATGCTAACATGGTTAGCGAAATGTGCGAGAAGTTTCAAAACGTGATTTGGAGTTTAGTGGGGAATCTCTTTGAGTTTAGTGTTTCATACCGAAGGTTCTATTAGAAGAATTAATGTAGCTGACCTGAGTAGAGCAGGTGTTGCGCTTTATGAAGCTTTACAATGATGAACATTTAGTGACAATTATATCGAAAAGACAAAAAACAAATGAAGGTATTATGTACTCCTTTTTTATTGCAACCCAAAATCAATACAACAAAATTGATTTGAGAATATGCGTTCTAAACATTAAAGATGTGAACCTACATGAGGATAGTTTTCTGATAAAATATCCTTTACAGTTAAGAAAATGAAAAAACCGATCAATCTATATTAGATACCACTTTACATTCCACTTCACATAGAAATTAAAGTTATTTTTTAATAAGACACATAGTTTACATCAAAACACTTGAGAATAATTAAAAATAAAACCCTGTTACTTGGCATTTATGCCGCAGGTCAAATTCTTCGAATAGTCAGGGATCGAAGTGAGAAGAGATTTGAAGAGTTTGTAGGTAAATCTTTCACCGGTATTTAGTTTCGTTTAAAGCAATAAAATTTAATTACCACCTCGGTTATTTTGATTGTTGAAGGTTAAGAATAAAGAGTAAAGAGATCTTTTGTTCATTCAGGCTGCACTCTGAATGAACCACTATACGTTTAATAAAACCAGGCTTGGTAAATAACTAATTGATTTGAGGAACTTGAGGAGTTCCAGATGCGTTGCCTATATTGGCTTATGGGAATATCACTCATATATAAAAATCAGAATGAAAATATCAGAGATATGTAACACCACTTTCCAACGGTCGATTAATAGATTCAAAAACGCACATCTGCAGAATGACTGACTCCTCATCGAATGCTACAGAAATTACTTTAACGTAAAAGACCGACCAACAGAAAGTGTTGAAAGTATCACCGAAGAAAATTTAGTTAAAACACATTAAACAGGATCAGTGATCCCAGTAATATTGCCATGGGCCAACAGATATCGAAATACCCGATAAAAGTCCGACTTCCAGCTTCCAGCTTTTTTTTATTGCCTTTCACATTTGTTTATAAGTAAAGTAATACAAACGTAATCTTCGAAGTAATCTCCCTCACTTTCGCCACCTCTCATGCAATCACAGATCCAAAAAATGGTGGTTTTCATATGATAAAGTCATTGAGGCATTTTTTGATTTTAATCAGGGGGTATTACAGGGATCGGAAGAGACGAAAATCGGAAGGAACTAAGTCTGGATAATACACCGGGTTCAATAAAATCTCCAGAGTCCTTCTTGCTGTATGCATAGGTGCATTGTTCTGAAGCAAAATCATTTTCCTTCTCTTGCCTGTATGAGACCTTTTTTTCCTCCGGTGCGTCATTCACTTGTTGCTGATAATGATCAGCAGTGCTCGTTTGACCAAAATGACGGAACTTAGAATCATACAACGCTCAGCTGATCCCACCATATTCACAGCAACATCTTTTGGACATAGATATTTGGTTTTGATGACTCTCTAAGATTGACTCATGATTTTCGCCTTTTTAGGCTGGGTCCACACCAATAAAATTTTGCGTAAGTGTTCAATTTACTGGAACAATTTGTTTGAATTATCTGGTGCACATTAGATGGTTCGTGGGCGTGCTGTGTCGCGACAATATTTGTGCGTGACTTTGTGTGTCAGCGTCTACATTGCCGCGCAGGAACCCTACATACACAGCCCGCACAACACAAATTTGTATTGATGTGGACCCAGCTTTAGATTTCGGAGATCACAATCTTATGTAGGGCTTTCTCTCAACATAACTCAACATCAAAATACTTATTTTCGGCTGTGAGTTCATAGAGTTCTTGTTCGAACTCTAGTAGTGTACGGCAAGGATTATCTTCCAGCAGTGCTTCCTATTCTTCATCCTCTACTTTTTTATCTATTCCTTACGTTCTGTACTACAAGTACTGTACGATGCCAAATTATCTATATTATTGCTTTTCGAATAACATCACATCTACAACCAATTTTTTCCGATTATATTTAATATTTACCTCGTTGTATATTGTACCTTGTTTTGAAGTTGAAAAATTGCGCTTTAAAATATCCATACTTCGGTTTCTGATTCGAATAGGTTCTGAAATGGATGAAACGTAGAGACCAAGAATTAAGTTGAGTAATAATTTTTAATATACAACATTTCTGGTTTACGAGGGGTATTAATAGTAATATTGCTATGTAAATAAATGTTACGTTCCAGTACATCCAATAGTAATTAAATTTGTACACTTACTGTAAAATTAATTTCAAAAATTTATTCAGATTATAGTAAAATCAAATATTCCTTGTGCAAAGTAAACACATTAGTCCACAGACTAACGTTGCGATTCTAAACGCTAAACCTCTCTAATAAAGGTGTTATTTATTTTATTAGAAAAAATAGCATATTACGATAATACGCCGTAAATGGTATGCTCAATATAATGAGATCTGAGACCAATCCTTTTTAGGTTACGAAATAAACCTGGTGGATAGCAGGTTGCAAAAGATATTAGTTTAGCTGATTATGGTGAACAAAAAGATTGCTTTTTATCTTTCTTGCTGTGAATACAGAGTGGCCAAAATCCATGATTACTTCATCAAATTTCGGTAATATTTTTAATGTATTATATATTTATATGGTAGCGTTGAATGACTGTTACGATTGTTGTTTTTCTCGATTACGAGGGTAGTTTCGAATGTTTTCGATCTCACACTGACATGGCGCAGGTATGATCAAATTACTAGAGTTCGTACAAAATAAAATCCGATGCACGTCATTAAACACGTGATCAATATTTAGATTGCCCTGTTGCCAGATTGTAATTAAACATCATAACCTTACTTTAGATAATAATCGGATTTTTATTGTTTACAATTGATATAAAATTAAAATTATTCAATGTTTCAACTGAAAATTATTTATTATACTTGACTAACTTTTACAAAGGAGCCACATTAGCTGTGGTGTCTAAGGCGTCAGCCTTACGTTACAGTTAATGTGGAGCGGGTTCGAATCCCGTACTAGGCAAAAAAGTTTTTCTAAAATTCTTGTGAATGTTTCTAGGTAAGAGTGTAAAATCTGACAAGGATTCACCCCTCAGTCACGCCAGTTCGAGGCTGGGTATGGCCGGATACCTTCTGAGAGGTTTTCTACGTTGGTCACTCGCCAGTCGGTAGGCTTCTCGAGATTCTTTCGGTTAAGCGCAAAACCAAGGGTTGATAGCCCGAGGGGGGTGCTGACCGGGGTTTTCGGTAGCTGGTGACCGTGGTTCGGAACCCACGTTAAGATATAGGTCCAGTCGCTAAATAGCCTTTTCAGTTGCTGATGCGCCTCTAACTCCAAAACTTTACTTACTTTAGCGAATTATTTTTATAATTTAAACTTTAATAACAATTAAAAAATCAGCTCTAAATTAAACCCAAGTTATTAAGTAACTATGAAAATTATAAGTGTCGTTGATTTAGGACCTCTAGGTATATTCAGCACTTTCAAAATACTTCGTTCCAAAACCATCGACATTTTTTAATATTTAAATGGTTATTAAAATAAAAAGATTATATAATTACCACTGACATTTATTGATATATAATATGCAAGTACAAAACAGAAAAAAACAATGAAATATCTGCATGCAGTTATGTTCATTCTGCATTATTATCATTTGCAGTATTTATAATTTAAAGGATGAACTTCTTTTCGATCAAGTATATGCTCTCGGTCATACCATTTCATTATTTCATTTTCTGTATGCTTAATCGTATTCTTCCATATATCCATATATCAGGAGTAACAGTGTGAAGTGCATTACAATGTCTCTACCCATGTGTTTGTTATAGTATTTTTTTTACAATTCCAAAAAACAGTGGTTTGTGGAAATACGTAAAACTTTGTGCCCATGAAATTTAAATTGTGTGTACCTGCGTATAAACTACATATGGCATTAAGAACAGTCAATTCTACAATTCTTAGGTTATGAATATTTACTGTATTTATACAAGATATAAATGGTGACACGAATAGAACTTGTATCCAAAGCTGCAGTATTGGTTACTCTTTTAGTAGAATTACGTTTTTTAGTCGATTTTAAAACTTCGTTGTTTTTCACCTTTTGTGAAAACAGTGGACATATTCAAGCTTAAGGCTGCTGCAACACGCTATATATATAACTTAAACATATTCAATTATTAACAATTTACTTCTTTAACAGCCTCTACGGACAACAATTGACCATTATTGTCTCGTTCTTGTTCAAAGTAGTGTATCAAAGATGTTACTAATTCTTGACAACGGCTATTTAACTTCTTTGACATTTTGCAGGCGCGACTCTGACAGTTATAACACTGTGGTAGTTCTTAAAAGAACTTTTTTTCGATCGTATGGTAAAAAATCAAAAGAAATGTTCAGATAGTATGACATATATATGCGATCTATATATCTATGTATCCGATAACCTCCAAACGTGTCAACAATTTCAAGTATGGTTTGTTAGATGGCTGCGAAGTTTCAGACGCGTGAGTTTAATTGTTTGTTTGTGGAGATCGTGTAAAGCAAACAAGTTTTGACATTTTTTGAAAAATGGATAAAAAATGGAAGTTCGAGCTATTGTAAAGTACTTTAATTTAATACAAAAAGATCTACCTCTTTTTGTAGGTGTGTAGTCTACCACTTCGGAATGGTCGTACATTCATGGACGATGGTGAACGCTGGAGATTCCCTAATACCGCTAAGACCGATAAATTCTTCACCAAAATCCATAATGTCGTATTAAATTATTAAATGATCGCCGGGTGAAGATATGTGAGTTTCCTGATATTGTAAACATTTCAATAGACTGTGCCCACTGCATTTTTCACCATGTTTTGGGTATTTCGACGCCTTCTCGGTGGATGCTGCAATTGTTAACAGTCGACCAAAAACACATGAATACTTCTTAAGTGTTTAGACTTATTTAAGTTTTATGCCAGTAGATGAAAGAAGAGAGCAGATGCGTCAAAGAAAGCGAAAATGGCCGTATCTGCAGGAAAAGTCACACCTATGGTTTTCTGTGATTTTTGTGGTTTGGTCCTGTCATATACTTGAAAAAAGCACTACCATCACCGGGAAGTTTTACGCGTCATTCCTGAAACTATTGATACGTGTTATTCGGGCTAAATGTCCATATCTGGAAAAAACATCGATGGCTATCAATACCACCAAGTTTGGTTTGGTTTGGTTTGAAGATTCCAGTGAAAATGTATAGAAAGTGAGGGAGATTACTTCGAAAATCAAGTTTGTATTACATTTTTTAATAAATAAATGTAAATGAGACAAAAAATTAAGTTGAGGGCCTAATGCTTGCCACCAGTGTTTAAGATTATGTCACTTACTTGTCAAGGCATATACGCATATACTGTGTTTTAATAATTTATTATTACTCACAAACCCACGTCCAGGCATTAAAAAACAAAATATAAAAGCATCTATTTTTTGTGCGCATTAATGTATTGAAATATTTTTAAGACGTATTTGCTGAATGTACCAAACCACTTTAAATAAGTGTGGTAGACACACTAGTCTTATTTACATATCCACGTACATGTGGCACATGTTACCACTTTTCTTTCTTTTTTCCACTTTTTCTCTACAGGCTAAGTTACCGACAATATCCCGCAATTATCGTCACCAAACCGTTTGACGTTATTTATTTTGCAAATTACCGCAACAGTTTAATAAATGATTTTTCTTTTGTATTTAACGTTTTACCTTGACAAATGCTGTCTTACATCACAGTCCGACGTTAAGCAATAACATTTTATAATATTTCTATGTCAGGGATATCGATTTAAAATAAATCCTCGATTCGCTACGAGGGTTTAACAAAACCGAAATGACAATTTTAATTAGTTCAATAAATCTTAAGATAATTAAAAATAACTATTAACTAACTAATAAAAAAAACAAGCTGAATTCGTGGAATTTTGTTATAGAAAAACACTTTTATAAATACTTTTACTATATCTCGCCGAATATGATCTTTGAGCTGATCTGGTGTTTGATACTTATAAATGTTAACTTTCTCTTTAAGGTAAGACCAAAGCGATTCCTAATTGAGGCTACTAAAAGTTTTCAAGCGTATGCCTATAACGTTCGACATTTTCATTGTCTGCTCGTCCTCCATTTTCAAAACAAGTTCAGTTTTTTGTGTCGAAGTAAATACATTCCTGTGGTTTTTTCACTATGGGGAGGCCTTTCAATGAATGAATTGTAGATTTTCTGTGCCCTAGTAATGTGGATTTTATTTATTCAGGATTACTTTTAGATGAAAATGGGTTTCATTGGACATCTACAATTTTTGGACAGAATTTTTATGTGCCTCTGTAAAATTTATAAAAGTATCACTGAATTCTAATCGTAGCTGAAAATGATGAGGTTAAGCTCTATTATTAGCTCGATTTTGTTGAATATGGACCGTCGTTAGTCCTTGCTGAACAAAGCGTCTCTTGGTTGATATTCCTGGTGCTTCCCCAACACTTTCTCTTATACGTTGATTGTTTTCAGCTGATCTGCTTGTGTGGTTACCAATTTACATATTGTATGTTTGGAAGGAATACCTCTAACGTCTAATGTTATTGCACCTCTAAATTAGTGGAAATTTATGCCAAGTTCAAATAATGCTTCTATCTTTGAAGTAAAAAATGTAACAATTTGTGTTCGTTTGGCAAGTGAATACCACTCAAATTTCAAAATTCTTGAGTTTAAAGTATATTCTGAAACAAAAAATAAAATATTTTATTTTAAAATGGGGAACCTCCTTTTACGCCAAGTAAAGTGCTTCTCAATAGGGACGATAGGATTTTAACAGCTAATGGCGGCTATATTTGGTATTCAGTTCTTGACATTTGCTGTAAATTGTTTTCAGTAAGGTTTGCTATTTCACCATGAACAAGTTTTCCTTTGCCACAACGTTTGGAAATTGCCCAAACACTTTATCAAAATTCAAGAAGTTTTGTTGCTATTCAAAGAGCATTTCGTTCAAAACAGGGTCGTCATTCTGCTCCTTCTTATCAAGCCATCCTCCGTATAATTGATAAGTTTGAATGTAAGTTTACTCTTCATAACCAAACGCTATCCTCGTTACCGGCACGACTTCGTAGTGGCCGTAGTGAAGAAAATATCACGGCTGTTCGTGAAAGTGTTGCCGAGAACGATAATGTGTCTGTTCCGCGCCGTTCTCAATAGTTGGTATTATCCAGGATGACCACCTAGCTTATTTTGCGTTTGGATTTTGGTACATCCATATAAGATTGTATTGGTACATGAACTTAAGCCAAGTGACCATTGATTTCGTCGGGAGTTCGCAGATTGGGTGTTGGAAGCAATGGAAAACGATCCGAATTTTCATTACAAAATCATCCTCTCCGACGAAGCTCATTTTTGGTTAAACGGCTACCTCAAAAGCAAAATTGTCGTTATTGGCGTGAATCAAACCCCTAAGTGATTCATCAGGCCCCATTATGTCCCGAAAGAATCATTATTTGGGGTGGATTATGGTACGGTGGCATTATCGGGCTGGGAACCAACTATCTTTTCAACAAGCCGGTACAACCTACCACACAGCACGTATTACGATGGACTTATTGAGCAATCAATTCAGAAAATCGGTAATTTCACGGAATGGCCGTTGCAACTGGCCACCAAGATCTTGTGATTTAACACCTTTAGAGTATTTTCTTTGGAGCTTTTTTAAATCACAGGCTTACACCAACAAACCCAAGACTCTTGATAAACTTGAAGCCAAAATTTGAGCAACCATAGTTGCGATACCACCCGATATATTCCACCGAGTCATTGAAAATTGGGCCAATCGGATCAACCAGTGCAAGAAGAGTCGAAGACTTGAACGATATTTTCTTTAAATCATAAATGACATAAAATATACCATCTAATAAAAACAATGAGCACCAATTTCAGCCAAATATTCTATGTTTTATTTCAAATTCAAATCCTATCACTCTTGTTGGGAAACCATTTATTTGGAGAGGTAAATCATAAGATATCTATGTCATATATATCATAACATATAAATAATAAAAATATATAGTCTTAGAAACAATACCTGATCATATGTTAGACAACTTTATTACTCACTAACAGGATTTCCAGTTTTGTATTAGAAGAATACACGGAACTTTTGACAATAAAATATTTTACCATTCATTTGAACATTAGATTTTTTGATAATGTATTAATATTATAGTCAATTGCAAGGGTACATCAAGAGTTCTAATAACCAAAATTAAATAATTTATTAATAAATCAACATATAGAAAATCGTCTAAAGCATTTCCTTCATTAGAGAGACGAAGCAGTTATGTATGTGTTAACTAATAATATTCGAAACATATGAAGGGTAAATAAAATAAAAGTGTCCGAACTTTAAAATGAAGCACAATAAATAGTACAAGTGATAATCCGGTCATTTTTATTTTTTCTTGAAGAACTCGGCTTCGTGTATGGTGGAATGCATTCTAGAGACCCAATTTTCGATTATTCTGTCACACATACCGGGTGGTATATTTTCAATGATGACCTGAATGTTTCGTTTAAGGTCAAGAATTGTTCGATTATTTCTGTAAACCGGAGATTTAACATAACCCCACAAAAATAATCCAAGGGCGTGAGATCTCATCATCTTGGTGGCCAGTTGGCACTAACATTTCGCGACATAACGCGTCGAAGAAACTTTTTTTTGCAATAATTAGATTATCTGCAATAGATTATCTGCAACGATGCAAAGTGTGTAATAAATTGCATCGTCTTGTTAAAAAAAAACATTGTTTATCTCCACATTTATCAGTTCAGGTCAAAGATATGAGGTGAGTATATTCTTATAAGGTTCGCCATTAACAATAATCCTCTTTAAATAAAGAAGATCCTGTCACTCTTTCAGCTGAAAGCCCGCACCAAACAATAACTTTCTGAGGATGATGATGAACTGCTGGATCACTTTTTGATCAACAGTTTTGCAATTTCTCGAAAACGTAAATGAAGCAGTCCTGACATTTTTTGATGCATAATGTTTCACTGGCAGTGTCTGATGAGTTTTTAACAATATACGTTGAAGAATCTAACTAAATCTTACTTTTAAAACCATTCTTCATTGACTTGATTGGGTAAGTTTTCTACTGCTTCGAGGTAACAGATTACTTTGACATTTGCTCACGTTTGATGCAACATCTAAATATCAACCTAAAAAAATCTATCTAATAATGCATGACTTTTGCAAATATAGATTGCTTAAATTTAAATAAAGAACTAATTAATTGCTATTCGTAAGTGTTACGAACCAACTTGGTTTATGGTTGTATCGAAACGTCGGTACAAGGTTAAGAATCAGTTTATTAAATATGTTGCTAAACTTGAGCAGCACGATTTTTTCGGATTGACCAAATATTGTAGCGCGATGGCCGTTCTAAAAATTTCAAGGTTTATTCTCGTTAAGTCTCGGTGTTCAGTACATCGAAAATTGCAAAGAATCAATGTGAGAAATGATTGATGTTTTTATGATGCTTTTTGCAAATATGGTTGGTATTTTCGAATATCATTGATTTTTGTAAATAGATGCAAGTTGTATTATTAATATTAATATTATGTAATAATTTATTCCCTTCATGGAGATGATTAGTATATAAAAATATTTGTTTGGTGATAATGATTACAATATCAGTGATGGTGATATTACTAGCGGTGAGTTGTATTTTATGAGTTTCTTGACGAATTTGTGCCAAGGAAACCAAATATGAATGTGTTGTAAATTGTTGTTGAACGAAAATTGTAACTGGTTGCACATTTATTCTCTGTCCCAAAAATTACCAGAATGGCTCTATGTTATAGAAAATAGTGTCGCCGTCTGTTGCAAGGATATTTATTTATGAAGTGTCAACCCTTTTCAATAATCTGTGCATATTTTATGATATTTCATTCGTTAGAACCAATATACGATGCATTTGAGCTACAGTAGTTTTTATATTTCGATCAACAAATTAATCAAGGAAGGATTAACATTAAGTTCGGTAAACTCAACGAGAATTTTCAAATCGTATAAATAAAACAAAGTTGTCTAATTGCCACTTATATTTTTTCTCTAAAGCATAATGCGTTTCGCTACACTGTAGCTTCTTCGGATAGTTAACAAAAAATTATTTGTCAATTACAATTCATATTCTTCAGTTACATTCTTCATACAATTTAGTATCAATTTCCATTAGGAAAATGTCGAAACCTTCCTCGATTTATCAAATCACTGTCAAGTTCTCTATGCGTTTCGCTAACCATGTTAACCTAATCCAATCTAGATTCAATGTAGATGATCAATCCAGATTGAATCATCTCCTGATGATGCTAACATGATTAGCGCGGCGAGAGGTTAAATACAGTGATTTGGTGTTTAGTGGTAAATGTCTTCGAGTTTAGTGTTTGGCACCGAAGGTTTATATGGAAGTGCACAAGTTTTTGTGTGGCATCGACGATTCATGGAAGGCAGAGGAGATATGGATATGGATATATGGGTAATTTTTTTCTATATATTTGATGAACTGCCGTGAACACCAACTAATAGTTAGACCTTAATAATATCAATATTTTAAATTGATGCCTGCAAACTCTAGGTTAATCTGCAAACTCTAGTTAATTCGGAAACTTTCTGATATCTCTCGTAAAATTATTTATTTATGATTTTGAGAATGTTTACGCGTCAGCAGATGCAAAAAAATGTGACACATGCTATCTTAGGAAATTAGCATTACAAAACGTATGCAGCAACATAAACTTATTCTAGAAAATAAATTCATTCTAGATATAGGCCGCGGCAATAAATTTGAGTCTATGAGATATACAGGGGGTTTCGTTATCTGAAATATGTTTGGTTTTAATTTAGTAGTATCAATGAAATCACAAGATTGAATAGAGTTATGTCAAAATGGCTTTTGCTGCTTTGGATTGGTAGAAATTTTACCAAATGGTTTGCATTTTTTTGTGCTGAAATAGTTAAAGTGTTCTATAAATATTTTAATGATAAGTGCATGGCAAGGGTATCAGAGAGAATGTTGAAGAGCAGCGGCGGTTCGTGGGGGAAAAACAGGTGGGGCACGTATAATCAAATTTTGGAATGCGGAGAGGGAAATGCGTCGCAACCAAAAATTTTATATTTCTTAGTATCATACACACACTTCGCTGTGTATAAATACGAGTGTAACTGTCAGACATCAAATTTTCAAATAGGTACCTAGATAAAAAAAATTTGCTAAACTCACCATAGGACCATGACCATTAAATCTGTTTGTACTTGAAGTCCATCCTCCTAAATATCTGAGCAGCAAAGTCGATGACTTGATTAAAATTTTTAGGTTACACAACAAGGTTACACACAATTTTAATGTATTTTAATGCCAGTTAGGTATACACAGATTTCCTTGCATATCCTGACATTCAGATTGCGGTCCTCCTTGTCAGTAAATTTCCGTTTCTTTCTGTGTTTCTCTATGGTCGTTACATGTTTCTACATGTCCAATAATATAGGTAAGTAATATTTAACATAAACATTTTTCAATAGTTCTAAATTTTCTCCCCATGATTGATCATATTTAATAAGAACCGTTGCAACTTCTTGCAATGTCCATATACATAAGTAACACTTGGATCGCTTTAAAATGTGGAGATTTCCTCTTACTATAATTTGATGATAGTAATTGTGGCTCCCATTGACAATCAATCAAATATCTTGGAACCATTTTTTCTAACATTGTTCATAAAATGGCAACTATAGACCAGTGGAAGTTTTGAGGGTTCCCGATCTAGTCGCCTAGAAATTACGCAATCATTTTTAAACGTCCATGCCATCTTATAAATATTTATTATTGCCATAAGATTTAACCCTTTTTTCGCTCAGTTGAATCGACAGGAAATGTAAAAAATCTACAATTTTTTTTGTTCAGTGTAATGTTTACAGTCTGGTACAAAACACATCACCATTTTCAACTAAAACAGAAACGCCAATATTGTCAATACAATTTATATAACAGATTTTGTAAAAAATCAATTTACCTATATTAAATTCAACAAAATATACCTGAAAATCCTTCCAAAAACTGAAATTGACACTCATAAAGGGCAAAGTAATATAACCTTCAATTTACTTCCACATAAGAAAAGTCCGAATAAAAACGGAGGGATTACGAAACGATTGAGGATTACGATTACGAAACTGTGAGAGAAATTGGTTATTAAACTTGTAAAGAGAAGAAAATGACCAACAAAACTTCTCTTATGAGAATTTCAATGAACATTTTCTTTGTTTGGAAAGGTTCGATAAGCTCCGCCTATCACTGACGTCAGCGCTTAGGATATTTGAGAATGGGGCAGCGCCCAAGATATGACGTTATAAATGCGTTTAATCTCCGGGTTACTAGCGAAACGATACATTACTGTCTTTGTTTTTCGCACGCGATAGTAAAGAAAACAGTAACGGCCCAAAACTTGTCTGCGCCCAAAAGCACTGCGGCAACCCACGATCTATTTCGATACCGCGAATGACATTATGGATGTTAGACTATAGAAGTCGAAAGAAGCTTGATCATAGACAGAACAGAGAATAAATTAATATAAAGTCTGAAATTATTTTTTCCACTTTATTTTATATTTTTTTAGGTAGGGCACGTGCCTACGTACCCTTATGTACCAACCACCACTGTTGAAGAGTTTTTTTATTGTATTGTGATGGAAATTTATTACAAGGCTTAATAAAGAAATACTTTGAAGACTTGGAATAAAAACCATATTATAGTACACACGAATATTCTGCTTTCTCTTTTCTTTTCCAGTATTCCACCGCCTACTGTTTGAATAATGTGTGTGAATAATATACAAACACACAAATATATTTTTTCGGCAAAAATAAGTGTTTTTATTCAAAATGGTTTACGTGCGCATCAATACAACGTTTTGCAGGGTCAGTTAGGTTGACGAATGCATTTTTGAGTTCGGTCAATGATATGTCCTTCAGGATGGGGGTCGACGCCTTTTGAATGGTTTCAGTGTCGGCATAATGCTGCCCTTTCGTGCAACAAGCGCCACCTGCCTGAATACGCGATAAGAGATGCTTCATAACACCAAGCTAAAATTCAGCATTGATCGTTTGACCAGGTGGAACGAACTCCTTGTGCACAATTCCCTCCGAATCGTAGAAACAAATCAACATTGTGTTGATTTTTGGCTTCTCGAGAAGACTTTTCCTCGGATTTGGCTCGCTCGGATGCTTCCATTTGGCACTTTGAAGCTTGGTTAAAACAACACGTCTCATCACCAGTAACAATGCTGTATTTGAAGTTTTCGTCCTTTTTCGTCTCTTTAATCAAATTCTTACAATGTTGGATTCGGAGCAATTTTTAATCGTCACTCATTTTGTGTGGAACAAAGCGTTCAAAAGCAAAATACGATGAACCAGATCTTTGGATATTCAATTCATTCCAAGTATCACAACAAAGATTTTTGCGCATTTTTTATAAATACATGCACAATTTCAATGTTACTTTGAGTAACCACAGAATTTTTCGAACCAGGATGTTCGTCGTCCTTGATGCTCTTACGACCTTGTATAAGCTTGTCAATTGTATAAGCCACTCGTGGATTCTGCCACGGGATAAATAATCCACACCATACACTTATTTCATTAATTGAAACGTTTCGGTGAATGTATTAATAAGTTTAAAATAAAACTTAATATTCGCTCTTTATTCGAAGTTCATTTTTCGACCGATGGTATAAACACACTGTAAGTTTAAGCGCGATAACCTGGCTTCCAATGATCCGAATATCATGAAATTTTGCCAGAACGTCAGTGAAGGATACACCTTTCCATCGCCTCGACAAAATATGGCGCCCCTAGAAATAACTATTTTTAAAAAGTCCTGTTTTCCGTCAGGCTCACCTTGTATGTGGGATTTTCTGATGGATCTTCAGCTTTATATATGTCTTCATGTTAAACCGGATTTCATCGTTAACTGCAACATGTACAACATGGAGTAGCTAGGCCTTTGAATCAAATTCATCGTAACTATTTTCTCCAGTTCAAAATTACTTTGTATGTAATGAGAACTAAAATGGAGTAACATTGTTTCCGTGTTCCCCTATTACGAGAAATATTTTCATTTATTTACTTAGTTGAAAACCTATTAGAAGTTGTAAAGGGTGAGATAAGTGTTACGGTACCATAATGTTTTGGAGTTATTTTTTAATCGTGATATTTCTGACAGTTAGGGTTTGACTGTTGTGTAGTGCAGACATGCAAGTTTTAATATGGATAAATACACGCTGATAACGTTAACTTGGTTTTTTATTGCTCTACCTATATACAAAATTTCAACATAATCACACGAAGACCGTTGGGAGGTTGTATGAATAATTTCGTATATCGTCTTTGTCCATTATCGTATCGAGCCCTAATCCCTTGTGAGGTAATAGTACTGCCTTGATTTATTACAATTGTAACATTCTGAAAAATCTTTAAATATGTGGAAAGAATTCTTTGTAGTAAATGCGCCTTTAACCTAGTTTCCATTTTTGATTTTATCGTTCACTGTTGATTTATGATTTTTAGGAAATGGTGGATGTTATGTAATCCACTATGAGATGTTCCATCTTAAATAAATAACTGAAATTATTTTTAAATGAAATCGTTGCGGTTTTCGCCCTTGAACAAAACCGACGAAGGTTGAAACGCCATAATTTTGCGTAATGTCTGGCTGGCGATAAAGGTGCGACTATTACCAGGGTTAACTGGAAAGTTTCTGTTAAAAAAGGATTTTTTAATGTATTTGGTGTTTCCTCGAAGAACAACAATAATTAACTATGTATTGTATATATTTTTCCATTAGAAATAAACAAAGTAAGATTTATATCTAAATTTCCACTAAGGTGCGTGTAAAAACTATAAGGATATGTGCTCCTTTTTTAAATTTAATGGATTTTATTACTCTATTTTTCAAAACAGCTTTGCAAATATATTTTTGTGCCTATTCATCATTATTATTCTTTATGTTTGTTGTTAACATAGAATGTTAATATAGAATTAATACCAATATGCGTATAAAGGTGATAAATCCGTGTAAAAATTATAAGGACACACAAAATATTTACGAACAAACAGTATTGAACTAATTGATTGATTTGTCCGTTACTTTGTGATAGTTAATTTTTTCAAATTAGTTAAAACAAATTTTTACTTCGTTACTTATCACTTTTTTTATTTTTTGACTTTGGGTACGTAACATGTAACATTGTTTACGAAACTATAGCCACAAAGTCAAAAAATAAAGTAAGTGATAAATAACAAAGCAAAATTTTGTTCTATTCGATTTAAAACATTAAACTATTTTCAACGGTCGGTTTTTTTGTTCTTAATATAGCCCAAGAATCAGTGAAAACAGTGTCCATGTGTTATCGGGTTTTAATTTTGCTATAACAATGCCGAAAGAAAATAAGCTGAGCAATTTCGATTTTTTTTGTTATGCGTTCTTCTCCTCCTCAAATTGATCGTTGCGTTGGCTGCATAACATGTGGAGCCCTCCTGTTGGAAGCACATCTCCTCCAAATCAATAATACTCAAATTAGGAATTAAATAATCATTGATCATAGCTCGGATCATCTATCATCGGATATAGAAAAGTTCTGGCGGAACACTTCTTGCTGATCGGGTGGCGAGCACTGGATTTTCCTGCAAGACAATGTAACGTACCTTTGCTCACCAGCCGCCTTATAAAATACTGATTTGATTATTATAACGTGAACATTTTAATTGCCCCGCAAAAAGCCCTGATTTAAACCCGATTGAAAATCTATGGGGTGACTTCACAAGAATGGTTTAGAAAAATGTACGGTATTTTTTTTCCAGCTGCTGAGTTGAACGCTAGAATTAAAGAAGGTGGTATCAAACAGACCCTCGGTTCTGCCTTAGGTTTACCCGTTAGTGAAATTATTTTCTTCGTTTGTTCTTATACTTCTTACACGAGTAAAAGAACGGAAAATTTAAATTTTTTATGCTTGAAATATTGTTTTTAGAGAAAAAGACTATATTTGTTGTTTTAAATGTTTGATATGAAATAAAAGAATTTTATGTTATATTTAAATGTTATGTTTAAAACGGTTTGTTAAGTGTCACAATTCATCCTTTTATTACCTGTCCTTAAAGTTTTTATACGCACCGTATATTTAAAACTTAAACACCATTTTCAAATAGGAAAACTATATTATCTTTTACAGTACGATAAATATCAAAAAGGTCCATCGACCTAATACTATAAATGATAATAGTTGGGAATTCAATTTTTTCAATGTCTAGATTTTTTCTTTTATTAATTTCCAGGCTCTCAAAGAGATTTAGTTTTTTAGATTTATTTCATTATGTAAGAGTTTAAAATGTTCGTTGGAAGTGTGATTCTCTGATATTAAGTGACTTTTTTTTTCTAATGAGGCGTCCTAGACTATTATTTGTTTTGAAAGTAATTTTTATATTATTTGTTTTTGATAAGTGTCTAGAAACTAGCATGGTTAGTTATATATATATATATATATATATATATATATATATATATATATATATATATATATATATATATATATATATATATATATATATATATATATATATATATATATAATTGAATTGAAATTCTGATTACTTTTAACATATTTTTCTATATTAGTCTTATTTTATCAATGCATAAAAATTATCTGTATTGATATTGATAATATTTTTCTATAAATAGCCAGTATTTCAATATTTATGTGGTAAATATTAGCGTAAAACGTAAATTGGTGTTTTCCTTTATTAATATTACGATTGTAAATGTTATAACAAAAAATATATCAAGTTTGAAAATTGAGAACATATATATGCCATCTAACGGCAGGTTGTTTTAGAGGTAACCAGCTTAGGATACTTCATTTACTAGTATCATCAGAAAGTAAGGTGACTTTTTAAATAAAACGCCAATTATTTATTTATTCATCCGCGTTTATTATGTCCAAAGTAACTCACTCTCACTTATTCCAGCGCTTTTTCGAGTCTTCGAAACAGTTTTTATACCCGGTTCTGTTTTTTTTGCAGACTCTATTGAATGGTTTCTATGGACTTAAATCGACATCCACGAAGAGGTTTATTCAATCGATGGAACAGGAAAAAGTCACAGGGTGCCAGTTCTGGTGAATATGGTGCCTGCGAAATCGTTTTTAACGTAAAATTGACGAATAATTATTTTGTGATAGTGCGTTATCATGATGCAAAAACAATTAATTGTTTTGCCACAAATCTGAATGTCTTTTTCGAATGTACTCTTAATACTTATCCGTTATGATTCAATACAAGATCCTTGATTTTGGTTAAGTTTTTTCCATTGGTTCACGTGTCAACTGTTTCTCTACCAACACTAAAGCCCTTGTACCAATTGTAAATATGTTTGACATAGTTTCATTACCGTGACGTTTTTTAACATTTTTAATGTACCAGCACCAAAAAAATCATTTTTAGACAAAATTTAATAAAAAATCTTTATTCAAAAATTTTTAGTTTTACAGAAGGCGCTCTAATTTCTAACTTAATAAGCGAAATAATATGAAACTTCTGTCAGATGTCAAGGACGTTCATACCAACTTAAAAAACAAATGGTTGATATCGATACGTAAAGCGCGCGAATTTTTAAAACAAAAGTCATCT
Source organism: Cosmopolites sordidus (assembly GCA_031761425.1). Taxonomy (NCBI): domain Eukaryota; kingdom Metazoa; phylum Arthropoda; class Insecta; order Coleoptera; family Curculionidae; genus Cosmopolites; species Cosmopolites sordidus. The sequence goes on from JARFXV010000019.1 coordinate 341,867, forward strand.
TACTTTTTGATCATATTCGTTCAGATTATTTAAACTCCGATCATTTGTGAAGTGTGCTAATGTTTGGAAAAAAGTCGGGTGGCGCAAGATCTGGACCGTTTATATCACTTAACCTTGCCAAGAGCGTGATGATCACTTAGTATTATCTAGTATATCACTTAGTATACGAATGTTGACCTCAGCAGACAATCTGCAAGTGCTAGCTGATGATAAACTGACAAACAGGATACAAATCAATCAAATCAATTTGGACATACGGAATGGAACTTTGGGGTCAATAACCCAAACATAATTATTATTCAAAGATAATACGAATGATCGCCGATACACCTTCGTGCATTTCCATTCAGACTAGATCACGAAGATGTCTTGTATTAACATTGCGCTTTTAAACAATATGGTAAAAACAAAATGGAAAGTCATCCTAATAAGGTTTTTTACGCCCTCTATCAGATCCACCAAACTTGCCAGCAGATTTTTCAGAATAATGAGGACTCGTTATTGAGTGAGACTACTTGATATCTCTATAAGGTAGATCAGCTCTTAATATTTGATAATACAAGGTCAGTCCAAAAAATATCGAGGCTAATTTATTCCTGCTAAGGGGAAGGGGTGGACGGTGGTTTTTATAAGTGATATCGAGGATGGCTGATGTCAGTTAACCTAGGAAACGTGGGTCAGTTGTCTCCAAAACTTTGGAGTTTGTAGATAGTGCATGAAGTGAACGTATATTTTAGGTTCGCGTCGAGAGTCAAGATGCAAGAAAACATCAAGCAGCTATGTGCCATCAAATTTTGCGTGAAATTGAACAATGAATTTTTTACATGATCCGTGGGGCTTACAAGGACAACCCACGTCCAGAATACGTGTTTTTTTAGTAGCATAAAAGATTCTAAGGAGGCCGGGAAAACGTTAAAGATAAACAACGCGCTGGAAAATGTGGCCAAAGTGCGAGAATTTCTGAACTCTAATCGTCGGTTAAGTGTTCGTTTGATGGCACAGGAGTTGAATTTACAGAAATCAACTGTGCATTTACAATTGTAACCGATGATTTGCAAATGCGAAAGGTTTACGCGAAGTTGGTGTCGAAGGTTTTATCAAACGAGCAGAAGGAACACAACGTGGCAATGCTGCCCTAATCATCTTATAGTCCAGATGTGACCCCCCATACTTTTTTTTATTCCCTCCGATCAAAATGATCCTGAAAGGACATCGTTTTGGGACGATTGAGGTAGTGCAAAAGGCTTCGGCGGAATGCTTTGCTGTTGCGGACTTCCAGGGGACGTATGAAGACTAGAAAAACCGCTGGTAGCGGTGTATTGATTCAGGAGGGTTATATTTTGAAAACTATTAAGTTACTTTACAAATTTCTTCAGTAAATGTTTTTATGACCTCAGTCCCGATTCTTATTGGACAAACCATATATAACAAATTAAAATTGTCTCTATGAAGGGATAGTTAATGGAAAGTCCTTTCTCATATTGCAAATAATGGAAAAAGGTTATGTTCGCCAATATGCTGCTGCCGTTCCACAAACACCATATTCACTAGATATGGCACCGCGTAACTTTCTCACTATTCCTTTGACTGGAGAAACCATTTCGTGGATACCGTTTTGAGTTCATAGAAGCCATTCAAAAGAATTCGCTGGCCGTTTTGAAGGAAATACCAGAAGTCGAATTTAAAAACTGTTTAGAAGACTGGAAAAAACGTTGGAATCAGTGTGTTGCAGGTGATTATTTTGAAGGGGACAAAATAAGATTGGATGAATAAATAAATATTTTGTGTTTTATTTAAATTGTTACGTTACTTTTTCATCATATTAGTACATAGAAACATAACGTGTTATAGTTCACGTTTTTTCCCTTCAGTAGAATCATTTTAGATATAAATAGGTTCTAATAAAGTTCTTTTTTTAAATTTAACTCTTAGAGAGTTCTGAAATCTACCCAGTGAGCAATAAGCTTTGGAAGTGAAACAGGCGGAATGGCATGCAGAGTATCACTTCAGGGAGTGATCTCCTTTAAAACAAAGTGAAATAATTAATTTTGATCCTGCCCTGATGATCCTAACTTAGTTAGCGAAACGCGCTGGAGACTGCAGCTTAGTAATTTGATATTTTATGGAAAGTCGAAGTAGATGTAAGTTAAGTAAACAATGAATCTTTTTTACCGGGGTTGGATTGAAAATGACGATACCATACTGATGGTTTTTTTTTCTTTTTCAGATTGTTTCACGGGATAACTATTCGTTAATGTCCGCCCATTATCGGCTCGATTCGCATCCACGCGTCCAGTCGTTACACGAAGTAGTGGTCGGCAATCGGTACTTGTACTTGGTATTTCCCAAGGCTCACGGCGATCTCCATTCGTACGTGAGGCATCGGAAACGACTGAGAGAGAGTGAAGCCAGGAAATTGTTCAGACAAATTGCCGAAACTGTGCAGCTGTGTCATCGAAACGGGATTGTGCTCAGGGACCTGAAGCTTAGAAAGTTCGTCTTTGCTGATCCAGAACAGTAAGTATTATGATTTACTCTACACATTTTTGCGTACCACTTTGCTATTAACATTGTTCTAAGAGTAACCGGAGGACGTGTTAAATCTCGATATATTTTTTTCCAGATTACATTATTTATTTGCACTTAACTTTTTGTTCGAAATTTTAACTATTTTAAATAAATGGTAGCATCATTTACTCAAAAACATATGAATAGAATGCTTTTTTCAATATATGTCAATGCTACATCTGCAGAATAAGGAGGAGCTTGGTTTTCTTCAAGTTTTTTTTTTATTGTCTTTTAATTGATCTTGTAAAATGTTATTAATATCGATAATCCTAAACTCAGAGATATTTATCAGTATTAATTTTCAAATTAATAAATATATCCTTAAACGAAATCTGTTTTTTAACTTCTTGGCGCGCGTTTTGCTAACCATGTTAGTGTCACCAGGATATGATTTAATAATATAATAAATTTAATAATAATAAATTATATATATATATATATATATGTAATTCAATAATTTGGATCCTGGTGATGCTGACTTGATAAGCGAAACGCGCGTTAAAAGAAGTGAAAAGAAACTGATTTCGTGTTTAGGGGTAAATCTCTTCGAGTTTTATTGTTTCACACCGAAGATTCTAGTAGAAGGATTGACACCAAATAATTTGCTTTCAATTTCTCGATGCGCGTTTGAATCATATAAGGATGTATCGGTTAGCGAAGCGCGACAATCTCTTTGAGTTTGGTATTTCACCCCAAAGATTCCAATAGCTGAATTGGTCGATAATTCTAGTCTTGTTAAATCTGCAACAGACATTTTTTTTAATTTAAATATCTTGCATGCATTTTATTTTTTGCTTGAGTGGTCTTTTCAGTAAGCAGTGGGCTAAAATTTGTTTTTAAAAGTATTATTAATTTTTTTGTTAAATTGTTTTCTTGGATTAAAAAAAAAAATCAAATCGGAATATTATGAAGAATTTTGTTTCTAAATCATGTTTATTGTAAGTTTTTTTGTTGATCAGGACTCGAAAAATATTTGTATTAATGTTTTGGATGCTCAAAACAGTAAGACATTTGCATTTTTGAGTTTTTGCCAGCTGTTAAGTAATTGTTTAATTGTTAAAATAAAGTAAGTTTTATCATCTTAATCTTATAATTAAGATACGAAAGTTTATAAATTGCAGTTATTAGATCATAACGAATGATCTATTAGATCATTCATGACTATCCAAGTTCATATCATTTTAAGTAACGCATTATATGGTACATTGTAACTCGTTAAAGTTTATAAATTGCAGTTATTAGATCATAACGAATGATCTATTAGATCATTCATGACTATCCAAGTTCATATCATTTTAAGTAACGCATTATATGGTACATTGTAACTCGTTTTGTGGTATTACAACAGGAAGCACTCAATAAGAGCGATAAGCACCCATCCCCATTGAAAGTTGAATGAAGAAAGAAGAAGTTGAAGAAATGTTACCACATTTCGTTTAGCAAGAATTCTAAAATGTTATTCGTCATATTCTTGGATAGTTCTAAGATGACCAGAACCTCGTACTTGTCCATATTTCTGATCCTGGATTAACAGTCGGTCACGAAACAGTCTTATCTATAGCTCCAACAAAAGCATCATCCAGTTGCCGGATATTTTCATATCCAATTTCGTTTAGCAAGAATTCTAAAATGCCATTCGTCACATTCTTGGATAGTTCTAACATGACCAGAACCTCATACTTTTCCATAATTCTGATTCTCAAGATAAACTATAGTGAGTCAATTTTTAGTTTGATTTAAATATTTATACTAGCTGTATATTTAATGGAAAATTATGGGAATACCCTCCTGACAACTTTATATATACCTCATAATTTTCTAATAATTCTCCTCTCTATACACAAATGTGTAGTTTTTACATTCCCACAGTCCTGCTTCTGTTTAAAACTAGTTCTCCATTTTAATTTTTTATTTTTCTATGACACAAATATATTGATAGTTTTTCATCTTTATTTTTTTCATTCCATCCGAAAACCACATCAAGTTCGACTGAATATTGTAACGGCTAATATTTGCATCTACATTCTTTTAAACTAATGTTTTCTCCGTAGAGGTAAAACGATGTCCAGAGCGCTCGATCCTTTTCAGCGATATCGCCCAAGGTATCTATTTTATATTCAGCAGTCTATGCAGTCGGGGCATTTTTAAAATAGCAAACTGGCTTCAGACTAGCCATGCCAGTGTCCTATCAGCTATCTTCGAGTACTACGAACGCATATCGGTGTGATTTTCAACGAATAAGTCCACGTGCTTCTTGTATAAATAAGAAGTTTTTTGTTGCTTGCATGTTAATTTACATTTTTAATTCAGCGTAAGATGTGTGTCGGTTTTTTTTCTGCTTATAATCCTTTGAAAGTTTTCTTTTTTGTAATATTTCTTTTATTTTTTTATACGATGTTTCAACAATTCTTTTACATTTTGCTAAAGCTGTCCCACTCCTTGCTGTTTTCCATCTGGTGCTAGTCGATTTATTTTACCAAAGATATTTCGAGTGAAGTCCATTAGCTTCTGGTTAGTTTGAGCATTATTCTTCTAAATTTTTCCTTTAATAGCCCATATGAATTTATTACTCAATTGTTTTGCATCTGTATTTTGGTTAATGCCCAAGTATTATACTGGTGGCATAGGATTTGATGTGACAACTGTTGATTTCTCCTTGGGAGGGGATACATGCTAACATGTGATGCGTCTTCGGCGAGAGTTTAAACTCTCTAAAGTCTCTTGGTGGACCGTAGCAATGCTTTTCGTTAACCGGATTTTTTAGACCCTTTTGAAAACAAGTGAAAAACATGGTTAGGAACAACCAATTGTCTCTAGGGAGGCTAAACTCGAAGTGAAGACACATCAGATGTTGCCATGCATTCCCACTAACGGGGATTCAGTATTTCCCATATTTTATTGATTAGAATTGATAGCGGTATGTTTAATCCAACCCTGTAGTTGGACTGTTGTATTTGAGTTGTGGTTTTTTCGACTGATACTCAAAGGGTACCAAGCTTGTCTAATTAATATTAGAGGCTTGAAAATTGATAATGGTAAGTCTATGATTTTTTCCAAGTGCCAGACAAGGAGTGTTTTGTCAAGTAGAATTATTATGGGGTATTATTCGCACCCAGTCATGTATTCGGCTTTAATTAGCAGAACAGTAATTTCTTTCGGCTGGTAATTTCTTTTCAAGTGCTTATTTAAAGAGTTGTATGTTGTTGTGGTTGAGTTTTAATTATAGTGACGTACTTTTGCTTACGACGCAGGCAGACGGTTAAAGGTCATTTTGCAACACAAACAAATTGTTTGTTATTTTTGTTGGTAACATTTTTTCGGCAGTGTACAGTTTGATGTGACCCTACCTTCACAAATAAAATATATTTTCGTTATTTCTTCATATCAGAAAATATAAATAAACTTGTGTGTTATTGAATTCATGGAGTTTTCCTTGTCATGACTAAAGTAAAACCTTGCTTGCGAAATAATATTTTATTACAGCTAATGGCTGGACAATATATGACGATACAAGTGACCTTGTCATGTCTTTCCTCAACAGGTACTTTAATAATTCATTGATCAAAAACAAAGTATACGTTATCCAAAATTATTGCTGTTTTTCATTCATTTTTATTAATTATTTCGCTGAAATAATAAGTTATATTCGAGCGCTTTCGTAATTCTTTATCGAATAACATAAGTCAAAGCAATGGTAATATCCTTAAAAATGCTTAATCTTGGTGTGTTTCTCAATTACGAGTCATAACTAATTAGTTGTGTTATTTCATTAACGATTGCAGATGATTTCTCGTGGTGACGTGTGAATTAACATGAATAAAAAATCATTATGTTAAAAATTTTGTAATCTCATTATTATCGTATATTGATAATACTAATGATGCTGATCCTGTTTTTGAAGATAATGCAAGTAAGGATAATAAAATTGAGCAATTGCTTTGTTTATGTTTCAATATTCTCACGTATATGAAAAAAATATATTGTTTTGGATTTATGCTGTACTTTTGAATAAATAATACTAATTATAACTTTTAATAAATTTAAAGTTCCTTGTATTTCAGATTTTTTTCTTTATATTATTTATATTTATTATTTATTATTTTTTTATCAAATATATATATATATATATATATATATATATATATATATATATATATATATATATATATAATATATATATATATATATATATATATATATATATATATATATATATATATATATATATATATATATATATATATATATATATATATATATATATAATGGATTTATTTCTCAAGACACTGTCCTTTTAGCTCGATACATTTCACCCAACGATTTTTCAACTTTCTTATACCTTCCAATAGAACACCTTGTCGAACTTTGCAAAATAGTCCTCGGTTTCGGCAATAATCTCTTCATTTGATGTTCATTCATCTCTTCATTTCTTTATGTTCGGAAAGAGAAAGAAGTGGAGTGGGGGGGCAGCATCTGGAGAATAGAATGATTAGAATGAGAGAATGATTAGAAGGATTCTTTGCGCAAACCAATTTTGGGGTTGCAACCGCGGATAAATGAGCGGGTGCTTTGTGTAAGATCATAGCATCTTCGCCTTCATTTCTGCAGAAATTTCTTTGGATTGCGCTAATACATGTGTAAACAACACTGTGAGTTGGACATTCGATTCCGTTTTGGGTCCGCTGTGAGCAAACACGGAACTCGTCGCCCTGATTGCTTTCCCATTCCCAAATGTTCGTGTTGGATGTTTCGTACGCTTTCGTGCGTGATGTTCACATCAGCAATCTTTTTAACTTTCACTCTGCGATCGGCAAAGATAGTATCATGGATTTTGTTGACCATTTTCGCACTAGTGACCTCTACAGTGCGTCCTGAGTACAGAACGTCACTTGTTCCTACATCGAAACTAACTCAGCAAATCTCTTATGAACTATGACATGTGAAGGGATAGATTTCCTATAATACTTTTTCCACTATACTGCAAAACTTTACCTAAAAAGTAGTGATTTCTCGTGGTGACGTGTGAATTAACATGAATAAAAAATCATTATGTTACAAATTTTGTAATCTCATTATTATCGTATATTGATAATACTAATGATGCTGATCCTGTTTTTGAAGATAATGCAAGTAAGGATAATAAAATTGAGCAATTGCTTTGTTTATGTTACAATATTCTCACGTATATGAAAAAAATATATTGTTTTGGATTTATGCTGTACTTTTGAATAAATAATACTAATTATAACTTTTAATAAATTTAAAGTTCCTTGTATTCCAGATTTTTTTCTTTATATTATTTATATTTATTATTTATTATTTTTTTATCAAATATATATAATATATATATATATATATATATATATATATATATATATATATATATATATATATATATATACATATATATATATATATATATATATATATATATATATATATATATATATATATATATATATTTGATTAAAAATGGATTTATTTCTCAAGACACTGTCCTTTTAGCTCGGTACATTTCACCCAACGATTTTTCAACTTTCTTATACCTTCCAATAGAACACCTTGTCGAACTTTGCAAAATAGTCCTCGGTTTCGGCAATAATCTCTTCATTTGATGTTCATTCATCTCTTCATTTCTTTATGTTCGGAAAGAGAAAGAAGTGGAGTGGGGGGGCAGAATCTGGAGAATAGAATGATTAGAATGAGAGAATGATTAGAAGGATTCTTTGCGCAAACCAATTTTGGGGTTGCAACCGCGGATAAATGAGCGGGTGCTTTGTGTAAGATCATAGCATCTTCGCCTTCATTTCTGCAGAAATTTCTTTGGATTGCGCTAATACATGTGTAAACAACACTGTGAGTTGGACATTCGATTCCGTTTTGGGTCCGCGGTGAACAAACACGGAACTCGCCGCCCTGATTGCTTTCCCATTCCCAAATGTTCGTGTTGGATGTTTCGTACGCTTTCGTGCGTGATGTTCACATCAGCAATCTTTTTAACCTTCACTCTGCGATCGGCAAAGATAGTATCATGGATTTTGTTGACCATTTTGGCACTAGTGACCTCTACAGTGCGTCCTGAGTACAGAACGTCACTTGTTCCTACATCGAAACTAACTCAGCAAATCTCTTATGAACTATGACATGTGAAGGGATAGATTTCCTATAATACTTTTTCCACTATACTGCAAAACTTTACCTAAAAAGTAGTGATTTCTCGTGGTGACGTGTGAATTAACATGAATAAAAAATCATTATGTTACAAATTTTGTAATCTCATTATTATCGTATATTGATAATACTAATGATGCTGATCCTGTTTTTGAAGATAATGCAAGTAAGGATAATAAAATTGAGCAATTGCTTTGTTTATGTTTCAATATTCTCACGTATAGGAAAAAAATATATTGTTTTGGATTTATGCTGTACTTTTGAATAAATAATACTAATTATAACTTTTAATAAATTTAAAGTTCCTTGTATTCCAGATTTTTTTCTTTATATTATTTATATTTATTATTTATTATTTTTTTATCAAATATATATATATAATATATATATATATATATATATATATATATATATATATATATATATATATATATATATATATATATATATACATATATATATATATATATACATATATATATATATATATATATACATATATATATATATATATATATATATATATATATATATATATATATATATATATATATATATATATATTTGATTAAAAATGGATTTATTTCTCAAGACACTGTCCTTTTAGCTCGGTACATTTCACCCAACGATTTTTCAACTTTCTTATACCTTCCAATAGAACACCTTGTCGAACTTTGCAAAATAGTCCTCGGTTTCGGCAATAATCTCTTCATTTGATGTTCATTCATCTCTTCATTTCTTTATGTTCGGAAAGAGAAAGAAGTGGAGTGGGTGGCAGAATCTGGAGAATAGAATGATTAGAATGAGAGAATGAGAGAATGATTAGAAGGATTCTTTGCGCAAACCAATTTTGGGGTTGCAACCGCGGATAAATGAGCGGGTGCTTTGTGTAAGATCATAGCATCTTCACCTTCATTTCTGCAGAAATTTCTTTGGATTGCGCTAATACATGTGTAAACAACACTGTGAGTTGGACATTCGATTCCGTTTTGGGTCCGCGGTGAGCAAACACGGAACTCGTCGCCCTGATTGCTTTCCCATTCCCAAATGTTCGTGTTGGATGTTTCGTACGCTTTCGTGCGTGATGTTCACATCAGCAATCTTTTTACCTTTCACTCTGCGATCGGCAAAGATAGTATCATGGATTTTGTTGACCATTTTCGCACTAGTGACCTCTACAGTGCGTCCTGAGTACAGAACGTCACTTGTTCCTACATCGAAACTAACTCAGCAAATCTCTTATGAACTATGACATGTGAAGGGATAGATTTCCTATAATACTTTTTCCACTTTACTGCAAAACTTTACCTAAAAAGTAGTGTTTAATCGACAATTGAAATTCGCTTTTTTCCATGCTAGCAAGATATCTAGTTTGTCTGCTATCAAAGAAAACTAATCGTCATATCGGCTTGAAATTCATGGAGCGTTACTAGAAAGTAATGCACTGCCATGTATCTGAAATAATCTGATTTTTCACTCTATCTTTGTATGTACACAAATCACAATCTGAACGGCAACTTTTTCCTTTTCTTTGAATTATTCATTTAATAAATTGTTATACTGATTGTAAATTTGTTGCTGAATTGAAAAACTGCTGTTTTACAATCAACCGTAAGAAGACGATCCAAACGTGGCTGGCGGCCAGTGAAGTCAGTCTATCCTTCATTGGACTAGGATAGATAGGACTAGGATTTTGTTGCATGAATCGAGATTGCTCATTCATTGGTAAAGTACTCGAATATGTTTTATAATAATAACTACATTTTTAAATGACGCACAAATCAAAAACGCTGTACTAAAAATAAATTGATTATAGAAGCGCTAATCTTTTCTGCATGGACTCCCCAAACACCTTTATAAAATTATGTCACCGCATAATCCTTAGAACATGTATAGGCACTTGGATTTCAACAGGCTTTAAACTAAATCTAATCAAATGTTATTATCGTGGTTCGCCTCAAAAGCAAACAAAATACCACAAAAAAAAAGATCAGCCGGTTTCATCATCCTGGATTACCTCACGCCACTGTACACCAAATTTCGACAGGCCACACATCATCTATATTCGAGAACTGAGTTGCGAAAATCGTTTCACCGATCACAGTCGAACATTTTTTTTGGAGCAATTCTAAAGTACACTTGCCCAACAGTTTTATGATGATATACACGCATGCCGCTATCTTTTGTTTGTTTAATTATGGCATCGGCTTTCGAAATGGCGACGATGAAGCCAGAGAGAATACGACACCGATTCGTGCGACTTAAAAATCAGTTTTTAATTAAATGAGATCATTTATGTATAACCATATTATTTAGGAAATAATAATAAATTAACTATAAACAGTAACTCTCTGTATAGTATTTGATTAATAGATAAGTTCCTTCGGATTTTTGAAGCTGTAAGTGTTACATTACCATTTCAATTATGTATAAATTTTAAAAGGAGCAAGACATTTTTTTTGTATAATATGTATATTTCGTTTTTAAATTTTGTGTTAATTGTTGAAAATTATGTCGATCAAATGTGAGCCATTAACAGCAATGCAACTTTGTGCCATTTTTCCATAAATTTCCCAACCTATCTATATGAATACAGCGATTTCAGCACGGAGGTTGTCCTTGAATAGATGTATGGGTTGGGACCTAGTTATGTAAACTTTTTATTTAAACTTTTCAAAATTCCGCTTAAACTGCGTGGAGAAATTTTCAACTGTGCACCACGTTATCGAAACAACGTTTCTAGAGACTCCTTTACACTTTGTTCCACAGGTGAAAGATTTTCAGCACTTCATACTATTCTTGACCCTGTGATACATGGCTTATCACCAACAGTTCGAATTCTTGCAATTGTTTGAATAATCGATAAATTGTTTAGTGCCCTGGACGATTATAATATTTTCGCCTAAATTCACTATGAGTTGCAATAATTGAATTATTTTATTTAATCTAAATTACAACAATTTAATTATATTTTTTAGTGTGTATTTATCCATAATAAAACTTGCATGTCTGCACTTCACAACAGCCAAACCTAAACTGTCACAAATATTACGAAACAAATGATGATACCTGCCCTGATACCTGTATATATATATATATATATATATATATATATATATATATATATATATATATATATATATATATATATATATATATATATATAGGCTGATTTCTAAGTTGAGAAGTTGTTTTTAAAAAATTCAAGATAAAGGCCCAACAAAATTGCCGCTCTCACATGGGCCGAAAATCTATGTTGAAAAAAATGTTTTTGCTTAGAAGCATGAGGTTTATCAACTGAGTATTGTGGGAATCGTGAATTCCATTTCGGGTAAATAAAGCTTCGTCCATAACCAAAATGTTTGTGGTAAAGTTTTGATTCGTCTCATGTCGGTGTAAAAGCTACCCGCAAAACTGAACTCTGTTAGGGGGGTCTTGGGGCTCTAAGTTTTGAGCTCGTTGCTCATGAACTGGGTACAACTGATTTTCGCGCATTGTTGTAAAAACTTTTTTTTTGGCTCGGTTCAACTTCCCGCGCTATATGTCGAGTACTTATTGGGTCTTCCTCGACAAGATTCAAAATTTATTCCTCCCACGGTTGCACATTTCCAGGTACTCTCGGTCTTCCCGCATGCACTCCACGATATTTCCTCAAATCACCGGTATCCCTGCACAACCCGGACAAATGATTTCGGCAAGGGGTGAAACCGAAAAGGAAAACGTTTAGCGTATAGCTGAGATGCAGCATTGGCATTTTGCAGGCACCCTCCATAAATTAACAGCATGTCAACTAATTCACTATTCTCGTTCACGTAGGCCATTTTATCTTTCCAAAAATTAGGGATAGAAATCCACATTAAAACTTACAATAAAATTCAAAATAATAAAATAAAAGGAATGCGTGATTTACAAAAATAATTATAAACATTAGTTGTCTTGTTTGTCTGTTTGTTGTCTCTTTGTTTTGAATTTCCCGGCGATCGATTAAATTTGTTTATTTTAATTTATTATATTATTAGTTTATTAAATTATTTTAAGGGCCGAGCTTAAATTTTTTAAAATTTATTAAAGACTGATACGGCCCAATTTTAAAAATATTTAAGAAAATGGAATTACAAAAAAAATGTTTGTTTTATCGAGTTTTATACTCTGTTAAAAAAAGTATCACCTTAGGAATCAACCAAATATATAAAAATGGCTCGTAGGCGAAGACGAACTAGTGAATTTAACAAACAAGTGAAAATGTATTCTACGTCAAGAAGAAAAAAGGCCTTTGACATTTTTTTTTTGTTTTCTAGATATTGCAGGAATAAATGTAGAGAGTAGAGCTACCATCGTAGTTCGTATGATCGTACCTTAATAATAATAACAAAATTGATTTGTAACATGGAGTAAGTCTTTTTCAAATATTGTCCCGTCAAAATATACGGAGTATTTTCCGCAACAATTTATTTGTGAAACCCTGAAGTTTATTGTGTTGATCTTCACACAGGTGCCAGCGCTCCAAAAGTTTCTTGAGTTCCTTGTTCCCAGAAGCATCAGTTCTCGATATCTGAAGTTAATCGACGTCGGTCGCGACCAAGACCTGGATGAGTGACTGTAATATAGTAAACCCTACAAACTAAGCCACAACAATTTGGTAACAAAATTTTTGCTTAAATATAAAATAAATTTGAATTTATAAAATTACACTTTGGCGAGATCAAGTAATAAAAAGCAGCAGTTTTTATTGTTTACCTGTATTTATTTCTTAATTTTAAGTTTAATTATGTGTATATACGTTTTCTTTGGATTAGGACACATTTTAGCAGCATAACTCTTAAACGTAAACTAAAATCAAATTTATAAAACTAACCTGTTTGATATTGAGATCAATGAAACAAAAACAAAATGTTTTATAATCTACATGTATTTAATTTGTTATCGAAGATACGTTTCGCGGTACTTAGTAGTTAGTCGTAATTAGCGGTTAGTTGTATCACGGTAACATTCATTGCATAGAAATGTAGTGTGGTCTCGGCAAATATTCCTCAGACTAGCTGAACATTGTGTCTTGGATTGTCTCCTACTTTTAACAGGACATACTTTGCAGCTTTCTCTAGATACACTGAAACTTGTTCCTGGCACGTTACATTAGTTTCCGTCACTTATTTTTAAGTGGTCCCTAATTTTGTTATTATTATTAAGGTACGATCATACGAACTACGATGGTAGCTCTACTCTCTACATTTATTCCTGCAATAACTAGAAAACAAACAAAAAATCAAAGGCCTTTTTTCTTCTTGACGTAGAATACATTTTCACTTGTTTGTTAAATTCACTACGAGCCATTTTTAATAATCAAAAATAGAAAATACGAACATTGTTAGATGATATTTCAAAAAATACTATCGCGAAGAGCGTCGCACGCAACTAAAACAAATGCTATCAGTAGATTGTAGACGGCGCGCAGGAAGGGTGATATAATCTCTTCTCTACGTGGTGAGCATATAAAATATGGAAAATACTTGTGAAGTAGATGTAACATTTTATGACCGAAAATGTATCAAGTGCGGTTGATTCGACAGCCGTTAATACCGTCATGGTGTACACAAAAAATACAAAATAATTTCCATAATGTTATATTTTTTTTGTTCTCTAGTATATTTTTAAGTAATAATTCTTTTTAGTTACTTGTGGCCAACATTATGGTGGATCCAATTGGCAAAAGGAAGGATCGTAGTAATAGGGGAGTATTTATAAATGATTGGCCTTGAATATTTCTAGCGACCAAAAATACATTACGTTGTTATGGAAACAAAAGGGAAACAATAATATTAACCCAATGGTAGTTTCGCAATAGAGTTAGACTACGCAATAAGAATTATTTCCACTCACTTGAATTAACGTACCGTATTTCGACGAATCATCTAGTTTTTATAACACCATTGTAGTAGGTTCCGAAAGGGCGTGGTACCATATCATGAAATACCAGGGACTCTCAATCAATATTCTAGGCGAAAGGGTTCATTAATTGACGCAATCAATAAACAAAGTTACCTTGATCGAAAGCAATTGAAGTTGAAAGGTCACCATTTTATTAATTTACCATTACGGTTTATTGCGCGGCTTTTGTCTTGGGCAACACCGAGCCGAGAAAGGCTACAGGATCTTTTCTCAATCGTTTTGATATTTCGAGATTTCTTAACATATCTTTTTCGTTACGACATTATCTCATTTTACCCTCATTCTTTACAAGAAAAAAAACGTCGTAATATCTTCATTATTTACCATGAGCAGAAATATTCGACGGCCGTACACGGTGGCACACAGGAAGTTGCCAAAATAAAATCGATATCGCAGCTGTGCAGTTGGAATTTTAAACTACGCTACCGGAAACCGGAGGTATCTTTGTTCATTTACCATAGATTTTTAACTAAACAGTATCGAAAAATGGTCGCTTCTAGTGTTCCTATCTTTTGGACCAAACAGGAACTTCTTTTAAAAATATTTACACAAAGTTTTTTAAAGTAGGACAAATATTTTGTTCTGTTTACAAGAAGAAAAAGGAAAAAACACTTAAAGACACTTTTCCTATAGGAGTGTCAACTTTAAAACATAAAAGCGGCAACACTGTTTGATATTTAAATACAGTTCGGTATATTGTGTCAAGAAATTGGAATTTGAAAGATTATCCCCTTTTTGGGGAAAAACTCCAGAAGACGCCTCACCAGACGAAGATGAGGGATACGTTTGAACGATATTATTTTCAAAATACAATATCATTTGTTCTTCAAAATAAAATAAACATTACCGGATTTTCACTTATGGTTATCATTATGCCTCATGTTAAAGTTCTGACACTCTTATTGGACAATATTTTACATACAAATAACATTGAAAGAAAAACGTGAGATAATTAAAGCTTTTATTGAGGGATGTTATAATATTTATAGCCACAAGGGCGTGTCGCAACACTTTGAACATCAGTTCTCGATAATGAAATTATGTTAAGCGACGTCGATCGCGGTCGATGTCTGGAAGGGTGACCGTAATATAGGAATTACATAGAACGATATGTCAGATCGATGTATTCAAACCACTGCAGTTGAAAGAAAATTGGGTCCGAAGCTATGCGAAAACTAGTAAAAAAAAAGGTGCATTCATCACATTTCAGAGAAAAATCCCTGCATGGGAAGCATCCGAATGATGTCAACCAAGAACAAGTCGACATATTAGCGTCGAACTACTGGCTGAGTGCAGGGCAGGTGTTCCCCGAGAGATAGGGATTCATAGTGGCAATTCAAGATCAGGTTATTCCTACTAGAAATTATCTTAAATATATTGGTCAAAATGCTGGTGCTGTGAACGATTAGTCTCGATACGGATGTCCGAATTCCAAAACAATTAGAGTTTTATACTTGGAGATTTTTAGTATTAATGTATTTCGAGGTAACAATTATTTATAACACATCACTAAAGGTTGTACGGTGTTTGCGACATCGATTATAAAGATAGGCCCGATACACTGGCAAAGATTCTGCACCAGGAAATTGTAATAAAACTGCAGCTGCCAAAAGAGAGAGCTCCGTATTACAACTACAATCCCGAGCTTATTCTCGAAAACAATAATCACAAGATCTATTGGGATCGGACTGTGCTCACTGAGCGAAGACTGGATAACAACAGGCCCAATATTATTACGGTGTATAAATTATCTAAACGAGCTTTATTTATAGATGTGGCCATTCCTAATAACAATAATATATTAAAGAAGCAAAAAGAAAAAATTAGATATACCAAGAACTTCAAGACCAAGTAAAGAAACAATGGAGTATGAAAAGTGTAGAAATAGTTCCCATAATAATATCAACAACGGGTGTTATTCCAAAGAGCCTGCTAAAGAACATAAAATCATTGGGTCTCAACCAGTATCTTTTCAAGCGCATGCAGAAAACAGCATTACTGGGAACAGGAGAACCGTCCAGAAGTTCTTGAACAACTCAAGAAAATGGAAGAATACTAGCGTCACTTTGGCACCCGATAACAGGGACATGACCCCCACAGAGCTTAATTCTTCTGGTATCTAAGATATCTGGGATTAGTCAGTGTTCCCCTTATAGGGAGTGCGAATGCCTTTAGGCTAAATTCATATTAATAATAATAATTATTATATTTGTCCTGAAATTGAGAAGAGATTACTATGGGTTTTGGCACAGAAATGTGAATACAATTAAAAAAACAATAAAAGATAAATATTTCAGATAATTCAACTACGCGTTATTCAACATTAGTTCCATTGTAGATGATCGATTTGGTTTTGGGGTGTCTTACTTCAGGCTATTTGTACGGCTTGATGATCAGCGTTTAAGGGAAGATTCCATATATACCCTGCCGATAATATTCAAATATGCTTAATTGACTAAAGATCCGGAACGTTGAGGCAAGATAAAATACTTTGTGGTCTTCCCCATGCAGTCTTCCTCAGCACTTTATTTTCTCCCATCGTCTCTATGTGGCCCAGTCATTGCGGTCTTCTCGAATTCACTATTGAGCTTATCCTTGGCCATTTGAAAATATTATAAATTTCTACATACGTTCTTCTCATATTCAAGTCATCGACTATATTTCCTTCCGTTACCTGATTCGCCTTATTTTAAGCGACTAATTATTACTGACATTATCTTTCGTTGATTACCCCCCTTTTCAAAAAATGTTTTGAGATTACGCAATTACTGTGCCGCTCTCCACCCTTTCTTGAAGTCTAAAGCATAATATGAAGAACGGGAATATGAGTTTTGACACGCATTTTTATCAACTAAATATAGAAGAATATTTTTTTGAATAGAAAAACTAAACAAACAGCCAAGTTTCATAAGCAAAAAATGCGCGAAAATAAACCTCGCATAATGATGCGTCAACCCAATAATATGTATCTCTCATATTCACGTTTCTATGTTGGTCAGTATATAAATAAAATACTAGTGTATAATTACAATGAATCTTCAGACGTAAAAAAATAAATCAAAGAATTTTTTTAACTGTGTAAAAGTTCAAAAATTTAAGAAATATGATCTTATTTGAAGTATTTTTGGTTTTCAGTTCACTTTTGATGTCGAATATCTCACGACGTCAATTTCCGATATTATTAGACTTCAAATAGACTGACTGAACAGTATATGAAGTAATCCTCTCCGAAACGGGATGTGGGCAATTCATTTCTGAATTTCGTACACCATGTGCGTCAATTTAATGCTCTTTAGATTTAAAGATTTTTTTCTCGATTCGAAGCGTCATACTAAGATGTCGTACGAACGAGAGCTTTTGTTCTTGTCGTCGTGCAGGTTTTGCAAGAATTTTAAATTTTACGAGCGTTTTGGTTCGAGCTGTTCCACTCTTGTTACATCTCAAGGTTATGCGGTTTAAACTACGTCCTTTTTGTCGTCATAATATTGCGTTTTAATGTAGCTCAAAATACATATTATGTTTTCTATTTCTTTCCGCTTTAGAAGCTAAATTATATGTTAAAGTTATATAATTTGTTACGCAAACTCAAACACTTCTCCCAATATTTTTGATTCGGTCATTTTTTTATTCGTTATTTGTAAATAATCGAATATGGAAAAGCATGTTGTTCTGCTCTGCTGAATGATAATGAGAATCTCAAAAATATCAATAATAGTAAAGGGAGAAGATATCCAAATTTGAAAGGGAGTGAACTTTGAAAGGAGTCGGTTGAAGTTTTGGTGAAACAACGAGATGATGCCCTGCCGTAATGAATACATAGATTAGAGTGTTTGAGGATCAAAGTTATGCACGAGTTCAAGGTTCTGGTCATCCAAGGACGTGACGAACAACATTTTAGAGTACTTGTTTTACAAAATTGGCGTGAAGATATCCGAAAAGTGCATGGTGCGTTTGTTGCAGTTACAGGAAGGGCGTGGTCATGATGGACAAAGATCAGACATTTTCGGGGTTAAAGGCGATATTAAATGTTGATATTAGAAAGGAATAATTGTAACAAGAAGCACGCCAAGGATGGGAGAGGCTGTCAGAAATATCCAAGAACATGCCAATACAATGTGCTTAACTACTAATGAAGATAAAACGAATTATATAATAATCTCAGAAAACCGGGGAAGTTTGCCTGGCAACGTAACAATTGGCACGTTTACCTGCCAAAGAGATGAACAATTCGAATACTTGGGTTCATCCATACATATGAACAACAAAATGTCTCTTTTCTCTCTAAGAAGAAAATGTATAAAACTCTAATCTGGCCTGTACTTACAAATTCAAGAATGACCAAAATGCTTTGAAAGAAAGGCCTTGAGAAACATCTATGGACCAATTTGCGAAGATAACACATGGAGAAAAAGGCCACCACAAATTTTCACGCTATACAAAGACCAGGACATCATATGCATAAAATGGAAACGTCAAAGATGGGCACGTCACCTCATAAGAATGGATGATACCAAACCAAGAATACCTCTAATACAAAGCTGATCGGCAGGCGTAAACGAGGGAGACCCAAGCATCGGAGTGAAATACTAAAAAGGAGCTGCCCTAGATAGGGATATCTGAAGGAACAAGCTTGGAGAGGCCAAGACCCGTACGGGGTCGCAGAGCAGTAGAAGAAGAAGATTAGAAAGGCATACAGCTATCATTCCAAGAATTATGGCATACTGCTCGTCAAACAACACAGGTTTTGGAAGAGCAAGATCTCCAGATTTATAATCCGTATAACATGATCAAACTCTTCGGCGATTGCCCTGTCTGTCAGCAACTTTAAACAAACTTGAAACATGTACACGAGCCTGGAATACCTTGCCATAAGAAGACATAGATGATCTAATTCGATCCATGTCTTGCAGAGTTACAAAATGTTATAATAATATTGGTGGACTTACTCATTAAAATATTTGTATAACCTCCACCAAACTTTTTATTTGACCCTCCTATACGTTACGGTATTGTACAACGGTGTTATGTTTATTTTATGATTAAAATAATAGTTTAACCTTGCGCTTGTATATTTATATATTTCAAGGTGTAATTTGTCGTTTGCCTTTATCTAAAACGGATTTTTCACGTTAGCAAATTCAGACGATTGCTGCGTGGAAGCAAGCAAGGTGAAGAAATAGCGCCATTGTTTGATTGATGTAACTTTGTCTGGAGGAGATTACAACAATTTCTAGTTTCAAAATAGAACGTGTAAAACATCCATGTAACGAATATTGGGATACATCATTTTTCATTTTGAAATAACTTTGGGAAAAAATCAGAGGGAATATTTTCATAAATAAGTTTTTTATCGGAAAGACGAGGAGAGCTTACAAATTGAAAGGCCTTTGAAAAAAAAACTTTTCTTGCGCTGCCAGGTTTCAAAAATGCTTTATACACTTTGTTCAATATCGTGGTTGTGGTGGCCTTAATGTTGATAATTTCCATATAATGCATTTTTTTACTGGAATGTTGAGTTACCGAAGTGAAAAACACTTGGAGTTAGTTCAAGCAAATAGGCAGGTGTCCATAGGTTACCAAACTTTGGGTATAATATTGAAGAACAGTGGTACATTTGTACCAAGGAGCAATGTATTTCAGAAGTGTCCATCTCAAGCAGAACAGAATAATGGTTTTATGTGAAAAACATTTCTCTATGAAATTCTTGCTATTTGGTTATTAAAAAAAATGTGTTTACAATTGATGACAATCGTGACACTCTTGGTCTTGCCACGTTTCTTCTCCCTTCTATCTTTTACTACATAATCACTCTCAACAGTTAATAACGTTGTCCTTTCATTACGTGACCAAAGTATTCCAATTTGCCTGTCTTTATTATTATTACTACTCTTTCAGTAGATATTCTACGAAGGGCTTCCTAATTTTGGATTTTCTCTATCCAGAATATTCGTAGTATTCATCTGAATAGCAACATTTTAAGAATTTCGGGTCTTTTAATAATGTAATTATTGGGTTCTATATCGTAAGAGTATAAAAGCGTTCGGATTTTCAATTTATTTTCTATTTTTCTACAGCAGAAGAAAAATTTTATTTTACAGAATTTGTTACGAGTTGTTTCTATCCGTGTTTTTATTTTCTTGGTGTTACCATCCTTTGAATTAACCCAAGTTCCTAAATACTTTTATCTATCCACTCGTTCTATCGTTACTTAATTACAGATCATTATTATACAGGTTGTTTTTGTCATTTCTATATTTTATCTTATTACACATTGCTAAATGAGGGGAATAAACAGGATGTTCAAGAATTTTTACTTTTGACTAAAATTCAGGAACTATAAAAAACAACTATTTTTTTTATTAATTTTGAAATTTTTGTATACCCCATGACGGTATTATTTAAATATAAAGTCAAGAGTTGGTGTGGCCATTACGACTAGTTGACCCTCCTAAAGGTCATCATCCTTTATCATCCTATTATCATCCTAAAAGCAAATTGTGTTCCATTCCAGGTCCTATTCAATTCTGGTTCCGAACAGTTTTGCCTGTAGTTACAACAAAAGCAGTAAATACTTATCGAATATTTTTATGTCAATTTTGTAGAGCAAGAAGTCTAAAATGCTCATCAAATCCTTCTCGATACTTGTAAGAAGACCAAACAGCTCATTCTTGTGCATAACGCTGATCCTTAAACCATCTTGTCCCCGTCTTCATAACTGTAGAAGTAGGATGCATCTCCTGATGGTTCTAATATGGTTAGCATCATCAGGATTGACTATTTCCTGATGATGATCACAGCAAGGTTGAATCCTGAATATACTCCTGATCATAGCAAGATTGAATCATCTCCTGATGATGCTAACTTAAAAGTGATTTGGTGTTTAGTGGTAAATTTCTTCGAGTTTAGAAAAACAGCTTTATTTGCCATATTTCATGCAATCGCGTCATTACAAGGTTAACAAGAAAAACTGTATCAGTTTTTGTGTTCACGATATGTTGTACAGGGAATACATTTTCAGTGTGATTCAGATATGTATACTGGGTGTTCCCTTTCTTAGTGCTCCCCAGTATATTACGTTAAATGTGTACGAATATAAATAGTTGAATTTCAATTTTAACGATGTTAAATCTTCGTGTTTTAAATTCCATATACCAGCATATACAATCATGTTGGACAGTCCTTCATCAAATGCTTGTTTTAGTTGATTGTTTTGAACTTTTAAAAGGTCCATATTTAATTTAATAATATCCTATACAACTTGTATTGTAGAACATTTGCAAAAGGTCTAAACACACCAACTTATAAATCAAAGATCATTCATTATAATAAAGCAGCGTAACTCTGCTATTATAGTTCAGAATATATTAGATGCACCCATAAGTTTTCAGATTTTAAAAACATCTGACAATAATTTATCTTAATATAACATAACCTATATTCTATTTAAATATATTAATATTTAATGTGTTTATCGTTAAATAAAAAAAAAATAGGTGAACCCCGTAAGAATGGAAGAGCAAAGTGTGGATAAACAAAGTTTCGAAAACAACAATTCCATAAATACCAGTAATGACGTATATCCTACTGCTTTAGCTAGCAGAACATGTCAGCGTTGGCTTAAAAGAGTTTGGTTTAGAGTGAAAATTTCAATTTTCGACGATATAAGATTTGGAGGATCTGTTTTTGGCTGAAATTGAAGCTAATCCCAAACAAACCATCCAGAAATTAGAACCAAAGATTAAAACTTTATTGTCGACAATATAACAGTGTTTAAAAGAAAGAAAAGAGAAGGAATGTGGGTGCCATATCAACTTTCAGTTTAGCACAAAATTAAACTTGTAACCGTTTGAAGTGCACTTTTGTCCAGGTCAGGCAGAGATCCTTTTCTTCAAGAAATTATGAATTATTAATTACGGACTGAGACGAGATGTGGATCTATACAACGATCCACATAAGAAGAAATAATGGCCAACCACCAACAGGTCAAGCACCTCTGCCCACTCCAAAACTAGGTTTTCACCCTAAAAAGTGTTACTCTCAGTATGGTGGGATTTTCCAGGAATTATTCACTAAGGAGTTCATAATCGTAATGAAACCATAAGTGCTGAATATCATATGGCCAACTTAATAGACTAAACATGGTTTTGATTCAAAAACATCCAAAACTGATTAGTGCCAGAGTCACTGAAAAAAATCAAAGAGTTAAACTGGGATCTACATCCTTAAGCTTCGTATTCTCTTGATGCTGCACCGTCAGATTACCATCTTTTTAGATCTATGGAACATTGTTTTTGGGGAAAAAAATCCTATTGTGACAGCTATCAAAACTGCACTCGGAGAATATTTTACTAATTAAAATCGCCCTCGTCTTACTAAAAGGGAATAGAGTTTGTCAGAGGGATGGGCGGATATTGTCAATAACGATAGAGATTATATTGTAGATCAAACTGTAATAACTTTTAAATACGAGGGATATTTTTTTAATAAGGTCCATTTATGAATGAGAGTGAGAATGACGCGCAATCGTTACAGTGCTTTTGCGTGTTTGCTCCGTGCAAGCCTTGCGCACGTTTAGGTGCTATTTGCAGCCGTATCGTCTGTCTGTGTGCTGAGTTCCAGAAGTTTATAATGTTTAAGAAAATTGTGTCGCCCGCCGACTGTAAGATACGATCTGTAATTCGGTTCTTAAGTGCAAGGAATTTAGAAGCAGCGGAAATTCACCTGTCAGATTTGTGAGGTTTACGGTGATAATGCTATGAGTGACATTAACGTTGGAAAGTGGGTGAAAATGTTCAAGGACGGGCGGGTTAATTAATGTCCATGATGAGTCACGCCCTGGCCGACCCTCTCTGATTTCTGAAGATTTGGTTCGTGATGTGGACAACAAAATTTGAGAAAACCGACGATTCACGATTTCAAAGTTACCAAGTGAATTTCTACAGGTTTCAAGGTCAGTTTTGTACACCATTGTTTCGGAGAATCTGAATTATCGAAAATTGTGTTCTCTGGGGATTTCAAGACTGCTTTCTGACAATCACAAAATAAAGAGATTGGGCTTACTTTATCGTTTTTGACACGATACAATCGGGAAGGAGATTAATTGTTAGATCACATCTCTACAGAAGATGGGACTTGGCTGTCTCACATGGCTCCTCAGTCCAAGCAACAGCCAATGGGATGTCGATACACATCGTCGCCAACCAAAGTGAAAGTCAAACAGACAATTTCAGCACGAAATATCGTGGTAACAGATATGTGGCAGATTTCTTTGAAATCGGGATTCAAAAACTTGTTGAGCAGTATGACAAATGTTTGAACAAAAATGGAAATTATGCAGAAAAGTAGATAAAAGTATATAGAATATAGAAAAAAATATATTTTAATGATATTTATGGTATTTTCTTCTTACTAAGAAGCGGACCTTATAAAAAAACTTTAAAATAAAAGACTTAGACCTTAAAATAAAATTGTGTACAGTATCAAGAAATAAACTTATTGGTACACCTAATAATAAAGCTGGGTTACTCTGCTATTATAGTTCAGAATATATAAAAGTGATCCTCGTAATAATGATATTCAAAATAAAAAGTTTCTTATTGAGGTCAATGCCTCTCAATTGAAGCCCGTCCATTAGAAAAAAATCTTAATGTATTCACATCATGAATTCCCTATAAACGAATGCAATATGTGTATGTCCAACCATCTCGACTCGTCGAAGAAAAAAAATCAAAATTTTCTTTGTCCGACTATGTGACTTGAATGAAGCTGTCGTCAAACAAAAAAGACCCGAACCCTGAACGCGAAATACGCTTAAAACTTTCGAACGGATGTATCAGCAGGAGATATCGAACAAAAATAGATCAATTGGCAAAGTCTGCGTGTGTATGTGTATATATACCAACGGAAATATTAAAAATACCCTTTTAATTCTGGCACCGGTGCGAATTTTCGCCATGTTATAAAAAGATATCCGGGATTATTACGAAGCTTTAATGTGTTTTTTTTTTACTTTTTTTCACAACGTTGGTGAATAAGTCGGAAAGTGCTAAAGTTGGATCTGACCCGAAATGTATAATGTGGTATAGATTTCTTTCTCTCTCATAAATAACTATTATGATTCATTTTCATCATTAGGATTTTAAGCATTTGCTTCTAAAATCTTTGAAAAAATAATGCTTTAATAACCAGGTAATATTCAACAATAGGTGAGAGGTATTCTTCTTCCTGGGATTCTACAGCTCGCCAGTGATTTGACTTCCTCCAGCCATTGCCTCGTTTAATAAACGTGGCATCCACGGAGCGGAAGTCAAGTTCATACCATAAACATCCTGTACAATATAGCGGACATGGTCTTTTGAAATGTTTATAATGCCAGCAAGCATGCATACCCTTAGTCGACGAAAAATCCGCAATATCGTTGATTTATATGACTTTGTTAGCAATGGTGGTTTTTGGGCGCCCATCATTTTTAGTCCAATTACAACTACGTTTAAATCAGCAGCCCACTTTTTTACCGTCAAACACGAAGTTAAAACAAATTGCTTTATAGCAGTTCTAACTTAAATATCAAAACTTGTTTGTTTCACTAGATCACCATAAACTATCAACTAAACACACGCGCCTGAAACTTCGCACTCCATCTAACGAATCATATTTGACAAATATAGTCATTTAATTACACTTACGTCATCTTTGGTTAGGCCCGGAACTTTTCGAGCAAGACTCGTACCTTGATCCTGACTGTAATGTCAGGGCACACGACCATAAGTCCAAAGAGGGCTCGGAAAAAAATAAGAGCCGGATGCCTTTTTGCTCTTGATCCCAAACAAAGGAACCCACCGCGAATATCCTTTACACGATCGAGGAACAGGAAGCGTTTGTCCTACCGGCTCGCTGAAGGCTTAATTAACGAAATTCGATGAATGGGTCGTTTGGAAGTCGCTACGTCATCCTGTTTATTATTCCCTGCTGTTTTTTGGGTACGTTCAATTAAGAGGAAAGGAAAAAAATCGTTTCTTTTAAAACAAACATATGTTAGTTTTTGAAATAATCATAGCTTCATTTAATTATCAAACCTTTATTATATTTTATGATTTACATATGTTTTATATTTTTATTTTACTCCTGTTGGTACAAGAATCTACCTGATAACAATAATCATTTTGTGTGATCCAATCCAATGAGCGATCTCCTTTAGAGTTACACGTAATAAAAGTTTATATAAAGTAATAAAAAGTTATGTTATGCCTGACGGCGGTTCAATCTTCGCACTTAACAGTTATCACGCGCATTTAACTTGTTGACCAACACATTTGGATGCAGTCACACTCTTTCATTATACTTAGCACTAAATTGACGTATAACTTTAATGGAGAGCAATATGCATTTAAAATTGAATCTGGATTTAGTCGACAAAGAACCGTTTGAACTGCAACCAAATTTAACCAGTAACAAGAATACTATTCAGTGTCCTACGAGGGTTGCACCGGATGTATCCGGAATAATAAATAAAAACAAATATTTATCATTTAAAATGGGTTTATTGTTTTTCAAAATATTCTCCGCGATGATCGATACACGTTTGAGCCAATTTCCATAGCACTTTTTCCATTCCGATTGAGATATCCCCAAAATATTGCATTTTGAACGCATCAGCCGCTTTTTCTGGCGTTGAAAATCCTTGACCACGTAGTTTATTATTCACGGGCGGAAACAGAAATAAATCATTGGGTGCCAAATCAAGGACTGTACGGCCAAGGACCCATCAATTCGATGTTTTGACCGGTCAAATATTGAGATGTTCGGCCCGATGTGTGAGAGCTCGCGTTGTCATGGTGAAGAGTGATCCTGCATCGCTGATTGTTTTTTCTTATTTCTTCAAAGACTTCTGGTAAACAAATGGTTGTGTACCATTCAGAATTGACTGTTTTACGATTTTCTAGTGGCACTGTAGCCACATGCCCATTTATCAAAAAAAAACAGGCGGCCATTTGCTTCGAAGTACTTCTGGCGCGGACTTTTGGTGGGTTTGGTTCATTTTGAAAAACCCATACTGTGTAATGATTTGTAATGTATTGTTATATCTATTTGAGAGGGTCTGCGAAATATCTTAAAACTGTGTTTGTTTGAGGTCCGTGAAAATTCGTGAAGTAATATATTTTAGAAATACACTTAATTGTCTGTTGGTACCGACAAAACATGCCAAAATGTCGTCCACACATCTATGTCAATATACAAATTGTGTGTAAGTTTTTTTTTTGTAACAAAACAAACCCAATTTATGCAGAAACGTATGGAATAAATGACTCTAAAAATATTATATTTTATTTTCAAATGATACCTTCACAGCCCCATGCTACAAAAACTGAATTCCGATAGATCAAAATAAACAAGAGGAAAATAGTCATTGCCTTTGTTAAGAAACTTAAACTTATTTTCAGAACTGTTTTCCATGGAAATGGTTATATTTTGGATACATGTTATAAAGAAACTTTTTGTGCAAAAAACTGTAAAGAATTGTTGGTTAAATATATGAAAGTACTTTCCCTTACACCCTGTATAATAAAATATATGTTTCAAATATCATTCTGAAGCCCTTCTTTCTGTAACATTTTTTTCTGACGTATAACGATAAACGTTCAACATTGAACTGATTTTAATTAGGTACAGCTAGCGAATACCATTTCCACCCATTTAATCCAAACAAAAAACAATCAAACCGCTATAAATACTCTTGACATTATTGTCTCGAACGGTTACGCGAGTTTTTCTCCATCCTTGAGCCAATTTTCATTGATTGAAATTGCTAATAACAACATTTTTACACCTTTAAATAAACGTCGAGTCGCTCCAAGTTACGAGAAATATTTGCAATAAATTACTGCGGACGAATAATAGTCGGGAAACATCGCACTGTGGATGCTGTCCTAGTTTCTGGATTGTGAGATTGACATGATACGCGAACAAAAAGTAAGTTTTGACATGCGTCACAGATATCCTTCACAGTTTCGATCTATCAGTCGATGAGTTTTGGAAAGTATGTTGGATATGGCGATACTTCTCAATTAAGGATTTCATTGTATAATGACAAAAGAAACGATCAACTTTTCCAATTAGATTATTTAACTTAGCAGGTGGTTATATGCAAAACCAAAATAAAATTTTCAGGAATATAGTTGTTATCCCAATTGAAAATATGAAGAAATTCCCCAATATACGAAAAGTGTACCCGAAATAGGGCCCCTTAATACTTAATGTACGAGAGTTATTCGATAAGTTCTCGGATTCATCCGAGAATTTAATTTTGTAATGGAATTCAATATATTTAAACCAATGATGTTTAAATTTTTTAATAGCTTCATTATAATGCGATCTGCCCATCTCTACAAAATAAGCGCTTGCCTGAACTTTAATCTCACCATTTAAAGTGAATTTTCGTCCATCCAACTACTTTTTCAGGTTTGGAAAGAAGAAGTAATCAGCTGGACCAAATCTGACTAATACGACGGGTGTGGAACAACCCGACAAGCGTTTGCAGAAAAAACCCATCTGCAAGCGCGACGTATAGTGAAAGAGTACTTTCTTTTTGACCAGATGTAGACGTTTGGCCATAAAATCAAAATCTGCTTTTATATTGTCCATATTTAAAATAGATTAGTATATCCATATTTAGACCCATCTGAGATTTTTTTTGAAACAAAAAAAAATCATCGAAGTGACCAGACAAGATGGTAATTAATGTAGGGTTCTGTTTCTTTCATTTTTAAACAAACAAAGCAAATAAAATAGAATAAATCAATGTAAACCACCTGTTATGGTCACAAAACTTGTTTCGCGCGATAACCATGCAAATACCTTAAAAAACAATCAACGGTGTTGAAATGTCACCAGTCACCATCTCTCGTTGAAACCAAAACTGATATATAATGACTAAACGGTCAAGATCGCATTCTTATCCTGACATTAAGTCTTTTTTCAGCAGCAGGCCGTCCAACACGAAATAAGTAGAATCGAGAAAAAAAAAGGCCGGCCTCGATTTTCTAAAAGCGATCGTACGCGTGGCAGTAACACATACCGAGCAGGATTGTTCGCGGTGGGCTTGGTAGCCATGGGCGATCTGTTGCTATTGCAACTTTTTGATGCAACAGAAGCGATTTCAACACCCAGGCCCACAGAAAAACCCTGATTTCTGTTTCTGATTGATGAATGATTATGATTCTCTCATCTGTATAACTTACACTGCTCTTCAAAAGACTGGAAACAAATATAAATTAGTAAATCATCACAAATCGTATATATATATATATATATATATATATATATATATATATATATATATATATATATATATATATATATATATATATATATATATATATTGAACATTACAACAGTAGAAGAAAATTTTCGTTTTTACTATGTAGTGAAGACATGTCGAGAGGTGTCTTTAAAAACACCTTTTGATTAAGGAAGATTCGTTGAGATTGGTGAACGTTTTGAAGCTTGGACAGAAAACCGACAATGTTTGTCTGAAGCTCTTTCAGCCTCGAGACTAAAATGCTTGAAGCAAAATCAATCCGTAATCTCTTCTCGTGCTTTTGCTGTAACATTTTTAAGAGAAATAATATTAAAATTATCTGTATAGGAAAGACTCAAGTTTAAGAGGCAATTCAGCCGTATCAGCCCGTATCGATCCACTGCAGGATGAAGGCCTCTTCAGCATGCTTCCAACCTTCACGGTCCTGGGCTTTCCCATGGGGTCCATCGTGCTTTCGGTCTTCTTCGCGGACGTTTGCGATCAAACGGTATCCATTCCAGGATTACCTTGGTCCATCTGTCGTCCCATCGCCTCGCTATATGGCCTGCCCATCTCCATTTCAATTGTTTTACTCTTCCAATGATGTCACCGACTTTTGTTTGTTCCCTGATCCATACGCAGGACTTTCTGTCTCGTCTTGTAATGCCAAGCATACATCTTTCCATTCCCCTCTGTGCTACCCGAAGTTTTTGAATTGATTGCGATGTGAGTGTCCAGGTTTCACTTCCGTATGTCATAACGGGTAGAACGCACTGATCGAATACTTTTCTTTTCAGGCAAAGTGGGAGTCTGCTCTTAAACACTATATTGAGCCTACCAAATGCCTGCCAGCCACATTTAACACGCCGTTCCACCTCCCGGGTGGTATTCCCCTCCATTGAAATCCTCTGCCCAAGATATATAAAGCTGTCCACAATCTCTAAATCCCTTCCTAAAACTGAAATTCTTCTGTCCTTAGCGAAGTTATTGAACATAACCTGACTCTTTTTCAGGTTTATTTTCAAGCCAAATGGTTCGCCAGCCCTTTGCAGTTCTTGTATGCGTCTTTGCAGCTCCTCTGGGTCTTGTGAAATGAGAATAATATCATCTGCAAATCTAAGATGGTTTAAGTTTGCACCATTGATCTTTACACCATCCTGTTCCCAATCCAGTTTACGGAATACTTCTTCAAGGCCAGCCGAGAAAAGAATAGGCGATATTGCGTCACCCTGCCATACACCTCGTTCTATATTAATTCCCACTTCAAGATCATCAAGGTGAATTGTGGCTGTAGCTCCATCATATATCGATTCTAATAGGTTTACATAGGCTCTCTCTACACCTTGGCTAAGCAGTGCATCCATTATCGCATGCTTTGAGATGGAATCAAATGCTTTTTCGTAGTCGATAAAGGCCAAGCACAGTGGCATGGTGTATTCGTTGTGCCTTTCTATGACCTGCTGTACAACCTGGATGTGATTCATTGTACTGAATCCTGCTTGTTCTCTTGGTTGTGCGTCATTCAGTTTTTTTAATATTCTTTTAGAAATTATCTTAGTGAAAACTTTGTACATCACTGATAGGAGGCTTATTGGACGGTAGTTCTTTAAATCTTCCTGTGCTCCTTTTTTGTGTAAAAGGATCACTTCTGCATTTTTCCATAAGTCAGGTACTTTTTGTTCTTTGAGGCATTTTGAGTATAATTTTGCCAGTGTTTTATGTAACGTCCGACCACCAGCTTTTAGCATTTCGACAGTTACACTATCCTTTTCTGGAGCCTTGCCGTTCTTCATCAATTCTATAGCATTTGTTACTTCCTCTACTAGGATATCTGGCATTATATATTGTTCTTCCGTGGGTATTGCTGTCCTTGACTGGCTCTGATCTTCATATAACTGGGAATAAAACCTGACAATCTCTAACATTTGGGTACGTGCCCTGCACACTGTGCCATCCTCACGCTTTAAAGCATATATTTGCTTTCTTTTGTTTCTCAGCTTCTGTTTAGCCTTGTTAATTCCTTTGTTTTCTTCCAGGGTTTTTTGCACTAGCTGCATATTGAATCGGCGCGTGTCCTCTCTGATACTTTTTCTTATAGTTTTGCAGAGCTCAGTGTACTCGACCCTTCCAAAAGGACTACCTGCATTTCTCATTGCTCGCCGTTTCTTCATTAAATCAATTATCTCACTGGAGATTTTTGTTTGTTTGCGACATTTTTCTTCTGGTGCTATTGAAGCAGCCGTTTGAAGTACATTGTTGGCGATTTCTTCATATTGAACTGATATTTCCACCTTCTCTGGATCTTGTAACGCAGCAAACCGGTTTGACAAAGCAATCTCAAAATCGCATCCCCTCTCCAGCAGTCTTCCAGAATCCACCTTGCCCTTCCTTGTTCTTACCATTCTTTCGCGCTCTTTTCGACAGTCAATCCGAACCCTTGCTCGTACCATTCGGTGGTCACTTCCAACATTAAAATTGTTAAGGACAGTACAATTGGTAAATATTGTTTTATCGTTGGTCATGATGTAGTCAATTTCGCTTGTGTGCCCAGATGGACTTTTCCATGTCCATTTTCTGGTGATATTTTTCTTATAGAATGAATTCATAATATATAGTTCTTGTCCTTCAGCAAAATCAACTAATCTGTCACCTCTATTGTCTCGCTCACCAGTTCCATATGGGCCAGTTGCATTTTCGTCTGTTCTTGTTGTTCCAATTCTGGCATTAAAATCACCCATCAGGATTTTGTACCTACATTTCTCCTTGTATAAAAGCTGGGCCACATCATCATAAAATTCCTCAATTTCCTCATCTTTATGGCTTATAGTTGGTGCATAAGCTTGGAAGATTTGAAGCCTAAACTTTTTATTCAGCTGAATGACGCATTGGGCTAATCGGTCGGATGTACTTTCAAATTTTACCACACTGTCCTTCAGCTTTCGATTGACGAGGAATCCAATTCCGCCACATCGGCCATTTTGCGTACCTCGAGTGTAGAGTACGTGTCCAGTTGGTTCCAGTTTGATTAACTCTTCACCCTTTCTTCGTGTTTCACAGAGCCCAATAATATCCCAATGTATGTTGTCAAGTTCGATTAACAGTTCTTGCAATCGGGCCTCCGTTTTCATAGTCCGTATATTTAACGTTGCAATGTCAAAAGTCCAATGACAGCCTGATCTAACCCGGTGATTCTTAGCACCCTCTGCCTTGGGGCAGGTCTTCCCGCTGCCGTAGGTAGTTGCCCCTTGGCCTCCGGGGAATGAGGGCCGTGTTTGAGGTTGTACTGTCATATTTCAACATATTGAAATACTATGTTGAAGGTATGGACCGTAATCTGCCACACTGGTCCAATGCGGGTTGGCAGATTTTGGATCATGTTAGTCTGAGGCCTCCGCCTTGACCCGTCCGCCAGGGGTGACCCTCCCAGGAGCATAGACTCCAGACGGCATAGCTCAAAGCTTCATTGCCCTACTCAAACCCCTTTACCACGTCAAGGTCTGATCCACAAAGGGGATATATATATATATATATATATATATATATATATATATATATATATATATATATATATATATATATATATATATATATATATATATATATATATATATATTGGTGGCTGGCGAAAATTGGTGGCACGTTAAAAATATATTGGTGGCTGACGAAAAATGTATCAGGCAAATCGCGGTTAAAGTAAATATAGTGATAATTAAGCCAGACTCGGAAAATATCTTATGATTTTTTCGTGACGGTGAATAAAAACTGCGCCATTACTTTGATCCATAGTTAAGAGCTCAAAGCCAAATTTTTAGTCACATTTCTCATATGTATGATGATAGTGAAATTTTTGTTGATTTGAATACTTGAGTTCATCGACATCACGGCCAATAATATGATATTCAAAATAGTGAATTAGGCCTATTGTCACTAGATAGCTCACCATGGCGTCACAAGTCTAGCTCCATTTCCAAACTATTTCTGTAGAGTAGAAAAAGTATTATTTGATGAGTACAACTGAACCTGGAAATTGAAAAAAAATGACAAAGTAGCAGATATTGTAACATCAGTTCCTTCATATCTAGACTGTGGTCTTTTAAGGTCAGCCGTATTATCGCATTATTTTTATTTATAAAAGTGACATATTTAGTCTTCTGTTCCCATTGATACCGAACCTACTATAATATCGGTCAGCATTCCAGTTAAGAGGAAAATGATAAGCCAAAGGATTTATTTAAATGAAATTTATTTCGATATTGTTAACAACATATTACGCCAATTGGTACATGTTCTGAATATATTTGTGAATGTAAAAAAAACTATTAATAATTTACAAGGTTTTTTCCGAAAATTTTAATAAAAACAATCGCCTGGTGCAAAATCAGATCGTTACAAAGCTCGTGCTTATATAGTGTACATTCAACTTTTAGTTAAAATATACCGTACCCATGCATTTTGTCTCCAAATTCATTGATATGAATCAAATTACAGAATATACTGGTTAAGAAGGTATGTAAATAAATTTGGTTGTTTTCTTTAAATCGTTTTGTAGATATTTTCGTCACCTCTTGCAGTTGGAGGCCATCTGCAGCAAGGTTCATCTTCAATCAAGTCTCGCCCTACCGATAATGCCTTAAACCACCTGAAAATCTTGGCTCATGACAACACATTGTATACATAGACCTGTTAAAGTTTTTCATACATTTCCGTGGCACTATACCCAAGTCTGAAACAAAACTTAGAATGCACTAGAATATCCGGTTCACGAAAATAATTGATTTGGACCACCAAGTGACTACGGAGTTGAAACTTGTACAGGGGAAGCATCAGATGTTAGCAGTATCTCAACCCATTTTGAAAAACAATATATCCATTTTCAAAGATAAATATTTATTTTTATTTATTATTCCGGATATTATTCCGGAGCAGACTTCCTATGTTTTCAACAGATCTATATGAGAACATCTATACCACATGTCTTAATTAAGAAAGTGATGATTTGGGAACAATTTCTGGTGCTAAATTACGTAACGTTAAAACACAAAAGTAAATGAAAGAAAAGCAAAAACATTAAATAAATATTTAGCAAATTTGTATAATTGTACAAACGTTACAAAATAAAAAACACATACCGATAAAACCATAAAAAAACGACTAAAACACGAAATCGGAAGTGAAATTCGAAGAAAAAAACTTTTTTGCAACGTCTTGTAATGTTTGAATTTCGTGCACCAGAAATAAATACTATCGAAATATCGTTATTCTTGCGATATGTCGCCGGGTTCTACTTATTCTACCATAGCATAAAATATTTTTACCTGTCCTAAATGTTTCTCTACCGATCTGAAAATGTCACCGATCAAAAACCCACACAACACATATGGAAAAACGCCTAATTTATGATGGAATAAAATGTTGAATTGCAGTAGCCCAGCTAATAGTCGGTGTCTTCACACCCTCGACGATATCGGGGGTGTACTGTAAAATATCACTGGTCCAACCCAGTGCATCTGGGGTTTTAAAGGGATTGTATGTTACATTGTATACACCTTTTGTAAGCATACCTTTAGAGTAACCATTGTTAACTTGAGCGAGTTGTTCGGATGATTTATTCGATCGTTGGGTATGATCACATAAAGAAGAGAAAGAAATAACGAACGTTTACCCACATTGTTTGGGGATATCTCTGAAGTGTTTTTTTTTAGTATTAGTTCTACAAACCCAATGTACCCTTGCTATTATTTCTTTTTTGCATTTCGTGGATTAGGTTTGTATAAATGCAAATTATTTTAATTTTAAAATTGGCTTGGTTAAGTGGCTATTCGGATCAAATTTGATTCAGAAAAAGATTCATTCAATTTCCTCTGTGTCTTCACACTTTCGCTTTGTCTGATGGCGGGGCGTAGTCGTGTTGCAAAATTACTTTTCTGTGTCTTGTAGCTTATTCTGGGCATTTTTCGCCACACCACGTTTTTCGATCAATACATCGGTCAAATTTATCATCAGTAACGAACGGTATTAACTGTTTCACCTGGTTTCAGAAGCTCATGGTACACGGCACTCTTCTTATCCCACCAATTGAACAATATTGTCTTCTTTCCAAATCTCCGGTCTTGCAGCCGATGTTGATGGTTGTCCTTGGCGAATCCAAGATTATCTGCGTTTTGTTACGATCCGATATAAAAGGTCCGAAAAAGCAAAACTTCTCTCACCGTTTTTCGATTTTCCATCTGTTCGTCGTTCAGCCGTTGTGGTTCCCATTTGCCTGCCTTCTGGATCTTTCCTATGGCATGCAGATGATCACAAATGGTTCAGCGACCAACATTTAACCCCTTTGCCATTTGTTGTTGAGTTTACATATTGTCTTCTTCCAACAATGCTTGCAATTCGACGATGATCTGGGCGTTCTTTGTCTTTCAAGTCGAAATTACCAGTTTCGTTTCAATCGTTCAAATCAATATCCACAAGCGTCTTACGTTGGGACGTCGTCAAGTATACGACGGCTGTTACTCGCGTTTTTCTTTTGAGTAAACAACAAAAGCAATACGTGCTGGAAATGCTCTTTATTTGGCTCGAAACAGGACATGTTAACGTACAAAAAATATGACGCCAACTCGAAATCGTTTAAACATCAATGGTGTTTTGAAAGATACTGTCTTAGCAACAAAATAACATAAGAGATTAGTCTGTGAACGGAGGCTTATTTCCAGCGCCCTCTCTTTAAAAAATAAGAATTATTAACCGCCACAATTGGTACACGAGTTAACGTGAAAAAGTTATAGTTCCTGGATTTTAAGAGATTTTACATTTTATTGTTACTTCATACTGTGACAAAAAGATTAAAAAAAAAACAATTAAAAGTGAACAAAACCATTAAGACTACACATTTTCTTGCATTGACCTGAATTCCTTCAAAAATTGTTCCAGCAATGGTTTGAAACAAGGACTGGATTTGCTTGGTCAATTTTATCCCATACGGTTAAAATTGCCTTTTCAGCTCTTCTTTTGATTGGAACTGCTTAAAATTGCCTAAAACCTTTCTTGATAGAACCCAAACATTTTCTATTATGTTCAAATCTAGACAACAGGCTGACCATTCCAGAACATATTTTTGGTTCGAAATCAATCTTTAACAAGTGTTGCATTGTGGATTGGAGCGTTGTCCTTTTGAAGCTGTGGTCCTGCTAAATCTTCAAAACATGGGTTTTGGACTTTAAGCATATTTTTATATTTTTCAGCGTTCGCCCAATTTTTCATAAACACTAGATTTTTGAAAAATCCTATGGCTGGGCACACCATAACCGAACCACTCCCCATTTGTCATCGTGACAATTATCTTTGTTCTCTCCTTAATTCAAGGTAATAATGTTGGTATCCATGGGGCCATCGAGGTTCAACTTTCTGGTTGCTAAAAATAACTTTTTGCCAGTCCGTAGTCCAGGATATGTTATGCTAAGCGAACTTCAAAAGTGGTTGCTTTTAGTTTTTTTTCTTTAAATCCACTGAGTTTTCCTGAGCAAACGTTTGACATTACAGACGTATGTTTGGACGCCTGGTTCCTTCAAGATGGAGCACGCGGATAGGACATAATTTGAAGACTGAGCTTGTGGTCATCTAGAACAGGGGTCTCCAAACTTTCCAGCCTTAGGGCCATACTGATTACTCGAGTAAATTCCAAGGACCAAAACCGTTTTAGCTTCCCTGTCATTATCTATAATTTCTAAACTAGTCGCCATGTACGCGCCCTAAACGATCATACGCTTGCTAAATTGGCTAGTCGCGGGCCATATTGATGACACTGGCGGGCCGGATATGGCCCGCGGACCGTAGTTTTTGAGACTCATGGTTTAGAGCTCTATCTTTTGCCGTAGTTTTCATCTTAATTGGAAAAATGGTTGTCCGTTGAGGTATTTCATCTTCCTGGTAACTTCACAATTGGAAAATCCCTCTTCTTTCAATGCGAGAATTCTTCCTTTTTTCTTGCTGAGTAACTTCGAACTACGACCCCTGAAATACCATTAAAAAACACTAATAAATACTTTGAAAACTAGTTTATTGGTGTAAAACGTCGCACACTAAAATGTACTGAATTAAAAATTTAATCTGTCTTTATCTTTTTGTCATATATGGAATTAACTGAAAATCGGCGGTAACAGGCTACTCCAAAAAAATATTTACTTTTCACGGATTAAGAGTCGATGCAGATTTAAGGTTTAAAATGAGAATAATAGTCAATATTTATAACTGAAAGGTTTGTACAATAAATAATACATATAAATATCGAAAGATAATATATTAAACGAATTTAAATATTTCAATTAACAGTTATATCTAACAGTATATTGTTGCAACACGAACCAAATAATCTTGTACATCAAAACCACTTTTACGCCATTCGAAATGTCATCGGAAGCCAACCCGACCGTCTGTTTAACCTTAAATTGTACGTAGGCATTTTATTAAAAGCCACAGTGAGAGAAAAAAACAAGGCCAAGAGTACGGCGAAATGCAACTTGGATGTGGGTTAAGGTTCTGACAAGGCTCGACGATCGCAAACACGTAGAGAAAGACGGACTTACGAACGTGCCGATGAATGGAAACAAGATGGAAAGAAAAATTTTTGTCGTGGTTTTTTTCGTGGTTCCGATTGGAAACCGCCTAGTTATATCGGACGGATGGATGATGGTTCCGAGGCCGGTACTATTTCAAATCGGGGGACCTTAATGAGGTTTTTCGTCGATTAAACGGTATTTAATGAGGAAATTTATTGATTATTGTTGGTCGTGGAAAGGTTAAGTTGTGTACATGTTGTCATCAATTAGTATCTATTAGTAAATGACGTTATCATTGGCAGAAATACTGCCACAAACTAGTTAAGAAAAATATGATGAAAATATAATTGTTGTAAAATTCAATTCTTTTCTTGTTAACATTCAAAATTAATCAGTTATTTTTGGAGGACAGAATATAGAATAAAAGAACCAGGTCTTCTTAACTTCTTAACATACACATACATTGCAACACTCACAAGGAGATATTTGATTTTTTTTTGTAAACGATTAAAAAATTAGAGGGTAAACAAAGCTTTTTCAACTTTTTTAAATTTATATTATTATTTTTTAGCCTAACGGCATTCGCACTTCCTCTAAGGGGAACTTCCTTCTTCTTCTTCCTGTGGTGCTTCAGCCAGTCAGTAAGCCTTAACCTCCTTCAATCTTCGCTTCCAACCAGATCTAACTCCAGCAGCCCCTTGCCAGTAATTGTTTTGCGATCGTGTTTTTGGTCTATCTCTTTCTCTTTTACACTGTATTCCTCCTGCTGATGATTTTCCTTGGTATTCGATTTTCTGGCATTCTCGCCACATGTCGTGCCCATCGCTATTCCTAGTAGTGCTGCTTTCTGCATGTGCTTGAAAAGATGCTTGTTGAGACCCAATGCTTTTATGTTCTTCGGGCGACTCTTTGGATGACAACTGTTGTTGATATCATTATGAGAACTGTTTCAACACTTCCCATGTTCCATTGTTTCTTCACACGCTATTAAAGTTTCTCCAAACGATCCACTTCCAAGAGCAGTTTTAGGTCAATTTTAACGACTTAGAATTATGTGCAATAAACGCCATCTGTCTTTGGGAATGCGCAGTATATTGTAATAGCCCCTTAATTCCAGTATATTTTCTTGCAGAAATGTTTGATCCTCTTCTCATTCTCTAAAAAATAACCCGAAATGATCAATACTTATTTCAATAAAAATTTGAAATATCTTCAACATTAACAAAAGTTATTGAATAATAAGTACTACTCACATTTAGATAAATATTTACCATCAAAATCTTTTAAAACACACGTATATACGACTATGGAAATTAAACAAGTAACCTTAATTTTTGAGAGGTAAAGCACGTTGCAAGTGTGCAAATTTTAAAAAATAATTTACAATGCAGAATAATAAATGTAAAAATTATTCAAAATAAGCACTTTGGAATTTTTTTTGTCTAAAAATTCTTTTAAACGTACAATTTTCAAAAATTAAAATATATATATATATATATATATATATATATATATATATATATATATATATATATATATATATATATATATATATATATATATATATATATATATATATTAGATTTTTTCGGGAGTACATCCGGATGTCGAATTGGTCCCTGTCGGGATCTTGCGGACGCTTTGCCAAAAGTTTATTTGGTGTCCTCGGTGGTTAAAAACTGACTTTCAGAAAGTCACAAATCTCGCGACAGTAAGCACCAAAGATGCCAAATAAGATTTTGCCGAAACGTCTGCAAGGAAAAAAAACCTAATACATGTTTTTCCATCCGTGAAGCTGTCAGTACGCACAAACATCTAAAAAAATACAACTAAAAAGCTGAAGCTGGAAATCTGGAAATGGAATATTCTCCGAAAAATATACGAAAGGAAAACAATTCCCCTATATAATCAGTGGTAAGAGCTCAAATGGTGGCTGGGTCATGTTGAAAGCTTGTCTGGCAATCGAGTTAGAAAAAAAAGTACTGAAGGAAGGTATGACTACCAGGAAGAGAAGAGGACGACCAATGAGGAAGTGGATAGATGTAATAAGGAAGGACTTGGAAAAACAAGATGAGAAACTTTATAGGACTATTTTTCTTTATTTTTTATTAAAATTTCCTTTATGTTTGTACATTTTTGGACGATTGCATATATAAGTAAAATGACTTAAAAACTGACTTTCTGTCTTCTTCCTTGGAATAAGGCCTTTTTATCATTATGAATCAAGATCTGAAATAATAATGTAATCATTGGAAAATTAAATTTTCCAAACCTCTGGAACCAAATCGTATGCTACCTAATTTATATTTTATTATGTTGACCGAATTGTCAACTTGTGTAGTGCTTTTTAAATTTTATAAATGGCTAAAATAGTACTAGAGTGTAACAAACGTATTTACGTTTGAAGGTACTTTGTTATTCACTGTTTAAGAAATGTATACTTGGAGGGTAATTCGCGAAATATTGGCCGTTGTTCTCGATCAGCTCAACGCATCTTTGAGCTTCTTGAACAAAGAATGC
The DNA here is from genome assembly GCA_031761425.1 of Cosmopolites sordidus. Taxonomy (NCBI): domain Eukaryota; kingdom Metazoa; phylum Arthropoda; class Insecta; order Coleoptera; family Curculionidae; genus Cosmopolites; species Cosmopolites sordidus. The sequence goes on from JARFXV010000019.1 coordinate 381,917, forward strand.
TCAACGAAAAACGGTGAGCGAAGTTTTGCTTTCTCGGCACGAAAGAAAAACTTTTTTGCATCGGATCGTGACTGGAAACGAAAAATGGATATATTTCGAGAACCCAAAAGCACGACAACGCTCCATCACACAGCGAAATCGGTCAGAGACAAAATTTCTGCACTTGCGTGGGAGCTCTTACCCTACCCCTCATACTCACCATACTTGGCCCCTTCCGGTTACCACTTTCCATGAAACACTTCAACAATTGCGGAGATGTCGAAAAATGATCTTCAGGCTTGATGACTGAAAAGATGAACGGTTTATCTGGGAGAGCATCCACAAATTGCCAGAGAGATGGAGAAAATGTGCAGCTAGCTGTGGCGCATGCTGTAAATAAACTATTTCTCACCTTTCTTCCAAGTTATACGTTTTTTTTTAATTAAGACCTGGTATAAACAAAGGAAAACTCGCAAATACTTTCCTTACATCTTAGTACTGTCGATTAAAATTAGGTGCCGATAAATAATTATTGGATAAATAACTATAAATTGCGATAACTGTTCTCCCTTCGTTGACTACCTTCACCGTTTACAGTTCCAACTGTACCAGTCTCGAAATTTCTCCATCCGACTCTCTCATTTCACAACTGATACCAACGCAAAAAATACTGCTATGACTATCGGCATTGTCTAGCTTCGCCTATTGCGCCGGCCAATTTCACCGGCTTCGGTTCTACTTAACGTGCCACAACTGCATTTTTGCACTATTCTTCCGCTATAGTACAATGCACCTTGCGAAGGCTGTGGTTTTTTTTTGCTTCTACGCTCACAAATCTCCGGTCGCTTTCACGGCATTTCGTAAGCAGTGGGACTTGGCGATCGCCAAAGGCGCCTTTTTCCTCAATCAGGGAAAGTTTTTTCTTTTCCTTATATCGACGAATATTTCAGATATTTATTACCGAAACAACAATTCACGAAATGTACACCTATGTAACATATTATCTACGGCATGGGCTTGCATAATTGAAACGTTAGACAGCGCAATACATATGAAATTATTTTATTGTAGAATATTTCAAGTGTTATTAAAATAATTGGCGTAGTTGTATTTATTTATGCAATTCTAAGAATTTCAGCAACTTCATGAAAACGATTGAACGAAAATGATTTTTTTTATTATCCAAAATTAAGTAATTTTAAAATACACATGATAGGGAGGACATAACTGATAAATACTTTTGAAGTTAATACTAACAAGATAGGTGCGTTTATTGTTAATTAATAAAGAACTCTTGGATTTGTGACTTATTGATGATGATGAACTTTGGGAATTTAATAAATCAGGTATAACAGGCCCCAAGAAAGAAAGTTTCTTTTTGATATAGCGGTAGAAATAAAAGAGAGACGTCCATCAAAAAAATCTGTATTAATGATTGAAAAACACATTTTAGGGAATGACTTTTTTAAAATAATGTCATCCAAATATATCTAAACGAACAGCAACATTCCTTAGGACGGCTCGGCACATAATCTCTGGAATGGCTGCCATTTCGTTTCGGATATTTTCTTTTAACTGCACCAAAAAAACCCGGTTTATTGACGTAAACTTTCAATTTTAGAAAGCCCCACAAGAAAAAGTCCATAGAGTTCAAATCAGGACTACGTGTAGGCCAGTTTATGTCACTTTCCCTGGACATCAATTTGTTTAGGAAAATTTCACGAACTCGTGGCAGAGACGTGTTGGAAGTATGTGAAGTTGCTCCGACCTACTGAAGCCATGTTCTTTGATTATAACCAACAAAGTTTTGCAGTTCAGGCACTAAAAAATTGTCCAACATTTCCACATAACGCTCTGAATTGACAGTAACTGCGCGTCCCTGCCGCCTTCAAAGAAGTACTGGCCGATTATTCCTTGCGCTAACATTGCAGCCCATAAAGTGACTTTAGGCGAATGTAGGTGATTTTGATGCTTGTGTTTCGGATTCGTTGCACTCCTGTAACGACAGTTCTGCGTATTGAGATGAAAATGGAGAAACGGGGGGTGTAAAGAATAAAGTTATGGCTCTTCTCTATTTTGAAGTCAGAATATTTCCCACTTTATAGGGTAAAAAATATAAGCGAGTTACATCCTCACAAAGTAGGTAGCAAGCGCCCTTTTGGAACCAGGCTCGCCAAATTCGGATTTCTCGCCTGTGAAAACCCAACTACCCCGATTTTGAATCTCATATCTTCAACCGGTTTTAAATTATCTCAATTTTTCGAAAATTTAGTTTAAATTTCAACACCCTGTATCTTTCTAATGACTAACATTTGCCAAACATTTATTGCCTAAATCCTCTTATTTTGATGTCTACTGTCACCAGTTACTCTATGGCGGATACCTTATGGGACACCCTGTATATATATATATATATATATATATATATATATATATATATATATATATATATATATATATATATATATATATATATATATGGAGAGTCATGCATGAAGAATGTACATTTCTTTTAAGTACTGAAAACTACTTGAGTTTTGATGAAGTTTCGTTGAGATCAGATTCGTCATTTTGAAGTTTGAGTTCTCAACAACACTGAATAAACTATAGAAGATTGAAGAAGATGATGAATGAAGACCACTGGTTTGGTTTTAAAAAACCGTTGGTTTTATTAACTGATTTCATTTTTAAAAGGACCCCTATATACCAATGAAACAGACGGTTTTAAGTCAGGATTATGCGGTGGATATACTGCACCAACTAATAGATTCAAATGTGACGCGTTAATATCATTCTAAGAAATATTAGTTATTGCTTAATTAATTGCGACTTGAATCGTTTCTTGGCACACAAGTCACGCATAAATAACAATCAAACGGATTTAAATGCGGATATTATGGTGGTCAGACTATTCACTAACGTTGTAAATAAAACATTATATTTGACAATGCACTAATGTTGAAGTAAAATACTTGTATACCATTCTTCTTCACAAAATCACTACGTTTGTCGTGACACGTATATAGTTTTTCTTGGGTTTTCTATATTTGATAGAAACATTGTGTATTTTAATCATGCACTAGTCATCCTGGAGTAAATAGAGAAAAACGACTGCTTTGAATGTTAATTTTCCTATACAATTGAATCCGTACAAGTTTTTTACGTCAATTATGAAGAGGTATACGTTTAATTAGTACGTAATACATTTAATGCATGAAGCGAGATTACTTTAATGCTGAATATAAAAAATGGTGTCTGTGTTCTGAAGATAACAAAGTATGTAGTTGGTCAGCTTTTGTACCGGAATCGTTTGATGTAAACACTTAGTTCTCGCTTAGACTCGCTTTTCACAAACTATTTGCTCCTCAACTTAATTGTCGACCCCGATGTCCCATCAACTGTAAAACCTTTTCCAATGAGATTTTTTTCGTCGTATAATTATTTTAAAGCACGGTCTTTCAATTTCAAAACCAAGTATAATATACGAACTTACTGTGAATATAACCTGAAAAATCAGTTGTAGACAATTCAACTGAAAAAAAAAACTGCTGCAAAAGCTCAGAACATAATTGTTACAGCTTTGGAAGATAATGCTGTTTCGTACGATATTTGTAAGAACTAATTCCAGCAATTCCGAACTGGAAATTTTAACTTAAATTATGCAGAACATCCGGGATAGCCAAAAAAAGTAGAGGATGAAGAATTGGAAACACTGCTGGAAGAAAATCTTTGTTGTACACTGATAGATCTAGGACAGCAACTTGGAGTAACACCGCAAGCTATTTCTAAACATTTAGATCAGCTGGGAAAAATTCAGGAGAGTCGTTGTGGTTCCCTATGAACTGATAATACGAAAATATGAGTAGTTAGACGCTTTGATGTTGTGTCATTGCGCTGAATTTTAAGAAAAAGAACTTCCTGCCAAAGATTGAGACTTATGACGAAGAGCGGGTCCTGTACGATAATTCTAAGAAGCGAAAATCATGTTAAGGTCAATCGTTCGGAGCCATCAGTAGCGAAACTAAATATCTACGCCTAAAAAGTGTATATATGCTGGGGCGTTGTGCATTATGAGTTGCTCCTAGTCAAATGATCATTGCTGACCGTTATCAGCAGTAACTGATTCATGTTAGTGCTTGGAGAAAAAAAAGGCTTATACTGGCAAGGAAAGCAGGAAACTCATTTTGCTTCAGGAGAATGCACGGCCAGGTTCAGCAAAAAGGACTCTTGAAACGATCCCGAATTCGACTGGGATATTCATTTTTTCAGATCCTTGCAACATCACCAAATTACTAGATGCTTCACATATCTCGAGGAAGCGGAAAAAATATCACTTCAAAACAATCACTTTTTTTCAGTCTGGGATCTGACAGTTGTCTGAAAGGTGGCGAATGTTGGGTTATTTTTTTCATAAATAAATGTCAAAGGTAGTCACAAAAGGGCGAGAATTAAGCGGAGACACTAATATATTAACATCATCAGAAGATGATGATATATCTCACACGAAAATTATCTCTAGAAGTAATTTATTTATCTTTTCTTTTTTCAGTGAGTTAACATCACAAATATTATATATTATAAAAAAAATAATATATGTGATACGTAGTTAAAGCAAAAAAACAATACTAACTTTGATTCAAATTGTTTATACGAAAATACCATAGCATAGCCGATTATCTTCCATAGAATTTGATAGTCTCTTCCGCAATTTGACTGCACGAAACCCATAAATATAAAATATTTTGAAACTATGCATCGTCGTCTTCCGTAATAGTGTAACGCACTCGGTCAAGCTCTTTCCCCAACATCGGTGAACGATCTCGGTTACATAATAGACGTCTATCGTCTCGGCTTTTCCGGTTTTTCCTAATTAGATCGGATTGTCAAGCCTAGATAACCGAGAAAATGTCCAGCTTTGGAAACCTATTTTCAAATATATGATGATTTCGAAAAGTGGCAGTTAATTGTTCAGTCAAAACTGAGTTAAGAGAATAACACATTCACATTTTTTAAATCCAAACTTTTTAAAAAGTTTTTTAAAAAGAAAATTTTTTTAAATCGAAACCATAATATCATCATCAAGTTGTGCCTTTTTCTAATGAAGCATATAAAAACCATGGACGTTAGAAATGTAAACAACAATAGGGCTGAGGAGGTACATGAAAGTATAAATACCAAACGTGATAAAACCATAACTCGACATAAGTATCCCATTCCATAGCGCCATCTTTTTCAATTATTAGTGTAACGCTTAATTGATTTCTTCACGATTCATTTTTATGCTTCATTAGACAAGGTATACATATACTGACTACTGTGATACTTATACTGATATACATATACAGACTACTGATGACTTTTGTGATAAAATTAAAGTTAATTGTCTCTTATAATGTTAACATGGTTCTTGAAACGTATATCAAGTGTTGTAATGTATAGTGAAGTAGATGCAAGGAAACAGTTTAAGATTTTTTAAATGTATCACGCGACAAGGTATTCCATTTGACCCAACTTTCGATCCGATAGATGCAATTTCTTGGAAGATTAGAACATTTTAATTGGTTTTTAAACATTCTAGATGATATATATATATATATATATATATATATATATATATATATATATATATATATATATATATATATATATATATATATATATATATATATATATATATATATATATATAAAAAAACGGACATTATTCTTATTGTTAAACAGTACAACTGATTAAAATTTGAAGATACAATTAGTAATGGGTGGATCGACCTCCACTTTGTATACATTCATGGATGCGCCTAGGCATCTAATTAGAAAAACAAGTTCACAATCTTTTTTTTCTGGTTGTGCTGGGGAGTAGGCAGATTGAGGCCTCGGGGCAAATTAACTAGATTCTCTTGATAATGGCTTCAAACTGGAAGCCGAAACGTCGAGGTTTTACATATCTAAAACGTGGTTCTACCTCAGAAACTAGTAGTTTAAATATTGCCAACCAATCTTTCCATAACTGGGCAAGGGCCTGGGCAAGAAATTAAAACTTCTGCACCATAATTATAAAAGAGACCATAGAGATAGAGAAAAGACCCAACAACTCAAACAGCCAAGATGATAGCCAAATATTACTGCATTCTTGGAAACACATTTTATTAGATTTCCGAGTCAAACCAAGGGCGAGACTCAGTAGACTCCCACCGACAAGAACTCACCAACAGAATTCTTACATAAATACAAGGAGTCAACTCAATAGTACCATGGATCGCACAAGTCAGAGCTAATCTGGGAAAGACACAAATGGGCCCGACAGAGATTGAGGATAGAAGAATGTACAGAAACAAAATACATATGTGAAACGTTGCATCAGAGAAGTTTCGAGGAAATCGGGGACAAGGTGGACGGAGGAGAGAAAGAGAATCCACGGAGAAAGGATGAGAGAGGTAGGGAAGATCATTAGGAACACTCGAAAATGAGTCAGAATGCTTTGCGTGATCTAACCGTGTCTATACGCACCTAATAAGAATATATATATATATATATATATATATATATATATATATATATATATATATATATATATATATATATATATATACATATATATATATACATATATATATATATATATATATATATATATATATATATATATATATATATATATATATATATATATATATATATATATATAAAGATAGCGTAGTGGGGCCGTGGAGAGAGATATTTGAAAAACAGAAATCTTTCATCTGTACTTCCACGTACCTCTACTCGTTTCAAATCAGCCGCCATCATCACGTCGAGACAAGTACCTCCCAGGACCGGTTTCTGGCCTCATAGCCGTCGTCAGCTGGGCTCGAGTCTAACGCAAGGAGACAGCTGAATAGAAACGACCAGAGCAAGACCAAGTCAACTGGCCATATTGATGGCCAGTTGATGGACATTGGGTCGCAATCGCAATGCAACTCACGCTATCCTAAGGTGAATGTTCGCAGCAGTCTGAAGTACGCGATATATGCTCAAAAGATAGCGTAGTGGGGCCGTGGAGAGAAATTTTTGAAAAACCGAAATCTTTCATCCGTGCTTCCACGTACCTCTGCTCGGTTCAAATCGTTCAATGCCTTGCGTTAGACTCGAGCCCAGCTGATGACGGCTATGAGGCCCAAAACTGGTCCTGGAAGGTACTTGTATCGACATGATAGTGTCGGCTGATGTATGTATATATGTATATATATATATATATATATATATATATATATATATATATATATATATATATATATATATATATATATATATATATGTTAAAAACTAGTATTTTATCAAAAATCATTTATATAAAAGTTGCAAAATAAATAAGTTATTACCACTTACAAAATTTCAAAACAGACCTGACTTTTTGATATTCTCGATCAGTGCATTGTAGAACTCGCAAAGAGAAGTCAATTTAGCAAAAAATTATTTTTATAAAAGCTGCAGATCCGTACTTCCACGTACCTCTGCTCGGTTCAAATCGTTCAATGCCTTGCGTTAGACTCGAGCCCAGCTGATGTAGGGAGGTACGTGGATCGACATGAGGTACTTGTATCGACATGATAGTGGAGGCTGATTTGAAACGAGCAGAGGTACGTGGAAGTACAGATGAAATATTTATATATATATATATATATATATATATATATATATATATATATATATATATATATATATATATATATATATAATTGTCACCATTTGTTCAGCATAAAATCTTGCTCGGTGTATCCATGCATCACTATACGCGTCAAAAATAAAATCCCGGTGTTCACGAAAAACATCACAAGCGTTTTCGATGCGCTGTTGTAGTTCTTTTGCAATATTTATTTCTCCATCGTAATAAACTAACTTTTTTTAAAAAGCTCCACAGAAAAAAATTGCAGGGCGTTAAATCCGGGGAGCGTGCAGGCCAAGAAATGGGTCCATTGCGCCCTGTCTATCTGTACCAGTACTTCACTGGTGAACATTAAGTAGTAAAAAATAAGAAATTGGTAGATCAATTCTTCTATTGGAACCTTTGGTATAAAATACTAAACTCGAAGAGATTTACCACTAAACATCAAATCACTTTTCGAGTTTAAGAAATTGGTGAATAAAACAAAATATAGATAAATGTTGGAGATAATTATTTCCTACGGAATAGCATAACAACTGATTTTACAGGTAACAAATTGAAAGAATACAATATGAATTTATTTCTTAAAAATTCTTCTGTATATGAAATTAATATGCCGATATTCCTTTCTTTCCAGTATTATTTCACCTTAGCTGTTTTATTAGTTTTACGATTCTAAAAAAAACTCCGTTAATTGTATTTTATAACGGTGAAAATAACGCTCCACCGCACGATCAGTACCTATTTCTCGCTGCAACAAGCCTGCACCTGCAACTATTTTTGCGAAAACGAGAAGCGAGGTACGTAAGCTCCGAATTGAGCAACTATGACAGTGTGTCGGTTTCAAAATAGGCATTTATTAATATATAAGCTGTGTACAGTGTTCTCGGTTCTGGTTACCCAAGATTTTGGTATATACAGGGTGTGTTAATCATATTTTTGCGAATTATCCTACTTACGAAGCGAATCTGAGTCTTTAAATGTATTCAAGGACTTTTTAAAGTTAGTCTTAAATCATCGAAACATTCTTAGTTGATGTCAAAATCTTTTGTATCGTCATCAAAATAAAATTCCATTGTAAAACATTCAGGCAAGTGTCAAAATAGCTTGTCTAACAAATATGGTAGTGACATTAGGTTTTGAAAATAGTGTCGTTCAAATGTCGCCTGGGCTTCGTCTGGTGGAATAAATTATGGCGACCCAAATTGGATTACTCTATAACACATATCGTGTGATACATTTTAAGTGATGGCATGATCTTAGTGGTCTGTTGCTATTACTATTTCGCGAAATAACGCATCCAGGAAACTTTTCTTGCAAACATTAGATTACTAAACTTAGTAGAGATTTACCACTAACCACCAAATCACTTTTTTTGAACTTCTCGACGCACATTTCTATGTTAACCATGTTAGCATCATCTCCTGTGCGTCGAGAAGTTCAAAAAAAGTGATTTTTTTGTTTAGTAGTAAATCTTTTTAAGTTTAGTGTTTCACACCAAAGGTTCCAATAGAAGAATTGAATAAATAAATTGTCATCTAGCGAGATGTGTGACAAATCGTACCATCATATTGGAAGAATATATTGTTTTCAATAAATGTTTATTTATCAGTTCAAGCCAAAGATAATCTGTTGGCATATTCCAATAGCGACCGCCATTAATAATAACACGAGTTCCATCATCGTCTTAAAAAAATTAGGTGCTATCACTCCTGCGGGAGTCGCCTTCCAACTTTCAATTTCTACTCGCTGTTGTATCTTTCGTCGTTTATTTTTCCATGGTTCGCAGCAGTAAACTCGAAGAGATTTACCACTAGACACAAAATCACTTTATCCAACTTCTCGACGCGCGTTTCTCTAACCATGCTATCATCATCAAATTCAAGCTTGAATATGAATCATATCCTGCCAATGCTTACATAGTTAACGAAACGCGCGTCGAGAAGTTAAATAAAGTGATTTGGTATGTAGTGGTAAGTGTAGTATGTAATGTACTAAGCATAGAAGTCTATGAGTGACATTTCTCTGCCCACCCCTTAGTTTTGAAACAATACTAATAAAACATTCCTACTCCAAATTTGGGGCTTAATCAGTTAATATTAACCCGTGCTTCAAAGACCAATAATATTGGAGGAGGGATTTGTTATAAAACTGGGGGTGGGGGGGTTACCAGAGGACATACTTACCTATACCTACACATATAACACATATAACACCGCATAATATAACCATTTGAAAAACAAAATAGCAACATTTAATATTTTTGTTAATACGTGTAGTACGACGGTTGCTATTTATTAATCCGGAATAATATATAAAAACAAATATTTTTCATTGAAAATGGTTTTATTGTTCTAAATATTCTCCGAGATAATCGATACATTTTTACATACGTTTTTACATCAATCGCTCCTTCTAGAGTCAAAAATTGTTGACCACGTAGTTTATTCTTCACAGGCGGAACAAAAAGGGATCATTGGGTGTCAAATCAGGACTCGATGTTTTGTCCGGTGAAATATTGAGTTGTTCGGTCCGATGTCTGAGAGCTCGCGTTGTCATAGTGAAAAATGATCCTGCGTCGCTGGTTGTTTTTCCTATTTCTTCAAAGATTTCTGGCAGATAAATGGTTGTGCACCATTCCGAATTGACCATTCTACGATTTTCTAGTGGCACTGTAGCCACATGCACCATTTGTCCCAAAAAAACAGGCGACCATTTGCTTCGAAGTGCTTCTTGTGCGAACAACTTTTGTTGGGTTTAGCTCATTTTGAAAGAACCTTGCATTCGACTGCTGTTTATTTTTGGGCTAGCACTAGATAGACGCATAGATTCAAGGTTCGTCATCTGTGTAGATGTTATAGACGGCTTTTGACGCATCACAATTGTATTTTTTGATCATTTTTGAGCATTTCTTTGCACCAATCGACACGAGCCTTTTTTTGAGCGATTGTCAAATTATACGGAATCCAACGCACACAAATCTTTTTGACGGCTAAATATTCATGTAAAATCTTGTGTATGCTTATCATACTAATGTTCAGGAATGCCTCAATGTCACGGTATTTCACATGATGATCTCGCTTTATCAGTTCGCGCACAGTATCGATATTTTCTGATACAACTACCGATTTTGGATGACCTTCTTTAAATTCATCCATGAGCGAACGACGTCCACGATTGAATTCACTAAATCAGTGATATACAGTGGTTTTAAATAGTGCTTAATCGTCAAAAGTCTAAGTGAGTTGATTGATGCACTGTTGTTGAGATAATACACGTTGAAATTCGTAGTAAATCATCGCATCAAAATTCTCAGGAGTTATTTCCATTTTTTGACTGACATGAAATTTTTCAGTCACTAAACAATAGAAATAGTGTCCGTATAATAAAACGTTCTCAGTACCAATACAATCAACAATGTCAAACTTTACGATGTATATGTCAGATGGTGCCTAGCAACACCATTGTTGCCAATTCCGGATACAAAAATAGCGACCATCGTATTTGAAGCTGTGTTGAGCTGAATTTTCATATACTTAAATATGCTTATATACTTATATATGCTTAAAAAATAAGAACAATAATGGGATCAAAGAAAGTGGAAAACAACGGATTCAGAATTCTGATGAACTTTGACATCGACAAGCTGTTGGGAAAGAAAAACATAGTGAGCATCAATTAAAGCACAACAAAATAGGATGGTACAGACACATAATAAGGAAAGAAAAAATACACCAACAAAAGAAATAACAACATGGAAATCCGTACAGAACAGACCGAGAGGGTGACCAAGAATCAGATGGAGACGACAGGTGGAAGAAAATGTAAGAACAGTGAATATAGGGGAATTGAGAGAATAGATCGCAGAAACGAAGAGATGGAGGAAAATAGTTGAGAAGGCGAAAACTGACCAACAATTATGAGAAAGATAACAGGAAGAAATGTGGACTGATCCACAACACTAAAATGATTTGAAGAGTTCCTTATATATGGAATAGCTACAATTTCACTAAGAAATGTATTATCTTATAGTAAAATAATACTTGAAGTTTGGCGTGCTTAACCTTTTATCCAGATCATTTCCTATATTACATACAAAAATCGTTACTTCTGGATCGTTGAAACCACTACGTATTATTGCTGATGGAACTTGACCATAAGCTTCATACATTAAGTACTTGAACTTTAAGGCGATAAGTGGCAAGGGAAGATATAGTTATATTTTGTGGAAAAAATATGATCTGCACTCTCGGTAAAGTCGTAACCAGACGTGTCGCAAACAATCATTGTAAAATTATGGCCGCAGGCCAACATGTGCACATGAAACGCCAATACGTTTCTTGTGTAACGAGATTTTTTTCTTCTCCCATACGAATACGAATAAAAGTCCACTTGGTGCTATTAATTAAGGCTGCCCGGTAATTGGTCAGAATTTCGTCACCTCTCTCGCTATCTCTGTCACTCCCGTAATGGAAAAATTCTCCTCGAACGCAAAGAGTACTGCTGCTGCTGCTGGTGGATTACAAAACCGTAGAAAGAAAATATGCATACGCGTTTACCGATTGTTCTAACGCAATTCATCAGTGCCCAATCACATTTTAAGAAAGAGTTTCGTAAACATAAGAAATAGCTACATAAATGTTTTCTTTAGATGTACGTATGTTACACAAGTTTTCATTCATTTTGAATTGATGTAACAGTTTTCAAAGAATACAAATTTGTTAAAACATCTTCTATAGAAGATGTTGAAGATTAACACATATTGTCGGGAAATACACACCGATAATGATGAGCGTTTTAATTTCGTTTTATCATGAATTGTATCAAAGCATATACGAGGGGAGAGTGAAAAGTTATATAACTTTCTATGAAATATTGTGTTTTTTTTCATCAGAACTTGGTGTTTGTTTTAACGTAGTCTCTTTTTAGCTCGATACATTTTCCCCAACGATTTTTCGGGCTTGTCAAACTTGGAAGTCTCTGTTTCGCCCACGATCTCTTCATTTAATGTGAATTTCTTCCCAGCCAGCCATTTCTTCATATTTGGAAATGGAAGGAAGTCGGAGGGAGCCCAGTTCGGAGAATAGGGTGATTGTGGTATCAGTTACATCTCTTGGTGAAATTTGACTAATAATGCAGCATAATACTCCTTTGCACTCGTCTTTTCCTTTTTCATATAGTCGATGGATGACGTATCGGGGATCCCAGAAAACAACAATGACCTTTCGGGCCCAGCGATGGAAGCGTTTTCTTTGGGGGCACGTTCGCTGGGTAAAATCCACTGTTTTGCCTGTTCCTTCTTTTCTAGTGTGTAGTGATGAATAAAAGTTTCATCAGTAGTTACGAATCTCCACAGAAAACCTCTTCGGAATGCTTTTATACATGTCTAAACACCGCTGTGAAGTGATTCCGTTTTTGATCCGCAGTGAGTAACCACGGTATCCATCGCATTAATAGCGTTCTCATACACAAATGTTCGTGTAGGATGTTCCTAACCCGTTCGTTCGAGATATTTATCATCTTAACAATCTGTCTAGCCTTCAATGCAATGGGGTCAATTGGTATCATGGATTTTGTTGGCCATTTTGTCAGTAGTAACATCAAAGTGGTTCAGTTGTGCTGATTCGACCACATCGAAACTCGGTAAACTACTTATGAACCATGAAATGTGAAGGCAAAGTCCCATATACTTTTTCATCTTTTCTTCTATGCAAAAAATTGTGTTTAATCAACACCCAAAATTCTCTTTTTTACTTTTAGTAGTAAAAATATCGAACTTCTGCTGTAATCTGAACACATATGATATCGGCTTAAAACGTATAGAGCGTTACTAGAAAGGAAGCTATTTTGTAGAAATACAATAACACTTACCATCACACCGCCATCTATTGGAAACGCATATTACTTTTTTATCGTTCATAAATTTAGTATGAACACTAGATTCTATAGAAAAAAAATATATATTTGATCAATATTTCTCAAATATATGATTAACTCTACATATACATGTAAATAGTTTAGCACTTCACGATATCGTTAAAAATATCTACTTTAGTTTCTTATCGCCTTCCTTTGAGACCAATCACCCCAGCTGTGGTTGTTTAGCTTTGAAATATAACACCTGAGTCGTATAAAAAGGGGTCTTTCTATAAAAGTCAAGTGAATGTAAATCGTAATTGTAATAGGTTTTGTGAGTGGTTATTCTAAAAATTTTCTACTTGTTTCATTTAAACTTTTTCAACTTTAAGCAGCATCTGTTCCTTTATGACTACTACAAAATTATATTTTATGAACTGTTTCATTCAAAACAGTAAGATAGTATTTTCTTCGTTAGTAAACTACTAGCGTGAAATATATTAAGGTAAAAGGACAGACAACTATGCCACTCTGGAACACAATACATTCTGAGGGTCTGGGTATAAAGGGTGTAATACACCATTATCAGAAGACCTCTTATTTACAGTTGATCTCTTTTAAATCTTTCCTATATATCAAACTTTGTATTTGTAGACATAGGCGAAAATTTCTAACTGTCCGCCCTCTGGTGAGATATTGTTTTTAAAACTAATCTCAAAGAGATGTGTTTTGTGAAGGCCCGTTATTAAAAACACATACTTTTTAGAAAGTGTGTTAAATAAATCAAAATCGTTATTGTAAACTCTTATCTTCTGGTGTGATTGTAGTTTTAGGTGGTTCGGATTTTTCAGTCTTCATTTATTCTAATTTGTTGTTGCTTGACAATAGTACAATGTCTTCCATTTCATCCGAGTCACTGTTCAATATTGAGCTGTTTTTGTTTTGTTTTCTCGTTATAAAAGAAAATACAAAATTACGGTGTTTGTCAATAACTTGAAGCACACTCAGCTGAGAAATGAAAACTATCCCCCCGCTAATATTTGCGTCTGATAACATTTAATAAACACAATAATTATGGTTAAAGTCATCAATTTTGGGTAAACAACATTTGTTTGGGTGAATGCAGATTAGTATAATAAAGAAAGCGTGCCTTTACTACAGGATAGTCTCTCAAGGGATTTATAAATCATAATAGTCATTGGTTTAGTTGTTGATTAATTACAAAATAATGTGTTTTGAATAAATGAATTGAATTGTAAGATGGGTCTTGACCTGTTGAATTACTCTGTCGCCATTTTTTTCTAATCTTTTGTCTTTTAATTTGCTATGTGGTAACTTCTTGTGTGTGTGTGTGTGTGTGTGTGTGTGTGTGTTTATATATATATATATATATATATATATATATATATATATATATATATATATATATATATATATATATATATATATATATAAAATAGGTGCTCTATATAAAGTTTTCACCAAGATAATATCTAAAAGAATATTAAGAACACTGAATGATGCACAGCCAAGAGAGCAGGCAGGATTCAGAAGTGGATTCAGTACAATGGACCATATCAAGGTTGTCCAACAGACCATAGAAAGGCCCAATGAATACACCATGCCACTGTGCCTGGCTTTTATTGATTATGGAAAGGCATTTGATTCAGATTCAGTATCAACGCAGGCCATAATGGATGCATTGCTTAACCAAGGGATAGACAGAGCCTATGTGAACCTACTGAGATCCATGTATGAGGAAGCTACAGCTACAGTTCACATGGATGACTTTGAAGTTAAAATCAACGTAGAACGTGGTGTACGGCAGGGTGACTCAATATCGCCTGTTCTTTTCTCAGCCTGCCTTGAAGAGGTATTTCGTAATCTGGATTGGGAACAGCAGGGAATAAAAATCAATGGTGCATATCTAAGCCATCTTAAGTTCGCGGATGATATCGATCTCCTTTCACAAGACCCAGATGAGCTACAAGAACACATACGATAGCTGCAAAGGGCGGGAGAACCATTTGGTTTGAAAATAAACCTAAAAAAGAGTCAGGTTATGTTTAACAAATTTGCTGTCAACAGAAGAATTTCTATTTTAGGAAGTGATTTAGAGGTTGTGGACCACTACATATATCTTGGGCAAAGGATTTCAATGGAGGGTGATACCGCTCAGGAGGTGGAACGGCGGGTTAAGTGTAGCTGACAGGCATTTGACCGGCTCAATATAGTAGTTAAGAGCAAACTCCCTCTTTGTCTGAAGAGAAAGGTTTTTAATCAGTGCGTGCTGCCTGTTTTGACATATGGAAGTGAAACATGGACATTCACATCACTGTCAGTTCAAAAGCTTCGGGTTGCACGGAGGGGAATGGAAAGGTGTATGCTTGGCATCACAAAGCGGGACAGAAATACCTGCATATGGATCAGAGAACAAACGAAAGTATGTGACATCATTGGAAAGGCGAAAGAATTGAAATGGAAGTGGGCAGGTCATATAGCGAGACGATGCGACGATAGATGGACCAAAGCAATTCTTGAATGGATACCGCTTGATCATAAACGCCCGCGAAGAAGGCCGAAAACACGATGGACGGATGACATCATCAAGTATATTGGTCCCGAATGGCAGAGGAAAGCTCAGCACCGTGCGAATTGGAAGCATGCTGGGGAGGCCTTCATCCTGCAGTGGATCGACAATGGCTGAATGTTGATGATGATGATATATAGGTGCGTTATAGGCTCCATCTCCCCTATTCTTGTATCCATATCAAGCTATTATTTTTTATAATTTTTCAACCTGTTTATTTTTAAAATTTTTATATCAGACTCATTGTATAAGTTGTATTGTTCAAAATTGTAGCGCTTGCGCCAAAATCTGTTTTCAAAAACACCCTTATATAAATTTCTCAGTATCTTCCTCTCGAAACGTTCTAAGGGGTTCTTACAATACTTCGCCAATGTCAAGGTTTCTGGGTACGGTTTCTCTGTACGATTTGTTGAACAGAGCTGACTGTGATTTTATTAAGTTAGTTCATAAAATTGTGCGCATTCTATTTCCTCAATCGTACCATTTATTATATCAGTTAAACCATATCTGAAACGCAAATAAATAATTTTTGTTTTCGGTAATTATTTATCTACTGTCATTAATATTTTTGTTATGAATTATTATAATGGATATTATTAGTAAATAGAATTGTTTTGTTCTTAACTAGAATTTGGACAGAGAAAATTAGATAATCAAATAGTTATTACTATTTGGATTGCTCAACAGTTTATTTTGGCAAAAAAAACTATAATTTTCACACACTCAATTTCGTCAGCGTTTGCAGCCTGCCCAGGGTTCGTGTTTGTAACCAATTTTTTGAATATTTTTCTTGATATTGTATGTCGGACAAACAAATAAAAATGCCACTATTAGGTTTTGTTTTAAGTTAGGTTAAATGCCACAAAACCCTAATGATTCATTTAGTGTTTTGTGAGAATACACAACGACAGAGAGAATGTCTATGATTCATGACAAAGCCCGTCAATAATCTTTCGTATTAAAGAAAACAGCCAGACTTATCGAAGAGTTAACCGACATTTCTGAACCCATTTTTTGTTTAAATTATCTTCTCGATTATCATTCTCGGAAGATCGAGACTCGATTGAATATGAACCTTGCAGCGGAAGGCGTTCATTACAAGAAGTGATGAAAATGTCCACAGAATCCGGAATCTTATGAGTTCTGATCATCCTGATCTGATCCAACTCTTCGATCAGATACTTGGACTCACACCGTTCATCAAATTTTGACCGGTATATTGGGGATGAAGAGTGGATAAACTGTTTCCAGCGCTGTGTAGCTTCTCAGGGTAACTATATTGAAGGAGACATTGTAGAATCGTCAATTTCAATTGAATAACAAAAATTATAAAAATCAATCTCATTACTTTAATTGCACACCTCGTATATTCAAATATTGTCGGTATCAAAGATTGGATATCAAAAAAAAAGAACGAAATATGTATAGTGTATCGTTATTTTAGCATCGGTCGATGCCCTACCATAGAAGAAAGTTGACGATTCGGTCATACGAAATAAAGCGTTGACTTAAACGTATTATGGCGTAATCTTGATGAAATTTGCTCTAGGCCAAAAAACGGTTTTGCAGCTGTAAGCTTTCGTGAATTTGCGCAAAAGTGCAATTCCAACTAATACATACATTGTGTCAAATACATTTTGGGAATTGTTCAATCATTGGTTTAATCATCCTAATAAATGAATCCCATTTGATTTAATACGAGGGTTGCTATTTATGTATCCGGAATAATAAATAAATGGTTTTATTGTTTTTCAAAATATTCTCGGCGATGATCAATAAACTTTTGCATACATTTGAACCAATTTTCATAGCACTTTTTCCATTCCGATTGAGGTATTTCCAAAACATGCATTTTGAACACATCAACCGCTTCTTCTGGCATCAAATTACCATCAGCTCTTTAGGTAAATCTTGTTTTATGAAGGTGTATTCAAAACGTTCTCCATGAAGTGATAATTTGAAACAAAAAATATCACATAGAGCTATATTTGGCGAATATAGTGTTTGGCCGACATTCTTTAAATTTTTGTTTAAAAATTCGCGGTGGAAAATCCAAGAATTGTGAGAGAATGTTGCCTTATTCGGCAAACATTCTCTCTCAAACGCCCAGATAATGTGTTTTAACAACAAAAAATTGAAATTAATTAGGCAGGTGGCCGAAGCGAATGGTTATATTGAGAACATTGTAGAAATATTAATTAGAAAACATATTTTGAAAATTATTGAAAGAATCTTCGGCTTTTCAAGAGGAACAGAACTAAAACAAATTGATTGTATACCGTGTGGTTAATTAACACGAGGGTTAGACAAAAATTCGTGTAATTTTACATTTGAAAATGTAATTCTTTCAAAATACACAAACCTATTCTTACAGTAGGTTGAAAATATTTGTCAAAATGGTGAGATTTTTAAAAGCTGTTTGGTCCGAAAACATTCGAAATTCGATATCAAGGAACGGTGATCTGTTGGGCGCACGTCTTCTCGAATTACCATCACCATCTGGCCGTGCGAACAAGTGCCACGTGCAAATGGTCTAAAATGAAAACAACGCAACAAGCAGCGCGCTAGTTACGAAACAACGTGGCCGAAAGAAAACTCAAATGATAAATAATGATCGGCGACCGTGACCGTGGGAGACGAGCCACGATTATGTCGCAATAGTATCGTGCCGATGGTTTGAGGCCGGAAGTCATTTTAGCTTTTTTCTTCTATTTCTCATCATTGTTTTACGTTTTCGGAGATATATTAATCTCGATCTGTTCTCTGAATGGATTGTTTTAGGTTACATTTAATCATTTATATGTATAATGCAGCATATGTGCACGCTAGTTAACGTGAAAATTTGGTCTCATCATTTCATATATATATATATATATATATATATATATATATATATATATATATATATATATATATATATATATATATTTGCGTTTGCGTAACGCAAATATATGCTTTAAAGCGTGAGGATGGCACAGTGTGCAGGGCGCGTACCCAAATGTTAGAGATTGTCAGAAAGTTTTATTCCCAGTTATATGAAGATCAGAGCCAGTCAGGGACAGCAATACCCACGGAAGAACAAATGCCAGATATCCTAGTGGAGGAAGTAACAAATGCTATAGAATTGATGAAGAACGGCAAGGCTCCCGGAAAGGATAGTGTAACTGTCGAAATGCTAAAAGCTGGTGGTCGGACGTTACATAAAACACTGGCAAAATTATACTCAAAATGCATCAAAGAACAAAAAGTACCTGACTTATGGAAAAATGCAGAAGTGATCCTTTTACATAAAAAAGGAGCACAGGAAGATTTAAAGAACTACCGTCCAATAAGCCTCCTATCAGTGATGTACAAAGTTTTCACTAAGATAATTTCTAAAAGAATATTAAAAAAACTGAATGACGCACAACCAAGAGAACAAGCAGGATTCAGAAGTGGATTCAGTACAATGTATCACATCCAGGTTGTACAGCAGGTACAACGGTTGTATAGAAGGTTGTATAGAAAGGCACAATGAATACACCATGCCACTGTGCTTGGCTTTTATCGACTACGAAAAAGCATTTGATTCCATCTCAAAGCATGCGATAATGGATGCACTGCTTAGCCAAGGTGTAGAGAGAGCCTATGTAAACCTATTAGAATCGATATATGATGGAGCTACAGCCACAATTCACCTTGATGATCTAGAAGTGGGAATTAATATAGAACGAGGTGTACGGCAGGGTGACGCAATATCGCCTATTCTTTTCTCGGCTGGCCTTGAAGAAGTATTCCGTAAACTGGATTGGGACCAGGATGGTGTAAAGATCAATGGTGCAAACTTAAACCATCTTAGATTTGCAGACGATATTATTCTCATTTCACAAGACCCAGAGGAGCTGCAAAGACGCATACAGGAACTGCAAAGGGCTGGCGAACCATTTGGCTTGAAAATAAACCTGAAAAAGAGTCAGGTTATGTTCAATAACTTCGCTCAGGACAGAAGAATTTCAGTTTTAGGAAGGGATTTGGAGATTGTGGACAGCTTTGTATATCTTGGGCAGAGGATTTCAATGGAGGGGAATACCGACCGGGAGGTGGAACGGCGTGTTAAATGTGGCTGACAGGCATTTGGTAGGCTCAACATAGTGTTTAAGAGCAGACTCCCACTTTGCCTGAAAATAAAAGTCTTCGATCAGTGCGTTCTACCCGTTATGACATACGGAAGTGAAACCTGGACACTCACATCGCAATCAATTCAAAAACTTCGGGTGGCACAGAGGGGAATGGAAAGATGTATGCTTGGCATTACAAGACGAGACAGAAAGTCCTGTGCGTGGATCAGGGAACAAACAAAAGTCTGTGACATCATTGGAAGAGTAAAACAATTGAAATGGAGATGGGCAGGCCATATAGCGAGGCGATGGGACGACAGATGGACCAAGGCAATCCTGGAGTGGATACCGCTTGATCGCAAATGTCCGCGAAGAAGACCGAAAGCACGATGGATTGATGACATCGGTAAGTATATTGGACCCGAGTGGCAGAGAAAAGCCCAGGACCGTGAAGGTTGGAAGCATGCTGAAGAGGCCTTCATTCTGCAGTGGATTCTGCGAAAAATATAGTAATAAATTGTTTTGATATATTGTTTGGATCTGGTCATAGCTCAAGAAACCGCCTACAATAGGGTAAATAAGGTGAGAAATGTTGATGATAATATTAATATTAATAACAAATTAACACGCTCTTCAGCTGATATAAGGCCAATCTAGAGTTTATACTCGTGAGTGTATACGTGGGATAAGGTCCCATGGTTAGGTGACAGGGTTAGTTAAAGTGTTGTTGTAAATCCGACAACTTGGCGTTGTGCAGAACAATTAAACATTTCAAGAGGCTCCCTCCAGCGAATACTCCCTAAAGATCTCCATCTTCATCGTACAAAATTGAGCAGACCCAAGAGCGAGAGCTTTCTGACTATTCTCATCAACTACAGTTCGCCAGTTGGCTTTCGGAGCATCATGAAGTAGACTTTCAATTTGGTGGAAACATCATCTTCAACGATAAGACTCAATTCATGAGAAGCAAATGCATCCCAGACGATCCATAGTATAGTGTGGATTGATTAGAAATTTTGTGAAAAGGACCAAGATTTTGCAACCGTAGGCGTGATGGCTATTTGTCTAACATGATTTTTCATTTTGAATCGGAAAGTATATATTTCAGTACTCAATAAAAATCCAAAGTCAATACATTTGGATAATTCTTTATGGTTTTATATGATTTTGATTACGAAATATTGTACAACTGACTTCAAGAAATGGTATCTATCAATTGCTTGATGCAAGTTACGACATTCGTTCAGTATTGTAATTTATTTATGGTTAGGTCTAAGTAAATTAGTGTAACTATCATGTCAGCTATTTTTACGGTAACAATTAGAATGATAAAAGCTGGGTGTGCTTCTCGTGAAAATATGAATTCATGAATTAGGAATGCACGTCATGACATTAAGATCAAATATGTGGAAGTTATCGTGTGAAAATCAGGGTTTGGTGAAATATGTCTTCGTTAGAAAGACCTAAACGACAACAAATTTGTTTACATTTAACAATAATTAAGCGTAGACGTATTTTTTTGCCTTTTTATTACAAATTCGTATCACATAAAATTTCGAATCAAAATGTTTTGTAGCAGAAAACAATTGCTGCTTTGCTACTTAGTATTTTAATTTGCATTCTTTCTCGTAACTCAACACTTGGATGAAAACGCATATGGATAAAATAGGAAAAATGTTGTAGGTTTGTACAAAATATTTCCTTGCACTCCAACGGATGTAAATGTGATTACTATTATTATACGTATTATAGTTACGATCAGCCAACATTTTTACTAAAAGTTTCCAATGTGTTTTTTTAGAAAAGTACATTAAAAAAGTCTGATTACAAACCTTACATCGATCCTGTTTAGAGATTTAAGTTTACTCAGACCGTTTTTTATTCGCCCCGCCATCTGTTTTCAACGAATCTTCTACCTGACCACACGCTAAAAAATCAAACACACCTTGGAGACCCGCCTGCGATTTTTCTAAACAAAAGCTCAATCTTTTCCTTCTTCGTCATCATTTTCTTCTTTTTTTTCCTGTTCTAATAAGACTTTCGGGGCCAAGTGTTCGAAACATCTGCCACGCGACTTGATCACGTGACAGGCTGACGTCCGTTTTTTTCATTATAAACCAGACCCTCGTAATCCGATTCTTTTTTGTTCGTGAGCCTCCATTGGCCTGCTTCGATTGTGATACGATACGTGCTTTTTTTCTCTGCTCTTCGATTTTTAATGCCGAGGGTGTTTTCATTTCGTGACAACGAATACTAAAGAGATTTTATTTTGAAATTTTCGCGGGCTTTTAAGTAAAACTATTGACGTTCAAATTATCAAGTTAAATATTTTTCTTTGAGAATCCCTTAGACATACAAAAAAGCTCCAAGTACCTAAACTTTTACAGCTTGAATGGGTTTAGTCATTTTTTTAAGGTGTAAAAAATCACTCATTACTAAATTAGGACCATGAGATTGTACGAACGGTGCACATCTGCGTTTCCAGAGGGCTAAGGCAAAGAGAAATATCAGGATCTAGAAACAATAAAAGAACAAGAAGAAACTTATACTATTAACATTAACATTCATTTAGAAGACCTTTCTTTGTGATCACGCATTTATATATATATATATATATATATATATATATATATATATATATATATATATATATATATATATATATATATATATATATATATATATATATATATATATATATATATATTTGAAAAACAGAAATTTTTCATCCGTACTTCCACGTACCTCTGCTCGTCTCAAATCAGTCGCCGTCACCATGCCGAGACAAGTACCTCCCAGGACCGGTTTCTGGCCTCACAGCCGTCATCAGCTGGGTTCGAGCTCAACGCAGTGAGACACCTGAAACGAAACGAACAGAGCAAAACCAAGTCAACTGGTCATATCGTATATATATATATATATATATATATATATATATATATATATATATATATATATATATATATACATGTCCAAAAGTTTGGAATATTTACAAATAGCATCTTTATGCCTGTGGTACTCACAACCACCAACATAGTGATGGATATTTATTTTATTCTGTTTTTAGATGAAAATAACAAACGCATTGTTTTACTGATAACACAGATTTTTCGATTTTTGTCATTGCGTATCTACACAGTATTTCAGTTCTTTTTTATTTTTCAATTAATCCGTTTAAAAATGCCTGGAAACATGATATCTTATTTTAACAGATCAAGAGAACAACAGGACTTTAATCAAAATGATATCATGGAAATTGTTGGTGTTTCCCAAAGTGCTATATTGAAAATTCGTAAAAAATTCCCAGAGACAAATGACGTAAAGAATCGCACCAGAAGTGGTAAAAAAGGATGTACAATAGCTACGCAAGACCTGCAGATATTAATGAGAGCTCGAAGAAGTCGTCTGGAATCTACAAGTGGTTGTTAGCTAAGGAGATTGACACACGACAAGACGCAAACTAATCCTTCAACAAAAACATGTAAAATTGCTATGGGCTCGAGAAATGGTGGATCATAGTCCTAACTGGAATAACGTGATGTTTCCCGATGAGACGAAAACTGGCTTGGTTTCTGATTCACGAAGAACATTAGTTTGGAGAGCTACAGGTCGACAAGCCCGACTAAAGACAGCTCAACCACCGGATCCCATTTGAAGGTGGGAGTGTGATGTTTTGGGGTGGTATTATGAGGGGTACACGGACACCTTTACTGGCCCTGGAGAGAAGAGCCACTTGTGCTGTGTACATCGAGGATGTTTTAAATCGTGTTGTGCGTCTGTTCCGAGGCGCAGTGGGCGATGGGTTTGTTTTCATGGATGACAACGCACAAATTTTCTTGAAAAGGAGGGAATAACAAAGTTAAGGTGGCCAACCAATTCCCCTGACATGAATGTCATTTAAGATGCTTGGGACATTCTGAAAACACGCATCAAGAAACGAAACAATCGTCCTCTTACCCTAAGAGAACTAAAAGATGCTGCTCATGAATAATGGGAGAGAATTCCACAAGCCCAAATTGATCATTTATTCGACAGCAAACCAAATCGCCTACAGGAATGCATACAGGCCCATGGAGGAACTACTGCTTATTAGTTTGATTGAAACTTGTTCTTTTTATTTTTAAATTACTTTTGAAAGCAATTGGTACATTGTAATTTTTTACTCCAAAATAATAAATCAATTGTACACACATTTGCTATCGAGCTTTATTTAGTACCAGTAAGAGTTGTTATAAAATGATGATTATGTAAACGAGTAAAAGAAAAACTTAACATGAATAAAAATGTGAAATATTTGAGTATTCCAACTTTTGGACAATTATTAGGTGCGTATAGACGCGGCTGGATTACGCAAAGCATTCTGACTAATTTTCGAGTATTCTCTCTGATCCTCCACACCTCTCTCTTCCTTTCTCTATGGATTCTCTTTCTCTCCTCCGTCCACCTTGTCCCCGATCTCCTCGAAACTTCGCCCTCTGATGCAACGTTATATATATATATATATATATATATATATATATATATATATATATATATATATATATATATATATATATATATATATATATATATATATAGAGGGGCGTAATGCCTTAAAGTTTGGAAACCACTGTTCTAGCTAATAGCTGTTCAATAAGTGATATGTTAACACCGGATCTGACCTCAAATCAAGTGATACTATTACTGTTTATCGAACGACGATTGGACTGAATTATTATAAAAGTCTTTGGGTTATTTATAACCAATTAGCTACAATGTAACAATTTACGTTACGGTTTCTTCGTCAGAAACAAGACGATTCTCACCGAGCAACTTTGCTACTGAGATTAAGGATCTTTTCAAATACAAAGTGTTTTGTTGTATATGGGATCTTGCAGTTTTGCGCGAATCAACTGTAATCATTTCTTTCTCTTGACCTCCTTAGCTTTGGTATGAAGAAATTTTGGATTCGCATAGGGTCAACCGAGGTCAACAACAGGCCCGGTCGATTAAACGGAAATAGTTGTTTTGATGTAGAAATAATTTTATTAATGTTTGATGATACAAGATCTCATCATTTTATTCCAGAAAAATTAAATTATTTGCAGCTTTTGTTTTATTGCCAGTGGCAATTTTTTTGCCAGTTTCCTCTTTGGATGCGAAATGTGGTACTCACAGGGTTTTTTTTTTATTGATGACCAGTCAGTATTGAAAAGTTACTATAGGTAAGTAAAATGGGAACATTAGCATTATTTGTCGCCAAAATTCAACCTTTTATAGTCTTTTTGCAAAGTACAAAATATAACTTCTTGCAAGCATTTTTTGTATCATCCAAGTTTACATATTTATACACTTTTGCACTATTTTCGGATATACTATGGTTGTATACAAGTACGGCCAAATGATTATGACATTTGTCAAGTATGATTGGTAGATGGCGTACTGCAAGGTTTCAAAAGCATAAAAAGAATATCATACCACTTTAAAGGGTCGTTTTCGATGGTAAAAATGCTACTGTGCTACTGAAATTTAACATGATCGTACATCCATTGATGTACAAAACACACAGGATGTCCAAAAACCGCTACGACCGACAAATTCGTCACAAAAATCCACAATATCGTATTAAATGGTCACCAACTGGGGTACGAGAGCTTGCTGACATTGTAAACATCTCGATAGACCGTGACCACTACACTTGAAAAAACTTTCCGCTCGATGGGCGCCGCGTTTATTAAAATTCAACCAAAGATGCATTCAAATGAAAGGTTTTCAAGAGTGTTTAAACTTATTCAAATAATTCTGTTGGCTTTCATCACGGTTTTATAACTGCGGATGAATATGCTTTCACAATTACATGCTGTAGACGAAACAGTAATTCAAAAACAGGGTGCGCTTTCTTTGGTGCAGGGTGGGAACGAAAGTGAAACAAAGTAAGTGAAAACGGTTTCATCTGCAGGAAAAGTCATGGCAAAGAAAGTACTCTTTTATGTTGATAATGCGCCTGTACCCAGGTCTCAAATTGTTCGCTTCAAATATGCCGTATTCGCCAAATTTGTCTCCCATTGATTATTTCATCTTCCCAAACCTAAAAAAATGGCTTGCTGGAGAAAGATTCACTTCATATTATGAGGTCAAAACTGAGTCTTCAAACACGAGGGTTGCTACTTATGTATCCAGAACTGACAACAGTAGTGTTGTTAGGCGCCATTTGACATATACATTGTAGAGTTTGACATTGTTGACTGTATATGTACTCAGAACGTTGCATACGGGGGCTAATTGTGTTGTTTAGTCACTTAAACATTTCATCTCAGTCAAAAATGGAATTAACTCGTGAGAATCTCGTGCGATGATTTACTACGACTTTCGACTTGGATTATCTCAACAACAGTGCATCGATCAACACGCTTCGACTTTTGGTGATGAAGCGCCGTATATCACTGGTTTAGTGAATTCAATCTTGGCCGTCGTTCGCTTACGGACAAATTTAAAGAAGGTCGTCCAAAATCGGTTGTTGTGCCAGAAAACATCAATACTGTGCATGAACTGATATAGCAAGATCGTCATGTGATATACCGTGATATTGAGGCAACCCTGGATATTACATAACATTTTACATGAACGTTTAGAGGTAACACATAATTTACAACATAATTTTTTGCGATTAAATGGGCAACTGGCTACAGTGCCACTAGAGAATCGTAGAACGGTTAATTCTAAATGGTATGCAAGTATTTATTTGCCAGAAGTATTTGAAAAATAAGAAAAAACAACCTGCGACACGGGATTATTCTTCACCATGATAACGCGAGCTCTTACACATCGGACCGAACGACTCAATATTTGACCGGTCAAAACATCGAATTGATGAGTCATCCGCCGTACAATCCTGATTTGACACCTATTGATTTATTTTTGTTCCCATCCGTGAAGAATAAACTACGTGGTCAACGATTTTCGATTTCAGAAGAAGCGGTTGATGCGTTCAAAATGCATTTTTTGGAGATATCTCAATCGGAATGGAAAAAGTGCTATGAAAATTGCTTCAAATATTATGAAAAACAATAAAACTATTTTCAATGATAAATATTTCTTTATATTTATTATTCCGGATACATAAATAGCATCCCTCGTATGGATTAAATTTAAATCAGAGCTATTTAATGTCATCTAAAATTCATATCTCTTATAAATCGTTTTGAAAAAAATTAGCACTACGAATTGTCTTAATATATATATATATATATATATATATATATATATATATATATATATATATATATATATATATATATATATATATATATATAGATTAAATTCTCGTTAACATTTATGAATTATATAATTAATATTATTATTGTTATATATCTGTCGAACTGATCGAGGAAATCTTACATAAAATGTTCTAATATCTTATCTATTTTAAACTAGCGAGACAATTTTCTATTATAGTTCAAGAATCTATGCTGCTACAATAAAGTGCATTTACTATTCGCTCTCTAGAAGTGAAAGTAACTCTCTAGGTTTCATAATGAAAGTTGGTTGCAATTTTTTTCCTTATGTCATGCCATTAAACTTTGCGTTTTGCAAAATACCTACGTTGCATTATATTATTTCGTTACGTATTAAATATAGTTGATAAATCTGCCTAGGTTACCAATAGATCAAGTTGTTACATAACAATTCAAAATATTATTAAAAAAAATTGTAAAATGACTTTCGTTTTTAGTTTTTTTTTCATGCGCATTTTCTTATTGTGGGGATGCATCTGTAGAAAAATGAAATAAAACCAAAAATCAAGATACTTTTTTATCTTTATTTAGAAATTTGTTTGCTTGTTTAAATATTTTTTCCTGTTTAAAGTTTTTTTCCATAAATTATTATTTATTAAGCTTTATATTCTATTTTATTTATGGTATAATTTTGTGAACAATGAGTTACAGTTTGTATTGATATAACGTTAAAAAAATTATAAATGTCAAAATAAAGAAAATTGAGAAAAAATAAGCATCTGATGATGGTATATATATATATATATATATATATATATATATATATATATATATATATATATATATATATATATATATATATATATATATATATATATATATATATATATATATATATATATATATATATATATATATATATATATATATATATATATATATATATATGTATGTATGTATGTATGTATGTATGTATGTGAGTGTGTCTGTGTGTAGTAAGTAACAGTAGATTAGTAGTAATATAAATTATTAGTGTTAAAGAGCAAACTTCCACTTTGCATGAAAAGAAAAGTCTTCGATTAGTGCGTCCTGCCCGTTATGACATACTGAAGTGAAACGTGGACACTGACATCGCAATCAATTCAAAAACTTCGGGTAGCATAGAGGGAAATGGAATGATGTATTCTTGGCATTACAAGACAAGACAGAAAGCCCTGCACGTGGATCGTGGAACAAATGAAAGTGTGTGACATCATTGGAAGAGTAAAGCAATTGAAATGGAGATGAGCAGGCCATATAGCGACGCGATGGGACGACAGATGGACCAAGGCAATCCTGGAGTGGATACCGTTTGATCGCAAACGTCCACGAAAAAGACCGAAAGCACGATAGACTGATGACATCGTTAAGTATATTGGACCCGAGTGGCAGAGGAATGCCCAGGACCGTGAAAGTTGGAAGCATGCTGAAAAGGCCTTCTTCCTGCAGTGGATCGACACGGGCTGATGATGATGATGATGATAATTAAGGTCAAAATAATAATACCTTTGTAGGTATCTTCGCATACTTTTCAAATTTAAAAATTTAAACTTTGATACCAACATAAGTTGGGCACCTTATTATCCGTGACGTTTTGGCGCCATCTTTCCATCAGTTCTTGAGCTGAATTGTTGGACATGTTGAAAGCCTCCGATCCAGACAATCTGATTGAGAAATTGAAAACAAATGATCAGATTGAATCATCTCTCAATGATGTTAACATGGTTAGCGAAACGTGCGTTGAGAAGTTAAAAATAGCGATTTGGTGTTTTACACCGAAGGTTCCAATGGATTTATTGATGCTGTGCTATAAAAAAATCACAGTAAATCATGTATTGTAACACATTCGCAGTATTAACCAAACTTGATGCTGAGATACTATCATTTATTCTGGTGCTTACAAAACTCATTTCCCTTGTCCAGCCAAGAGCACGTCATTAGTTTCCGTAATTCTACATAACGCTGCTATAACAGTGTCGATTGCATATTTGTTATCAGGAAAATGTGTGTGTGGGGGGGGTTGCATTTTAATTTGCACTGTAATTTTTGAATATAATAACAAGAGACCGGACTTGTTATAAAAGATATGTGAATAAATTACTTCATGCATGGCGTGGACCGTCACTTCAATTTATGAAAATATCTATATCACCAAAAATGTTTATAAATTCATTTTAATCTTTATTTGTGAGTACATTGGATTGTTGGGTTTTTTATGCTGTATGGTAAAAAAGTGGCAGTACGAAGTAAACACAGGGATAAAGCTACAGTTAGTATTAATTTTTCTATAGAACGACTCAGTAGTGTACGACTATGGCACTAATAAGCAGTGACCTTCCTCGAACTTGGCTAAAAATCTGTTCCTTAGTGATATCCTAAAGACTTGTTTAGCAGTCATCAAACATGGGCAGAATATATTGGTTCAACTATATTCATTGGGAGCTGATGCAGAACATCTTTTGTATTATTAGTCTTCGATCACATGATCGTCAGATAATGTACAACTCGAAAATTCTTAGAAATGTTGGTATTTTTCACCGTATAAATCAATTCACATATAAGACCAAACCTACATAAATAACGTCGATCGTAGGACGGCAACTCGAAGAAAGCCACAAACAAAATGAATTACATAATTAATAAACTAAATATACCGAAAAATAAAAAATAATAATATCGAAAAGCTGATGTTGGCAGAACCGGCTGACCACGCTCGACCAGCTCCGATCAGTGCGGTAGCCTCAAGGTTCGCGCAAAAGGTCCTTGGACCTCGTCGCCACCTCCACGGAAGTCTTCATCGGCCCAGCCTTGAGGCCGGCCATCGCGTCCGTAGCCAATACGCCCCCTCTGTCTCCGCTGCCCCCGCCTAGACGCCAGTCGATGACTCTTCGACGAAACCGCCTGTGTACACGACGATCTGGGGCACTTCCGCAACTTAGACGGCCACAGGCAGACGGGTTTTGCACTTTCTGTCTGTTTCCACGATAGAAATCATATAAAATTGTATGCTAATTGTTTATACCATTAGGTTCGTTATTTATAAAGGTTGATTGAAAACTTCGCAAAGCAAAGTAATTATTATTCTGTTGTAGAAGTAAATAGCATGTTTTAGTTCACCTCCGGAATGGTTTGGGGATTATTTTTATAAACTCTTTCCTTTAGCACAACTATAAAGAAGGAATGATCTTGCTGAGTAATTTCTTTTGCCATTTATTAGGTCCTCAGGTTAATTATCGGCCTTTTTTGACTACCCAAGACATTTATTTATGAAAAAAGTAAGTAATCCAAACTTAATCATCTAAATAATCTCCCTCACTTTCCTATATAGTTTTGCCACCCTTCGTGAACCTCTCGAATTTCAGATCGAAAAAAACTTGCTTGATGTGATAAAGCCGTTGAGGCTTTTTTCGACTTCCTCAAGAGATGTGAAGCTCCTATCAACCAAGTGAGACTGAAGATAGCGGAAGAGATGAAAATTCGACGGTGCCAAGTCTGAAGAATAAGCCGGGTGATTCGAATATGCAGTTTATTAAACGTCTGGGTCGATAATTAAATTGAGAACCTAATAAACCACTTCAGCAAATTTAGTGTGGATCAACCTGGTGTATATTGTTTCAGCACTTCTATGTTGAAACCAGATATTGTCTCATTGTCTAAGACTTGTAAGATGTGGTGATAGTAAATAATTTTATTCTAAATTCCATCTAGTTTGATTGTTGAATAAATTTCTGCGGCCTTCTGGAAGTGCCTCTTCTTCAGTGTCAAAACCCTCAAGATAATTGTTTACCCCATCGAAAAAATATCGTTTTCATTAATTTTGTTTAAATTAATGAAAATTATAAAATCACTAAATGGAAAATATTCAATTTTTAAGAATTAATGTAAGTTAGACAAAAATACTTTTAATTTCTTGTTTTCTATCTTTGTCGTCACTTATAAGATGTTTTAGACCAGATTTCCACAGTTTACCCACATTTTTTTCACACCCACTTACATCAAAAATGTGTAAACAAACATACCCATCCGAGATTATAGGTCTGGGGGTTCTCATACAAATCTATAAAATTTTCTTTATCAGAAAATATATATGTACGTACACCTTATCTGTCTTTTACACCTCATGAAATGTTTACAATAAGAGTTTCCTGTTACCATGCTAAACTAAAAAAAAAAAATAGATAAATAACCGCATATTTTCTTCGCTGGAATGTATCAATATTTTGTTTTTTCGAGGTTTGTGTATGAGAAAGTAAACAGAACAACACAAATAGGCAAATTTAGATATCAGCAATTAAAAATGATGAAATTATTTTCACATGAGACCGTGCACATGAATATTACAGTTGGATACTCGTACGTTTCATCATCCTCAAACGAAATTGCTCAATAACACGACCATATTATTATTCGTATATTTCGTCAGACTTTATGAAGGTGAAGGATTTGCATCGGACGAAATAAATCTGGTTTGCATTGATTAAAACAAATTGTCCTCATTTCGATGTCTCTATCTTTTTTCTGTATCAATCATTGTGTGGACGAGGATTTTTTCTCGTGTCAAGGCTCCATGTTGACTGAAAGAAACTAGGCTATGATGAATTATGGGTTAACACCTGTGCATACTAGATCGTAGTAAAATTTTGCAAATTGAGGTGCAGTTTTACAAGGGTTGATACAAAATTAATTTAATTTTTAATAACAACAAATGTTTCTAGCTACACAGTACAAAAAAGGTGACATATTGTATATTTAAGATTCATTTTTTTTTTTAATCAAAATAGACTCTTTTGGGGTCTAAACTCAAAGAGATTTACCACTAAACACCAAATATCAAAACAACTCTTGTTTTTCATTTCTGGTCACGCGTTTCGCTAACCATGTTATCATCATCAGGAGATGATTCAATCTAGTTCTTAACAAGATTCCCCAACATAAAAGATCAACCTAAATATCAGATTGCATCATCTCCTAATGATGTCTATATGGTTAGCGAAATTTATGTCAAGAAATTTTTAAAAAAACCATTTGGTATTTAGTGGATTTAAAGAAAGTATTGGCCATATTAAACATGGGAGAAATGAGAAATATTGTGTTGCCCAACGTGCACTCAAGCACGAGCATAATAAAAATATTAGTAACTTAAGACTTGTTAAAAATGTAAATAATAAAATGGCTTGGGTAAAATGTGTTTCACATCAAAGGTTCCAATGAAGAATTTATCCTATGGGGTCAATATAACGCAGTAGCGTCAATATTTTTAAAGCAGTCCTGCTGAGGATTTGTCCTAACTTGCTGGAGGTCTAAAAGCGTATCGAACCATTTTTCTTTCATCGTCAGAAATCACATGGAGCCAAATCAGGCGAATACAGGAATACAGGAGTTGCTCGAGCGCCATAATGCGTTTTTAGTTAAAAAATCAGTACAAGCCAAGAAATTACGTATAGTGAATTTAGGAAAAATCAGTGCGCTACTCGATGAACATGGTAGGCTCCCACTCAATTAAAGTGTTATTGAGGGATTTGACTCTAGATTATCTAATTTTCTCTCTTATGTATCTCGTAAGGTTGTTGTAATACTATATATTAATATATATATATATATATATATATATATATATATATATATATATATATATATATATATATATATATATATATATATATATATATATATATATATATATATATATATATATATATATATATTCATAAAATGAAATAAATAAATAAATTAAATTATTTCAAAAGTTTTGTGGCGCTTTTACTTTATTTCTTTGTTATCATAAATAATAGTGATAATCGATGCGAAAAACTTTTAAAAAAGTGTTTGGAACTATAAATGACTTAAAATGTATAAAATTTTAAATAACGTCACGTGAACACCAAACATCGAATTGGCGAAAACGATTGGCTGTCATGCTTGTGACGTCATTATGTTAAAGTGTTTTCACGTAAGTACTGTCAACGGCTTTTACCTGTGTATATGTTGTCAAAATTATTGAAGTTTACTGCAAAAAAACACAGTTGGTTTATAATTCATTTCAGTAATGTGACAAAAGGTTTAAAAAGGCCAATTCTGCTGATGTTCGAGGTTTGATTTTTTTTTAAATAATATAAATTTAAATAAGAAACAAAATATTTCCATTCAATATAATTAAATTATTTGTAAGGTGTCACGCGAAAGTTACGGTGGCAAGGCTATAGGTTATGATCAATTTAACCGTAAAAATTGTATTTGCACCGTCAATGGACGTGTATGTTCAGGACATAAAGTTCCGAGTAAAGCTTATACAGTTACCGTAATTATTAATGAAAAACTAAGAAAAGTTCAATACACTCAATGTCACGATTGTGAATCTTCAGCACGTAATAAATAGTCAAACAACAAAATTGATATAATGTTAAAAATAGTAATATTTCGTATATATTTGATGACAGGTGGTTGTAAAAATGTTATGTTGTTTTAGGATTAATACTTGGAACCATTGATTTCGACGTTTAACATCTTGTGGCACATTTAAAAACATTTTTTCGTAAGTTGTTTTTGTAGTATTTGTACAAAACAGCCACGGTAACTAATTAGATATGACATTTTCAATACATTTATCAATACACTGATAGTAACAAGAATAAGTTGATTAAAAATTAAAATACTCGTATCAGCTGTCTGTAATGTTGAGTGGAAATTAACATTGTGACGTCACACGCGCTCGGTTTTTTTTTTCGGGAACTGTCAGCGGGTCATTGGTACTAGGTTTAAAAATTTATTTTCAATTTGATATAACCTTTTAATTATAAGACAAAAAATAGTTTTGTTATACAACTTATATATGATCTCCCCCTTTGTGACAATTTTTCTCCCAAACCCCAATTCATTGAAAATACCAGATAAAAACAAGAGTAAAATGCGCAAGATGAATTGTTATGGGAATTGGAGTATCAGGTATAACTTCGAACTCAAGCAACTGTATAAATATCTGGATATTGTAAACTGTGTGAGGCGGGACATATGACGGGAATGCCAGAAAGCTGGCAAGAGAGGTGTTGAAGAACTATTGCATATCAAAAACTGTCTAGGGGTTGATCCGAATATAGAAGATTGAAAGAAGTCAAGAGAAAGGATGCGGAGGAATGTTTATTCGTTGATTACAGATTATTAAATTCTTGATTCTATACGTATACTGATTTTACTTTCTGAACTACCTAATATTAAGAAAACAACACAAAATTGTTTATGTTTGATAAAGTACAATGTTTATAAAATTAATTACCATAGAAAACAGCTGCTTAAATAGCCGTTTTGTAACTAACACGTTTTTATTAATATTTAAGCCATTCCACCTGCCGTGGAATAGTTGATCTCGATAGAATTTACTTTCCTAGTAAATGAGGCACATTCGATATACCGTTTGGTAATCTAATCTAATCTTCATTTGACTCTAGAGAAGAAACTAAATATTGCTAAATATTGTTATAGAAATTAAATGTTATTATTACTTTTAAAGTTTTATAAAAAGGTCTGTTTTTATTAGTACGAGAGTTGAGTGGAAAGTTAGTCCTTTTTTTAAATGAAGTATTATTATTTTGTATCGAAAATCTATTTATTTTTCAGCGTATTCTCCTTTTAGCTGGATACTTTAACCATTGACTATTTTTAAACTTTTGTATGCCTTCCAAAAAGTACTACTTGTCGAACTTGCCAAAATAATCGTTTGTTTCGGTGATGATCTCTCTTTTTTGATTTGATTCCAACCATCCATTTTTTCATGTTTGGAAAGAGAATGAAGTCTAAGGAGTTTAGTTCGGAGAACAGGGTAGTTGCGGCATCAGTTTATAGCGCAGATTGACCAACTGCACTGTTACAACTGCAGAAGAATGGCTCATCTCACACCCTGGTTTCTGAATCCCCCCTTAGTTTAAAGGAGGCCCAACATGTGGGTACAAATATTCGCTTTCTTTGGGTTCCAGGCCATTCGAAAATAGAGGGCAATGAGCGTACGGACCGCAGAGCCAGGCTTGCGTCAGAGGAAGACCTCCCTGTCTGCCCCATATTTTGCAACCTGGACACCTATATGTGCATATTCGGCCTGATTTGAGAACAAGTTCAATTTAATTGGGAACTCTCGCACCATTCCTCTAAAGTTTTTCCCATAAAACCCAACTTCCTTGATAAATCCTCCTTTCCACCTATAGAGAGATGAAGTGCGATAATATGTACTCGTCTTGGAATTGACAATTGCTTTTTCTCTCATGACCACCTTCTAAGAGAGAGGTGAGCATCAGATGTGCAAACCTTGTAACACAGCTTTTCACAAGAACTTTCATCCATACTGCCCTTAAACCATATCACTTCTCATTTTGCTTTTCTAAAACTATCATTCCTCTCTAAAATATGATTACCTTACCACATGTAAATATTTATTTAATTTTTTCAATATTTTTTCACCTTTTATTTATATACTTTTTAACTGCATTCGCCTCCTCACTTACTGTAACTATTCACTTGTCCTTCCATACAATCTGCCTGTTATCTAGTGGAGTGGCGTCTAATGTGCTGTTAAATATTCGCAATTTGCACCCTTTCATGTCTGATCATCTTGATACATATTTGATAGGTTTTACAACTCTCAAGCTACTGCCTCTAAATAGCCTTAGTTGCTGATGCGTCCTTATCAACCTAAATTCTTCTTCTTCTTCTACATGCTTTTTTCCATAACAGCAAAAATCCTGAATTTATCTGCTTCCGAAGACTGTCAGAATAAAACTAAATGTTATTTCGGCATGCAATTCATGTAGTATCGCCAAAAAAGAAGCCACTTTTCAGAAATCCAATAATTTTTGCAATCGCACCTCCATCTATCGGAACAGTATCTTACTTTTCACTGTAGTCTCGTATACATAATTTTGTACCAAAAGAAAATTAGACAAATTAATGCACAGATAAATTGTCAAGTATGTTTATGCTTTCTATTTGATTTTGTTATCTTGTTTAACAGTGAATAATAAATAAATAATCCAGTACAGATAATCTGGACGTTGTACGAGGGCTGATCGAATCCGGCTAGCCTAACAATAATAAATCACGTTTCAATTTTGAAAAATACTTCCTCCCATAAGTGTACTTTGTCCAACGTTCCTTTAACAATCATACCTATTACTTACATCCGTAATGATGACATTTTTCGTGCTTACGATGATGGTATGCCAACTGCGTTATTAGATTTTTCTAAAGCTTTTAACACTGTCAATTGAACATTATTGATTGCAAAATGCAAATATATTTGTTTTGATTATATGGCAGTGTCATCCTTAATGATGTACTTCAATAATCATAAACAAAAAAATAATGAATTTAATTGAGGTAACCGATACTTGATGGAAATTGATTTTAAATAAATAAGCCAAGATTAATATATAAAAAGTTTCACTATATTTAAAATTGTATGTATAGCAATTGTTTCGACACACAGTGCCTTTTTCTAATACAAACTATACTAAACTAAGTGAGTGAGTGAGTGAGTGAGAAAAGTAATTACAACCTAAAGTGTCTATCGACCTAATATTTTTGACCTAATTTGTATTTGAAAAAGGCACTGTGTGTCGAAACAATTGTTATACATACAATTTTAAATATAATGGAAGTTTTTAGATATTACTCTTTGCTTATTTATTTAAAATAATGAATGGTGATGGGTCAATAAATTTTAATACGATATCTGGGGTGTCTCCAGATATCCTGTGTTCAGAATCTGTGTTCAGACTTAATAATATAATAAATATATTTATAATATAATAATAAAATAATTGACACTTAATATTGTGAATAAAGTCAACAATAATCTAAAAATATATATTTATTTATGCAAATGACAACAATTTAAGACCGAATCCGGCAAAATCCAAAATACTGATTTTACTGAATACTTGAAATAAAAAGTTTTTTCCAAAATCACGATTGCAGTTTTACGTAAATAATGAGGTAATACCAATAGTAAATATTGCAACAAAGTTGGGTGTATATTTGATGAGTGTTTGA
Source organism: Cosmopolites sordidus (assembly GCA_031761425.1). Taxonomy (NCBI): domain Eukaryota; kingdom Metazoa; phylum Arthropoda; class Insecta; order Coleoptera; family Curculionidae; genus Cosmopolites; species Cosmopolites sordidus. Next base: position 419,368 of record JARFXV010000019.1, read on the forward strand.
GATTTTTTCTTTGCATTACACATCTAAATAAACAGTGTGATATAAACTTCCAAATTGCTATATTCCAACTGATACATATATATAAATATATATATATATATATATATATATATATATATATATATATATATATATATATATATATATATATATATATATATATAGATATATATATATATATATATATATATATATATATATATATATATATATATATATATATATATATATAGATATATATATAGATATATATATAGATATATATAGATATATATATAGATATATATAGATATATATATAGATATATATAGATATATATATAGATATATATAGATATATATAGATATATATATATATAGATATATATATATATATATATATATATATATATATATATATATATATATATATATATATATATATATAGATATATATATATATAGATATATATATATATATAGATATATATATATATATAGATATATATATAGATATATATATAGATATATATATAGATATATATATATAGATATATATATAGATATATATAGAGATATATATATAGATATATATATATATATATATATATATATATATATATATATATATATATATATATATATATATATATATATATATATATATATATATATATATATATCCCAGGATTGCTTTGGTCCATCTGTCGTCACACCGCCTCGTTATATGGCCTATCCAACTCCATTTCAATGATTTTACCTTTCCAATAATGTCACACACTTTCGTCTGTCCTCTGATTCATGTGCAGGTCTTCTGTCCCACCTTGTAATGATAAGCATACACCTTTCCATTCCCCTCTGTGCTACCCGAAGTTTTTGAACTGATTGTGATATGAGTGTCCATGTTTCACTTCCGTATGTCAGATCAGGTGTAGCATGCACTGATCAAAAACTTTTCTCTGTAAACAAAGTGGGAGTTTGTTCTTAAATACTATGTTGAGAACGCCAAATACCTGCCAGCCACACTTAACACGCCGTTCCACTTCCCAAGCAGTATCACCCTCCATTGAAATCCTTTGCACAAGATATATGTAGTGGTCCATATATATACATAATCCGCTCAGGCAACTGAAACAATGTGTACAAGAGTGAAAGGGAGTACACAAAAAAATTTGTGAAAAAATTTTTATCAAACATTTACTAATATAGAAATTTATATTTTCCGACCATACCATTTCGAATACTATTAAACATACCCCGGTATACCGTATATGTTACAACCGCACATATTTCTATTGCGTAAGTGGATTCTTTTGTTTCGAAATATCGATTCAGAAAACAAAAAAAATGATATCTATTACGCAAGGCTGGCGCGTTTTTATAATTGAATTAATGAAACAATTGATAAGGGCGATGGCGAAATGCGATCGGGTTTATTGTCGGTTTTATTCGGAATTCGACGCTGTCATTTCGTGAAATAATCATACGGATTTCGACCTTGAAGTTCACCAAATCCGCGTTAGACGTGGACGAGAATTGTTCGTTTTAGTTTTTTTTTCATTGTTTGAACTTTTATTCGATATCACTGAAAATCTTATATGCCGCTATAGAATTGTATAATAATATACTACTTTTTTTTCATCAAACAGGAAAACAAACTTAGATTTGTTAAGATCTTCCAATTCCTTGTTGGTAAATACTTTATACGCTTCGTCTATGTAATCATTCAGTTATTCTGTTATATCGTAAAATCCTCCTCCACCTAATTGCAGCATTATGTCGATTAACGTTGTTAGCTGTGAGTTAATTTCACTTACAATAATTTAATATATCACACACCTAATCCTGCAGTTATGTTTGCTCACAAACCCATAAACCCAAAAGTGCGCTTCGTCGGAAAAGAGTATTTTTCCCCAAAATAAGGAGTCGCCTTCCAATTTCTACGCACCGTTGAATCATATAACTTTTCATGGTCAACTGACACAGTGTACTGAACACAGCAGTCTATGAGTGACATTTACATTTCAAACAGTGTTGCCGATATTACGTTTCAAAGTTCTAACACTCTTATTAGAAAACTCTTTACATTAAATCTCACTTGAAGAAATTTACAATAGCATTTTCTTACTAAAGGTCTCGAACGAAACGTATATAATAAAATTTATTTTTTTTACAGAAACATTATTATTCCACAATAGAATATAGAATTAATAAAAATATATATTTTGTAAACTCAAAATAATAATTACAAACAAACAAATAAATAAATTGAACAATAATTCACTGCAATTTAACCATCAATTTTACCTGACCCAATGTCATGTGACTTTTTCTTCTCCTTATGAGGTTAACTCAGAAATCTGAACCGTTTCTTCTTATGGCTTGGTACAGACTTGTAATATGTGCAGATTGGTCAATATAACGTAGGTGCTGCGGATTTTAATGTTCGCGACTGTTTTGAAATGGCGAAATTATGGAGTCTATTACGGTACTTTATGTAACAGAGGCACATTCAGTTTTTGTATCCCGACATATTGTTGCGATATAACGATTTGCAGTGGGTAAGGCGTCATATACCGAAGCTAATTTGTAACTTGTGCCTAGATGTATATGATAGTAAATGAAATCGCTGAGAGCTGTAGATCGATATCGTATGAAATAAAGACAATGTTTAAGATCAATGAGCTTTACTCGAATAAATGTCGTTCTTATGCTTCTTAATTTTACGGAACTCGAAGAGATTTACCACTAAATGACAAATCACTTTGTTCTATTTCTCGACAAGAATTTGCCTAACCATGTTACCATCATCAGGAGATGATTCAGTCAGATTGAATCATATATTTGATCCCATTTTTACGTTTTTCTCAGTTTTTCACAATGCCCAATTAAAGTCGGATAGACTGTACAAATATCCATACCCGATCAGGATGCGAACCCCTGATCATGGGATTATCAGGCGAATGACTACACCACCTGACTACTGCCGGTTTAGTTACTGAGTACTGTGTTACTCGAGTTTAGCGGTTTTAATAACAAGATTGTTTCTGAGTACATCTCCTTAACAAGATTATGTATGAAACAAAATTGTTTTCAGTTTAATAACAGGTTTTACGAACAAGAAGGAACAGCAATGGGCAATCCTCTGTTACCGTTCTTAGCCAACTTATTCATGAGTAAATTTGAAATCGAGGCAAAAGATGAATTCAGTTACTTTCCGAAGGTATGGTTAAGATATGTGGATGACGTTTTTTGCTATTTTCGATTCGAAAAATGAAAACTTAGATGATTTTATTAAGAACTTAAATAGTAAATCACAAAATATAATATTCACTCATGAACTCGAAAACAACGATAGTTTACCATTTCTGGATGTTTAGTCAGTGGAAACAATAAAAACAGGTTAGATTTTGATATTTTTAGAAAAAAACATCACCACTTTGAGATACATTCCTAACGATTCAAATCATAATTTCCAAAATAAGGTAGCTTGTTTTAATTTTTATGGTAAATAGATTAATTAATTTTCCTTTAAATAAAGATAATTATAACAAAGAATTAAAATTAATTAGGGATATATCTGAAGTTAATGGTTATAATAAGACTAGTGTGGATAAATTAATTAGAAAACATAAGTTCAGAAAATTATTGAAAGCATCTTCCACTTTTCAAAAGGATCAGAACACAAATAAATTCATGGTAATACCATTTTATGCCCAGTTAACAAGAGGGCTAGACAAAATTTTGAAAAAAGTTTTTTGAAAAAAAAATTTTGAAGACATTTTGAATAAATTAAGAGAAGTTCTGGGTAATCCAAAGGATAAAGTAGATCAACATAAAAAGTCGGAGATTTACGAAATTAATTGTCAAGACTGTGATCAAAGGTATATTGGGCAAACAAAAAGATCAATATTGACAAGATATAAAGAACATATTGCCCACATTAGATATGGGAGAAATGAAAAATCTTGTGTTGCCCAACATCAAATCAAATATGACCACAGTATAGATATTAGTAATTTAAGACTAATTAAAAGTGTTAATAATAATAGGGCTTTGGATGCATATGAAAGCATTCAAATAGAAAAATGTAAGAGAATCATGAACCGAGATAAGGGACCTATCCCGTTCAGTCAACTTTTTCAATTATTAATGTAAGGCTTAGTAAATTTCACGGTTCATGATGTTTTTACGCTTCGTTAGGTAGGGTTTTCATATAAATAGAACATAGTTTAGTATTAGAATTAGATTAAATCATTTCCTGATGATGCTAACATGGTTAGCGAAACGTGCGTCGAGAAATTCAAAAAAAGTGATTTGGTGTTTAGTGGTAAATCTCTTCAAGTTTAGTGTTTCACACCAAATGTTCCAATAGAAAAAATGAACAAATTTCGGACGACCTGATGTTCCCTTATCTTCAAGGTTCACCCTTCCGAAATTTTTTGACTCAGAACTGATTGGTGCAGATTGATACTGTATATTCATCAGTTAGTTTGCATTTCTTACGAGTGGCGTCGCTTTGAAGCCTTTTAAAATAAATTATTAAAACTTATTTCACTCATTTTAACTTTTATGTTAAAAATCGTCGACTGAATATTTCGCTGTGGAATAATTTTAACGCTCAAGAGAAGCACTGGATATGGGATACCCAGGGGTGAATTAAAGGTGTTTTTCCCTTATAAATGGTCACATTGAGGGGATGATCACTTTGAGTGGGGGAAAGAATTTTACTATCCCCACTACAGATCCCCACCATAGCCATCTTAATATATGAATACTAACAAAAATATAAGCGATCGCCATCCAGTGCTGTTGTGTCAGTGTTTTGTCAATTTATTTAAATAACCTTTTTGCAGAAATAGTGGTTTTTATTTCGATTTTGACAGTTTGTAGTAAGTAAATCATAAATATTATATTTTCTATAGTATTTTTATTCAAAACTTTGATTTTTAATTTTTTTAACATTTATTTATCGGTTTCTTTCATTTTCTATTTAGCTCAAAACGAGCACGTGTTCTCGTGCTCGCTCTGCGTCCGAAGTGGAAGCGTTATATGAGACAGCTGATATTTTCGACGACAAAGAGAGTGAAAGCGAGACCGAATCGGTTTTTGAAGAGCAACATACCAGTGAACTTTACCTAACTAAATAAATATATTTTTTAAAATAAAGCTAAATTATGTTAATAAGTATCTGAAAGTACATTAAGTCCCCTTTTAAATGCCGTTGGAAGAAACTTTTTATCTATTAAATTCTATTGAATAGAACACTTCATTTTAGCATTTTTTTAATTTTTGCTGATTTTTTCGATGAATTCGATATTAGGAATACTATTATTTTTTGGAACATTCTATAGATATAGTCTTTTTCTATACTGATTGAGGTTTAAATAAAAAAAGTTATTAAATTAGATAATTTAATCAAAAGATATTAATAATCAAAGACATATGGAGTGGCATACCCATGTGCTCCTGAATCGGAAAGCCGCTTAGTGCTTCTTTTGAGGGTTTACTGAAGATGGAATGAATTTCTTTGTAGGGGGACAAAGTTGAAATCGGATGAAACCCCTTGAGGGGTGAGGAATAATCCGTTATTTATAAACAAAAGAAAAAACTCATATACGTTTATTACGTTTTTTTAAACCAAGTAGATTATTTCAGGCTAATCCTTTTTATATTTGACAATGTTAAAATTATCCACTTAGTACTTTGAATAGAACTAAAGCGATCTCATTAAAAGCAACCCCCTATTTTCTCCCTTAAGTATATCGCATGGTTTATTCAACTTCCTTTTATAATGAAGTACAAAGCCGTATCTTTGTGTACCTGTTTATTCTTGAAATACCAATACACAGAACGATTATATTTTTAAACACATACTCGATATCTTGAACACATATACAATATTTAGTCTTTTTTTTTCTTCTTAAAAAAATATCTCTGTATCAATCACTGTGTGCTTTTCTCGCCTAAATATTGACTTAGATGATACCTATTTCAGAATTAATACTTATAGTTTGTTCATGTGGAAATATGTTGTTACGTAAATGGAATATCTCGGTGATAATAGCGGGTTGCATGCAACATCGGTTTGGTTTAAAGGCGATTATGTAGCAGATCTGTATGGAGTATATTGCGTTTGGTTTGTGATGAATTACACCATATTACACAATAAGCAGCGAGTAGTTTCGGAACTTTTTTAATTTTTTTCTAACAAAAGGGAACGGCGCCAATTGTGAGGAAAATCCACTTTTTTGTTTAACTGGCCTTTTAAGGTATTATTCAAAAATATAATATAATATTTTTATAGCCATTTATATAAATTTGGTTTGTTTTATTTAACTTAATCGTAACTTACAACTTGACTTAACTAACTTGATATTACTAGTATTAACTTTTCACACCATAACACGCTTTAAACGATTCACGTCACATTAAAAAGCACACGATTAATTGTTTAATTAAATTTTATGTTCAAAACGTGCACCTTTTGGGTATACGCAAGCCTGGCACTTTTTAAGTCTGGCAGTTTTCGCGAACGCGTTGAAAAAGTCCCGACAGTCTAATCTGGTCGGCAATAATAAAAATACGTTTTTAATGCGAGCTTCTCCGTAAATAAGCAGTATACCGAGACATTCGGGTACAGAATACATTTTAGATTTTAAATGGAAGTTAAATAGAAGCAGTAGAAATACCTAATATTTTTTCTCACCACTTTGAATTCAGGCGACGGTACCACGTTGACACTGGCTGATTCTTAATTTTAAAAGTTGTTTTAAACAATGCTCGTTAGTTTATTCATTAAATACTTGGGACACGATATTAGTATCAGCAAATTAGATCAGTATCAGCAAAAATAAGTAGCACAGTCGTTACAAGAATGCAACAAACTCGAAACACACGCATCAAAAACCCCTACATTCGCCTAAAGTCACTGAATGGGCTGCAATGTCAGCGCGGGGAATAATCGGCCCGTACTTTTTTCAAGACGACAGGGAACGCGCAGTTACCGTCAATTCAGAGCTTTATGTGGAAATATTGAACAATTAATTGGTACCTGAACTGCAAGAACATGGTTTCAGCAGGACAGAGTGAAGATGTGACACACTTCTAACACGTCTCTGCCATGAGTTCGTGCAATTTTCCCAAACAAATTGATCTCCAAGAGAGGTGACATAAATTGACCTTCACATAGTCCTGATTTGAGCCCTATGGACTTTTTCTTGTGAGGCAATTTATAATGGAAAGTTTACGTCAATAAACCGGGTTTTTTGGTGCAGTTAAAAGAAAATATCTCACACGAAATGAGAGTCATTTCAGAGATTATGTGCCGAGCCGTACTAAGGAATTTTGCTGTTCGTTTAGATGAGTGCCATGAGCGTAAAGGTTTACATTTGGATGACCTTATTTTTTTAAAGTAATTTCCTAAAATGTGTATTTGAATAATTAATAATTTTTTTTTTTGATGGGCGTTTTTCTTTTATTTATATCGCTATATCAAAAAGGACCTTCCTTTTGGGACACCTTGTATATTAAAGTCAGAGTTGTCGGTTTGTTTGTGGAGGAAAATTGGTGCATATATGGTGCAGATACTTCAACAATAACAAAACAGACAATTAGAAAGATTCCGGTGACACAAGCTATGGAACGGACAAAGCAGGAAGTTTCTCTCAAAGGTCGAATACCAAATACAGAAACGCGAACGAACGAAAGTGATTGATGCTGTAGAAATAATTGCTATGTTGAAGTGGAACTGGGCGGGTCATGTTGCGAGAGCGGTTGATGATAGGTGGACAAAACGAATCCTCGTATAAAGACCAAGATCGGAAGCCTTCAGAAACAGAAGACGTCCTCCTACCAGATGGACTGATGTCCTAAAAAGCATCAAAACAATAGGCTGATGATGAATGGATGATGAATTCATTAAGTACTAATTAGTTAATATTTGCCAAATATGCTTTTACGCATATTTGCTTAAAATTATAATTCTTATCATAGCTTTCCGATTTGTGATTTAATCGTTTTACAATTTTTTTCGCGGAAACTTTCAGATCGTAGAACAAGTACTAGTATCTGCTCAAAGATGGGATGAGGTCATCGAAAACAACGGCCTATATTTTGAGGAATAACCTCCAAGTATAATTTTTTAAACAGTGATTAACTACTAATTACTGCAAAAACGGAAATTCTTTTTTTACAGCCTAGTATTTTTTTTGATATTATGATTATTTAGTACAAAATTAATATTTTGTATCATTTCAAATAATATTATTTCACCAATTTTACTAGATATCCTTGTCAGGCATAGATCAGACTAGCTTCATTATCACAACGTTTCTAAAAAAAGATAAGAAAAATACTGAAACCCAATATAAATTCAATGACTTTATAATTGAGAAATTGCATCATTTTAAGTGGTTGTTAATCGTTTTTATGTTCCCTCATATAAATTTATTAGCATAAAACATTTGCTGGATTTGATACACGGTCAATATCACGAGCTAAACCTTTTTTTCTTCCAAGCGTGATGTAAAAAAGCCAAAGAATAAAAAAAAAAAGAAATTTAAAGAATGCACTCAGTAAAAGAAAGTGAACGTAACGCAAGATCGTCCATTAATCGGTCCCCAATTATGTACGCGTTAAGTGAAAACAAACTCATCATCGTGATGCTTTTAAACCACTCCAGACCTGTCGATTACGTAAGAAGAAGGACCAGGGCGATGTCCATTAGGTTTCTCGGCTTGAAATTTGCAAGAAGCATAAACCCGAAAGAAAGAGAGGAAAAAATATTATATGGTAAACCGGCTGGAACAGGTTACCAGCGAATACAAAGAGTTTTTGGTGGCTGTTGACTCAGAATGTGTGTTTGACCTCATATAGGTGACGTTGATTTGCAAAAAACAAGTTTGAAAATAAGACAATGTTAAAAAAAAGCGAATATGGTTGTCTTCTTTTTTTACAAGGTCGTTCTTATTTATTTTAAGCCACAAGACACCCATTAAGGTGGGTTTTTTTATACGAGGATCGATCAAAAAGTTATCGTATGACTAAATTACTATGAAATCATAATAAGTATGATCCGTTATAATTATCAATTGGCTTATCAAATTATACTTATTCAATATGACGTATTGCGAAGTTCAAATACGCGCCTATAGTTACATGTTTGTCGCGATTATGTAAAGCAACACATTTTGATTTTATGAAAAATAGATATTGAACAAAGTCATCAGCGAAACGGACATAGACGTAAATGGAACAATGATAAACAAAGAAAATCATATTAATACGATATTAATCGTATTAACACGATCAAAAAAACTATTAAGAGAGACATATGATGAAATAAAGGTGAAAGACAAAAGAGCCAGTCTAGAAATAAATATAGACAAAACAAAGGTCATAGAAAAAAGAACCAATCTAAGAAGAGAACAGAACTGGATAATCAGTGATGACAATATTGAAGTTGTAAAGGAATTTACGGATCTGGGAAGTAAACTTGAAGAAAACAACAGCACAGGATATATCAGAAATTGTATTATGAAGGGTAACAAAGTTACTTGTTCCCTGCTAAGATATAAACTTATTCAAAGTAACATGAAAATTAGGCTCTATAAAATACTCATTCGGCCAGTAGTCACTTGTGGCTGCGATTTGAAAGAGAAGAACTGAGAAAAATATTTGGTGCAGTGAATGACAATGGAGTTTAGAGGATCCGAATAACTTCGAACTCACGCAATTATACAAGATCTGGATATTGTAGACTATCGGAGTGTTCACTGACTGAGATGGGCGAGAATGTCAGAAAACCGAATATCAAAGAAAATCATGAGGGGATGAATAGGGGATAACAGAAAAAGAGATATACTAAAGACGAGATGGTAATCTTCGCCTCCTTTCCAAAAACTGGAAAGGAGGCGAAGATTGAAGGATGTCAAGGCTCACTAACAGACTGTAGCTGTTCTTGGAAGACACAACCATAACAAGATCATATTACGCTTCACTACTATATCAGTTTCTAGTTCTGCTAAGTGCTTTTATAAAATTCACTTCAAATAATGCGATCAAAGTTGATACAATCGCTTATTTTTCAGAGTTGGGCACACAAAGATCACAAATATTCTTTGACAATCAAAGAACTTTTCGAAGGAACCTGGTATATAGCTTAAACTCAAAGAGATTTACCACAAAATTCCAAATCATTTGTTTTGAATTTATAGATATGCGTTTCGCTAACCATGTCGTAGCATCAAGAGAAAGTGTCATCAATGAAAGTGAAAGAAAATGTCAGTATCATCAGTACCAAGATTATTTATTGACTTAAAAATAACGAATGAAAAAATTACATATCTAAAGATCTGGCGGCTAACAATAGTCCAATCGAGTTGTGAAATAACGAGATAGGAACGTAGCTCGAACAATACTTATGACTCTGGCTCCATCTTTTTAAAACCACACAATCTGTTTTTTTAACTACTTTTTGTAGTTTACGAGCCTAGATTAATTTTTTTACTATTAAACCCATCAAAATAAGTCAGTTGCTTTTGATCCAAGTTTTATATTAAATATATATAAAAAAATAATAAAAATCCACAATCATACATTAATGGTTTTCATATTTACCATTTCGCTATAAAGTTACTGAGTGTTCATATTGCATGACATATTCATGATCATACCAAAATTTTAGTTTTGAAAGTTGTTGACATAGAAGAAAATAAATGTTTCCAAGCAGCGAACGAGAATACTTCTAGAACTAAAGTAAATTATACGCAAAGCTTTTGTTAATTAAAGGAAATACGAATACTTCACAAGAAATATATTTACTATCATCTCAAGGAAATGCAACGGGCTAAAAAGAACTTCATATTTCATTATATATTACCATTTATTATTAACATTATATATATATATATATATATATATATATATATATATATATATATATATATATATATATATATATATATATATACAGGCATACATATAAATATATATATATATACATACAGGCATACCAACAATGCTACACCAACTAAATCATCTAGCCATTCATAATGTTCTCGAAAATTGATCTTTGAGAATAATTAACACTGTTTCAGTAAAGGCGATGAGTTGTGGGTAATAAATTTAATTAACATCTTATACAATCAAAATGTTGTATGTGATATAACTCAAAATTCTTTTTTAAAATACGCCTTACCGTGTGCATGTCCACATTCAGTTCGAGAGCGTGTCGTCGAGCAGAACAGCCTGGGCTACAATATCACCTGTCTCATCTTTTCCGAAGTTCGTACAGTTTTGTTAAGATCAAGTCGTTTCTGTACTTTTGGCCCGAAATAAAAAAATCCATCGTACATTGCGAGTTGAAAATCGTTGAAATTGCGACAAATGTGGCATTGCGTTTTTACGAAAATATCGTAGACAAACACACGATCATCCAACATTCACTAAAGCATGATAACTACTGAATTGGCGTACTTTTGGGAAGTTTAATGCTCCCATCCCGTATTTTATTATTTCTACCTGTCGAATACTATTGATTTCAAAAAGGTCCGTTTCCCTTGACCCATCCGCTATTTCTCAAAACTGTAAAAGTTATTGGTAAATGTAGAAAACACTCGAATTATTCTATAAATTCATATCTTATTTTTATATTTTCGCAAAGATAGAACTGCAGATAAAGAAAAAGTTATTTAAAAGTTCCTCATTGTAATTTTGTTTTTGTTCAAAATGCTCTAAATCTATTAAATAACTTTAATAATTTAAAAACATTTGTATTTCCTCGTATTTCGTCCATTACAAAAATCCGTGGCAGGTGTATGGTAAAAATATGTATGTACTACATATAATATATAAAAACTATTTGGAAAAACAAACGAAATTGCCTAATATGTAGAAAAAGTTATATAGATATAAAAATATATAAACTAAATGTATTTTCCGGATAACCCTATAAAATCATCAAAAAAAAACCTCCAGTGAATATTATTTGCAAACATATAGGCTTATTCGATTATTCATTGTTCAAACAACCTGTTTAAGCATAGGAAAAAATATATGAACGAATAAAAACAGTTACTCCTTGTCAATGACCAAAGAAGTGACAGCGGAACAGTTGGCGAATGGTTTAGGTCTAATAGCGTCCTGCTATGATGCTACTAACTTGCAAAAAAATCCGTTATTTACTTTAATAAGATTCAAGATAATATTAGCTAGGCTAAAAATAATATAAAAGGTTTTTACTCAATTGTTTCACTTTATTTAGGTGTTTTTAAAATATTAAGTATTTTAGAGATATATGCCTGTTATCACGTACTAAAACACGTGTCTATTTGGAATAAAAACTTCCAATGAGATGTGATGAGACGATATAATAAAAATAATACAGGGTGGATCAATAATGTTTATACTTAATTACGTCTTCTATGCAGACGTAGAGTGGGGGAACTTGCTTAAAAAACTCGTAAAAATTATTATTATTCTACGTATTTTTAATAAGACAAATTAAAGAAGAGATTGACAAAAAAGCAACCAACAAATGCGAGAAGCAAACATTCTTCTAACTTATATTATTAGGCAAAATGTTTTCTATTTCATTTCCTCCCACTTATATCTTACAACACTCACTACTATGTTGCTTGCGTTCCTTCCACTGTTAATCTCATTTGATTTTTTTCCTTTCATCCACAGATTGATCTTTTCTATTACATGCGCGCTACACTTTTTTAGTACGTCTACACTTTTTTTCCATCTCTTAGTGCCTTGTTTGTTAAACTCATGTGGAGTATTTTTTAAGTTGTGTACGTCATTACTAATCCTATTACAACATAACAGGAGATATCAGAAATTATATTTTGAAGGGTAACAAAACTACTTACTCACTGTCCTAACATCTAAACTTATACATTGTCAAAAAGTACCGGGAATTGGTCAATAAACCACAAAATGTTTATTATTTATCCAAATGTATTCTATCGCCTTCAAAATAGGCCCCTTCCGAAATAATACACTTATGCCAGAGGTTAATCCAATTGTCAAAACATTTTTTAAACCCATTTTCAGTCGATTCACCGTAAGCCTACTACAACATTTTCAGCGATTCAGCACACGAAATTCCATTTGCAATGTAAAATTTAAGACAAATTCTTTGTTTGATGTTTTTATCCATTGTAAAAATCGCATAATACACTTGAGATGAAGTGACAAAATCGAGCATTGTAAACAAAGTAAATGACAAATGACGTTCAAACTCTACGTCCGTAGAGAGGACAGTTGTGCCAACTTAGCGATAAAAAGAATTTTGACAATCCCTTTAAGCGGGCTTTTCAAATTATCAATTCCCGGTACTTTTTTTCCAGAATGTACAAAGGAATACGAAAGTTAAGATCTATTGAACACTCAATCGACCAGTAGTCACCTGTGGCAATAAGACGTAGACCCTCACAAAGAAAATAGACGAGATGCCTGCAGTATTTAAAAGTAGAGTACTCAGAGAAATTTTTAGTGCTATGAATGATAATGGACATTGGAGGACTTGGCTCCTTGTGATTTCTTTTGATGGGTCTTCCTAAAGTCATTCGTACCATAATAGATCGATCACTACAGCTCAACTTAAAGAGAATACCCGCCAAGAAATGACCGAAATGTCACCCGTATTGTGCCAAAGACCTTTTCAGAAACTGACTGCGCGTCTCGATGATGTAAGTTAAAAAAAGCACATGTTTGTTTTCTTTACTTTCAATAACCCTGAATTTTCATATAAGCAGTAGTTTTATTTGGATCGAATTTTAAAAGATGAAAAAATTAATTACTCACCCGGTATAATACAAATATTAAATTTTGTGGCTTTTTTTTGTTTACTAAATGCAAATAAGCGTTTATTTTGATGGTCAAAGTGCAATTTGAATACACATATTTAACTTGCGCAATAAATGTGAGTTCTATCACGTAGATCATTATTAAAGGTTGAATTAGTTTACAATATTAATTTGAACTTTTTCCAAAAAATTCTAATGTTAAAAATAAGATCTGATTTAACCAGTGACATAACAAAAAATATGAATCAAACATTGTTAGGATATAAGTTCATGGGTTCTTTAATCAAAATTTCTAACGTAAAATGTAAATAACCATTAAATTTTATGCCCAGGACCAGATAAAATCAGCAATGAGATGTAGGGCCACATTGCAGGCCAAATTCAAAACTATACTAAAACAATAGAAAATAAGTACGACTACACGATGTGTGTAATTAAATTAATGAAACTGGTGGCGTAGAGTTGGATCTGACAATACTGTTGGCAGGCCAACATCTGATGCGGCTTCAATGCGTGGTTGAACTACCTAGAGTCACTTGGTGGTCTGCATATATATATATATATATATATATATATATATATATATATATATATATATATATATATATATATATATATATATATATATATATATATATATATATATATATATATATATATATATATATATATATATATATATATATTATTACTATTATTATAATTTTTTTCTTTCCGCCCCTTTCTTGGGAGTTTTCTCCTTTAGTTCAGAATGTATAATCAGATAGATGATAATTCACGCAACAAGTACCGCCTGGTAATATGGCATGTTCCCATTATAGTAGCCTTCTGCATAACGGCTGTCAATTCATTAGGAAGTCTAATCCTCTCTAGATTTTGCTGGAATCTCCGCTCAATAAGTCCAGTGGCTGATATAATGAATGGCAATATCTCGATTTTTTCAAGTATTCAGTTGGTAACCAAGTCCTAATATTTAGTTACCTTGTGAAAGTAAGTTGCTCTGATATTGTCGTTGACTGGTACGGCAACGTCCAATATGAATGCCAATCTTCTTTTCTTATCTATTATTAAGATATCTGGCCTATTGTTAGCAACCGTTGTTATGGCTGCATCCCAATAGATTTTAACAGCAATGTTTTCTTGGACTGACTCTGGCTGATAATTGTAAAATGTTTTAATACTTTGGCTAAACCCTTCTTTATATATTAGATTACTATGGAGGATTTTTGCAATATCATTATGCCGATTGAGGTATTCTTTTTGGGCCATTTGACTGCATCCACTGATGATATGTTGTATGGTCTCAATACGTTGCGCACATATTCTACACATGTCGGTTGCAATATCTAGTTTTAGAATATGTTTACAATAATATCGCGTAGCCATAACCTGATCTTGTATGGCCAATAGCATACCTTCAGTTTCTCTTGTAAGCCATCCTTTAGTTAGAAACAAAGTTAACGCATTTTTATCTACTTCGCAACCTTGAAATGACGCCGCGAATCTGTCGTGAATTGCCTTTCCTAGCCACTCATCTATTAGTCCTTCTTCATTTTTCTCACAGATGGAAGCTACATTGGATTGGAGAGGTTTAGCGGTGTAAAGTTTTTATCAGCATGTATTAGGGCAGAGTATCCAGGTAAGTTAATATTCCTATGGAAATAAGATATTAGGTTTTCTTTTTGTTTCAAGTGACTGTTTTCAAGAGACATCAGTCCCCGACCGCCATTTTTCTGCTGATATATATTCTAGCTGTGGAAGAATTTGGATGGTGTGCTCTATACGAAGTTAGGAGGACTCTCACCATCCTATCCATGGATTGGAGATCTGTTGTTGGCCATGTGTGGATTCCAAATGTATATATTACCGCGGATATTGCCCACGTGTTGATAGCACATATCGTGTTTTTCGCACATAAACGAGTCTTTAATATTTTTCTTACTCGGCATCAGAGATCTAATTGGACTTTTTTCTTCATCTCTTTGGTTTTAATGCCCAAGGTCTGCTGAAAACCTAAATACTTATACGACTCTCCAATTTCTAGATTCTTAATTTCAATTCCGTCCATCAATTTTATTCCATCCCGTCTTTCAAGCCTTTCCTTTCTTACATGCATAACGGCACAATTTTCCAAACCGAACTCTATGCATATTCCTCTACTAAAATTATGCACTAGCTCCAATTAACTTTGCAACTGTTCTTTATTGGCAGCAGATATTTTAATATCGTCCATGTAGAATAGATGTGGCAGCCTCCCGCCTCTTGGCCGCTCGATTCCATATCCATATGGGCTACGTTTCAACATATTGCTAAGTGGGTTCAGTGCGAGACAGAACCATAGCGGACTGAGGCTGTCACCCTGGAAAATCCCTCTTTTAATATGTAGATACGGTGTAGTATATGCAGTTTTATTATTTCGCACATTTAATTTGCTTTTCCAATGTTTCATCAGATGTTGCAAAAGTTGTATAGTTGTTGGGTCGATTTTGTATATTTTTAGAATATGTACTAACCACTCGTGAGGCACAGAGTCAAAAGCTTTTCTATAGTCCACCTGACTGCGACTGATAGGTTGCGCTGTTTTGACCTGGCTTGATTTGCAATTATGGTATCAATTACAAGCAGTTCCTTGGAGCCTTGTGATGTCTTTTTACATCCATTTTGTGTAGTAGCCATTATGTTGTTATTAATTATATGTTTCTCAATTCCTCGAGCAATACAAGCGGTAAGGAGCTTATATAGACTTGGTAAGCAAGTTATAGGACTAAAGTTCTTGGGATCTGATGTGTTGGTAACATTAGAGTTATTGCTTCCATAAGAAAAGTTGGCATTATGGTAGGATTTGACATAATGCCCTGAAACTGTTTTGCTATAGGCCGATGCAGTGCTGTAAAGTATTTCCACCAATAATTTTGTATTTTATCAGATCCTGGTGCTTTCCAGTTCCAGGTCTTTTGTATTACTTCCTCAACATCATTTTGTTCAATATGGAGTTTTGTCATTGATGTTATATGATGTACATACTCGCTTTCCGCTTGTATCCAAAATGCGTTATTATCATGTTCAATTGGTTCTGACCAAATATTTTTCCAAAATTATTATTATTATTATTATTATTCACGTATAGGCCCTGGTGGACCACGCGAAGTACAGTTAGAGGCGTTTGGTGTTGTAAGCCTTCCTTAGCGCCCATCTGATTTCATTATTTTACTATGAACTTTTTTCCTTTGGTCAGATCAAGTTGTTTCGGTCTTCCTGCATTTTTCTCCGGCCAACCTCCCAAACGTTAACACATATACGTATTATTTGCTTAGAGGCTTTATCTTTTTCAGATTGGTTCCTCTCTTTCCGATGTTATTAAATAATCGAATCTATAACATATTATTTATAATAAAAGCAATAGCAGTCATTTCCTGAACATTTAAATAATGATGTAAGATATTTTAAGAGAAAACTATAAATATTAATTATATTTGTTGTTCTTTTAATCAGAAATGTTATTTTACACCGCAAAATATAGCTCGTTGTTACGCAATATTGTATGATTTGTTTTGATCGAAGGGTACTGAGTCCTTGCACGTAGCTCGTTGTTTACTACGAGACACAGATTAACATCTACGCGTATTTTTTCCGAAAATATTTTAACGAATTATCAGGCGCCCGATTTTAATTTTATTCATTGTTTAACAATGATTCAGATTCAAAAATTAGTTTTGATCTATATTGAAGTACCAGTTATTTATTAAAAACGCATTTGATAATGATTTGCATTTTTGTAAATATCGTTTTTATATGTTTGGTTATCTTGGTACAAATTTTATCTACTTAAAATTGTCGTTCTGTGTGCATATACATATACTGGAAAACAAAAAAAGTACTCCCATATGCATTTGAATCAAACTGTAAGTATATTAATTGTATAGCATTGATTGATTTCCTTTATGTTTATGTTAATAATGTATGTGGTAAAATAATCGGTAAAAAAAAAGGTTTTTGATGTTGTGAAGTATTTTTCGTATACTATTAAGCTAAGCAGTATTCTTGTGGGGCTGCCAAAAGGACTAAAATGCTACGAGTTCATATACTACTATATTTCAACCAATTATCCGAATTTAAAAAGAGACGATCTGGTGGCATGAAAGAAACAGATATTAGTTTTTGCGAAATAATAGCGATACGGTTATAATGACATGAATAAGATGGTTCGAGAATCTTTCAAAGATTACTGTTAATGACGTTTACTTGCGATGGAAATTCGTGCTTATCCTTATTGGATGTTTTCTCTTATACGCATCGCTTAAAATAGTGCCGAGCTAGAGTTTTCAGGCATTAGTGATAAATGAGTCTAGATTTTCTTGAGGTGGTCATGATGAACGTAGAAGGGCCAGACGTTTTCTAGATGCAATTCTGGTATTGTTGGGCTATATGCTTGAGAAGCAGATAATCCGTCAGTCAGAGGAAAGAGGCTGTCTGCGATAACACTCCAGCTGGTGAGATCGCCTAGTACAATGCGCCTGAGATAAATTGTTAAAAGAATAATATATATATATATATATATATATATATATATATATATATATATATATATATATATATATATATATATATATATATATATATATATATATATGGCTGTCAAACTATACGCATTCTGATTCCCAGTCTCCACTCATCTCTATCTCTTACATCTTCTAATTCTCGCTCTATTCCATCTCTCCAGCTTTTTCCTTGAATTTTCCTTCTTTCTTTTTGCCTTACGGTGTCGATGTTAAAACCTACTTCCGGCTTTTTCTCTCTACTCTCTCTAGGTCCATACCATCCTAACTATTTTATTTTTATCCCATCCATTGAGTGACTTCTATTATTACTCTCAATTATTTTATTGGAAATTCTGTTCCTTCTGGATCTTCCTGCGGTTGGTCCCAAAAGTCCATGCCCATTGCGTTAAAAGTCTTTTCGGTTTTTGATTTTAGTAAGTGATAGTACTATGTACAGTAGGGTTGTAAATTCAATGTTTGTTACTGTTTGATATTTGTTGCTCTTACAAAACACAATGTAGCATCATTAGTACATTTCTTCCCTGCTCTTTTTCGTTCTCCATTACTTTGTTTAAGATGTTTGACTCCTGCGTGATAGTTATTTACAGATAATTGTTGATAAATGCTACTTATACTTCTTGGTTGAAGGACAGTTATTATTTATTTGTGTTACGCTGAATAAGTGTTTTACTGCAGAGAATTTAGTTCTAAATCCCGCCTGCTCCTCAGCCTCCATTGATTGTCTTGATTTCTTTTTGATTGATGGTTAAGTACTTTGTACAATAGGGTCGTATATGCGGTGTTTGTTACTTTTTAATATTCGCTGCTCTTACGAAACACCAATTAGCATCGCTAGTGCATATCTTCCTGTCTGTTTCGTTCTCCAATTACTTTGTCCAAGATGCCGTCCTACGTGACATTCTTTTCCAGGTAATTCTTGATAAATGCTTCCCACTAAATACTACTAAATTAGTACTAAATACTAAATAGTACTTCTTGGTTGAAGGATAATTATTATTTATTTGAGTGATACTGAATAAGTGTTTTACTGCACAGGATCAAGTTCTGAATCCCGCCTACTCGTCAGCCTCCATGTCTTGATTTTTTTTGATTGATGATAGATATATATATATTTTATATATATATATATATATATATATATATATATATATATATATATATATATATATATATATATATATATATATTTATATATATATTATATATATATATATATATATATATATATATATATATATATATATATATATATATATATATATATATATATATATATATATATATATATATACACAATTTTTGTATCATTATATAATATAATCATCATGATGTTATGAAATAAAATATATGTTTCTTAGTGGCATTTTTTGTTTTGTTGTAAAGTGTTTAAAATAGTATCGTTTGAAACTAAAGTATTCTTGATTAAACTGAAGTAGCACCAATCATTTTCAGCCAGATCGTGATGCAACTCGTATCTAAAACAGACCCGTTAATATTTCCCCATCAACGTATCTGAAATCGTACCATAGCTCTTGCCCAATTTACGAATAATTATTTCGGGTTGCGACAAAAAAAATATATAGTGCCCACATCCGAAATTACCCAACACGACTGCTTCTGAATCGAATCAAAAATAAACATATCGATGTTGTGTAAACTGACGAACAATGAATGACTCGATTGTATCTCGATGTGGGCAGACATTTTCTTTACAATTTTATTTTTATTTCGTTTTGAAATTTCTTTTGTCTCTGTATTACTTAAATCAAAATGTATCGGAATGTTGCATTTAAATAACTTGTTATGATTATACCGTACTCTTATGGTATCAATGTTACAATGAGGAAAAAAGATCTAAAAAACGATTTTTCTCAATTCTCTTTATTTTAACACCTTTGATTTATATTATTTATAAACGTTATATCAATACAACCTACAAGTGATTGTCAACAAAATCATTCCATAATTAAAAAAGCATATAAAGTTCATGAAATAACAATTTTGAACAGGAAAAAAGTATGACTGTTTGAAACGTTTCGCTAGCACTGTAGCTTCTTTAGAACTGAATATTTTTATGATAAAATATACATAAAAGAATGAAAAAGACTATTATCATTCAAATCAATAACATATTTTGGTAAACAGAAAAATTCTTATATAAAAACAATGCACAATAAGCCTTAAAACAAATAACAGTCTAGGAAAATGTATCAAAAATTGCAAAGTAAAAACAAACAAAAAAATGGGGGTACCGGGGTTGATCAATAAGTACCCGTGTTTGAAATAAAGACGTATTTGTTTTCACAAATTTATTTTGTTTTTGTTTAAATTGTTTTTCAACGTAGCCTCCTTTTAGGTCTATACACTCTTCCAAGCGTTTTTCCAACTTTTTTAAGCCGTCTAAAACATACGATTTTTTAAACTCTCCAAAATACGCTTCTGTCTCGGCGATAACCTCTTCATTTGAGCTGATTTTTGTTCCTGCCAGCCAAGTTAGGGGACAGAAAAAAGTTGCTGTGTGCCAGGTCGGGCGAGTAAGGTGGGCACAGAAACAATTCGTAGCGCAGTTTGTGTAATTTGGTCGCGACAATTAAAGATGAATGTGCCGGTGCGTTATCGTGATGGAAGAGCACTTTTTTCTTAGCGAAATGGGGCCGTGTCTCCTTCAATTTCTTACCGAATCTGTCTAACTACTCACTGTAGTACTGCCCTGAGGCATCCATGAGGATTATACCTTTGGAATTCCAAAAAATCGTGGCCATAACCTTTCCGGCTGATGGAACCGTTTTTGCCTTCTTCGGGGCAGATTCACCCGGAAAAATCCATTGTTTTGACTGTCTCTTGGTCTCTGGTGTAATAATGTATCCAGGTTTCAACATTGACGACTCGTGAGCAATCGCGGCACCCATCGGGCCGGGCCGACACTTTCCTCGCAGCTATCTTATCATTTAAAATATTGATTTCCGTTCCGTACGAGACACCTACGGCCTCAGCTACTTCGCGCACTTTCGTTCGACTATCGGCGAGAATCATGTCATGGACCTTTTCAACGATTTCCTCGGTAACCACGTCTGACGGGCGTCCTGGCCGTTCTTAATCGAAAACAGTTGTACGACCTCGCTTAAACTCGTTAACCCAATTTCTCACGGTTGTCATAGATGGTGAAGGGTCCCCATAGATAGCATCCAACTTCACTTTTATTTCTTCGCATGTTTTTCCATCCAAAAATATAAAACGAATTAATGATCGATATTGCTCTTTTTCCATTTTATCGAGAAATACAAAACACGAATGATATAACCTGTAGTCAAAAAAAAACTAACCTGTGAATTTATCTGAAATTCAGCATAAGGTCGATTAACAGTCTGCAGTACACAATGGTAATGTCAATTTCACTCGTCAATGCCATCTATTATCAAACATGGGTACTTATTGATCAACCCTATCAACTTTATTGCGGGTCATGTTCGAAAACGTATATACGATAAACAGTACCACATACTTGTGTACTACATGTACAAAACAAAAGTAAAAAACTAAACGATCTGGGGAGTTTAAAAACAAGCCCTCTTATTCGTAAAGGTGTGAAAACCCTTCTGAGTGACCAATTTGACTTGAACAAATCACTCTTATTGAATTTGTACTGACTAAATAGCAGTAGAACAAGAAATAGCATCTGTGTGGACTTCTTAAAAATATATAAATTATTGAGACACTTTTTATATTTATAATCATTTCAACATCGAAAATATTCATTTCCAACAAAGCCAGAGGGTTAGCGTAACTCGTTAAACATTAAGAATAAAGTGGAAATTTTGATAAAATAATTTTGAAGGGAAACAAAGTATTTGAACAGCCTAAAAGTTTCCAAAAATAACCAAAAAAAACTTTCAATATTTTGTACTGTATCCATTATTATCTATGAGAGCCAGCAACCACATTGACATTGATTTAATACATTTGTTCATTCTGAGAGTTATACACTTTAAAGAATTTATGTTTGTATACTTGGTTTTTCGCACAATTTGATCTACTAAATGGCATAAGATCTCAATAGGATTAGTATCTGATGATTGAGGAGGTGCAATCGGCGTTCTAGGGTAGCCATTCTTCCGTAATCCTCACAGCGTGCTTCGGGCAGTTTCTTTGGTTCTGGTACCTAATTTCAAAGTGTTTTCGAACAATTTTTCTCACAGTCCACATACTTCCAAGTCCACATACTTCCAAAGCTTTACGATCTCATCAGTGACATTACTGTGGCACTAGTACTTTGAGGATCTAGAGCCATCAAATAAACAAAACTTGCTTTCGTCACTAAAAATGTGTCGAATAATTTACTTACTTTTGAGCTAACTGGAGTCTTTTTCAATATTTTTTGACTGAAGATTTTCTTCCACACACTCCTTCCTCTATATCGGAAATTATTTAAATAATTTCTTAGTCAGTCTGGGTTAGCAAATATGTGTTTTATTGGCGGTCTTCTGGCCACTCAGAGCGTCTAGTATTATTGAGCAAATTTTTCCTGGACAGAAATCGGATAAATGGGGCGGGGTTGTTCTGTGATAAATAAGATGTCATTGTAACCAGTACTTTAGATATATTCAAACCTTGACACCTTGAGACAGTAGTTGTGATTGACAAAAATTTTTATTTTAATGAAACGAAACTATGTCATAATTTGTATTTTATAGTGAATCAGTCTTACTACTTTTTTTAGAATTTCAAAAATAGCGTTTTTATTAATTGTTTTTTTTTCTTTCAGGACACAATTGAAACTGGAATCTTTCGAAGATGCGGTTGTTCTGGAAGAACCTGAGTCCGACTGGTTGCACGATAAAAGAGGCTGTCCGGCATACGTCAGTCCCGAAATATTGAAAACGGGTCATTATTCTGGTAAAGGAGCGGATATGTGGTCTTTAGGCGTTATATTATATACGATGATAGTTGGAAGGTAAGTTTTAGTTTTGATTGTGTTTCTTACTCATCCTCATCCATTACGAAGCTTCAAAGAGATTTAAATCAAAACACCAAATCACTTTTTTTTTATTTCTCGACTTACGTTTCGCAGACCATGTCAGAATCATCGGAAGATGATTCAATCTAATCCTAAAACTATAGTCTTGTTCATATGAAAATCATACCTAATGAAAAGCGTAAAAATCGTGAACTGCAAACAAGCTAAACAAGCATTACATTAATAAATCAAAAAGTTGACTGTCTGGAATAGTCCCTTATCCCGATTTATAGTTTTTTTTATGTTTTACTGTTTGAATGGTCTCTTACGCATCCAAAGCGCTATTATTGTCTTATTGTCGACACCTTCTAACGACTCTTAAGTAACTAATATTTATATTATATTCATGTTCGAGTGCATGTTAGATAATATTCTTTATATGTAATTAGTATGGATTTTGTAGTTTGCCAAACAGACCTTCACATCACAGATTACAATCTTGACGGCTAATTTCATAAATCCCCGATTTTTCGTGTTTGTTCGCTTTATCCTTTGAATTTCCAAAACTGAAATGGTCATCAAAAAGTATTACCATGAATTTGTTTTTGCTCTGTTACCTTTGAAAAGCCGAATATATATATATATATATATATATATATATATATATATATATATATATATATATATATATATATATATTAGTCCGGGAGAAGACTTTTAGTCTTCAGACAAGCATTGAGAATGCCAAGTGTGACCTTGACGAAATGTCTGCACGTGTGAATGCACGTGAAATGTCTGCAACGGGACACAAACGATCGGATGTACTCCCGGACTAATAGTCTAGCATATATATATATATATATATATATATATATATATATATATATATATATATATATATATATATATATATATATATATATATATATATATATATATATTTCACGACATTTCACGTGCATTCACACGTACATTCACGTGTGCATTCACACCTGCAGACATTTCGTCAAGGTCACACTTGGCATTCTCAATGCTTGTCTGAAGACTAAAAGTCTTCTCCCGGACTAATAGTCTAGCGTATTGTTCCATCCGCGAAACACTACGAACTAACATATATATATATATATATATATATATATATATATATATATATATATATATATATATATATATATATATATATTCGGCTTTTCACAGGTAACAGAGCAAAAACAAATTCATGGTAATAGCTTTTGATGACCATTTCAGTTTTGGAAATTCAAAGGATAAAGCGAACAAACACGAAAAATCGGGGATTTAAGAAATTAGCCGTCAAGATTGTAATCTGTGATGTGAAGGTCTGTTGGGCAAACTACAAAATCCATACTAATTACATATAAAGAATATTATCTAACGTTTCGGCTTCCGCTTTGATGCCATTATCAAGAGAATCTAGTTGATTTTCTCCGAGGCCTCGATCTGCCTACTCTCCAGAGTTCACAACTACAAAACACCTTTTCTAGTTGTGAAATCTGGAGATTGAGGCCTTGGAGTATAGGAAAATTGCTATTAATATATGTCATTAAGTATACTATTAAATAGTAGGGGACTTTATAAGCAGCCTTTTTTAATCCCTGTCTTACTTTTTAACTGTGCGTTTTTCACTCTCATATAGTTGAATGTATTTTTGTATAGAATTTTTATCCCATTGATCAAATCTGTAATGATTTGTCGAGTTTCTACGACTTTCCGCATGTATTCCCTTGGAATTATATTTTTGTTCATGTCTGTGAAACAAAGATGTAGATATTTTATTGTTCTGATGTTTCACTAATTTGTTTCAAGAATAAATCCATTAAGTATCCATATATTTTCAAAATTTAATTTTCTTTCAATATGATCTCTTATTTCTTTTTAATTCTTGAATATATTTTTTCTATAGCATTTCCTATTGTAACAGCTCGATAATTATTGGGCTCCATATTATCTATATTATTTCTTTTTAAAACGTAAATACATGGCAATCATAATAAAACCAAACTAAAAGCAGCTCTTGATATAAACCGAACTGCAAGGTACTAGAGTGACTCATTCAAAACAATATATTTGTCCGTTAAGGGCAATAACAATAAACATTTTCAAAATAGATTAGCATTGAAGCTGCCGAAGATGTTTTTCTTCTGAACTAGATAATACTTAAAATGCTCTAAGTATATACATTTTATGTATATACAAATTCAGGTGCCTGAATACGACTTTGAGAGTAGATGGATTTGGATTTAGTTTAATCATGAATAGACAAGAAAAGTTCTTTAATTGTCATTAAGTTATATGCTCCTTGATTTATTGTTTGTGGTAATGTCACTTAAAACAAACCCTTATATTTATCAAGTTTCTCCACAATGAAGGATCTCTCTTATTTTTGGAGAATTTTGCAATGACCGCAGTAAGTAAAAAAAGAGGGGGTGTCAAGTCTGGTCAGTATGAAGGATGAGATAAAATAATGCATTCAAAACTTTTCTTGTCAATGGTTAATGATGTATGGAATCTAGCACCTTAATTGCAAAAAAACTCCCTTCTATTTTCCTAATTGTTGAGGTTTTAGCCATATCGCTTAATCCAATTTCGCACTACGTTATCGCAGATCTATTTTTCCTCACTCATAATTTTCCGATTTGGCAACAATCACGTTAACATATCTCAGCGATAGTAAATATAATATATAAAATTTAAAACGTAAAATATAATAAGTGGTGCACAGAATAATTTCCTGCACTGATTGAGTTTAATTTATATGGCGATTATCCCTCAGAACCTTGAATCAGTCTCAGGCGACCGCAAGGGACCAGGATAGTGGCTGCAGCTTCACGAATGAACCACACACCACAAACCACATTTGGCATGCATTAGGCAATTACATCTTCATACATAACTCCTCTTTTATGAAGTTCCGTAACTTCTTCCTTTTTCTTAAATAATTGAATAAATACGACATTTTTGGGAAAATTATTTAATTCTTCAACGTAGTCACCTTACAATTCAATACATTTAGACGAACGGTGTTCTAACGTTTTAATACTCTCAGTATAATGCCATTTGTCCAACTGGGCAAAATAAATAGTTGTTTTAGTTGTAATTCCATCATTTGAATTGAATTTTTGTCCAACTTTTTGTTCAGATTTAGGAAGAGGAAGTCCTTGCTGGGAGCCAAATTCGGCAAATACGGCGCATATAGAAGTAATTCTAAGCGTAGCTCATGAAATTTTGCAGTAACAACTTGAGACGTATGTGTAGGCACATTATCGTGTTAAAAGAGTAGATTTTTTGACGAAGCACCCTTTAGTTGGATGCTGTTCAGGCTAAACGTATCCATGACTTTTCCTGCACATGAAACTGTTTTCGCTTTCTTTGGTTCACTTTCACCTGCTTCCACTCAGTGTTTGGTCTACCACTTTGTCTCTGATGTGTAATGGCGAATCCCTGTTTCATTTACTGTTGTGAAACGTTGGAAAAACTTAACAGAATCGTATTTAAATAAGAGCGCTCAAATTAATTTCCAAAACGTGACGTAAAATGTAGTGGACAAGATTGATCGAGATTTTTACGATATCACATAATCACATTACGTTTTTACATTTTTCAGAAAATGTGAAAACTTGTTTGCTTTACTCGGTCGCCACAAACAAACAACTAAACGCACGCGTTCGAAACGTCGCACCCCGCCATGTAACGAATCATACTTGACAAATATCGTACTCATTTGATCATACTTGCGCCATTTTTATGCCAGACCGAGAACTTTTCGAACCGCCTGTACCAATCGTTCCCTTAATGTCAATTACTTATTTATTTTATTGTCTTTAACCATAATTTTCTTCCCAGTGTCTTCACTGACCATCGTGTACGCGTACACTATGAAATTTTGAAGCGTTTCCAATTAAAGTTGAATAAAAAATACGTCTGCTATAAACTACGCGCGTTACTGTGGCCAGACAAAATTATAAATTCAAATGTGATCAAGAGCCACGTCTGCTTACGTACCCGATCTAATTGGGTACTTCGATGTGAGCCTTGAACTTGAAACACGGCGTCTAAGCGAGCCTTGATAGACGACAACGTGGTGACCTAAAAAAAAAATCCTCGCTGGATGTTAGGTCGGGGCTGTATCGAGGCCCGTGTCCTTCCTTTTTGTCGTATTTTTATCAGATGCAACATTGATAATTGTCATTATTTTTTGGCTTCCAAGGTTCTGTTGAATTCGTATTGACTATTAATAAAAATATCTTGATAATTTTGAAATAAGTTTTTATTTGTTTAGGTATAATTTACGGAGGTTTAACGGATAATTTCGTCATCTAAAATAAATTAACGCTTCAGGTAATTTCCTGTGTGTTGCAAACTACTTGAGAATCCATTTTAGTGCTAGTATCTCCACTGGATTTAGGTTTGAATGATACGAAGGTCATTCAAAAAGTTCTCGACCTGATGTTGATGATGGTGATGTTTCCTGACTTGTGAAATATCACAGGTAGGATGAAAAGACTATGATATTTGTCAGTATAATTCGTTAGGTGGTGTGCTGCAAACTTTCAGATGCGTGCGTTTAATTGTTTGTTACTGGGATCGAGTAAAGCAAACAAGTTTTGCAATTTTCTGAAAAATTGATAAAACTGAAGTTTGAGCTATTCTGAAATATCTTGTCTCGGTGGGTTTAACCCCGATTGTCGTATTAAATAATTGATCTCCAACTGAAGATATGCGAGCTTGCTGACATTGGAAACATCTCGATGAAAACTCTCCCTCCCTTTTTTTTGGGTTTAAAAAAGCTTTCTGCTCGGTAGATGACGATTTTTTAATAAACGACCAAAGAAGGATTCAAGTGAACAGTTTTCAAGAGTGTTTAGACTTATTTAAACGTGGTTCTACTGAATGTCTTCAAGATTTTATAACAGTAGATGAAACATCATTGATAATTATCATTGCACGCTAGAGATGAAACATCAGTCCAAACAGTGGGTGAAAGTAAATTATATACGCGGTGTGACTATTAAATAACGAGACTAACGTTTTAAACTAAAGACTAACGTTTTAACGAAAACATTTTATTTTGATTTCATACATATTTTCTTATTATCACCTTCAATATACACCCGTCCTCTATCCCCACAACGCTCCCTGCGAATCTTTCATTGTTTGAAACAGTGCTGCAAGTCTTCTTCTGTCAGCTCCTTCAGAACGTGTGCCGCTTTCTCTTTCACAGCTCCAATGAACTCAAATCTTGTTATTTTCAACGCAGATTTCACCTTAGGAAACAGATAGAAGTCGCACGGCGAAAGATCCTGCGAATAAGGCGGATGGTCTAACACTGGGATGCTGTACTTGGCTAGAAACCTCTTGACAGACAATGCGGAATAAGCCGGCGTATTGTCTTAGTGGAGAACCCATGGCTTGTCCTTTCACAAATCGGGTCATTTTTTCCTTATTCTTTCACGGCGTTTAGCAAGAACGTGAAGGTAGTAATGTTAATAAATAGTTTGACCTTTAGGAACCCAGTCAAGGTGCACAATCCCATGAATATCGAAAAAAACAATCATCATTGCTTTGAATTTTGATTTGCTCATTCGACCGTTTTTGGCTCTCAGTGAATTTGGGCTCTTTCATTGCATGGATTGGCGCTTCGTTTCAGGATCATAAGTAAAAAACCACGATTCGTCACATGTTATTATCCTTTGAAATAAGTATGGGTCATTTTCAATGGCATTCAAAGTGTTGTTTGTCGCAAACATTTTTGCGAGCTTCTTGTTGTTTAAACATGAGAATTTTAGGCACCATTTTGGCACACACTTTTTGTATGTTAAAATTGTTATGTAAAATTTGCCGTACGCATTCTTTGTCAATTACTACAGTTTCAGCAATCGCACAAATACTTAACCGACGGGCAGATCGGACCAGATTACCGATTTTTTCGATATTGACAACCGTTATTGACGTTGAGGGGCGACCCGGGCGTTGATCATCTGCAACGTCTTCTCGGCCGTCTTGAAAACGCGTAAACCAGTCAAAAACAGGTGCACGAGATAAATATTCATTACCATACACTTCTTTCAATAAATTATAAGTTTCAGTAGCAGTTTTTCCAATTTTCAAGTGAAATTTCATAACAATTCGTTGCTCTATTGTTACACTTAACATTTTTCCGGCGAAACAAAGAAACAACTCTAATGCGAACGAAGACTACGGTTATACGGATTTGTTTACAGAAATGAGAGGTGCTGCATTAGAAAGAGAAGGCTCCGCGCTAAACAGCTGTTGGTTGCTGACGTTTGGCGCATTCGTATTTCTTCTATAGCAGCGTCAGTCTCGTTATTTAATAGCCACACCTCGTATGCTTCTGAATGAAGACGCGAGGTGGATATCGCTCAGTGTTGGTTAAAAACACAAGCAACTTTCTCGTAAGTGTTTGGAGCGCCTTCACAAAACTCAAATAAATAAATAGAATGAAACAATAATCTAAACACCAGTGCCACAGTGGTGGCACTAAAGAAGAAACTGTTCCATCTACATCAAGTATCACGAAATGGTATTCTTCTAATTGATTACCCTCCAAATTGTTATAATTCAGTTTCGATTTCCTGCTACTCCTGCCTTATTCACCAGACTTAACGCCATCAAATTACCACCTGTTTACTGTTAAAACTGCAGTAAATATCTATTTTCTAAAGTTTGGTTATTTTAATTCCATGGACCTTTTAGCCTACCCTCGTTCAAATTTAGATCATCTAAGAACTAGCCTTAATATAAAGATTTAGTTTGTCACAAATAGTTTTTCCATTCTATTCGAACTACCCCGGTATTGTTAGTTAATTTGCCCAAATAAAATACTAATTGTATTCAAAGAAAAGCCACTACGAACTTCCGGAAAAGAGCCCCACGTAAGCCCTTGCAGACAAACAGGCATTTTCAAACAGTGATTCATCTAGTCTGTGTGAAGACCATGAAAAAAAACTCTGTTAAAATCCTGAATTACTAGGTATTCATTACTTACTGAGTCACGATGAATAAAGTCTATCGGGTATCGTTTTGTTCGATAGCAGCACGCGAGTTTTTTTTGTCTTGACTGGCGGCGGGATTGCGATTGTTAAAAAGATTGATTCTAAAAATATCGTGTATCCTTGATACTGCTACTAGTAGTTACTATCGTTTGTCTGAACGTTATATTAAAACAGTTTTTGGTTGATTTGAATATCGACTATTTGATCATCGTGATTTTTTTGTCGTCTCAAATTCCTAAGAATCGTTTAACATTCCGATGAATACGCATGGAATGTACGTTAAAACTGCTGACTATTGAACACAAAATGAGAATTAAATATTATGGCAATTATACTTTCTGTCATAGACATATATATATATATATATATATATATATATATATATATATATATATATATATATATATATATATATATATATATATATATATATATATATATATACACACGGTTATGTGCATATGTATTAGTCACACCTAAATTTTAAGAAAAATAGTAGCAAGGCTGGATTATAAATAATAATTTTATAAGTATATTATTTAATATCATTTATTGACAACAAATTTAATATTTTATAGGTCCACCATGAACTTTAATAACCGCTTTTAAGCGTTTAGGCATCGTCGACACTAACTTGTGACATAAATTGGGAGAAATAGATTGCCATTCCTCAAATATTTTTGAAGTTGAGGTTTTCCATGGCAGTGGTACTTAGCGACATTTTTCTTTAAAATGTGCCAAAGATTTTTGATGGGCGATGGGTCTGTAGACTGTGCCAACCATTCCAACACACTTACCCTATTATTACGGACCCAACGCATTGTTGCTTGAGCCGGATGACAAGGCGCGTTATCATGCTGATAATACCACTCCTCCAAGCTGTCACTACAAAGTCGAAGTATGGACGGTTCAAAGATTTCTTCGAGCATTTCGAACGCCGGTTATTCATGCGCCCTTCGCGCAAAAAAGTTCTTCCACTCCTACTGCTGACATGCACCCTAAACCATGAAGCTTAAAAAAATCTACCAAAATGTAAAAAAATACAGAAATTAGTTTTCAGTTATCTACCCCACACAGAGTGATTTAATTTTTTTGTATCTACAAAAAAGAAAATAAAGTATCTGAGAAATGTACCTCTATATTTGGCTCGTCGGTAAAAATTACTTTAGACCAATCTTCAATTGTCTAATGGACATATTTTTTGGCCCTTGCTAGACGGTTTTTCTTGTAGGCTTCCGCCAGGTAAGGCTTTCATATGGCTACTCTCTTGTGTAAATCAGCTTCCTTGACACGTCTTCTTACTGTACTAGCGAAAAGTGAAACTCCCTGTTGAGCGAATAAAGCGCTACTTAAATACCCATATAATTTGCGTTGATCTTGTAAAGCGAGTCGCTCTAAATATCAATCGGATCATCTACTTGTACGCTGTTTTCTCTTTATTTTCGTAAAATCCCATCTCCTTATGACTTTTTAAGATGGTTTGCACAGCACATCTCGAACATTTCATTTTTTTCGCATGTACTCTTTGTGGGCAATAACATTTTCTTATTAAATGTATAATTAGTTATACCATGAGGCTTACAAAAATCTGGCAAAATTGCCTGCTTACATTCAATGTCCTTGTAACGAGCCCCTTTTATTAGAATTTTAAACCTAATCAGGGGAATAGGATGTGTTTGGTTAAGGGTTAAGATTTCAACCAAACATTTGTTAACGTAAAACACGTCAACGTTTATGTAAAATCCCCTTCCAAAATATTAAAACAAATGTTAATAGTTCTTTCAATACCGCCTTTTTTGAGTCGTTTTAATTGATGCTCAATCATCTTTGACTGAGCGAAAACCGTAGTCATAGTAGCTGTTATTAAGGCTGAAGCTATCATCGATCAATTAGCATAATAAATTCCGAATTTACGGTAAAAAAAAATACTATATGTACGCCCATTTTTAACAGAATATACAATGTTACATAATGATTTTCTTCTACTTTTCAAATCATTAATTTAATAAAGCTGTGAGGTCTCGATAATATCCAAAATAAGTGAAAAAAACATACAAAAGGTGCATCGTATAAGTACTGAATAATTACGAGCACCTGCTCAACACTGGAGATACCTAAAATTGCTAAAAAAAGATAAAAACTCTTTTATTTAGAACCTCGACTTGGTGCCACTGGCTACCGTGATGTGGGGCAGGTGAAAAGAAACGTACATTTCGAAACATATAATATAGACTGCCCTATACAAAAATTCAGATAGCATCATATTAATATACACTGCTCCCCATAAATCACTAATTATATCTGAGAGTATTCTTTTTCTACTTTTGGTCCAACGGTCCACTACAAATTTGTCTCGCTCTTACTATTTTCCAACCATTCTATTGATATGATTATTCCATCCCCTCTTCCTGTCCAATATACATTTATTAATATTTTCTGTTTGGCAAGTTCTTATAATTTAGCTTTTTTCTCTGTTCAAAAATGTTTTCTCAGCTATATTCTAGAGTACCTTCATTTCTGTTGTCTCCAAACATATTTGAGGTTTCGGGTTGTTTCTGCAAAATCAGTGTCAATAGGTCTGATTGTTGTTTCATATATCAGTGGCGGCTCGTGGGGTTTTAAAGTGGGAGGGCGTAGAAGAAAATAGTGCTGTTAAAGATTTTTTTTGCTTTCCCCTTCCTCCTTTTCCCTTTTCGTGCTATTGAAACCCTATACAGGAGGTGAACCAGGAAAATGGGTTAAAGGAAAGAAACTGAACGGAAATAAAATATGGTAGTTTGTTCTGAAAAGTTGTTTAGTGTGATAAATGCTGGAGGGACGGCGTCCCAACGCCCTCCCTCACGAGCCGCCACTGTCATAGATCCCAGGCTTAGTTTCAATTCCCATATTTTTGTTTCGCCATATCGTGATGTTTAAGAATCATGTAATTTTTCAATCCTCACATCAGCTTCAACATCGCCGTAGCCTGAGAACCCTATATCGAGGTATTTAAACTTCATTTCCTATTTGATAACATCCTCGTGATCTTCCATTCTATAGCTTCTCAATGTCCATACCTTCTTCATTATCTCGCCCATAGTAATATTAAATAGCAGGGAGCTTAAAGAGTCTCCCTATCGGATACCACTTCCCTCTGTCATTGGTTTGGTGAATTCCTCTTTTATTTTTGTCTAAATTCTAATTGTCGCATAAATATTCAATATGGTCTTAAGAATATTATATGGTATTTCTCTGTTATCTAGATTTGTCTTGTAAGTTGTTATATGAGCGTTTTTCCACTAGACTTCAGCAACTCATTTATAATTCCATCTTTTTCAGCGCTTATCTGGTGAGGTGCACTACAGCTCGTCAGTGAGTCTTGTCTCCAACCAGATCAATCTCTTAACAGTTTTTGATGTGCAGTACTACATCTCTTCTTACATTATCCTGCCATCTGTCTTTGGTCTCTCCTGGGTATTCGGCTTTCTCGCATTCTCGCCCTGACCTTTCTTTATGATCTGATAAATCATAATATTTGCTTTTGTAGACCGTTTAAGTAATCTTCCATCCTTTTTGAGAACGTTACTAAAGCCGGTTTTTAGTTGAGGTTTCATTTCGGATTCTTCAATAGTGTTCATATGATTCTAATTTTCTTAGTATTCTGCACATAAGGTAGACCGGTTTTTCTCTTTATACTTTTCTTTGTCTTTCTGACAGAACCAGGATGTCCTATTTAATATCCCTAAATTTCTGTCAGAGGTTCGAGTATCGATTGCTTCATGTATATGTTCTTTAAGATTTTCTTTCCCCTTCTGTGATCGAATTTATTGAATTGATTTTGAGCTAGCAATTTTCTTTAATATTGTTTTAAGTAATTAGTGGGTAATTTCTATTAAGAAAAGCCACATCGCACCATGTCAGGGGAATATAGATTTTATAGAATGGTTTAAATGGTTTTCAATTTAGATTCTCAAAAAAGAACAGTATCAAAGTGAATTGACGATATTTATTGCAATCTTTGTGTCGAACAGTGTATAATATCAGTGGAGCAGGTGCTTTTTGTAGAATTTCATCCGACGCATACATAAACACTTGTCTCAGACTTAATCAAAATCGAAAATCAACTAATAGCTGACAGTTTCAACCCTCCCTCCAAGATTTTAAGGGTGTATTTAATACTTGTGTCCAATTTTATGTTCTCGACCATTGAGTTTTTACATAAAGAAGTAAACATTTCTAATATGTCGGTGATAGACATAATACAACTTGGAAAAATTGACTCTAGATCTTTGACATCGTCTGTTTCTTGAGGGGTTTTTTTATAAGGGCAGGTGCCGATTCTTATAAGGGGTTTATCGAGATGTTTCGAAAGGTTCGTATACGTATATTTTTTTTCTTCTTTTCTACCGTTTCTAATCGGTCATCGGCAAACAGCAGATGTCCCATTGAAAATTTGAAATTTTACGGATTTTTACGATGTAGCAATAAATTCTTCTGTTGTAAATAAATATTAACGATTGACATGTTCAAAATGGAAAGAAAAACATAAATCCAACCACTCGCAGATACAGTATTGATATATCTTGAAGTTGTTCTTTGTCTTATTTATCAGTAATTGCTTAACAAGTTATTGGCCTTTTCGGAATTCTTCCTGCATCTGATGAGTTATTGCCTAATGACGGATGTGGCAATAGCTCGATACAATTTTACTTTATTTTTCTGACGATTGCTTGATTTATTTTATAGCTCCATTAAAGTAATTGCTACTTTACTTTTTTTTTCAGAGTGAAATATTTTTATTAATTTTTATGTCTTGTATTAAGTATGAACTTTGCTGATAAAGACTCAAAAGCACTATTATGTTTAATGTAATTTGTTTTTTTCTGAAAAAGATCCAAAAAATCACCAGTTACTAAATTTGTCTAATATACAGGATAGTGATACACAAATGGTGCTTTATAAAGTTCTTTTTTCCAAATTTATTTTGTTCTTTCAAAGCAATACCCTCTCAGAGTAATACACTTATCCAAATAATATTCTCTATCGGTGACTACTCTGAAAAAAATTCTTGATTTTGGTAATGTTTTCTTCAATATTTTGACAAAAATATTTACACATATTATAAATTTTTTGACCTAGCTTCATCGCCTTTATTGTAATACTTGACATTTTTAATGCACCAGCACAAAAAATGTTTTTTTTTAACAAACTTTAACGCAAATCCATTAAATATTACACATTAACACAAAATTTCAATTAACAATTACAATAGACGCTATAATTTCTCATTTAACAAGATTTCGCTTGATAATGAAACTTCTGATATGTTTTGCCTAACGATTACTGAACTAGTGAGGATTACCTTTTTAATGATCCTTCCCTACTTATCTAAGCTCTAAGTTTAAGATAATTTTAATTTTAAACAGCTTAGGACATTTTGAGAAGTCTTTCACCTACTATCAAAACAAAATACGAACACTTGCATCAAAATTAATGATACCACGTCGCAAAACCCACTTCCTTTTTCGTTATTAGAAAGAAAACACCGTCCCCCTTTTCTTTCCCCGTTTTCGTGCAATCAACGATATCTCCTTTTAGAGTGCGTGGTTAAATTTCATAAATATTTTTATTATTTATCCGTATCAATTGTTTGCTTGAATATTACGATAAAAAGTGTAAAACACATATTAGGAGAATGATTTTCACCTTAAAGTGAAATGTATATAGTTGAAATTAACTTAAAAACTTGATTTTGACTCTATCTATCGCAACTCGTCCGTCCAAAATGACCTGAACCGTAACGGACGGACCATCTGACTTGACTTAAGGGTTCAATTAAATTCCGACGCAGGTGGACGTCCTACCAACCCTACGGTGCAGGAAAAAAACATTAATAAGAAAGGGTGGGACCGTACCACATTCGATCTATCTCTATAATCAACCATTCGCGCTTACCATCTGCTTTTGCGTTTCCGCATCTCCAAAAGAAAGAAACGTTTTATAAAAATATTCTCACCAACTGAATGTTTACTGCGCATTTTTTGAATGAAACTATTTACTTGGAAACCACAACATTCATTACTTCAAATTTATATTAATATATTTATATTTATTCATGAAAAATCACGATATTGACCAAACATTGTACCGTAAGATTGCTATTATTATTTTTAAAAGATTCCCAGTTTCTTTTTAACTGCTTTCTTTGTGACTGATCTTTCAATAAGGAATATTTTTTTGACGGCTAATATATATATATATATATATATATATATATATATATATATATATATATATATATATATATATATATATATATATATATATACTAAATTTGACAGCTATTTTATTTGTTCACCGTTACCAGACTGACTGTCAACAATATTTCCTCCCGAGACCGATTTCTGGTCTTATAATCTTCATCAGTCGAACTCATGTGTGAGAAAAACTAAAGGAACCAAGGCAAAAGCGGTTATTCAGACTTGTGTAGGAAGACGAGGCGAGTAGCATCGCATTGTGCCATCTATCGGTGAAAGTTGGTAGTAGGCCCGCAAAAATGTAAGACTGGCCAAATGCTATATTTATTTTTGTTATGAGTGCTAATCTGTGTATACAAAAAAAAGGAAAAAAACAAATAAACGTATGTCTTAGTTTTTATAAAACTAGTGATTTGGTGTAATCATACCACTTGCCGTGTTGGTTGTCCACATTTATTGATCAGGTGGGTTTCGGGATGAATTGAAGGCTCTGTATAAGACTATATACATACTCACAATAAATACTCAGTTGATTTAACTAATTTTTTATTTCTTTATTTTTACAGATATCCTTTCAACGACAAAGGTCATTTGAACCTATTCGCCAGAATATCGAGCGGTTCATTCGTCATTCCCGAATGCGTTTCAGCACGAGCCAGATGCTTGATTAGATCGTTGCTCAGACGAGAACCTTCAGAACGGCTCAGTTCCGATGACATCCTGTTGCATCCCTGGTTAACGAAAGAAGAAAAAGAGTGGGTACCGAGAGCGTGCGATCAAATGGTACCAGAATGTTCTTCTCTATACGACTAGAACAACGTTTTCTCGTTTCCTTTAGCCAGGAAACTTGTTTGTAGGTTATATCTTCTGATCCTTCCTAGATCAGAAGCTGTTACCTGGGGTGTTTTAGATTTTATTTTCTATGAAACACAACAGAGATTCCTGTCAATGTTGGTTCGTATTCTACCAGAAAGAAGCAGTTTTGTTAGTTACATTAAAAGAACGAGTTTTTATACTGTATGTTTATGATGTTGATGATAATTTTTATTTTTTGCTTTTTTATGAAGTCTTCCTGTTTAATGTGTGTGCAATTGAAACTAAAGTGCTTTTGGTGGAATACGACCAATCTTCATTGGAATGTACGTGCAAAGTTTTGTGCTGTGTTTTAGATTGTAAGGATTAAGCT
The DNA here is from genome assembly GCA_031761425.1 of Cosmopolites sordidus. NCBI lineage: Eukaryota > Metazoa > Arthropoda > Insecta > Coleoptera > Curculionidae > Cosmopolites > Cosmopolites sordidus. Next base: position 457,129 of record JARFXV010000019.1, read on the forward strand.
AAAGCCATATATAAATTTTAAGGGATGCGTTGCGTGGTTGCTGTTAATTTAAAATGTTCTCGATTCCCCGCAGGGTTTGTGAAATTCTACTTTAAAGGGCGATTTTCCACGATGTCTCGTGACTTCTCCTTCCCTGAATAACATTTAAAATTCCTCACTCTTCTTTATTTAACTATCGGTTAGAACTTACCTGGCATCGTGTAATCCGAACTTTAAGCGACTAGTTCCTGTTTTTTTTTATTAATTTAATTTATGAAAACGTATATTTGATTGTGTAGACACTCTGATGACTTCTGTAAGCGACATCGAAATTCCCATTCGGTTTTCTGAACCGAAGAAAAGGGCACAGGAAGCTTCAGAGTGTACAAGACTGATTGTAATTTTTTTCTTATTTATTGATTTTTTTGTTTTGCGATGATGCGAGTGTTTTTCTACCTAAGCCCAATACATAGATTTCTACTTTACACAGCCAAAATAAAATAATATCCCATATTGTAAATCATCTTTTTGACCGGGTTAGAATACTTTTTTTTTGAAAAATTTCAGTTTTATTTGCTTTATAAACAGGTATATTTTTGTTTATTTTTATATTTCAAACACAATATGGATTGTTAGTTTACAGATTCTTTTAAATCGTGTATAATATATTCAGTTTGATGCCACTCCAATAAAAAAAAACTAGTAAATTATTGTGATCTCGGTTCAAATTTAATGCAAATTTGACCATCTTTTTATAATTTGACACAAATACGTTTGTACATATAATTGAAGTAAATAATAATTTGTAATTGTTTTCTTTTTTGAACTGATGTATAGAGTTATTAGATGTTAAAAAACATCCAACTGAAAATCGTGTATGTTATTAAATGTGTCAAACATGTAAATAAAGCTTCTTAATTGTTAGAGAATCGTTGGTATAATGCCTAAAATGTTGTTCGTAATAAATACTATTTATATAAAACAATGTATTTTATTTAGCATGACCCCAAATACTTAACCTATTAATGCAATTTGTTATGCAACCTAATATACACCACAGTTACCTTTTTGCGGGGTTGAGAGAAAAAGCATTAATATAATTATTATTAAGAGTAAATAAGCAAAAATTAATATCTAAAAATTTCCACTATATTTAAAATTGTATGTATAACAATTGTTTCGACACAGTGCCTTTTTCTAATACAAACTATGCTAAACTATTTTTATTAAACTAAGTTTAGCATAGTTTGCAGTTGAAAAAGGCACTGTGTGTCGAAACAATTGCTATACATACAATTTTAAATATGTGGGAATTTTTAGATATTAATCATTGCATATTTATTTAAAATCAATTTCCAACAAGTATCCGCTACCTCAGTTAAATTTATTTATTAATTTAATTTAATTTTATTTATTAAAAGTTATACAGACGAACTTTCATAGGAATTAAGTAATAAAAGAAAAAAAAGCGTCTAGCAAAGAAACAAGAAAAAAAAACAATAATTGCGACTTTTGATTTCGAAATGCAAAATTCACATTTTAACAACTTACTGGCTTGATTAATAACATAATGAATCAAAAAGCGACCAGATTGAGCCGTCGGAGAGTGCACATCTCGCTGATAGTGAAGTGTGGCAAAGATATGCTAAACCTTTAGTGTTCGTATTGTGTTTAAGTTGTGAATGAATAGGGTTTTTCGCAATGGGTAAACGCAAATCCGCTTGAGAGGAGACAGAAGACGCTGGGATTTCTTACCAGAATCTAGTAGATCTTCGCATGGAATGTATAGAACTGCATCTTAATGCACTGATTTACCAATCTAGAGAGTACCTCAGGTACGAAAATGTACAATTACATGGAGATATAAAAAAACTACAAACCAAAATCAGTAAAATAGAAGAGTCCTTAAAATCTACCTACAAAAACTGACGGCAACGTCAGCGACATCGGTGTTTTTCTTAAAATACCAAACGTCGAACTAAAAGAAAAAGAAAAAAAACTCCAGACGCCACACTACCAACCTCAGTGGTCCAAACACCAGTCATCGAGATCCATTCAGACCTCGAAGAAGAAGACGAACATCAAATCTCCATCCTGGATGGATATCAAAATATGTCTTCCCGATCAAGAAGACGAAAAACGAGGAAGGCAGCACTAGCTGTTAGCCTTCGTCGTAGCGTCGTCAAGGCCAAGGCAAGTTAGCCTTCGGAAGTGCCGATTTCTTCTCTTGCGTCCACTTCGTCCCTCAAACCAAAAGATCCGCTAAAGGCACAAAAATCAAGAGAAGAGGCAGCAACATCATCCGCTGCTACCACTACCAAACCCAAATCGATTGCCCTAAAGGACAAATCAGTGTTCCAGGCAGTGGCGGCTCGTGGGTTTTTTAAAGTGGGAGGGCGTAGAAGAAAATAGTGCTGCTGAAGATTTTTTTTTGCTTTCCCCTTCCTCCTTTTTACTTTTCGTGCTATTAAAACCCTATGCAGGAGATGAACCAGGAAAATGAGTTAAGGGAAAGAAACTGAACGGAAATAAAATATGGTGTTTTGCTCTGAAAAATTGTTTACTGTGATAAATGCTGGAGGGGCGGCGTCCCAACGCCCTCCCTCACGAGCCTCTACTGGTTCCAGGAGTCAGCAGCTGAAGTCAGGAAAATAGCTGTCAGGCCAGCTAAAACCAGGCCGGACGGGATTCTTATATTCTCCGAAATGGAATACAATCGAAAAGCCATCCTAGAGCTTTTCAACGAGAAACAGTACTCCTACTCGATAATCTGCGCGTCCTAGTTAAGGGCGTGTTAGAACCTATCCCAACTGACGATGTCAGAACAGAGCTTCAGCATCTGGGCTTCCATCCTACTTCCATCACGACATAGCAAGCCAGAGAGAAGACACCCATTGCGATAGTACAAGTCACTGTACCTCACAATGAGAAAAACATCATGCAATTTCATGTCATGTCAGACTAGAGTGGCAGAAGAAATCAACACATAGCTCTGCTACGAAGAAGCAGCCTTCGCCGCATCACCAGAATCAAGTGAAAAAGACCATCTCCGCATCAACCTGAGCCAGAAAACACAGAAAAACACCAGAGCTCTGCTGACCAGACAAAGCAAACTCAGCAGCAAGCCAAAGCCATGGCTGGGCTTGCCAACAAACTTCAAAGAATATTGAGTATAATTCAAACACAATTAGACCCATTCCTTCAATATCAAAATCAGTAGGTACTGACACGAAAACCAAGTTGACAGAACGAAATTAGCATGATTCAACCATCAAATCCACGTCCAGAACATCAAACCCAAGGAATGCGAATTTCTCGTATCCAATCGCCTGTTTTCAAGCCTTGCGGCTCGATTCCGGACCAGAATGAAGTTTCTCATTAACCTCCAAAATCTACCAAGATTTCTATCTAACCGACGAAAATCAGTACCTCCTAGGCTAACAAAAAACCCCCAACAATCAAACCCTCACAAAGGGCAATCTCACTAGAAACGGGTAAGAGCCTCAAAGGCTAACTCAAAAACCATGTCAAATAATCAGAATCAGAATCACAATGAATCAATTCTTCTATTGGAACTTTCGATGTGAAACACTAAACTCAAGAAGATTTACCACTAAATACCAAATCACTTTTTTCAATTTCTTGACACGTATTTTCGCTAACCATGTTAACATAATCAGGAAATACACATATTTCAACGTTTCTTCCAGTCTTCGAAACAGTTTTTGTGCCCGACTTCTGGTATTTATTTTAATGTGGCTAGCGAATTCTCTTGAATGGCTTCTGTGGATTTAAAACGACCAAGTAGTTTCTTCAATCGAAGGAACAGGAAAAACAACCACACAGTGTTGTATCTGGTGAATATAGTAATTGTGGAACGGTATTTGTTTGATTTGTAACGAAAAATTGACAAAGAATTATTGCGATGATTTATCACAATGCGAATTGTTTTGCCGCAATCTACAATCTCTCTAATGCTTAATCAGCTATTACTCGGTACACGATTCTTGATTTTGGTATTATTTTCTTCAGCGGTTGATGTGGCAGACCTTTCTAAACGAGGTTTATCTTCCACTGTTTCTTGTCTTGTCTTCAACTTGTAACAATAAATCACAAGAAATTTCGTTTTTAGACAAAATTTAAAAAAGCAAATTCTTTGCTCGAAAAATGTATCCATTTTAAATAATGAAATGAAATTAAATGATCTACCTTCCATAAAGTAATATTTTCCTCCCAACCACTCATTGACAGCAGCAGTTACACTTTCATCGATTGAAAAATGAATTATGCGTAAACGTCTCTGGAAAATAATGGCGTGGTGCCAATTCTGAAGAATATGGTGGGGATTCAAGATGTTTCGCAAACCCTCTCAAACAGATACAACAATGCTTAAAAAATCATTACACTCACAACGATATAAATAAGCTGCTTATCCTAGCCTTATACACAGACTGGCCAATATTCCTTTAACAGTTTTTAATCATCACACCATCAAACAAACTACACTAAGCAATGGGTTATTCGGAGAGAATAGAAAACATTTTCAAAAGAAAACTCCACAAAAATGCTCTCTAAAATATATTCACAAAAGAATGAAAAAAACTATTCATTCAAATCAATAACATATTTTGGTAAACCGTCCGAAAAGACTGAAAAATTCTTATGTAAAAACAATGCAGAAACAAACAAAAAATATCAATCAGGGGTATATCAACTATATTGTGACAAACAGGCAGATCTTTCAAGAAAAGAATTAAAGAACATGAATTCTTAAACTGGTTATAAGAGTGAGTGCCATCAATATCTTTCCACTTTATTTTACAATAATTTGACAACCCACAGTATTTTTATCAACCACTCTGTGTAAATTTAAGGAATCAAGGGCCTCTTGATTATCAAGCAAGTGTCTGATCCCACCTTACCATAATGACCAGAAAGTTCAACTATTAATCATCAACCAAACTTTGAGGTATTCTTATTTAAACGCTCTAGGCATTCAGAGATATTCATACGAATGCATTACAGATTTGCCATTAACAAGGCGGTACCCATCTTGCGTAAAATTTTTCATACGCAATCCTTACAAAATTTATTTTACACGTTCTTTTGAAATACCTATAGTCTCAGCAGTTTCACGCACCTTAAATTTGCTGATCGTGTAATGTCGTCATGTAATTGTAAAATTATATTTGCTGTTTTTGAACGCCCTTCACTTCGAAGTCAATTTTTGCATATAAAATAATCAAAAACACATCGGCTTTAGGTATTGTATAAATGAAACTATATACTTTAGAATTATGTACAATTTTACTTATATTGTTATAAAAACGTATAATATAGATAGTGATATTACGAGGGTCATTTGAAAAATTCTCTGCCTGGCACAGATAATACAAGTATGACCAAATTATTACAACATTTGTGAAATATGATTTATTAAGCCGGCTCCACATATTGGCCCACATGGCCAAGCCATTGTTGTATCTACATTTTGGCTACATACTTGCCACATTGTCAATCACAAGATATTGAGTCAACGTCAACGTCTATGCCTGTCAATGACCTCCAAAACTGTTTCGATGCATTGAAAAGATAACACACGATGTGGCCAATTGCTTGGTGCATTGAAGCATGTTCCTTTGATATGGGACACAAAATCCAAAAACCTCGGCAAGTGGCTAATACAAGCGCCAACTTCACCATCCACACGTTGGCTTGCCATATCATATGGCCAACGTATGGAGGCTTAAGATGGTGTGATACGAAGTTTTAAATACGTGCATTTAGTTGCTTGGTAAACGAGTAAAGCACACAAGTTTTGATATTTTCTGAAAAGTGGATACCGCGTTTGTTAAAAATCGCACTAACATCGTTCGACCGAAGACTGAATCGAGCACATTCAAATGAATCCTTCTCAAGAGAACCTAGAGTCATATAAAGGCGAGTCTGATAACTTTCTTTAACTTTTTATAACGACAGATGAAACATGGATTCACAATTACACACCAGGGATGAAACAGCAGTCCAAAGCAGGAGAAAATGTGCCAAATAAACCGAAAACGATTGTATACCCAGGAAAAGTCATGGCTACGGTTTCCTAGGATTTTCGTGGAGGACTATCTGGCAAAAGCAGGATTTCCACCGAGTAGGAGTACATACGTTTCACTACTGGACCAATTGAAGTCTGCTATTCGTATTAAACTTCCACATCTGACCAAAAATAGTGCTCTTGCATACATGCGCCTGCATACATGTCCCCGGTTGCTAATGCAAAACGTCATGACCTACGCTTCGAAACGCTTCCACATGTGCCGAATTTTCTGGATTTGGGTCTTAGCAATTACTTCCTCTTTCCAAACGTAAGAAATTGGCTTGCTAGACGAAGAATCACTTCAAATGACGAAGTCAAAGCTAAGCAACAGTCAATTTTGCAGTTGAAAAAATCCTATTATACAGGGGGAATTAAAAAGTGAACGTATTGAATTGCAAGGTGACTACGTTGGAAAAACAATTATCTTTTGGTTTTTTTTGTCAAACTGCGAGTTTTTGGAACAACCCTCGTAGGTGCAATTAACCTTTTTTTGAGTGTCAAAATTTGTTACTTCAATTCCTTGTATCGAGTCTTTTTCATTGCAATGTTTGGGTTTGGACACAGAAAATAATCCCAGGTAGACAGATTGGTCGAATAAGATGGATGGTCAGAGGTTACAACACCATTTCGAGGAAAAAAACCGCTCTTGTGCGAGGATACATTGCCGTGCAGTAACGTCCATCTTCCTCCAATACGATACACTCAGCGTGTGCGTAAAATCGGCCTCCCAACATTCTAACTATTTGAAAGGAATTTTAGTATATTTTTAAATGTAATTTATGCACGTAACCGGCTACATTTTAGATCGTTCTCATTTAATCCTGATCATTTTTGAATTACCTAAACCACTACCTTGTTATATCTGTACTAGACGTTTTAAAGACTTATATGTTTCAGTAAAGGGTTTCTTTAAATTCACATAGAACTTAATGCCGTCCCTTGAGGGTTTTTGTTTTTGTCTAGGGTGATGAAGCAACTCTTACATTTCTAATCAAAAATTTGTAATTGAAACATAACAGTTGTTATGTTTCAATTACAAATGCTATTATGCATAAACGATAGCATAACGCTTAGTATATGTAATGTATACCTTGATAATGCGATTAGTACAATTTCTAGACCATATATTAGGTTTCATCTTAGAAGATCTAAAAAAAGTATTTAAACAAACCGATGTTTTTTTTGTTATCGATACGTTTTGCTTTTTATGTTATCGATACAAACTATAATTGAGTGTCAACCAAATTATACCATAATTAAGCAGAATATAAAGTTCAATAAATAATAATTCGTGAAATAACTATTTTGGACAGGAAAAAAACTATCTGAACAAAAAAAAAATTGGAAATAAAAACATTCAGTATTTTGAATGCAGTCATTATTATTTATGCCTGTAATCAGTCTGGTAGTGTTTTGTTTTTGTTGTATCACTTGAAACATTTGTCCATTCTGAGAGTAATACCGTTTCTAAAGAATATTGGACTAAATGCCATAAGTTCTCAATAGCATTAACATCCGGTGATAGGGAATGTATAATCACCTTCTTCAAACATTGTAGAACGATTCGTTCATAACCATCGCCACATACTTCAGGTTGTTATCTTGGTGGAATCTGAAAACACCCCTGAATACGAAGCGGTTGCCAACAATTTTTCTGATAGTATGTCCACTTACTTATATAAGCATTATACAAACTTACATGAGTCACATTACACAAACACTACCCATTACATTACACATACACAAGTATATTACATATACAACATACTTATATCAACATTTAGGATCCCATTAATGATTACTAAATTACCAATCCCAACCCAAGACATTACATCTCCCATATAATGATATACCACCGTGTTTTGCTGTGGGAATGATATTTTGAGCAACATCTAATTTTTTCTCCACACAAATTTATGGCCATCGAAACAAAACAAACCTTTTAAAGTGTTACAGTCATAGGTGGATACTACAGAACAAGAAGAAATATCACTGGCTACTTCTTGACTTGAAATTCAGTAATTTTTTCTAGTAGAATTTTACATTTTTCTTTAAACTATAGCTGTTAAAACTGCTGTTAAACTATAGCTATAAAGAACTATAGCATTTTTGATCATCATTTCTTCTTATTCAATGTTTCAATTCCAATTCTTCCACTATGATAAATAAACACAGATAAATTAAGCTTACAATTTTTGGTCATTTGCCAGAATTTCATATTATTTCTTTGAAAATTAACAATTTTCACACTTGTCTCCAAAGGCAACTCTTGATTTGTTCTAGACACAATTATTAGAATATCATTCACACTCACTTTATAACTGGTTAAGATAGATTAAATATGTTTGTCTTTGTATATTGAAGTTATTTGTTTTCTCTGAAGGGGATTAAATCAACAAACCAACTGTTCAAATGCCTTTCTCCCATAAAAAATCAGTGCTTGATTAATTGTTTAGAAACTTATACTCAGCTTCAATTATGGTATACTACAATCATTTAGTTTCTGTTACATGTAGCAAAATTTAATGAAGTTAAAAAAAGAAAATTTAGAAAAATCAATTTAATCAGATAATTGATTATCCCACTGTATGTTTTAAAGGTAAACATTCTTCAAATGCTCCATAACATTAAAACCATTTTAACAATTCTTGATCTGTTCGAACAAGACTTTTCTCCATACCAACTAATTACCTAATTACTCTAATTACCACAAGATACCAGTTCAAAAATAAAGCAATAACTTTTTTAATGCCGAATTAAGTCACATCTGAAAATAGACTATTAAGCCATAAACTTGTCCTATGTCAACAATTTCTTTACCAGGTGAATGCACCCAAGAGAAAGTACTATTTACAAATAGAAAAATATCACCATTCGTCGGTACTTTCTGTATTTTTTTGCCCACGGCAAAATCGTTTCGCATTGCAAAACTAGACCGTACTATTTTAGAAATTGTTTAGTTTTTGATAAACGGACAACAGAAAATAAATAGACGAAATTAGCCACTTTCCTGAGTAAGGTAATCTCTGAATATTTGAACTAATATAAATATATTCAGAATTGTTCACTATACTTTTTCTCTATATTTCAGTATTCATACATACCGCAATTTATGAATAATCGTAAATTCTTTACCTGTTTACTGTTTCAATAGCAATTTAATGCAAATTGTGTTCTGGAATTGTTGTTCGGACAACAATTTTAATCGTCGTATTGTTCCCTAAATACAACATGACCAATTCAAAATATTTTTGAATATATTTTAAAGCCATACCTGACGCAAAAATAAACAACAGAATAAAAACATTCTTCTTTTCGAGGATGTTGGCAACATGCGGTAAGAATATGTAGGACTGCTGGTTAATTTCTTAGATAACCAGTAATACATTCGATTCTCGATGGTTATCTGTAACGCCGAATGCCATCATAGAAATTTCTTCAGTAGTTCATTTGTACCACCATGGCGGTTGTTTTACATTTAAGTGAGGTTAATTCCAGGTTATTAAAAGTGCTTTTAAAAACATCTATAAGAAATAGAAATTTTACTTTCTTAATAACAAAACAAAAACTATTCTGTTCACGTGTGTCATCGATTTATCAACTTCAAAAGGTGAGTCTTATGTAACACTTTGTTATATTTTATGTAGTGGTTGAAGTTGAACTTTAATCTTAAATTGTTGATATTTTTGGGATTTGTAATTCTTCTTATCCATGCAAAAACACATTTTTGAAATACTTCTTTCAGTCTTCTTCGACGTCGAAAGAACCGGAAAAATCATCTAAGGTAAACGCCAGTATTCTTTCATTGGTTTTAAATAAACTTCCCACCAATTTACCAAGGAGTCAGCCTGCTAGAGGATGTTTTCACCCTGGATCATCGCTTTTATCTCGCGATACGTTACCCCTAGATGGAAACAAACCTATAACAGGAATACAAATGATAAATGCAATGTTACAATACATTTGGCCCAAGGACAACAAAGAGATAAGGGATAGGTAATTACAAACAAATATTTAAATAACTTGCTGACATATCAAATTTTTTGTTTGTTTATTGACAGAGTAAAATTAGCTGTATCATTATTAATAGGCGCCAAAATTATGAATGTATGTGTTCCCTTTATTTTTAAGTATTCAGTTGATTATCTGAATGCTGGTTCTGCTTTAAATATGGACACAGCACCTCAAACAGTCGCCACGGTGGCCACAAGTTTACTACTAGGATGTAGGTATAATAGTTACTATTGTAAATTTCATTTATTTCATTGTTCATTTTTAAGATGGTATTGCAAGAGCTGGATCTGCAGGATTTAATGAGCTTAGAAATGCTGTTTTTGCAAGGGTGGCTCAACATTCCATAAGGCGAATTGCAAAAAATGTATTTCTACATTTGCACAATTTGGATCTATCATTTCATTTAAGCAGGCAGACTGGTGAGGGCTGGTATGTGAAGAGAAATATTTGGATTTCTAATTTTTAGTAACTTATAGGTGCTTTATCAAAAACAATTGACAGAGGCTCCAGAGGCATAAACTTTGTTTTAACAGCAATGGTTTTTAATATTGTACCTACAGTGTTTGAGTTAGCTTTAGTTTCTTCTATTTTAGGTATAAAATGTGGTGCAGCATTTGCAGGTGAGCCTTAAATATAATTATTAGATGCTAATCAAACAATTACTCATTTTGAAGGTATCTCATTGGGCTGTGTGGGAATATACGCAGCCTATACTTTGGGCATAACCCAGTGGCGTACACAGTTTAGAATTTTCATGAACAAAGCAGAGAATGAAGCTGGAAATAAAGCAATAGATTCCTTAATTAACTACGAGACTGTCAAGGTATGTATGGTTATTGTGTGTAATTACATTTGAATTTATTCATAATAATACTTTCTGTGACTAAAGTTGTAACAGCTGTTGCGTGACTTTATCGGAAAACTTCCAAAACACCAACCTTAAGTTTTGTATTAAAGTAACTAAAATAAATTTATGGAAATGATTTCCTCTTCAATAAAAAAGTTTACATTTGATTAGTTGATTGAAAAATTGCCAGTAATTAATAAAGAAATATATATATATAAAAATATACATATATATATATATATATATATATATATATATATATATATATATATATATATATATATATATATATATATATATATTTCTTGTTTTTTCGTCATAGAATTCAACAAAACTTTATTTCTCTTTAGACAGCCAGTCTGATGATATTTTATTATTAATATTCTATTATTTTAGTACTTTAATAACGAAAGGTATGAGGCAGATAAATATGACGATTCCTTAAAGAAATACCAAGATGCCAGTCTGAAAACTAGCTCCAGTTTGGCGGTATTAAATTTTGGACAGAATGCAATTTTTAGTGCTGCTCTGAGTGGTATTATGATTCTGGCAGCAAACGAAATAATTAAGGGTGAATTTGTTACAAATTTTATAGTGACATCAATCTTAAATTATGTAATTTGATAGGAAATATGACTGTCGGTGATTTGGTTATGGTCAATGGCTTATTATTCCAATTATCTATTCCACTAGGATTCTTAGGGAGTGTTTATAGAGAAGTTAGACAAGCTCTTATCGATATGCAAACTATGTTTACTTTAATGGCTATGGATAGTAGTATAAAGGTAGGTATCAGATTTTAACATATATTCTTCTGATTTTTGTAAAACTTCCAAATAGCTAATTTTCTCCTTCAGTCGATGATATTGACTTAGTGTATTTTGAATAAGAATATATAATGAAATAAATTTAATGTTGCACATACTGTCTATTTAGTTATTCTTTTTAATAATAATTTCATTTTAGAGCAAACCACAAGCTCCCTATCTTTATGTTGATTCTAAATCATCCGAAATTGTTTTTGACAATGTTGGTTTCGAATATGGTCCTGGTAAAAGTATCTTAAATGGTCTAAGTTTAACCATACCACCTGGAAAAAAAATCGCTATTGTTGGTGGTTCAGGCTCAGGGTAAAATGATAATATTAACAAATGTACCAATGTATTTATATCGAATTTCTTGTAGGAAAACAACTCTAGTTAGGTTGTTGTATAGGTTCTTTGAACCAACCCAAGGAAGAATTTTGATTGGCGGTCATGATATTAGGGATGTTGATCTAGAAAGTTTGCGTAAATCTATTTCGATTGTTCCTCAAGACTCTGTACTTTTCCATGATACCATCAAGCACAATTTACGATATGGAGATTTAAATGCATCAGAAATAGAAGTAGCTTTATTTTTATTTTGTAAATGTCTTTTTTTATTAGAATATATATTTTAGGTAATTCAAGCTGCAAAAATGGCCGAAATTCACGACTCTATTATTAAATGGCCTAAAGGGTATGAAACGCAAGTTGGCGAGAGAGGTCTTAAATTATCTGGTGGAGAAAAACAAAGAGTAGCTATAGCGAGAGCTATATTGAAGAATTCTCCTATTTTAATATTTGATGAAGCAACAAGTTCATTGGACTCAATAACTGAACATGTAAGTTTTAAAACTATGCTGTATTTGACAAACTATAATTTGAACCTTTGCTCTAAGAAAAAGTGCTGCAATAAATAATATTTTTCATTTAGTAGTATTTAACCTTGCTTTCCTTCAGCCTTCGCCGCGTCCGCATTTTTCTCCAGCAGCCCGTTGCTGGTTTTTCATGTGCAGTAGTGCTTCAGTATCTCCTCCTACAGTGTCCTGCCACTGTATTTTTGGTTTACCTTTTTTTTCTGTTTCTCCTTCATTTTTGCTCTCTGGCATTCTGGCTGCGTGTCCTCCCCATCTATGTTGCTGAACCCTCTACCATATCCAGTTCAATTTTTGGTTTTGAATGTATACCCAATCCTCCAATTTCCATTATTTTAAGACAGACTGAAGGGAGTAAGCAGTTCTGTAGCGCTTTATAATTCGATTTCCGATATCTCCAGTGATCTTTTTGTCTAATTTGTTTCCCAGATAAGCAAATTCATTCACAAAGTCAATGTTGTCATCGCTGATTGCTGAAATATATTCTCCTCTTCTGTTAGTTTTCATTTCCATCACCTTTCTTTTATCAAAATTAATTTTTAGACTGACTCCTTTGGCTTCATCATTATTTCATTATAGGTCTCTCATAATGATATGATATATATATATATATATATATATATATTATGTGTTTTTTGTTATATAATATAATACGGATTTGATTATCTTGTCTGTTAGAACAAGACAATTACCATTTCTATAGTAAAACTTTGCAATCTTTTTATTAAAGATCTTTCAACAAGTTATTTTTATTTCAGAACATTTCTGTTTGTATAAATTACACTTATCAATTTCACAAATACCACAGTTTAAAAAATAGAGCTATATTGTATATTAGATTGCCTGTAAAAAACTTTTTGTTTGAATACTATTGTTTTCTTCTAGAATATTCTTAAAGCTCTTCACAATGCTACTGAAGGACGCACATCGATCTGTATTGCTCACCGTTTGAGCACTATTATGGACGCAGATGAGATATTTGTCTTTGAAGATGGTAAAGTAAGCGAACGTGGAACTCATACCAGTCTTTTACAAGACCACAATAGTTTGTATTACAAACTGTGGCATACACAGAATCATACTTATAAACCCAAACCAAAAGACAAAACACCAAATGAAGCAAGAATATAACAAACACCTTTCTTCATTTTTATATTTATACAAAAATGTTGTTAATATGTTTTTAAGTTTAACATTAATTGTTATTATAATTTTATTTATATAATGTAAATATGGTGATGTTTCACTTATTACATACTTTATACTGCTCTAATTTATCACAGAAAAAGATTAAATTAAATGAAACAAAGTTTAAAACAAACAATTATATTTTTATTATAAAACAATGTAAATAAATATATACTATATGGTACAAGATATTTTAATTCCCATCATTTGTCAATGAGCAACGTGGCCAAAAATTTCTTTCATCATTCCAGTTTGTCCCGATTCTTCTAAACTGTCGATACTATCGCCGTTGTCTATAGCTCGTAGTGTCGCTAATAGTTTATTTTTGCTTTCCAGGTTTACCAAAGGCTTTTTCTCCCGCCCTTTATTTTTTGCTGCATCACTTGAATTCTGTGTAACACATTAACAATAATTAATAAATGTAATAGAAGATTAATCTATAGAATAAGAAAAAAATTAGCATCTACTCTGTATATACAGGGTGACGGAAAATATTCAATATAGGGAAATAAAAACCTTCATACATTATTTTAGTTTTGAGTGTTTCAGGTATACAGGCGTTTAACACTAATACTATATAAGGGTTGAGCACAAATCTTGCTGTTGGTGACGACTAATCCTAAACATTTACGACTACAACTACTCTGTAGACCAAGATAGTCACAATGTTTATGGAAAACCAACAATCTATTGTTTTAACACAATGCTAATTCAAACTTTCATATAATGTTCGTGACCCGAGCACGAAAGCAAAGAGAGAGACTGTTGTTGATATTGTATAGACATAGATTTTGAAGAATACCTGAAAATAATACTTAGAAAATCTCCCTGAGTCTCGCTTCTCCTTCGAAAGTTGCAATATATTGATCCGATATTAATTAAACGTGTATTATGTATCGAATTATTTACGGACAAATAAATACAATAGACGTACATTAATAAATACAACAATCGACAGGAAAGGTAATGACATCCGTTTTGGGGGATACGTAATTTTGATATTGATTTTATTGAGAAAGATATAATGATAGTTGGAGAATACTACGTAAGTATTTTGGATTTACTGAATTGATATATTCAAGCAAAAAGACCCCATATACATAGAAAAAAAGATAATTAGTGGTGGCTCGGGGGTTTTTAAAGTGGGAGGGTGTAGAATAGTGTTGCTGAAGATTATTTTTTGCTCCTTTTTACTTTTCGTGCTATTGAAACCATAGACAGGAGGTGAACCAGGAAAATGAGTTAAAGGAAAGAAACTGAACGGAAAAATTGTTTACTGTGATAAATGCTGGAGGCATTTATCACAGTCCCAACACCCTTCTTCACGAGCCGCCAGTGATTCGGCCAATAATCACTTATGTCTGTTAGATGTGAACCCTCACAATGAAAACAGAAGAAATGCTTGCAGTACTTCAAATTTTTAATGCTTTGAAGGATAATGGACATTGGAGGATCAATTGTAACTTCGAATTCAAGCAATTACACCAAGATTTGGATATTGTAGACTATGTGGGGGTTCAGCGACTCAAATGGACGGGACACTTGACGAAAGTTTTTTCACTGTTAGGTAGGAAAGTTTTTGATCATCCCTCCTATATATTTGGCATTTTGACCGATCGATCTTTTTGTTGAACTGACTCTTTTGTGGACTTCCTAAAACTTGTAAGCGAAAAATGATCCAAGTGTTTTTGATAGGAATTTATATGTAGTAAATTTGTACCATTAAAAATATTATGTAAATTTTTAAGTAAATGGCAATCTGAGGGAGTAAAAGCCTGGGCCAAGTCAGCTAATTTTCTAGAGAATGGTTTTGAAATCTGATTTTATCCTGTCCAATACAACCTTCAGTTTAGCCAATAGAGGACAGTACTTAATATAATGAATTATTTGACCTTTCAGTTCCACTAGATGGACAATATGACTTTCTTTGGATGCAAATCAGGCTTTGGAACTCTCTAGGTTGGTTCACATTACTTTGACCATGACTTCCACTAATGTTACTCTTCAGGATCTGATTTTCAATGTTACTATTTGAAGGCAAACTAGTTTTCATTAGGCTTAAGTGTACAACAAAAAAAAAACGACAGAGTTATCGCTATAAATATCGACTTTCTTTACCTTCTACAAATGTTTCGATATAATGACAACGAAATGTAGGTTTTAAAATGAATCTTACATGAAGTACAAAAAGCCATGATTCCAAAAAGCAGATGATTATTTGATACTCGTACGAAGTTAGTATTGGCAATTCCGAAAACATTTCGAAGACCACTATGATAAAAAAATCTTACTTTTTGAACAGCTTGAAAATTGAATTCTTCATTTAATATTTCGTGGACAAAGCTTAAGTCATCGTCCATGTTAAAAAATGAACTCTTGAGATTGTGTTCGGCTTTTTCCGTTTTCCTGAAAGTGTCTAGCAGGACATTTGTGTCTTTTTTAGAAGTTACCAGACTCTCTTTATGAACCTCGATAACCTTATTACAATTTTTCATGTTCGTTAACACTTCCGAACAGTAATTTCCCAATTTTTTGTCGAATTCTTCTTGTGAGTTTTCTGTTGCTCTTTGGATAGCTGCATCTAAAATAATTTAACATGTAAAATTGATTTTCATGCACCAAATGGTTTTTCAACCTAAAGATTCTGTAAGTTTTTCGAAACTTTCGTCGGTTGGGGGCGTGCTAGTACTCACTTCTGAACTGTCGCTATTTTTATTTCTGCGTGTTTTCAATGCCGCTATTTTTTCTTTTTTCTGCTTTTCTATTTGATGTATGTAATCTAACAGTTCCTCTTCCGAAGAATCGTCCGAGTTTTTCGTACCGTTTTCAAAAGTAACTTGTTTGGATCGAACTTCACCTTGCGATTGAAGTTCGGAAACTCTTTTTTCTTCCCTAGACATGGCAAAAGGACATACGCTTCTACAGAAATTGATAAAACTAATAAGTGAAATAACCAAATTGAGAACCATCGATTTCTGAGTCTCATATACCAGGTGTGTCGGTAATTACTTCCCGGTTTTTGTAACAGATTTCACTAGCCATAAGCATGCAATGTTATGATTTGATACATATGTCATTTTATTCTACTGACATTGACCTCAAAACTATACAAGTTACGTTCCGCCAAAATAACAGCGTTATAGATTTATAATTTTTTGAAAATGACGAGTTTTGTGCCTGAAAACGTGCGTTTGTGGCACGCATAACTTTTGTTGTTTCATCAAAAGAAAAAAGCCGCTGAAAGTCATCGTTTGTTGGTCTACTCGGTCTCGGTCTCGGTTTGTTGGTCTACGTTGGTCTCTAGACTTACGGTGAACATGCTCCAATCATAAGAACATGTGAAATGTGGTTTCAACAATTCAAATGTGGTGATTTCAGCAGACAGTTCTTTTTCAAAGAACGTCCTGGTAGACCGAAAACGTTTGAAGATGCGGAATTGCAGGAGTTATTTGATGAAGACCCAACACAAACTCAAAAACAATTGACAGATAAGTTGGATGTCAGCCGAGTCGCTATTTGTGAACAATTACAAGCGATGGGAAAGATCCAAAAGATGGAAGACAGGCAATTAGAAAATCAAAAAATCGCCAGTGAAATGCTGCTTCAAAGGTATGAAAGGAAATTATTTCTGCATCGAATAGTAACGGGTGATGAAAAATGTATTTATTGCGAAAATCCCAAGCGAAAAATTCATGGTTATCACCTGGCAAAGCTGGCCCATCGACTGCAAGGCCAATCGCTTTGGTCGCAAGACCATGCTCTATGTCTGGTGGGACCAGGTTGGTGTCGTATATTATGAACTATTGAAACCTGGAGAAACAGTTATTACTGATCGCTACCGACAACAAATGATCAATTTGAACTGTGCATTCATTGAAAAACGTCCACAATACGCTCAAAGACATGATAAGGTGATTTTGCAGCATGACAACGCGCCGTCTCATATAGCAAACCAGTCAAGGAATTGTTTAAATCACTTGGATGGGAAGTTTTATCGCACCCGCCGTACTCTCCAGACCTGGCTCCATCTGACTACCACTTTTTCGCATCGATGGGGCATGCGTATGCAGAGCAGCACTTCGCCGATTTCGAAAAAGTTAAAAAATGGCTCGATGAATGGTTTAGCTCAAAGGAGAAACTATTCTTTTGGAATGGCATCCATAAATTGCCTGAGAGACGGACAAAATGTATAGAATCAAATGGCCAATACTTTGAATAAATATATTTTAACTATCCATTGTAAATAACGTGTTTTCTTTAGCAAAAAACCGGAAAGGAATTACCGAGACACCTGGTATGTATTAGATCGTCTGGAAAGTACTTTTGGTGTGTTAGTTCGATTTTTAAGTACTACGATAATCAAAAAGTAAGGCGATTTGTATTTTAAAAATTCGCGCGCTTTACGCATCGATACACCCATCTGTTTCTTAAGTTGACAGAAGTTTCAAATCATTTCACTGATTAAAATTTTTGTTGGTGATTTTTAAAATGCATAAATTTATTGAACGAAGAATTTATTTGAAGTTTCTTATACCGATGCATTAAACATGTTAAGAAATGGTTACTGTGATGAGGCTGTGTCAAAAAAAATATGTTCGTAAGTGGTACTAATATTACTGATGGTAGAGAAGCAGTTGAAGATGAACCTCGTTCAAGATGTTCCGCGTCTACCAATGAAAAAAAACATTATCAAAATTAAGAATATTGTACTGAGTAATCGCCGATTAAGTCCTGGAGATATTGTAGGTATTACGTTCAGATCGCATCATTGCATACAGCAATAATTTTTCGTCAATTTTTCGCGAAAAAATAAATACCGTTCCACAAGCACCATATTTACGAAATATGAGTCCGTGTGACTTTTTTCTAACACCTCGATTTAAGAATTACATTGTGGACGTCAGTTTGAGTTTATAGAAGCGATTCAAAAAAGTTTGCTGACCGTTTTGAAGGAAATACCAAAAGTCAATTATAAAAACTATTTCATAGGCTGGAAAAAAACGTTAGGATAAGTGACAGGGGATTAATTTGAAAAAAATAAAATAAATTAGGACGAATAAATACTTTGTTCTTTATTTAAGTCCTCTTACTTTTTGTTCATAGCATGATAAAAAAAATGTATTGTTAAGAAAAGTACAAAAATTTTCTCTGGACAACTTTATATGACCTTGAAAACCATTTCGCATCGAATAAATTCCAATGTACATGAAACTCATCAAAAGCAATGATTCCAAACTTTGGTAATGCCCTTGTAAGCTTACCTTATGAATATGTCTGATATAACGTTATCTTTATTGTTAGAACGTAGTATATCAGCATTATGTTGGTCCTCACAAGATTCTTGTGGTCCAGATTTTACATTTCCTATAACTTTTTGATTTTCCACCACCACAGGAAGTTTTTCCAATTTAATGGAACTACTCGGCCTAGTTTTTGTATTTCCAGGTGTGCTTTCACGGCCATCGCCTTGATCTGCTCCATTCAATTGGTTGTTTTTTTGGGAATCCCCCGTAAGCCTTTGTTTGATACTTTCAATTGGTGCTCTGAAGCTGCCACTGTTTTTTCGAGATCCATTACTACCCGCATCCTTTCTGGAAAAAGGATTTGCTAGAGGTTCCAATTTTACTTCAGTTACAGGAGTCTGAATGTTTTCTCTCAGGGCAGATATTTTGTCGTTGGTCTTGTGAGTCTGATAGTGTCTTAATGTGATGAGCGAGGTTGAATCTTTCATGTGATCTTTAGTAAATTTTGGATTTCTAGGACGTACCACATTTTCTTTGGCCTAGAATGAAAATATTCATGTATTACTTAAATTAAAAAGTGTTGGGACTGATTAGTTAAAAAAGAGCCATCTCCATCGACAAAACAAAATTTGACTTTTTGAAAGCAGCCGATAAAATGCAAACTGGTGGTAGATGACAAATCAATTGTATAAATAGTTTTGATTGGTTATAAGTTTTTGTTATTTAAAAACTGATGACCCAATAAATCACATAAAACTACAAGTCGACAAAGCCGCGGCATTATCAGGTTGCTTAGGAGATGTTATCTGGAAAAATAGTCAAATGCGCATTACAAAATTCAGATACAGGACTTGCGTAAGACCGATACTAATCTATAGTTTCGAGATCCGAGCTGAAACAAACAAAACCAAAAACATTCTACGAAGAGCGGAGATGAAAACTCTAAGAGTAATGGCGGGAAAGGCGCTTAGGGCTAGAGTGAGGAACAGCGATATAAGAGCAACATGCAGAGTAGATGATATAGTGAGATGAGGTAGAAAGAGATGAAGATAAGTGACAAGACCATGTTGAGAGGATAGATCAGCATAGAGTGGCTCGCATCGCTAAAGACGGAAAATCAGCAGGACGCAGAGCAGCTGGGTGACCACTTTAGAGAAGGAAATATAGTTGGGCATCTACATTTCAGGAAAACTATCGTAATTAAACAACCTTCGAAAGATTACAAACAGATCATTAGGTCTTCTTAAAGAATAAGAAGAACTAGGGGACAAGGTATAGTATATTTTTTCTCCTTTATTTGGGTTTTTCGCCACTGTCTAAAACTCAAAAAATATCAAAAAATACCTGTTCTTATTTAAAGAAAGAATCTCTGGGTAAAAACAAAAAACCAAACGGAGACAAATTTCTCAGTGATTCTTTTTTGTAATAAATTTGCCTAACGAACAAAATTTTAAAGATATAAAAATGTTATAAAAAAATTTACAAACTTTTAACGTTAACGTTTCGGAGGGTAATCTCCCCCCGTTTTCAGAACTGAACTAAAAAATAAATTATATTAATTTGTAATATATAAAGTAACGAGTGAAAGTAAATATATATATATTTTTTTTGTATGTCAACGATACTTACATTGACAACAATGGATTTTCATGACAGTGACATACTACCAAAAAATATATATAAATATATATATATATATATATATATATATATATATATATATATATATATATATATATATATATATATATATATATATATATATATATATATATATATATATATATATATATATATATATATATATATATATATATATATATATATATATATTTACTTTCACTCGTTACTTTATATATTACAAATTAATATAATTTATTTTTTAGTTCAGTTCTGAAAACGGGGGGAGATTACCCTCCGAAACGTTAACGTTAAAAGTTTGTAAATTTTTTTATAACATTTTTATATCTTTAAAATTTTGTTCGTTAGGCAAATTGATTACAAAAAAGAATCACTGAGAAATTTGTCTCCGTTTGGTTTTTTGTTTTTACCCAGTGATTCTTTCTTTAAATAAGAACAGGTATTTTTGATATTTTTTGAGTTTTAGACAGTGGCGAAAAACCCAAATAAAGGAGAAAAAATATATGAACACGCCACAATCATTCAGACATTACTAAGGTATAGTATGTTCCTAACGAGAGGATTATCTGCCAATGAAGAAATTCGGTGGAGCTTCACTGAAGTTAATTCGAAATACCGATAATTCGATTTCTCAGGTTGGTTTTAACGAATCAGGGTGTATTGAAAGAAATATTTGCCGGTTTTCCATGCTCATATAGTAGTCTCATCATATAGTAGTTTGATGTGGGAAGACCGCGTAAGTAATATATCGAATTGCAGGTAAGTTGCATTTTGGAAGTATAGGAGCCTTTTCTACCAGCAATTTGGTTTGGGATGGTCATATAGGTGCCAGAATTGTAACCATTTGGCCTCATTATTGGTTTATTAATGTTTATTTATTGATTATAATTGAAATATTTTGGTATATTTGTTATTGAAACAATGTTACGTTAGTGTTTTGGTAGGCATATGGAGTCGTTTGGTATGTAATACATAAAAACAGTAAAGAACGCGTCAATACAGTCGAGGATTTGGTGCTTATTGCTTAATGTTTGTCACTAGATACTCAACATGGTGGAATATATGTTATACGATCGAAAAGAATATTAAGCTACACCTTTAATGAAATACAGGAGAAATCGGAAAGAACCAGTCTAGAAACAAATAATCGGCGATGACAACATTGAAGTTGTGATGAAATTTACCTGGGAAGTGAAACTAGATAAAAACAGCAATATCACAGGAGATAACAGAAATTATATTATAACGGGTAATAATGCCACTTACTCCCGGCAGCGTGTCCTAAGATCTGAATTTATACAAAGGAACATGAAAGTTAAGATGTATCAAAAAAATCATTTGGCTAGTAGTTATGTCTGTGAGACGCGGGCCACCAGGAAAAAAAGTGAAGAAATGCTTGCAGGATTTGAAATTAGAGTACACTGAAGAATTTATAGTGCTGTAATTGCTAATAGAAACTGGATGATCAGGAATAATTTGGAACTAGAACGTGGCGAAACTGAAAAGGTCTGACGAGAATGCCAGAAAGGCAGTGGGTGTGAGAAAGAGAGGTAGGCCAAATGCAAGACAATGTAATGCAAGACAATGTAAGAAGATATGCTGAAGAAATACTGCATATCAAAAACTGGAAAGGGGCCGCTTGAGATCGATCCGATTGGAGGCAAAGCTTGAAGGAGGTCAAGGCATACTGACGAGCTGTAGTACCAAAGTAAGGAAAAGTAAAAGATCTAGGTATAAATAAATTCGTAGTGTGCGTATTTTAAATCAGTCCCAATAATTTCTGCTTTCAATACTAATTTATAATTAAGAATTTTAATAATTTGACAAACTTCAAGCAAGCCGCTTAATCTGTCTATCTCATCCAAAGCATGCAGTAACTCCTTCTGGTTCTGTTTCGATTTGGCCATCTCACCATTCAATCTTTGCCTGGACGTCTTACTCTCGAGAATTAACCTCCTGTTCAACACTGTGATTTGTTCTTCGCTCTTGTTCAATCTGGTCCTCAGATCATCCATTTGCTCCATCAGCTTTTCACGTTCGACCAGATGTTTATCCCTGTTTAGTTTTTCCAAGTGGAACAAATGTTCTTTCGTTTTATTTAACTCGTCTTCTTTTTGTTTTACTTGCTCCGTCAGTTCTTTAACGTTTTTCCTGAGATGTTTGTTTTTTTCTGATAGAACACGGATCTCTTGCTCGTGGGCGTGTAGGAGTCGTGGCAAATCAGCGTTTGTGTTTTCATATCTATAAAAAAATAACTTCAAGAAGAAACATGATATATAAAACTAGAAAGTTGAGAAACTCCTCTTTGATCATGAAAAGTTATATCATAAATTTTTATCAAAAAATGTTCAAATACCTAGATATTTATAAAAGAAATGTTCTGAGAACAATATTTAAATTTTTAAATATAAAGTCATCAGATGTAGATAGATTTCAGGTAGCTGAACGGCCGCTTACAAATAGCAGTAGTATATGAGACCATGGAGGAAACAGGAATACCAGCTAAAGTTATTAGATTAACCCGGATGACGATGCCGAATTCCAAAGTGTTAGAGTAGTAAAAATCTAACAACACACTACGGTAAAACTTGGGATCGGAGAAGGTCTACGACAAGGGGATGGATTGGTACCAGTTCTGTTTAACATAATATTGTCATAATATTGTCTGTATAACATATAAGTCATCAGCGAAAGAGACATAAACATAAATGGAATAATCATAAAGAAAAACAGATTGTAGGATATGCAGATGACCTAATCGTATTAACACGATCGAAAAAATTATTAAGAGGGGCATATGATGAAACAGAGGTGAAAGCCAAAAGAGCCGGTTCAGATCTAAACATAAACAAAACAAAGGTAATAAAAAATTAATTAAAAAAGAGAAGAGAACTTGTAAAGAGAAATTTTAAAGAAATTTATGTATCTGGGAAGCAAATTTGACGAAAACAGCATCATAGGAAATATCAGAAATCGTATTACGAAGGGTAACAAAGTTGCTTATTACCTGCATTATGTCCTAAGATCGAAACTTACTCAAAGGAACACCAAAGTTAGGATCTATAAAACTTTTTGCTACTCATTCGGCCAGCAGTCACTGATGGCTGCGAAACGCGGACCCTCACAAAGAATGTTTGCAAAATTTGAAAGAAGATTACTGAGAAGGATTTTTGGGATTGTGAATGACAACGAAATTTGCAGGGTCATACATATCTTCGAATTCAAGCAATTATACAAAGATTTGTATGTTGTAGACTATGTGAAGGTTTAGCGACTCAGATGGGTGGGACATGCTGCTGGGAGTCCAAAAAATGGAATACCAAGGAAAATTATCGAGGGGCGAATAGGGGGTAACAGAACATGAAGTAGACCAAAGACATGATAGCAGCACAATGTAAGAAGATATGCTGAAGAACTACTGTACATCAAAAAGTGGCAAGGGTCGCTGGAAGTCGATCCGGTTGGAGGCGAAGGTTAAAGGTTGTCAAGGCTCAATGATGGGCTGTAGCATCATATGAAGAAGATTTATCATAGTATACAAAATCTACTTTCGAACTTATGTATGTAACATTTTAACTATTTTAAACACCAAACATTTTGCTGGTTGATAGACCTGTTAACATTAACCGATTATTTTAAGAACACCTACATTCAGAAGGAAGGTCATCAGTTAGGAAGATTCACTACGATTTACACATTAAAAAATGAAATAATAAAAATGACAGCGAGCACATGAATATGATATTTGTCAAGTTTGATTCGCTAGGTGGTGTGTTGTGAAGTGTCAGGCCCATGGGCTCCGGGGTTTAACTCCGACGGACATTAAAAGGGTTAGATTCTACTTTAAAGAGTTATACGCGAGTTCTTGTATTTTGGATTTGAAAAAGTTTTCTGTTCAATGGTTGGAGTAATTGTTAACAGCCGACCAAAGGCGCATTCGAATGAACACTTCTCAAGAAGGGTTTCTTCGACGTTTTATAACAGTAAAGGCAACACAGATTAATCCAAACAGTGGATGGGAACAGGTAAAGTGCGACAGAGAAATTGAAAAAGGCTCCATCTGAAGGAAAAATCACGTCTACTATATTCTGGGATTCTCGTGTTGTAGCACTCCCAGAAACTCTAAATGAACTGGAAGCATGTATACAACGCGCCTGAGTACCTTACCACAAGAAGACATAGTTCAGTCCATGTATAGCATAGTTATAGAATATTATAATAACCATGGCGGACCTACGCATTTTTTTTTATCAAATGCATGTAATTTTTTATTATTATATTATGATGTCATGGTGTATACAAAAAGCAGGAAATTAATTAAAAAAAAAAATTTTTGCATGAAAAGTTAAAACAAGGAACAAACGAGTAAAAATTTTGTCAAAAACAAGTAGAGTTAATCCGTGCTCTATGCAGAAATTGCCCATTCCTTCAAAAGCTTTCCAAACGTTCTGCTCGAACCTGACTGATGGCAGTTTAAGGCCAGAAACCGGTCTCGGGAGACTCTTTGGTCTTTGACGCTTTGGTGACGGCTGATGGAATAGAAAATTTTTGCGTGAAGAACGGATGAATTTTCTTATTTGTGAATATTATTCACATATTGTATTAAGGAGACCTGAATTAGTGAATAAGAAAGCTGTGTTTATCTATTGATCTTGAGGACATTCGGAGAGGAATAAAGTAATTAAATGAGTTTGGGGCGTATTATTTGACAATTCTGTAGAAGTTCTTGAGAAAAGCTTGGTCATAACCATTTATAGTCATAAACACTACATTATTATCAATAATAGTATTTTCAGAAACAGATGAATTTTCTCTAAACGCTCAAAACTTTCAGAACTATAAAATTTTTCTTAACAATAAGCTTACTTTGATAGAGCCTTGTCTTGTCTCTTTTGCAGTGACTTGAGAACTTGATTCTCTCTGGCCACCTCCTGCAAAGAACAGTCATAACAACAACAGTATGCATAGTTGTTCCATCACGGTACTTACTGCCAAATGAAAATTAGCATCATTTAGTTGACTCTGTAACTGTCGCAGCTTCAACAGTTTCGCCGACATGACTCGCTGTTTGACCGGATTGGCATTGGTTTTGTGAAATGTGGGTCGCATGGAATATGCCAGTGGATTCATGGGTTTTCGTCTTTTGAAAAAACAACTGGAATTTGAGGTACACACTGTATCACATGATTTACTCCTAAAGATGAGATTGAATTACCGTTGGTGATATTATCAAGTCGTTTACACGAAATCACTACCTGATTTCTGAATGGGTTCTAGGTGATTTTTGCGCCGACACGCTGCTACCACTAATTGAGGTCATATCGCATTCCTTCAAAGGAAAAGGAATACACAGCTGCAAACCGTACCAAAAGCCCTTTTTACAAAACGGTCTTTTATGTTTTTGTATAAAAATTGACAATTACTCGCTGCACCGCACAAACGTCAGTGTGTTCAAAAGACCGGTTACCAAGGAAACTCGCTTGGTCAATAATCTATTCTGAGATTATCAGGTTAATTACAGTCCGTTAAGCAGAAAACATTTTTACTGAAAAAACAATCAGGTGAATAGTATGTAAACTGGTTTTGTTTTAGAATGAAAATGAAATTGGGATGATGAAATGAAAGACGTTATGCATTATCGAGATGTGTGACTGCAGAACAATTTTTACATTGAAACAACCTTGTCTAGGTTTTACAGAAGCGAGAAACATCTTGAGGCTGCATTTTATTTGGTTTAGCAGATGAATGAGTGATGAATCTATAAGCTAACTTTTTCCTAGAAATCTTTTATCTTAATACCAAGAAAGTATTTATCCAATTTGAATTTATTTTAAAAGAAAATGTTTATTTTGTATACATTTTTGTGGAGTTTATACTCATGTGTATTTTAATTGTTTTTTCAATTTGATTTAATTATTACTTCGAAAACTTTTTTTCTATAACTCTTTCTCTTCTGTGATAACATTAATATAAACTTCTTGATGAAAGATACTAAATAACTAAATGTAATATTTGTAATATATTTATGAATCTACTTTCCTTTAGATATCCTTGATACCTACTAGATATGCCTAATTTTTTTAATGATTGTAGAATTATATAACCACATATAAGGGTCGTTCGAAAAGTTCTCGGCCTAACAAAGAAACCACGCGAGTTTAAGATGTTTTACGTTTCAACGTAGTCAAGTTGCAATTCAATACATTTAGACCAACGACGTTTAGACCCACAAATCTTTTACCCTTTGAATAACATGGTTTATCCAACTCTGCAAAGCAATCAACTTTGATTTCATCATTTGCATCATTGTATTTTGGTCTAGGGAACCATTTCGTCAGATTAGGAAAGAGGAAATCATCATTGGGAGCCAAGTCTGGTGAATCGGGTGCACGTGGAAGCACTTCGAGACGAATCAATAACCAGCCCAATTGCACTTTCTTTTTGGATGTGAAAGTTTAGTCTCAATAGTACCTTTAAATTGGTCCAGTATCGAAGCGTAATTTCCCCGGTAATAATCTTGCCTTTAGCCAGGAAATCTATGAGTATCACCCTAACCGCAACTTTTTTTAAAGATTGAATAGCCGTTTTCGCTTTCTTTGGCACACTTTTACAAGCTACCATCCAGTGTTTAAACTGTTACTTTATGTCTGGGTATAATGGGGAATCCATTTTTCATCTGCGATTATAAAAACCCAGCAGAATCGCATTTAAAGTTTAAACACTCTTGAAAAGTATTAAACTCTAACACAGGGGTACCCAACCTTTTCAATGTGTTGAACTACTTTAATAATATTCAAATAGAGATGGAAACACCTTTTCGACGTACAATATTTCGTTTATACAGATTATGAGTTCGACGTCTGAGAATTGCTTATAGCCGGGAGCTATCGAAATTGTCCACGCGACCTATCGGTAGCTTACGTGGACATCGACGGGTTGGCGACCCCTGCCAACATTGTGACACATTTAACACAAAACACCAAATCATTTGTCTTTAATTACCTAACATATGTTAACATACTATAATATGCCCATTAGGAAATTATTCAATATACGCTCTTCAAAAGTGTTAATTCAATTGTGTTGCCGGTTAAAGCGGTAACTATTAAGTGGAAAGCTTTTTCATATAATAATAATATTCATAATAAATAATATTGTGCATTTCTGTGTCGATGTTAAAGATATCTTAGCTAAATATATAATAGAACAACCAGGTAATCAAAATATCGTCATTTACAGCTCTCGAAGTGCATACATGCGAACTTCAACTAAAACCGCTGATTCTTTAATATTATTGGCTTTTTTGTATTTTCTGAATAAATTATATAATTAGAGTTATTGCACGCTTCTTCAATTAAAAAACAAATGTGTATTATGTATGATGCACATTTTTTTTTATTTTACCAGTTATTGAACACTAAATCGATCATACATACATATATACATCCCGTGTCGGGTTGCAGGTCCCGCATCGGGCACCTCCCCAGGTGCCGAATAGGGGAACGCTCGCCAGATATGGAGGGCATCGGGGAATTAAAATACTCGGGGTGGACCAAAACCAGCTAGGGTAGGAGCCTGAATTAAACCAACCATGGCAGAGAGCGAGCAAATCAAATTAGCCCAGGTGGGTCACCTCACATACGAGGGTAATCCCACCGGAGGATCCGACCGGGAAAAGAAAAAAAGGCTCGGTGGCCTCCGCAGGTCGCACCGATTCTGGGGGCGACCGATCACTCTTTAATCGTACAGAGCTGGTGGATCACTTGGCCAGCTCTGCGAATAACGCACCAAGTGTGGCTAAAGGTATTGGCGAATTCAATAAAGATAAAGGTGCCGGAAATAAAACCAATATATCGAAGATCGTACCGATGGAGATACCATCTTGCGCAACCAAGATAAAAGAGAGGTGGCAGGAGGTTTTAGTTGCAAAGGAGGAAGAGGAACGACTATTCGATGGTCTCATGGAAAAACTCCTATCAATGAATCAGGTTATAACGACAGCCAGGAATATACATAAGACAATCACAGCCGACATGAAATCTGTCATGTCTTTCGCAAATAGAATTAAAAGGATTAAGGAAAAGGCAAAAGAGGAGAGAACCAACTTCACAGTCGAAGTAATGGCTTTCGCTAAAGGGACGAACTCATCAATAAGCGCTCCAACGACGCCAGTAGGCGTATCAGGACCATCTAATAAGAGGAAGTACAGGACGCCCTCACAAGAAGAGCCAGCGAAGAGAAGAGACATAACGGCAAGAAAGGAAAATAAGTAAAGGCTTCCAATTCTCCAAACAAGGTCTCTGAGCACCAGCAGCGGGAGGAACAACGACTTGGAAACGGCATGGGAGATCGCTCAAAAGAGAAGCAAAAGAAGGCGAAGAAAGGTTAAGAGTTACCAGAGTGAGACAAGGGTTAAACCAAAACCAGAAGCGATCCTTATGAAGCGAAAGGACGTCACTACCTCATACGCCGACGTTCTCAAGCTCATGAAAGAAAAGGTCAGCAAAGAGAAGGTAGCAGAGAAGATCTAAATAAGATTAGGCAAACGAAAACCGGAAAGTTTCTGATCGAGCTGCAAAAAGGTTACAAGGCAAGGGAAATCAGACCAGTAATCAAAGCGGCTGTAGGCGATGAGGTTACTGTAATACCACTGCAGCAAATGATTACCCTCGATGTGAGAGACATTGATGGCGACACAGACAAAGATACGCTGCAACAAGCATTTGTGGCCGCTATGCCTGATGACAGCCACGAAGAAATCACAGTCAGAGCCCTAAGGCCTGCCTATAGGGGCACGCAAATGGCAATTGTTTCGGCACCGAGGGCGGCCGCAAAACACATAATCGTAACCGGGAAGATGAGAATTGGATAGGTTATTGCAAGGGTCCGCGAGAGAATTACAGTTCCAAGATGCATCAACTGCCTGGACTTTGGGCATATTGTGAGTGACTGCACAAAAGGCAATGATAAGATTACCAAACTATGCTTCACGTGCGGAAAACCAGGTCACCTCGCTTCGGACTGCAAGAACACACCCCACTGCATGCAGTGCGAAGCTATTCAAAAACCGGCTGCCTACATCGCTGGTAGCAGCAAATGCATAGCTTTGCAGATTGCAAAGAAAAAGAGGAATCAGATAAACAACAAAAATGGCGGCTTTCCTTCAAATCAGTCTAAAAAGAAGCCGGGATGCGCAAGATCTTCTATATCAGATCGCAAAAGAGAAACAGGTAGATGTGCTGATAATATCGGAGCAAAACAGGGAACCAACAGATCTTGGATGGTGTTCCGATGTCAGGGGTGATGCGGCTATCCATGTGGTACCGGGCAGTAACGAGTTGGCCCGTCAGATCGAAAGAGGCCAAGGGTATGTTAAAAGGGTGATCAACGGCATGGCTGTGTATAGCTGCTATTTTCACCAAACACGTCCATTGATGAATTCAAGAATACTCTAGAGAGATTAGAAGCTGGTATTAGATGCTGGAATGGGCCAATTATCATCGCAGGTGACTTTAATGTCACATCACGGTCGTGGAGCGGAGACCCTGAAGATCAGAGAGGGCAACTCTTAGATGAAATTATAATATCCTTGGATCTGCTAGTCATGAACAAACCAGGAGTGACAACGTTTGAAAGGAGGCCATCATCCTCTGAGCTTGATTTAGCCTTCACAACAACAGCGATGATGCCTACCGTGTGTAACTGGCAAGTATTGGAGCAGGAGACCCTGAGCGACCACAAGTATATAAGTTTCAAAATCGCCCGAAGTGGGACACAAAGATCAAGCGTACAGTACAGAGGTTGGGCGATCCGTAAACTAGATCAGAAGAAGTTCAGCGAATATGTAGATGGAGTACCAGCGCCAGACGAAACGTGGCCGGCGCAGCGCATGGTAGAACATTTTACGATGGAGGTGAGAAGAGTGTGTGACGCAGCTATGCCGCGACGAAGCGGAAAACATATTTTTCATAGAGAGGTGTACTAGTGGACTGCAGAAATCGCTGAGCTCAGAAAAAATTTAACAGACTCAGAAGAGATGCCCAAAGAGCGAGAAGGGCGGACCAGCCGGGAACACAGCAGGGTTATGCAAGCATCAGAAGATTACAAGATCGCAAGAAAAATCTTCGTAATACCATCAAAGGAAGCAAAAGGGAATGCTGGAAGGAGCTTTGCAGACAAGTTGACCGGGACCCGTGGGGTACCCCCTACAGGATAGTGGTTGACAAGCTGCGAAAAAACCAGGGCGAGGCAGTACCTAGGGACAGGAGGACCCTACTACAAATAGTAGAAGCGCTTTTCCTAAACGGAGAAGTCAGGAGGACTTATCCAGATAGCACACAAGAACAGGTTCCGTTATTCCAACTCGAAGAACTTCAAGTAGCTGTTAAAAGACTTGAAGCTAGCAAAGCCCCTGGACCTGACAGAATTCCGAATGAGGTTTTGAAGATCGCAGCGTTACGAACACCTGATCTGTTTCTTGGTATGTTCAACGCCTGTCTGACGGAGGGATATTTTCCTGAGCCGTGGAAAAGACAACAGCTAGTGCTTATACCAAAAGGTAAAGGGCGGAACCCCAAAGACCCATCTGCTTACAGACCACTGGGAATGCTAGATACTACCGGGAAGCTTTTGGAAAGAATGCTCCTGAATAGAATAGAAGTGTGTTTCGATAAAAATGGCCACCTATCGGAGAGGCAGTTTGGGTTTAGGAAAGAAAAGTCAACCATGGATGCAATTCAGGAGATACAATTAGAAGTGAATAAGGCATTCGAGTTGCGACCTAGCCCCGGCGGCTTCTGTATCGTGATTACTCTGGATATAAAAACGCGTTTAATTCAGCAAGCTGGGAAAATATATACCAATCGCTTGAAGGAAATATCCTCTGGTACCTGCTACGCATCGAAAGTAGTTACTTAGATAGAAGATGCCTGCTGATAGAAACACAAGATGGCAATGTCAACATCGAACTGACATCCGGTATAAGGCAGGGGTCAGTGCAGGGAGGCACGCTGTGGAATAGTCAATATGACAACCTGTTGCGACTACCCCTACCAGAAGGCATTAAAATGGAGGGTTATGCCAATGATACAGCCATGGTAGCTGTAGCAAACACCACGGAAGAACTGGAATGGAAATGCAATGAAGCTCTAGAAATAGCTGCACAATGGGTAAAGAGCAGAGGCCTCAAATTTGCTCACCAAAAAACTGAAGCGTTAATAATTACAAAAAGGCGTAAATATAAACTGCCTCACCTTGAAATAGAGAGGCATGACATCAAGTTTTAGGAGAACCTTCATTACCTAGGCGTATGGATTGATAGAGGATGGAACTTCCGAAAGCACATTAAGAACGTGTCAACCAAGGGAGGGAGTGTAGGCTCAGCTCTTCAACAGCTGATGCCAAATATTGGAGGGCCGAAACCGGAGCGAAGGGTAATACTAACAAGCGTGATATACTCTGTATTGCTATATGGATCTCCAATTTGGGGGTACCAAACACGTACCAACGCAATCAAATAGAATATGGAGCCCATCCAAAGAAAAATGGCATTAAGAGTCATTAGTGGATATCGGACGATATCCACAGGTGCGGCTCT
Organism: Cosmopolites sordidus; assembly: GCA_031761425.1. Lineage (NCBI taxonomy): Eukaryota > Metazoa > Arthropoda > Insecta > Coleoptera > Curculionidae > Cosmopolites > Cosmopolites sordidus. Next base: position 489,406 of record JARFXV010000019.1, read on the forward strand.
TGTCATGGCTGGTGTTCCGCCCATCTGGCTGCTAGCTAAGGAAAGGGCGGAGACATGGAGAAGGCAGGGGCAGGCAAAGTGTGCAAACAAAGGTTACCGAGAGCAGATAAGAGAAGGAGCGCACAGGGAACTAATGCGAGAGTGGCAATCTGAATGGGATGCATACCCAAAGGGCAGGTGGACCCATACATTAATACCGCGGATTGAGGAGTGGAGATAGCGACGGCATGGCTGCCTGGATTACTACCTCACTCAGGCCATCAGCGGACATGGGTGCTTCGGGGTCTATCTGCATAGGATGCACAGAAGGGCGTCAAGATTGTCAGATCTGCGGTGCTGAGCAGGACGATGCTCAGCATGCTATATTTGAATGCCCCGCATACTAATTGGAGCGCGCAGGGACTCAAATGGAGTTAGGAGCCATATTCCGGCCTGAGACTATGATTTCCCAGATAATGGAAAGTCAGAGAAAATGGGACCTAGTGGCGAGGCTGATCAGAATTGTGATAATAAACAAAAGAGAAAAGGAGGCTATACATATAAAGAATATAGAATATATTCTTGAATATAGAAGTTTGTAGTGAGCTTCTGAAACTTTATCAACTTCAATGCTTCCCAGACATAATCAGCAGCGGCGGTTCGTGGGGGAAAAAACAGGTGGAACACGTATAACCAAATTTTGAAATGGGGATAGGGAAATGCGTTGTAATCAAACACATTACATTTCTTAGTATCAGACACACATTTTGCTGTGTAGAAATACAAGTGAAACTGTCAGAAATCAAATTTTTATTTCATTTTTTAATTTTTAGGTGGGGCACGTGCCCACGTGCCCTTATGGACCAACCGCCACTGATAATTAGTACCATGGTTTGTAGGTTAATTTTTTCTGTAACTACAAAAAACTACAGACAATTTCCGTTAAGAAACGACTGAGTCGACATGTCACCTATAATAAACTCGGTGATAGAAGTACTATCGTTTCAGGAGCACATGTTTTATAAAAGTTTTAAAATGAGCAGAATATATATATATATATATATATATATATATATACATATATATATATATATATATATATATATATATATATATATATATATATATATATATATATATATATATATATATATATATATATATATATATATATATATACGGTTTAATTTCTTAGGCTTTAACCCTTTTTAATCATAATCATTTTTTGATCAGTTATTCTTTTGTTTGCAGTTATAACAAGAGTTTAATAGTCACCACAAATATACGCGTACTACTACAAACATTTATATCATTTGTAGTTTCTAGTTTAGAGTCGTTTTTTCCGACAACTTCATTGTTTTCGATTTTATCCGATATTTATTTATATGAATGGAATAAAAAATTCTTGTAACTACAATAAACTACAAACAATTTAGCACTAATTTAATTCCTATTTTTCGTATTATTATCAATATTTACTACCTTGAACAATATCTATGGTTTTTCCTGCATAATTACTGATACTTCAAAAAAATGAAGTACACTACATTTATTAGCATTAGTATTCTTTAATGCGGGTTCCAACGCGATGGAGTTTCGGACACATTTGTGGTGGCGCCAGCGATAGTAGAAGCGTAGAAGAAAATAGTGCTCCTGAAGATTTTTTTTGCTTTGTGAACCAGGAAAACGAATTAAAAGAAAGAAACTGAACGGAAATAAAATATGGTATTTTGCTCTGAAAAATTGTTTATTATGATAAATACTGGAGGGGCGGCGCCCCAACGCCTTCCCTCACGAGCCGCCACTGACTTTATATATTATACCAAATATAAACTAAACCTTTATCTATCTTCCGGAATTTAATCTACTTTAACTAATTCAACTTCAAATATTCATTTCGGTTTCTGGCACAGTCTTCACTTCACCTACAGCCTTCCCTATTTTTGTTTGGTCCCTGTATTAGCTGGTTTTAATATGACAAATGGATATTTTGTCAAAGTTAATAAAATCTTGAGTCATGATCATTTCCTCGGGCCTCCAGTCCATTTAAAAATGTAAATTCAATTTAAGAAATAAATTCATCAATATATTTTTAGTTATATATTTTATAAATTAAAATATATCGATTTTGTTGTATATCGTAGTTGGGGAATATTTAGATGGAAAATGAAAAACAATATGCATTAACAACATCTATTTATTAATATTGACCATATTTCTTTCACTTATCATATTCGTTTTGGAACAATTGAAAACAGTGCACCATTCCAACATTTGCAGGGTTCAGTTATAATACAGAAATCAATGTACAAGCATGTTAGAATAATCAACAGTTAAGCTTCACTCACTGACGCGAAAACAAACATTCAGGGGATATTACTCATAATTTATACTTTGTTCAAAATAACGCTTATTATTAAAAAAACATATCTGCTGATATACTTAAAGTAATAAACACTTAACACACTTTATTGCCAATAAATTATTTGGCTTTTTCTCAATCTATGCTGAGTACTTTTAATTGTTGAATATTATGAAGATATTTTTTTGTAAAAAAAAACTAAATCAGTTGCCTTCATGGATTGCTGATGAATTGTATGTTTTCACTGAAATTTCTACAAAAGATTAAGGTGCACATACAATATATCTAATATTAAATACATACATTTATGATTTAAGATAAAAATTCTTCAAAAAAGAAAACAATATTAAAATTTTTTATTTAAAAAAACAATAAAAAGCCGTAATAATATATTTTTTTTATAAAACGGTTAAAATTACATAGGGATTCTGCAGGTAAAGCGACACCTGGAGGTAAAATAAACCGCTCTCGTAACTATCAAATCACTAGCACCATCTATCACCGTCTTTTTTAGCGTATTAGTTACTTATCCTCCGCTTGTAGTTAGTGCATACGGAATGTGTGTACAGATTTTGTTGTGTATACGGATGTGTATACAGATTTTTATTAGGGTAAATGTATTTTTAGCTTGTATATTTACTTCAATTGAGTATCTTGTTTTACTAAACTTGAAGAGATTTACCACTAAACACCAAATCACTTTTTTTTGAACTGCTCGACGCACGTTTCGCTAACCATGTAGATTAATCATCTCCTGATGATGCTAACATTGTTACCGAAACGTGCGTCGAGCAGTTAAAAAAAAAGTGATTTGGTGTTTAGTGGTAAATCTCTTCAAGTTTAGTGTTTCACACCAAAGGTTCTAATAGAAGAATTATATCTTGTTTTAGTTTGTGCATTTACAATTGTTTCTCTTGTTTGCTTTTAGTTTGAACAATAAAACATTATTGCCGAGTTAACCTCACAATTTTAGTTTGTTTTCATTACCACCCAAAACGCACAACGGACTGGATAAAACAGAATCTTGAAATGTATCCTTATATTTAATTTTATTTTGCTTGATGTTTTAATGTTAAGGCATTCAAATAATAATCAAGCTTTAATTGGTTAGATGGAAAAGAAAAATTACCTACTGCTTTCTACAATGTGGCAAAGTTAGAGAAAAAAAATGGGCCGATTTGAACAGATATTAGCCGCAGTTAACAAATATTGGCTTACTGACAAATCTAGTAACGAAATACAAGCTGTCACCAGACATAATCTTCAAGGTTGATTGGTAACAACAGAAAAAAAGTATGTGGGATTCTGAACTTTTCCTGAGTGTGGTCAGGTGGGTGCAGTCATGTTTTGCAATAAAGCATTTTTTTGGTGATTTTTTTTTAAGTGTGCCATTTTACCTTCAGTTCCCCTAATACTTTAAAAAATGTAATTGAAAAAAAGTTTTTTTACATGAAAAATTATACAAAAACTGTATATAAATGGCCGCATACGTATAACGTATATTTTATATATTGAACACAAGCTAACTCACAGAGATACCGGCAGTTTCTGAAAACTCCCAGAAAATGTCTATAACTGTGTAGGTTTATCTGTGATCCACTAAGTTGTACACTTATTTGGCCTGGTAGATATTTCAAATATCAATGTTATTGTTATAATTCTACTTTATTTTTGAACCCTTAACTATATATTTAGCTTCGAATCACATTTCTTTAACGAGTTATTGTCTTCAGTAACTAAGGCTATATATTCCCTTGAAAATGTTTTCGTTGAACTGAAGTAGATTCATGAAACAATAAAGCTACATAAAATAAAGTTTAGATATTCAAAATAGTTGTAGCAAAATAAACAGATATGTATTGTTTTCAAATTAAAATTTATCTCATCAACATATAGACTATATAAACTCTTACGAGTTAATATTTTAACAGCAATATAGATTTTTTTGGGGGGACATTTAAATATAATTCTTTTTTTTTTTAATTTAACATTAAGCGATAATGATAAATGTATAAAAAAAACTGGACTCTCCTTTTAAGCCATTGACAAAGGGGCAATGCCTCTAAATCTAATTCAAGTAACATTTGTCCAATTTTAATTTTTGTAAATATATTTTTGATTTACATATCTTCCATACTTAATGGACACTTCTACACTTTTTTAGGCATTGTGGAATGGTATAGCCATATTATGCCGCATACTAACTTTAATTACAACACATTGTGTTGTATAACATCTATTTATAATTTTTTTTTAGTATTCAAATAAAAATAATGAAACAAAAAACTACTATAAACGTCTTAAACGAGGAATGGGAGAGCTTGCAGAGATGGTTGAATAATACCGCCAGGGCCGGGCAAACTTGTTTTACCTTCATGAAGGAATTCGTCGACAGCCCTTGCTGCTTGACGTCCTTCAGATATAGCCCAAACAACCAGAGACTGTCCCCGTCTACAATCACCGGCTGCGAACACATTCTCCACGCTGGTTCTGTAATTTTTAGTTTGGAAGTTGGACCTTGGATCTAGTTCCAGTTCCAGTTGATCGCCGATGGCTCTTTCCGGTCCCAAAAAGCCCATAGCCAACAGAACCAGGTCAGCTTCAAATACCTTCTCTGTCCCTGGTACAGTATTCATCTGCCACCTTCCACTTTCGTCTTTAGTCCACTGTACTTGGACTGTCTTGATACCGCTGACATGTCCGTTTCCATCATCAACGAATTCTTGAGTCATGATGCTGAAGATTCTCGGATCTGCACCATAACGTACTTTAACTTCATCGTGCCCATAGTCTACACGGAAAATTCTGGGCCATTGAGGCCAGGGATTGTCGTTGGACCTTTTCGGACCAGGCTCCGGTAGAATTTCGAAAGTTGTAATGCTTGCAGCCCCTTGACGAAGGGATGTAGCGATACAGTCACATCCTGTGTCACCTCCTCCGATGATTATGACCTTCTTGTCCTTGGCATGAGGACCGTCATGGTTGGCGCCCAGTTGTTTCTTTTGCCAACTCTCCAAGAACTCCATGGCGAAATGAATGCCGTTTAATTGACGCCCAGGTAAAGGAAGGTCGCGAGGCCAAGTGGCACCAGTACTCAACACCACAGCATCAAATTCTTCGCTCAGTTCTTTAGCTGAAATATCTTTTCCTACATTAACGTTGGTTTTGAATACGATACCTTCAGCAGCAAGTAAGTCTACTCGCCGTTGGACTACTTGTTTGCTTAATTTCATTGTAGGAATGCCATATTGCAGTAAACCTTTAAAAAATCAAATGTAAGAATTCAAAAGGTTACAAATTAAAATTTAAAACAAATACCTCCAATTCTATCATTTCTCTCAAAAACAGTAACGTGATATCCGGCTTTATTTAGTTGGTGACAACACGCTAATCCTGCAGGTCCTGAACCAACAACTGCAACTTTCTTATTGTTTCTATTGGCAGGTATCTAAAGAAATTGATTATAAATAAACATAATTTACAATAATAAAAGCTATGGAAGTCTTACTTGAGGTATAATCCAACCATTCTCAAAAGCGTGATCGATAATAGCGCATTCGATATTTTTAATTGTAACGCTGGGTTCGGAGATGCCCAAAACACAAGCTCCTTCGCATGGAGCTGGACAAACTCTACCGGTAAATTCTGGGAAATTGTTGGTTTGTAAAAGATGATTTAAAGCTTGACGCCATTGGTTTTGGAAGACTAACAAATTCCACTTTGGAATAATATTACCCAATGGACATCTGAAATATTTGTTAGTTTAAATATGAAACATCTTTTGGTGGTTTGACAACATACCCGTGGGAATTTGACTGACAAAAAGGCACACCGCATTCCATGCACCTGGCAGCTTGAACTCTTAAACCTTTTCGCACGTGCTGGAAGTTGTATATTTCGTCCCAGTCCTTCATCCTTTTCTCCGCAGGTCTAAATAAATATGATGCCATGTTAAGCTATTATCAGATTTGCTATTAAATTCGACAGTTTGGTATTGTTATACTAACTCACATAAATATATTTGATATATTTAATCGAAGAATCCAACACAAACATTTTTTGAACATTTAATACTTAATTTTATGAGCTTTGAGTTTTATTATTTTGGCGCATCTTTTGGGTATAGAGTTTTGAAGTTTTTGACACATTTCTAATGGTTTAGTTTCTTTTTTAATCATCTTCCAAAGTGCAAGCTTGTTTCTAGTTTTATGTTTGTCTACCTACGCCATTCTTGAGGTAAGTCCATAAGTTCTCAATGCGATTGAGATCTGGCGATTGGGAAGATCACGACAGTAAATCCACTTTATTGTCACTAAGAATTTTTTCGTTTTCCTAGCAGTATGTTTTGGATCATGATCCTATTAATAATTCTATGCCATACGCATATTTTCTTCTGCAAAAGACTGACTCCGTAAACAATGTGGATATACTTATTTTGGTCCATATCTTTTTTTAATCCAGTAAATTGGTCCTACACCATACTATGAAAAATATACCCACAGCTTGATATTTTCGTCTCCATGCTTTACGATTTTGGTAATAATTCTTGATTGGATGGTCCTCTAACATATCGCCTACCATCAGAACCTATTGATTTAATTTTTGTTTCATGACTCCATAAAATATTGCACCATTTCTTGATTCCCTGTTCACCATGCCAATTTAACTGATCTTGGGTAAACTTTAAACCTTGCTTTACATTCTTGGCGGATAACAAAGGGACTTTTCTAGTTCTACCATGTAAGTTACTTGCTTGAAGCCTTCTTCGAATTGTTCTTGAATTTATTTCTAACCCCAATGCATTTTTTAATTCTGGTAGACGATTTAAATGGGTCGTTTTTGAAATTCGGAGAATCTGCCGGTCAGTATGAGATGTCGTTTTACTTCTAGCTCCACGATTTTCGCGAACTGGTTGTTTTTAGGGCATTTTCCACCATTTTTTTTGGACGACTGACGACCTTCCCTTAGTGACTTGGCTTTTTTCCGCAATGTTAAAATCTCACTTTTTCAGCAGTTGTACAATGAACGCTACGGCCCATTTCTAACAAAAATTACTCGTCCAAGTTTGTTTTATATATTTTTTTTTTAATTTCAACGCTTGGAATAAATAAAATGTGTCGATAAATTAACAGCAAAACGTGAATTAATAATATTTTCTGCTTTATAAATATTTTGGGTCTATTTTTATGACCACATTTTCATGTTCATTTTACTACATTTTTGTTAAATATTATGTTTAAGTTTGTTTTATGTTTTCCATTTTTTGTTATATATTTATATTATGCATTTGTTGTACTAATTTCGTATGCTATTTCAATTTTATCTGCCAAACAGTGTATTTTATTGTAACGGCTCTATTTCTCTGGCTACCACCGTATATATATATATATATATATATATATATATATATATATATATATATATATATATATATATATATATATATATATATATTTATGTATATTTATATACAAGGGGTCCCGAAGCTCAACGTCAAGCGGGTGGTGCCGGGCAAAAGGCCAGGTTATACCAGCCCTCGCAAAAATAAGAAAAAAATCCATGTCACCGTGTTACTGTGATCACAAGTTTCCCATTTTTTCAGTATTACTTTTTATAATGTGATTCTAAATAACCATGGTATTAATTATAGTCACAAATCAAACAATGAACGTTGTTAATTTAGTAAAAAAAATTCCATTGAGTCGTGGTTTAAAAATTATGTCAGATAACCTTTGACGCTTCATGTTTTAAACAAAATGTATTACACTACCCTGGGCAAGTTATTTCGGAAGATGGCCCAGTCAAGATTTCAAAATGGTTTAGTCAAGATTTCAAAATGGTACAACAATTGGCACTTTTCTTTCCATAAAAACTATTGCTTATTTTTTGCAAAAGGACCACATTTCAAAAAACTTATACTCTAATAAAAATACTTTTGTGTGCTCAAAAATGGACTTGTGGAGATGGACAGATGTGATAGAGTGAGATAGATAGTTACGCTATTCGACGACGAATTAGAGAGAGACAGATTGACATTCAACTTTAAGATGGCCCATTTAATGAAGATTTTAGAGAATTCAAGAATAATACAATTAGCATTTTTCTTGTTGCAAATGCAATTGCAAAAGAACCTCATTTAAAAAAAAACTCGACCCAAAGGCAATGTGTGTGATTCAAATTAATTATTGGTCTATTATTTTATTAGGATAAAACTTAATCAAAATGAAATGAAAGGAATTATTGTAATACTTTTATTGATCACAATATTTTTCTTTAAAACTAAAGCAAATGCTCAAATTGTTTGCCTTTGGTATGAATACATGCTCTGCATCGCCTCAGAAAAGATCTTTTCACCAGTCGTGCGAATCTCCTTGCATTAATTTCTTCTTCTGTTTCAACAATTCTGTGACACAGTTCATCGGAGAAAAAAACATTATAAAAAAATAACACTGACACATTGGGAAATTTTGTGATTGCAGTACTTAAAGATATAGCCTAGGATCAAACATTCTTTTAACGTGAAACGAACCATGATTTAATTGCAAACCTTTCGAAAAACAATTGACAAGATATGTCAAAAATAGGTAAAAAAATATGGCCGCCATGAGCTGTTAAAGTTCCATCATCCCCAATGACAGACCCTTTATATATGTGTATATAAATTTAATATTAGCCTCTCAATTTAATTCTGGGCCTTTTTTGACTGCCTTTGACAATTATTTATAGAAAGAGTAACACAAACTTAATCTTCGAAATAATTTCCCTCACTATCTATACATTTTCGCCAACTTTCAGCAACTGTCAAATCGCTGATCGAGAAAAAAACTTGGTGGTTGATTGATGGTTTTGATATGATAAAGCCCTCGAGATTTTTTTCGACTTCCGCAAGAGATATTCCGCAAGGCTATTGTAATTCCAAGGGGCCAAGTCCGGAGAATTCGCCGAGAGCGATAAGATCTTCCAGTCCAACGTGATGATCGATTCCAGGTCCTTTCTGCTGTTTGTGGCCGTGCGTTGTGTTGAAGCAAAATGTCTTCCCTTTCTCCCTTGCTAGTATAATCACTTGTTGCTGATAACAGTCAGCCATGACCATGTGATTAGATTGGAGCAACTCAAGAGTCCAGGACGCCCAGCTGATCCCACTATTCACACAGCAACACCTTTTTGGCGTGGATTTTTAATTTTACAGGACTGGTTGATGACTCATCAGGATTAATATACCCTTTGTTACAGCAGAATATTATACATGAAGTCATTTTTCTTAAATCTGGAGAGCAATGACACAGTTATATCAAAATGTCTATTGTTTCAGTAGTCAGTCTCAGTTAACTCTCAAAATGTCGCAGAAACTGTGAATTCATATGGTACCCAACCACTTTTGCTTTGATTTGTTATTACGGTAGTTTTTCCGGTGTTATTACAAATTCCTACCCTAGCTCTAGAATATGTGTACAACAAGGATTTTCTTCCAGCAGTGCTTCTAATTCTTCATTCTTCCCGTTTTTAGCTATCCCGAACGTTCTTCATATACGAGTGAAAATTTCCAGTTCAGAATTGCTGGAACTGCTTATCAGTTCTGTACAAAACAGCATTATTTTCCAAAGCCGCATAAATCTTATCCTGAGCTTCCAAAGCTTATTTTCAATTGAAAAAGCGAAAAGAAGGTTGTTCCTCAAATGTTACATTTCGAACGACATCTCGTCTACAATTGATTTTTCAGGTTATATTAATACTAGGGTCGTATATGGTACCTTATTTTGAAGCTAAAAGATGGCGCGGAAAAAAATCTGATTCGAATCTGCTGCAAATACATACCTATATAATCCAGTTTCTCTGGGATACTTCATAAATCCTCTAACTTTATCCAGGGCTCTTTCAGCCTTCTTTTGTTCAAGACTATCACCCAAAGTATCTTCAATATCCTGGATCTTTGGTTCGTTTGGTTGAGGTGTTGGTTGGATAGCTGCTTGTTCAATAGCTGTAACATCAAAAAATTGATTGTTTTGTAAAGAATACATTATTTCTTGAATGCATACCTTTTTGTTTAAGCGCTCTCTGGTATTCGAACGGAAATACTTTTACAAATTCTTTGAGACGTGAATCAAATTCCTAGAAACGCGGTATAAGGTTTACTAAACATTTAGAAGTTATAAATGGAAATAGCTGATACCTTGATCAGTTGTTCTGCAATTATACTGCCCGTTAATTCCCTGAATTCAACAAGTAACTTTTTGACCAAAACCACATCTTCTTTGTCTTCTAACTTGCATAATTCTACCATTTCCATATTACATTTTGTGGAAAATTTGCCGTCGATATCCCAAACATAAGCTATACCACCTGACATACCAGCAGCAAAGTTCCTACCCGTAAGACCTACACAAGGTTCATTAAGAATCCTCTTATGAGCCTTAAAAAAAGTTACTTACCCAAAATCAGTACAATTCCTCCAGTCATGTACTCGCATCCATGATCTCCCACACCCTCAACTACAGCGACAGCCCCAGAATTCCTTACTGCAAATCTTTCAGATGCTATACCTCTGAAAAAGGCTTTTCCAGATGTAGCTCCATAAAGGCAAACATTTCCAACAATTACATTGAGATGGGATTCAAACGGAGAAGATTTTGGTGGATATATCACAATAGAACCACCAGAAAGGCTTTTACCTAATGAAGAAGCATCAGTAAGACATTAGAAATAAGTTTAATGATAATAAAATAGAATGCTCTTACCAACATAGTCGTTGGCATCACCCTCTAAAGTGATATCAATGCCTTTAGCCAAAAATGCACCAAAGCTTTGTCCTGCTGATCCGGTAAGTGAAATTTTAATAGATTTTCCATCTGGTAGTCCGTCTTCAAAGTATTTCCTACAAGAAAGTGTTCTTAAGTTATGCATCTTGTTGGGAAAAAGTAATAACACATACAGAGAAATATGATAACTCAAAGTTGAAGCAAAAGCTCTGTCCTCGTTTGATATTTTCATTTGGATACCGACAGTGTCTTGATTTCCATCAATGACTGGTTTGGACAATTCAATTAGTTGATTATCTAATCTCTGTTCCAGTTGGAAGTCTTGAATATCGGATCCTGAACAGAAAAAACACAATGAAATTGCAATGTTGAGTTAATTTCATTTCATTACCTCCTTTAATGTTAACTCCAGGTCTCATGTGTAGGGCATTTTGTAGTATCAAGTTCAAATTGAGCATTTTAGCCTTAGTAGATCCAGTTTCAACCACTTTAAGCAGATCAGTTCGTCCTACAAGCTCTTGATAAGTTCTCACCTAAAAATGTATATTTATAACAATATTATTCTTATACAGTGTACTGTGTCATACTCCTAATTTGGCCATAATTTCTCGAATTTCCTCAGCCAACATAAACATATAATTAATGACGTGTTCTGGCTGTCCGGTAAATTTCTTTCTCAGTACTGGATCTTGAGTAGCAATACCAACAGGGCAGGTATTCAAGTGACACTTACGCATCATGGTACAACCCATAACGATTAGTGGTGCTGTACTGAAACCAATTTCGTCTGCTCCCAAAAGAGCAGCCACAACAACATCAAAACCTAAAATCGAATATATGTTGTCCTTCAATTTGAACTAATTACACATATTGCCTAAAAAAAGTGAACTTTTACTATAGAAATTGTGATATTTATGTTATTTAGTTATAACGGGAAGAATGCAATAATTGAAAAATTAGTATCGATGGTGCAATACCACATCGTCCGTCCCGTATAGTCTTATAGTCGTTCCAAATGGAATTGGAGAAAACTGTTCATGACATCAGTTGAGGAAAGTTCTGTTATGTGCTAAAAATCGAGTGTCCAAACTACTCTTGTCCTGAATTTACGACAAGGAATTCATGCTACATGATCAGAATACCATCGGATATTATTATCTAGACATTTTTTAGGTTTTGTTCTTAATAAACTTTATTCTTACAATTAATTGGAGTGCGATACCTAAGAAAGCTGCTAAAAATGAAAATTACCGGATTATCACTGGAACTTATTATTGGGCTTATTTTAAAGTTCTGACCCTTTTGTTGGACAACCCTTTAGAAGCTGATCATTGTTTTACTGCAAATGGAGGTTACTTTGAATAAACAAACGTCTCTATAAACATATCTCTTGCAGTTCTGGATGTCTAAAGCAAAAGTCAGGCTTTTTGTAGACTACCTTCATATTCACACAACTCTACCTGTTCTAATTTGTCCATCAGCTTGAAGTACAATTCTTGATCTCAAATTATTCAGTACCAAAACCTGATGAGTTTCAGCTATTCCCAACTCCCACGGTAATCCTGCGCTTTTTATACCAGTCCATGAACTTGCACCAGTTCCTCCATCATGGCCTGATACTACAATGTGTTCAGCCTAAACAGAAATGTATTTTTTTTAACTGGAGATATTCGTTACATTAATATAATGTTTACTTTTCCTTTTGCAACACCACTAGCTACTACTCCTACACCAACTTCAGAAACAAGTTTTACTGAAATTCTAGCCTGTGGGTTGGCACATTTCAAGTCGTATATTAACTCAGCCAAATCTTCTATGGAATAGATATCATGGTGAGGTGGAGGAGAAATAAGACCAACACCAGGAACAGAATGACGGGTTTTGGCAATGTCAGTGGACACTTTGTAACTAAAATAAAAATCAGGAACATAGCTTGGGTTTTTTTCCTAAATAAATAAATGTTTACCCAGGTAATTCACCTCCTTCCCCAGGTTTGGCTCCTTGTGCCATTTTGATTTGCAAATCATCAGCGTGAGCCAAATATGATGAAGTGACCCCAAAACGACCTGATGCAACCTGTTTAATTGCCGACCTCTTTAAGTTATCCAAATATCTAAAATAATAACAAATTTTAATATTATAATAACTTCAAAAAACAGTAAGTTTACTAGCCTTTCAGGATCTTCGCCTCCCTCACCAGTATTACTTTTAGCCCCTACTTTATTCATGGCAATAGCTAGGGTTTGATGGGCTTCTAAACTTATGGAACCAAAACTCATAGCTCCTGTAGCAAACCTAGAAATATTTTTGATAAAAACCAGTATTTAAACAAACAAATCAAAGTTGATCCAATAAAAGTTAAACTATGTATTTATTAATCGAAGTTTGCTTCCCTTTTTTCAAAATAATTCCCTTCTACCATCATCTTATAACACATTATGACTGCCCAAATTGGGTATGGTATATGAAAGTAATGCGTACCAGATCTGTAAATATGAAATCGGAATTTGCCCATAGTTGGCCCTAGCTGTCAATGTAGTTATCCTAAACTTGAAGAGATTTACCACTAAACACCAAATCACTTTTTTTTTTAACTGCTCGACGTCCGTTTCGTTGACCATGTTAGCATCATCAGGAGATGATTTAATCAGAATGTAGTTATCGTCAAACGGCGTCATTGGCCCCATTTCCTTGTTGACATCTGATAAATATTTTCAACTCAAAAAAATACAAGTTTCATACAACAGCTTAGTTTGTAATAGTGTTGAACATCTCAAATTTTGTGCCTGAAAAGTACGATTTGCGGACAGCATTGATTTTCTGTTAAATTGTTACCAGCATTGTTGAATGAGGATGACGCTCAAAGTTTACAACAACTCACGGATCAATTAAATGTGACACGAGGCGCCGTCTCTATACAGTTAAAAACCATGCGAAAAATCCAGAAGATGGAAAAATGTGTTCCACATGAACGGAATGAAAGACAGCAGGAAAATCAAAAAACCACTTGCGAAATGCTGCTTGTACATAAGAAAATCATTTCTCCATCGAATTATGACTGGCGATGAAAAGTGGATATATTTTGAGAATCCTAAGCGTAAACGATCATAGTAACTCCAGGCGAACCATTGACATCGACTGCAAGGCTAAATCGCTATGGACGGAAGGCAATGCTCTGTGTTTGGTGGAATCAGAAGGGTGTGATCTATTATGAGCTGCTAAAATCTGGCGAAACCGTTAATATTGAACGCTATCGACAACAAATGATGGATTTGAATCAAGCTTTGCGTGAAAAACTGGTCAAGAAAACGATTGAGGCGTTTAGTTGGAAAAAAGTTTGCATGCGGTTTACTCACAAAACATTGCTTTTGCATCGATGGGACACGCACTTGCTGAGCAGCGCTTCACTTCTTATGAAAATGGCTTGATGACAGGTTTGCCTCAAAAGAGCAACAGTTTTTTTGGCGTGGCATCCATAAATTGTCAGACAGGTGGAAAAAATGTATAGCTAGCGATGGGCAATACTTCGATTAAAATATTTTTTATCATTTTTATACAATAAATGTGTATTTTCTATACAAAGATTCCGGTTTAATATTTACGTACCTAGTATACTGGAAGAATTTTCGAAAAGAACTATTTTAATATTTAAAATTTAAATAAAAGTAATTTTCTATTGTTTAGTTGGCTAAGTTATATTGTATTTTATTATATGTTAATTTAATCATAGATTCAGTGTTTTGATAGATAAGCTGGTTATCTGAATAAACTTGTCTTGATCCCTTTTGATTTTAAGTGCAAAGCCTTCACATAAATAAGGCCTACTAACCGTTTTACGATTTCCGCAGCTGATTCAATTTCCTCCAACGGTAAAGCCTGATCCAATGTTCTTAATTCAAAGCGACCTCTTAACATACAATCTTTGACTGATTGCATTGTAGATTCCATGAACTTCTGGTATGCGTTTTTATTTTTATTGACAGCAGATTCCTAAACATTAAACCGTGTTTAAAAACTAATATATAATATACAGTAGACGACATTTGGAAACATCACAGATAAAATAGATCTAATGACTATGTTGTTCTCCGTCTTCTTATGGTGCTACAGTCCATCAGTGAGCCTTGATCTCTTTCAACCCTCGCCTCCATTCGATCTATCTCCAGCAACCTCTTGCCAGCCAGCAGCCCCTTACTAGTACTTTTTAAATAAAAATAATCAACTTTTATTTGCAAACATGAAGGTGTCTGATTTAAAACAGTTAATAATTAAAATTAGCACTGAATATACGCTTTTCTTTATTATTTCCTGAAAATGTTATAATTATAATTTTTTTGAATATAAAAGTTTTTGTAATTATTAATTTTCATGAAGTAAAATATTTATTTATTGAAGGCAAAAATGTTCTAGACTACCAAAAGCCGCTACGACCAACAAAATAGTCATAATGATCCAAAAATCGTTAAACGTGTACATCGAATCACAAAGAAAGTTTTTTTTCCCAACGATATCGACTAACGAGACAGAGTTTTTTATATTGGCAGTCACAGAACATTTCTTCTCCACTCAGTTTATTTACAAGATCTCGATCATTCGATTACCATTAATTTCAGTAGTTTCAACATCACTTGAACACACACAATGCATCCAAGAATATATGTAATCAAATCGGCTAACTTTCATTAAATTGGATTCGGATTTTATTTTGAATATGTAATGCGTGCGTTTTGATGCACCTAATATCATAGCAATATGTTTCCAAACTTTTATTAGCTACTGCAGATCTCTAACTTACCTGTAAGGCTGCAATACTAGCAGGTTCATTCAAATGTTTTTCACCACCAGCTCTCCAGTGGTAGTTGCCAGCGTCTCTTAAAATTAACGTATCACAACCCAATTGGTAAGCATTTCTGTGCCTTTCAAAAGCCTCACTAGCCAATGTTTCCAAAGTAATTCCACCTAAACAATGGTCAATTGCATATATAAAATATATCTAATTTTACAAAATTAGTTTAAATATTTTGAAATATACCACAACAATCCTTAGATATAACGATTGTTCCATAATTTTCGTTGTTTTTTATAAATAACCTCAACATATCTTTTACTTACCAATTCTGGATGGAGTCCCTCTAAAGCATTTATCAATGACATCTTCAGCTAACCCAACAGCTTCGAATATTTGGGCTCCTTTATATGACTGGAGAGTTGATATACCCATCTTTGCCATTACTTTACTGATACCAGTTTGCATAGCTTGAGCGTAATTTTGATAGATGACTTCATCGGTTAAATTAGTGTCCAGAATGCCCTGGTCTCTGAGACTGGAGGCTAATTCTAAAGCTAAATAAGGACAAATAGCATCAGCACCATATCCAAGTAAAACACAAATATGATGCACTTCTCTAGCTTCAGCGCTTTCCACTATTAGGGCGACTTTCATCCTTCTACGGGTTTCGATGAGATGATGATGAGTAGCACCTGCGACGTTATTTGTGATTCATTTGTAAAAAGAAAGAATATTCTGATAACGACTCACCAAGTGCTAGTAAACTGCTAATCGGAATTCTATCTGTTGAACTCAACCTATCTGACAAAATTATAATTTGATTTTTTCCAGCTGCTTCATCAGCTTCCTCACAAATCTCTTGAAGTTTCTTAATAAATCCTGCAAAATAAAAGGGTAACTATATACAGGCAATAATACTGCTTAGTAAATTTTAGGTTGAAAGATTTTCGTGCGAAAAAAGTTACGACTCTATTTTTTATTGAAACATCTAAGTGTTCAAAAGAAGTATAGAAAAAGGGAGCTAATGTTGAATTAACAAAAACATTTATAAAAATATTTTGTTTAAGTTTTTTAACTTTATTAAGCAAGTCTGATTGCTTTTTAGATCAGTCAAGGTGGGTTAAAAAAGTATTGGCCCACTTAATATGTCTTATACTATATAAAACCATTTCTTAATACCAAAAAAGTATTTTTACAGCCGTTTTTTTTAAAGTTTTATTTAAATAATTAAAACACTTTAAGATTTTGTTATCATTCCATTGGCATTAATTATTGTTTGTAGTCTTATTTGCATCGAAGAAACAAGATTCTGGGTTAGCTCAGGCCCAACTTTTTCCCACTTCGCAATCAATACATTTTTCGATGAATTTTTATTTTTTTTTCACTTTCAAGCCTAACCAATGCCGTAAATGTTCAACTGAATTAAATTCAGTGAATTTACATCGGGCGACAGAGGGGGTGTTTCTAATTGCCTAGGAACATTATACAACATCCATTCTTTTATTCTGTTAGCAGTATGTTTAGGACCGTTATTTTACTGGAAGATAACCGTATTCTTCATTATCATTGTATCATAATTTTTCCAGACCATTCCAAGGCATACAACCACAAACTAATATATTGCCACCTCTATGTTTCACAGTAGGTTTAACGTTTCTCTATTGAAATTCCATATTCGGTTTCCTCCAAACAATCCCCTGTCCATTTGTACCATCAATATTATACTTACTCTTATCTGAAAATATTACTTTTTTCCAAAAATCTATTGGTTTATTTAAATAAGTGTTTGCAAACTCAATCCTTTTTTGCGGTTGACCTCACTAGAAAAGTTTTTTTCTCTGAGCTCTACTGTAATAACTGCAACCATGTTTGATATTTCTTACAGTTTGAAGATTGAATGAGCATCGTATGTTGAAGTCATCTCTTCTGCTATATTAGAAACTGAAATGGTGTTTTTTTTTTCAAATTAAAGGATTTGTCGTTTTTCCCTTTCGGTGACTGCTGAAGTCTTGGTTAGTTTAGCGCAGAACTAGTTTGGTTAATTTTTTAATACGTTCCTAACCGAATTAAAAATCATTCCAAATCTATGACAGTTTACGATACGCTCAATCCATAATTTTCAAATTTATTTTATTTCTTTGTCTCAACTTTTTACTATCTCAAATTTTCTTGTCTCTAACAATGTTTACTGAAAATCAAAATATATTACCAAATGATAAGTTTGGTCTTGTAGAGTAATGTCTTGAGAATAAAGGGGAAAAAGCAGAGTGTGCGAATACTTTTTTGGTCCATATATGCGTATAACTAAATAAATATCGTTTTTAACACAAATATTTTTAAAATAACAACACTAAAACTTAATAAACGCCTTCCACACAGATATAGTAATTATACCTTCAACACCACTATCTACAGGGAATGTTATATCAATAACATGTGAGGTCCAGTCTCTATAGTTCACCTGTTTAAATACTTCCAGATCAGCTATTGATACAACAGGGTTTTTAAGCCAGAGTCGATGAACCTAAAGAAAACATAAGTTAAATTTGTAAGAAGTTTTTTGGTGCTAAATAATAATTTACTTGTTGCGCACTTGGTGCTAGAATGTTAGCTTCTGGCCCTATGGGACACTGTAAGGACATGACAACTTTTTCACGGAATGGATCAATTGGTGGATTGGTAACTTGAGCGAAGAGTTGTTTGAAATATTCGTAAACCAAAGGAGCAAAGTTGGAAAGACAAGCGAGGGGGGCATCATTGCCCATACTACCTAAAGCCTCCTTTCTAAAATGTATTCAATGTTGAAATGATGATTCTTGATACTCACAGTATTACTGAGTATATTGATACTCACTTATTGTTGATCATCGGTAGCAAAAGCATATGAATTGTTTCTGTAGAATAACCATAAAGTGGGAGTCTTTTGTCAGTCAAACCACTTGCTTCATACTTTGGTTTAGTTTGTCTTCCAGCGTCCAAATGAGATTTTCTTAATTCTTCCATTGAAATCTAGTTAAAATATATACATATGTGTTTAAACAGATAAATATTTATAAAGTAGCAAATCTGCAGTCTTTTAGCCTATAAACTGCTAGTTTCTCCAAACTCGAAATTTTAGTAGGGCTTCACCATCGCCGCAAATAACAATGAATAACAAAAGATTGATAATTAGATGCAGTTTTTTTAAATGTCCAGTATATGGAGAAATCCTTTTAATTTTTGTTATGCCATAGTGGATCATGACCCTTATTTCTTCAACATCAATGCTTGAAGAACGTCCAGAGCGATGCCGGTCTTCTAAGTCAAAATATCCGCTCCTGAATCGACTAAACCACTTAAACGCCGTGGCCTCCCAAACAGAACCCTCTCCGTAAACAGCACTAATCTTGTTTCTTATTTGGACAGCTTTCTTGACCTTTTGGAAATACATATTGTGGCGAAAATGCAAGTTAATCGACCAACATTTTTAGTTCAAGGCAAATTAAAGCGAATCTAAATATAAATGTTGTACGTACCACATAAATTAATAACATGTAAATAAACATTATTAATCCAACACATATGTTTTGTTTACAGGCGTTAAAAAAGCAACTATGGAAAAATTCTTCTAACTTTCCGGACAACTCGATATAACATTAATAAATATGTAATACTTTTAACTAGCAGTTTAGGTTTAAGAGATATTACAGATATACATTGACTAAAATATTGTTAATCATAAATCCACACCAGCATTATGTAAATATTTTGCAGAACATAATGTAACATTTTTATAATGAGTTTCCCATTGATATCAAATCGCATTAAACTCGCTCGATGTGCATTTCGTTAATCAAGTTAGCATCATTAGGAGATTGTTAAAACTCCTGATTATGTTAACTTGGTTAGTGAAGTAAGCGTCAAGTAAATTCAATGAGAGTTAGCGTAAGTGGAAAATTCACTTTTTACTTAACACCAAATGTTCTAAAATCAAAATTATCAAACAGAACATAATTTAAACAAAAAGAAAACGATGAGTACTTATTAAATATTTCACTCAATAATGCAAAATTTCAAACTAAAATAAATAGAAATAGCACACTTTTTTAGCAGTCGACTCACCATCTATGTTGTCCAAGGAAATTTAATAAAAGAAAACAGAAAAATTTGTATTAGTATAATAGAAGTATTCCAAGTTCATCATTGCCCAATAAATTGGAACCACTTTGAGTGTTTAATCTATAATAAATGTATATATATATATATATATATATATATATATATATATATATATATATATATATATATATATATAAATAATCGTATATAAATAATTGTTTTCCGTGTTTCATTAACATTGGACAATATCATCAATGTTTTGAGTTCTAAATTTATTTATTTATCTGAAGATCATGAAGACAATATTTCGAGGGGTTTCATCAGAAAAAAAAACTGGGTTTTCAAACTATTTTAGGTGTTGTTAAGTACATTCTTTGACTTGTAGCACTGCAGTGTTATGTTTTTTTATATTGGCCCAAGTATATGCCAAGTACCTGCTTTAGCAACTTCTACCAAGTGGTTTCAAATCTTTGAGTTTCAATGTTAATGTATATTTACCTGTTCTTTAAGCCAAACAGAATGAGGCCTTGACCGAGCAATCTGCTGCTTCAACTCAACATCTTGAATAACAGATTTTTCAACAGTGTCAACCAACAACATTCTTCCCGGTTTCAATCGACTTTTCAAAATAACATTAGCTGGATCGACATCATACACACCAACCTACATGATAATTTTGATTGTGTGTCTTTTATTTAGATAAATTTGATTCTATCTACCTCGCTGGCCATAATCATCATATTGTCCTTTGTGATATAAAATCGGGAAGGTCTAAGTCCATTTCTGTCCAATATTGCTCCGATAAATCGTCCATCGGTGAATGAAATTAATGCTGGACCATCCCATGGTTCCATTGTACAAGCAGCCCAGTGATAATAGTTTCGTTTTTCCTCAGACATAGTTGGATCATTTTGCCAAGCTTCTGGAACCATAGTCATAACAGCCTGATGCAAAATAAGCTTATATTTACATGCTCATGATGTTTCTAGTCGTTACAATACCTCAGGTAGCGTTCTTTGGCCAGCGCGAACCAAAAATTCAAGCACACAATCAGCAGAACCACTGTCTGACAAATTTGGTTCCACAACAGGATAGAGACTCTTTAGTTTATTACCAAATAGTTCGTTCTTCATTACACCCTCTCTAGCTTTCATACAGTTAACATTTCCACGTAAAGTGTTGATTTCGCCATTATGAGCCAGCATTCTGCAAGAAGAAAAACAGTTATAATTTGGACGAATTGATCGTTGATTGATGCTTTCATACCTTAATGGATGAGCCCTTTCCCAGCTAGGGAATGTGTTCGTACTAAACCTGGTATGCACTAAAGCTAGATAGGTATCGTAAAGTGGATCAGAAAGATCTGGGAAATATGTCCAGAGCTGATCCGATGTCAATTGACCTTTATATACCACAGTTCTTCTGCTCAAAGAGCAAATGTAAAACCTCTTTCCTGGAGCAGGAATTTCGTGGCTGGCCCTTTTTCGCAGAACAAAGAATTTTCTGTCTACCTCCTCTTCGGGGATTTTGTCAAATGCAGTTTTAAAAGCAACAAATACCTAAGAAAATTACGATTAAAATTGTACAGTTTTAATTGGTTGGTTATACGAACCTGTCTCATGAAAGGTTCTGAGTTCTTGGCCACTGCCCCTATGGAGGAATTGTTGGTTGGTACGGAACGCCAAGCCAACACGGACAAATCCAATTCCTGGACGAAATGGCAAATATAAATATCAAGTTATTAATACAGTGCTGTGAAAAAATATTAACTCAAAGACATTTTTTGAAATTGATTTTTATTAAGATAAATAATTATATTCACAAGTAGTATAGATAAAAGTAAAATTGGTATGGTGTTATTTTTGCTAATTAAATTAAAGAAATATAATTCCTCTTTTGTTTGTTATATGTATCCACGAGTCTGTTATTAGCCTTTACAGTATTTATAAACGAATTAAAAAATTGTGATCACTTCTTGTATTCGCGGCTGAAAATTTCTTTATTCGCGTATCCAAAACTAATGATACACATTATATTTTTAGAATAATATTTTTCAGTTACCTTTCAAAACAAACAAGTATCAAATTATTTATAAACACACATTTTAAAGAATCTGGTGATGAACATACGGATGAAGGATTTCAAGTATAGGAAGATTCAATGGGTTCAAGCAGCGACAATCACTGCATAACATCAAAATTGTTGGAGAAGCTGCATCTACAGCAGCAGTAACATATCCATAAGAATTTTCGGAGATAATTGCTGATATGCAGATGAATGAGACGAATGAGATGAATTGCAGACGAAATTACTCTGTTTTGGAAAAGTAATGCCAAACAAAATTTTTATATCCAGTGAAAAGCCAAGTGAAAAGCCCGCCTCTGGTTTTAAGTTTATTTTAGTTCAGTTTATTTGTGACTCTGAAAAATTGGAAAAATGAATCGAACAAGGAGTTTAACTGAATACGAGGTGGTGCGAGCATCAGTTTTATTGGACGAGGAATATTGTCAGAGTTATGTTGCCAATTTGTTAGGCAAACATCGTTCCACAATAAGTCGTATGGTAGGACGTTTTACTGAAGTAGGAAGTTACTCTAGGAAGCCAGGGCAAGGACGAAAACGATGCACTAACGACCGAGTTGAACGTTTTCTTAGACAATATGCTTTGAGAAACAGGACTGCCACTAGTTCTATGATGAGAAATGAACTCGAAACTACCCTCAATGTCACAATTCCTTCTAGAACAGTTAGAAGACGGTTAAATGAAGCTGGTCTAGGCAGTAGGAGACCAGCCACTGCGCCTTTGCTTACTAGAGAGAACAGAGTTGCCAGGTTACATTTTGCTCGAAATCATCAAAATTGGTCTGTGGATGATTGGAAACAATTTTTCTTCACTGATGAAACTAGGGTTTGCTACTTGCAATATCTCTGCAAGGATTTCATTTGGCGGTGGTTCTGTTATGTTCTAGGGTGGCATCTGCTTTGATGCTCGTACAGAACTAGTTCCAGGTACTCGATTATCTTAATCAAATTGGTATACCAATTATGCCATGGCCACCAAAAAGCCCGGATCTGATTCCGATCGAACATCTATGGGATTACCTCAAAAGAAATGCAAAACGTCATATACCTGTACCTAGAAATCTGAGGGAACTTGAAAATGCAGTTATCACAGAATGGGAACAAATTCCTCAAGATTTTATCCAATATTTAATTAGACGCATGCCTAGACACATAAATGCTGTAATCCGAAGTAGAGGAGGCAACACACGCTACTAGTGTCCTAGTTAAACCATTAATTTCTTTCTTTCATCATTTCATTATTTCAACGATTTTGTTATTAGATCTTAAGATTAATTTAAATTTACATCTTATACAGACATATTGTAGCTAATTCACTTTTGAAGTATCCGAAAATGTTTTTTTTTAATTTTTAATGCAATCAATGTCCATAAAAAATGATTAAAATTAATTAAATATAGCGATTTGTATGATTTATTATGTTGTTGCGGTAATTTTCCAGGGGTGTATGAAGGTGATATTTTTGCCTCCTAACACGATGGCCTCTTACTCCAGCCTCATAGCCCTCATACTCCAGCCATCATACTAGAATGTTATGCAATGTTGGATGAATTTTGACATAGCAAAGTGCATTGTTAAAATAATTATTGCAAGAGCTGAAACCATACACATTGAAATGATGCTGGACAAATCTGTGGCCTGATCTAACTGTCGGTTATGATACAGAATCCGTCCAAATTCAAACATTAACTGAAAACAGTGTTCAAGTTGCGAATGGCATAGGACGAGAATGGTTCCGAAAAGATAGAATCAAGTAACATTCAAACATTACTGGAATCGCGGGAGAAAGATTTGACGAAAACCGACTTGGAGGAAATGTTTAATCCCCATTCCATTGAAGAGGAAGACTCAACGAGCGCTGAAAAGGTGACATTAAACTTAAACAAAAGGAGACAAAAAAACCTGAGTGGAGGTTTACGAATGGCAAATGAGCTTTGCGATTTCTTCATAAAAATTGATCCGTCTGTGGAAAGAAGTCTCGTTTTTAAAAGGCAAATTGTTAATGCCAAATATCAGTCGGAATTGAAAGGGCATTTTGAAAGCGCAAAATAAGAAAAAAATACTAAATTCTATAAACTATTGCCTAAGCCTGATAATAATTATTAACACTGTTAAAAATCGTTCTTTAAATTGCTTTTATTATATATGTTTTCTTTTTATTTTGTAACCTTGGAACATATCCCCTATAATCCCGTACAAATTACCTTTCCATATTCACGGATTCTGTATTCGCAGCATAATTACGGAACGTATCCCCCGCGAAACTCAACCTTCTAAAATTGCCTATGACACAATTAATACAATTAATATTTTGTTGCCTTTATAATGTCCTTTTAGAGACCTTTTAGGTACAGTGTTTAGTGGGTTATTTAAAATTGTTAAGTCCATGCTTTGGATATTCTTTCTTTGAGTTCCTTCACTAGTTAAATTTTCGGTCTCTGTGAGTTGTAAACATACTTGGCTAAAATTTCCCATACATTTTCAAGAGTATTAAGATTTGGATTTAATGGAGGCCAGGTCAAAACTTTGATCCCAAATTCTTGAAACCATTTTTTTGTTGTCCTCGCATTATGAACCGGGGCGTTGTCCTGTTGAAAAATTACATCATCGTCTTCTAAACACGTCATAAATGGCAAAAGGTAAATCCTCCAGCATTTTCTGGTATTGAACAGCATTAATGCTTTCAGAAACAAAAGCAATTTCAGATATAAATCAAATTTCAGATTTTAAATCAGATTTCAATCAAATTTTGAATGCACTTCCATAAATCGTGCCAGTAATAATTAAAACCATTTGGTCCATCTAGATCAATTTTTTTTCGTTATAAAAAATTACGACTACATTTCGCTGTTTTGAATATATTCTTCAGCAAACTTTAACTTCTACTTTTAATACCTCTACTTTAATACCTAATGATTCTTCTTAAACTCATCATTTTTTATATTTTAACCACCTGGTTTCAGCAAAATTTGTGCAGATAAATCTTCTGCTTTTTGAGATATTCGCGCAAAATAGCCCGGTTCATCGTTACCGGAAAATTACTGAGCCCGTCCAGATCTCTTAATTTTTCCAAAATTTTCACCGTACCCTGAAGGTGTTGTATTTCTTTAGCAATGTGTCTCTGTGTCTTTTCCGGCGCTTTTTAAAACCATAACCCTTTACTGCTCAATTTGAGTTAATTGTTTTTCTCTGGCCATCATCACAAATTAAAAAAAAACTTTACAAAACACTATCAAGCTGAAGTGATTCACGCTTTATAAATAGTAATACTGCACAATGAGGTCGCAACAAGCAAAATTATTGAATTGGTCAAGGAATTAATCCCTTTGAGTTTATATTTTATTCTCAAAATACAAAACGAGCCCATAGTTTGTTATTATTTAATTATCAGGTGTTGTGGTTAGTAGTTCTTAATGTTTTCTTAAAAAAAAAACACGTTTAATTTGGGAGAAAGGTAAACAATGGTCTATTCAGAGTATGCGCCGTCGCTAGCTGCATATTTTCCCCATCTCTTTGGCAATTTGTGGATGCCCTCCCAGAAAAACCGTACATCTTTTGAGGTGGCCCAGCCATCAAACCATTTTCGACATCTGCGTAATTGTTGAAGTGTTTCATGAAAAGTGCGTGAGACATCGCTGAAAATTAGTGGTAGTCGAAAGGGGCCAAGTTTGATTAGTACAGCGGGTGGGACAAGAGTTCCCAGCCAAATGCGGAAATGGTATCTCTAACCGTTTTCGCTGTGTGTGATGGGGCCTTGTCGTTCTGCAAAATCATTTTTCCATATCTTGTAGCCTATTCTGTTCATTTTTCGATCAATGCATGGTTAAAATTGATCCGTTGTATTAACTGTTTCACCTGGTTTCAGAAGCTCATGGTACCCGATACCCCTCTTATCCCACTAAATGCCAGGATTGTGTTCCATCCAAAGCGATTCGGTCTTGTGGTCGATGTTGGTGGTAGTTCTGATTCGCATGATTTCCTGCGTTTTGGGTTCTCGAAATATATCAATTTTTCATCTCCAGTCACGATTCGATACAAAAAAGTATTTCTTTCATGCCGAGAAGCTGATGTGGTCGCATTTTCATGCCTTGTGGATTTTTCCCATGGCATGCAGACGATCGCAAATGGTTCGGTGACCAACATTTAACCCCTCTACCATTTGTTGTTAAGTTTGTATATCATCTTCCAACAATGTTCAAATTCTTTCTATATTATTTCCAATATGATAACGACCTTAGACATACATGACATAGTCAACATAACCGTGGAGTGGCTCTTGTATATGCATCTAGAAAGTTGGTCACATCACCTCAGTCACCGGACCTTAATTCTATAGAAAATATATGGCACATTCTACACATCCGTGAAGTCACAATTAAGAGCAAGGAGCATCAAAAAGAAGTAATTTAGGACGCATGGGCAGTTTACCCACAGATATTCCAAAAGAAATAGTCGAATCATGCCTAGACGTTTGGAATTGTCATTCATAAATACAAAATATTAAATAAATTAGGCGCCAATGGTACTGGTACTTGGCGTTGTACAAATATATTTTTTTGCGGTTTTAGACCGTATTATTAAAGATAATATTTGTTTAAATACTTACTTAAATTTCTTGTTATATTAACATTTTTTTAAAATTTTGCCATGACGTAATAGACCCTTAAAAATTAGGGTGTGCAAATATTTTTTTGCTTGCTGCATATGGTTCGTCGAGCACTATGATTACAGTACTTTTCATGTTTAATATTGCGTAATATATAAAAAAATACTATAAAACTTGTATGTACAGGTCATGGATTATGGTGGTCCAAAAACATACTGCGCATAGATAGGTCAATTAACAAAACCAAAATGCGTCAAAGGTCTGTCCAAAAGTTTCCAGTTCGTGGTCTGACCCGATAAACATTTCCAATTTGGGACCAAGCAGACGATAAATGTTATTTTTAGACTTAATCTAAGTTCAACTTTTACTGAATTAACCTCTAATTCAGATTATTTTGCGATATCACAAGTTTCGATAACAATGCGTAAAATTTGTATGTGTTTGTAAACAGATTCTGACCTCTGCCAAGGCTGCAAACTTGTTTTCCGACTCCTGGTGATGCAGCTTATCCAAGAAAAAGATTCCAGTGGCGTATTGCCCAAATGGGGGTAATTGAATATTGTGTTCATCTCTGCAAAAAAAAAAACAAACATTAGGATCAATATTAAAAACTAATCTGAAAAATGTATGACAAACCTTAGATTATGACAAAGCAAAAAAAAATCAAACCAGACGTGGTTTAAATTTTGACAAATAATAAAGATTCACATAAATATTAAATTTGAGATATTTGCTTTATCAAAGTGCTTATAAACGTTAAGTCATTAGAGATTTATCTTTTAAGACATTTATTAGCGATCAATCAAGATTTTAAAATAAAAATTTTCTATTAAGAAAATATTGAACCATTTTGTTATTTCTTGATGAATTTGAAAATAATTTTGTTTTAAATTTTTAAATCAAATAATTTTGTTTTAAATTTTTAAATCAAATAATTTTGTTTTAAAATTTAACTTAGAAACATATTTTACATACATAAATACATATATACATGCATACACAGTATGTCGGAGAAATAACGGAATTTTTTAAATTTAAAGACAACTACTAGCGCCATCTATTGCACAATATATAATCTGAAAGCTGTATATCTCCTTATAAAACGAGATCGCCATTATTAGAATCAATCAATGGATTGTTAAGTTATAGGTCTTTGAGTGACATAGGTTAAGGTATAGGTCTTTAAGTGACAATACCTTTTGTCAACTCGTCACAAAAACACAATGGAATACAGAGCTAATATTTAATTGTTTCAAGCTCGGTAAATATTTTAACAGAAACATTTTAAATAATGAAAAAAGTTTTTGGTGATGATGGCTTACGCCGTATACGTGTGTTCGAGTGGTATAAGTAATTTCAAGACGGTCGTGATACTTTGCAAGGCAACCCAAAGCCAGGCCGGCTAAAAACAAAAATCGCGATGAATTGGTGGAAAAAGTCCGAGCGTTTGTGGAAAAGAATCGTTCGAGTGAGGACCGAATATCGAGCGCTGGGAAGTTGGTTCTTGTTGCACGATAATGCACCATCTCATAGGACTGTCGGTGTTCGTGAATTTTTGGCGAAAAAACAACTCTGTGTTTGATTCACCGAAATAACTCACACCTGATTTATTTCTGTGTGACTATTTCCTATTCCCGAAAGTCAAACTGGCCATGAATTGAACGTTTTATGACAGTGTTACATAAGTCCAAGAAGCAGGGTTACCAGAGTGAAAATAGTATAGTGACTTATCTTTCACAGAAATAGTGACATAATAATGACTTTATCGTCTAAATAATGACATTTTCCCAACCAATTTAGGAACTTTTGTGAAAGCTAGTCGTATTTTTTTCTCACCATTTCAGAGCCCATTTGCAGTATTTCCATGAGATTTTTGTAGGATATGGGAAGTAAATGGGTATGGGAATGGTAAAAGGACAAGACAAATGCTACAATAAAAGGATAAGAGTATTTATTAAGATTAAAGTAATTTGTACTATTATTATTATATTACTTATATATTATTATTATTATTATATTATTATTCGTACTATTATGGTCTGCATTCTATATACTGAACTTAAAAAATAAAATCACATTAAAAATTTTACCTAGCTTTCAAAGCTAAGCTTTGGAAAACAGCACAATTTCAAGTCATCAATTCCTAAAATTAAGGCAGAGGGGCCGGGTCAGGGTCATCAGGGTCTTCGGGGCCCTTTTTTCTCTTGCCGGTGTGGTTTTAAAATAACTTCTGAAGTAAAGTTGATTTTCTCTTTACTTTCTTCTGCAGTGGCGCACTTTCCTTGTAGTACTTCTCAGCTCTCCCTCTCATAGCCTTCATCCTTTTATTTTGGCGCGATATTTAAACCGCTTAGTAAAAGGATCCGAAATAGAACTGAACATTAATGTCTCGGAACACGATAAAAAGTGAATTAAATGGCGGAAAAATAGGAAAATCGCACTGCTTAGAGAAAAGAAAAAGCTTTTTTACAAAAACTAAAGATTCTTATGCCACAAAACTTTGCATAACGAAAAATTGTACTTAAAAGTGACTTTTTTCTTTTTCCTTTAAGTTCGTCATTTTAGTGATACCATATGAAATAAAATTTATTTTACACATTAACCATAGATTTATAACAATCTAAGACCAAACTAGATCTCGCACACCATATATTTATTGAAAGTGATTCCGCGCAGGACAAATTTGTCCCCTACCTACGCGAGTTTACCGTAGTAAGCCAGTCGAGGTACAAATTTGTCCCCTATTCTAGCCACTTCTGAGCTCTGAAATAGTGACTATAGTGACCAAATTTCGAAAATAGTAGGAAAAGTGACACGATTTTTTAAATAATGATCAATAGTGACTCACTGGCTTCATTGCCAAGAAGCTGTGATGTGGGTAACTGACGCGATTCCGAAAAACGACCCAGCGATGTATTGATGTGAAAGAGATGAATTTTGAATAAAAATAAATAATTTAACTCATTGTTTTATTTAAAAAGTTCCGTTATTTTTCCGACATACTGTATATGTATTAAGGATACTTGTAAGTAATGCCGTTTTTTTTTTAGTTTAAAAACATTGCCATCTACTGACAATAATTGAGCTTAATATATCATAACCTATATTCTAGTTACGTATGCTAATATTTAGGGTGCTTATTGTTGAATTTTGAAAAAAAATAGATGACCTAAATCTTTGATAAAGATGTGCTGTTGGCTGAAATTGAAGCTGACTACAAACAAACCAGCCAGGAATTAGTTACAAAGTTTAAAACTTCATGCTCCACAATACAACGGCGTTTAAAATAACTGAACAAAGCGCAAAGAGAGAAATAAGGGTGCCATATCAACTTTCAGTTTAAAAGAAAATTAGACATGTAACCATCTACAGTGCACTTTTGTCCAGGTTCAACAAAATGTTCTTGGAGACAAAAAAGTGGATTCTATATAGCAAGTAAGAAAAAAGAATTATTAACACCAAGGACCATTTCAAAACCTGCTATTCACTATAAAAAGTGTTACTGTCAAAATGTCGGAATTTTACAGAAATTGTTCACTATGGGGTTCTGGATCCTAATTAAAACATACCTGCTGAATATTATTTATCTTGCTAAATCGACTAAACACGGCTTTGATTAAAAAACGTCTGGACTTACTGGTCGAAAAGGTGTTATTCTGCACCATGACGACATAAGATCTTATAGTGCCAGAATCACCCATGAAAAAAATTAGTTATGCTGGAAAGTACTTTCCGCCTTTTCAGATCTATGGAACATTTTCTTTGTGAAAAAAATTTCCCACATCGACAGTTATCAAAACTACACTGGAAGAATATTTCACTTTTAAATCAGCGTCATTATAAAAAAAAGGGAATAGAACGATTGTCGGAGAGATGGGCGAAAATTGTCAATAACGATGGAGATTATATTTTAGATTAAAACTACAAGTTGTCCTAAAAGAAAGTTTCTTTTTGATATAGCAATATAAATTAAAGAGAGACGTCCGTCAGAAAAACCTTTATTAATTATTGAAATAAACATTTTAGGAAATTAATTAAAAAAAATAATGTCATCCAAATGTAAACTTTCACGTTCACGGCACTCATATAAACGGACAGCAAAATTCCTTAGGACGGCTCGGCACATAATTTCTGAAATGGCTGCCATTTCGTGTCGGATATTTTCTTTTAACTGCTTCAAAGCACCCGGTTTATTGACGTAAACCTTCGATTTTAGATAGCCCCCACAAGAAAAGCTCCTACGGCTCAGTGGAGTACTACGTGCAGTTCAGGTACTAAAAAATTGTCCAACATTTCCACATAACGCTCTGAATTGATGGTAACTGCGCGTCTCCTGCCGCCATAAAAAATATATTGCCTGATTATTCTTAGCGCTGACACTGCGGCCCATACAGTATGTCCACACTTGTTCAACTTATCCGGTCAACATGCGTTTCAACGTGCCTTTCAACTTGCCACTCTGTGTGCGTTAGCGCATGTATTCTACCTTAGAATAAGCGGCTTACCTCCTTCCTGTCCACATGTTTGTCTTAGTTTCATTCGACATTTCTGACGAGTTCAGTAAAGACGATTTTTTAAAAACGTTAAAAACATTTTATTTTGTAAGTACCTACGGTTAACTGTGTAATTTCAGTATCATGAATATAATCTCATATTGTCATGTTAGACGGTATGAGTGCTACTGTGCTGGTGTTGATAAGAGCACGAAAAAGAAGAGAAAAATATAGAAAATCTATGTTGACAAAAGCATATTTAGAATAATTACTATAATTTACTACAGGAAAATATACACTAAAAAACATTCCTTATACACTCAATTTACAATTTTATTACTTTCAAAATTATATATGTATTTATTTTTGTTCTTAAATATACAGTGGGGGACACAAGTATTGCCACACTATGTATTCACATGAAAATGATATTATTCTCTTTAAAATATAAATACAAGCAACTTCATATTATATTTTTTATATATTACATACCCATCCATTTTTTAAATAAATTAAAACTTTTTAAACAGAATAAAAAAAATATACAGAAATTAGATTCAACCTTTTAGAATAGGTGGACAAAAGTATTGGCACAATATATAAAAAATATGTTTATAAAAAATAATATTTCGTAGGGCCTCCTTTTCTTTTTATGATTTCAGTAACTCTTCTCCTTATTGAATGAACTAGATTTTGAATATAATTAGGTCCGATATTCCATTCTTGGAGTAGTATTTCTTTAAGTTGTTGTTTACTTGAAAAGTGATGTTTTCTAATCGGTTTGCCTAATTCGCTACAAAGATTCTCAATAGGGTTGATGTCAAGAGACTCTGGAGAGGTATTTAAAGAATGTAGTACGTTATAGACTATCCACTGTTTCACTATATATGCTGTATGCTTTGGATCATTATCTTGTTGGAAATAATAATCCTCCATTAGCTTTTAATTTTTCGGTACTGTTTTTTAAGTTTTCTTTTAAAATGTTTAAATATACATCTTTTGTCCATCGATAAATACTACATTGCCAACTCCCCCTGATGCCATACACCCCCACAGTAAGACACTGCCACCATCGTGTTTAACAGTTTGATGCAAATATTCCAACTCTCTACTATAACTTCAATTCCGTTTTCAGCTTTCTCCGTACATGTACTGTGCTATATGACTGAAATTCTAATCTAAAAACAGGGCCTTATCCCAAAACGCATTATTGCAATTAAAATGTGCATTTGCAAAATCCAGACGCTTTTTTTCGCTTCACTTTGTTAATATGCAGTTTTTTTCTGGCGACTAGGCAACATACTTATACGTTATATATAATAACATGCTTATTATTTTTCTTCTGCTAACATGAAAGCAATTTCAGAAGCTGAAGTATGAGGTTTTTTTTAATTTCGTTATTTTTTTCACTACTTTTCTTTATTCTCTCTCCGACAGTTTTGACGGGCGTCCGATTCTCAGTCTATTTTTAAAATTGTCAGTATTTTCTAATCTATTTATGATACTACGTATAGTAAAATGGATTTTCTTCACCACTAAGGCAATTTCAGAAAATGATTTACCCTCCTTTTTTAAATATACAATTTTTTTTTATATTTCAGTTTTTCTTTACGACCCATTTCAAAAATTTAAAGGCTAAACAGCAACTAAACCACAATGAAAATAATAGCTTAGAATTTCTCATCGGTACAGTCAACATCTTCAAAAATGTTATGATTTCTTTGCATTTTTGTACTCTATCTAAATAACAAATGTTAAGTGTGCCAATACTTTTGTCTACTTATTCTGAAAGATTACATCTAATTTCTGTATATTTTCTTGTTCTGTTTATGTTATGTAATACATAAAAAATATAATATGAAGTTACATGTGGTTATATTTGAGAGAAAATAATACCATTTTCATATTAACTATCTGATGTGCCAATAATTTTGTCCCCACTCTATAATTTTTTTTTTATTTAATAAAATTAAACTACTTTACTTTAAACTCGAAGAGATTAACCACTAAACACCAAATCACTTTCTGAAAACTTCTCGACCCACGTTTCGCTAACCATTTTAGCATCATCAGGAGATGATTTAATCTGTTATGAAAAATGGTCAAGTCAAGCCATTTCTGTTTTGCAAAATTAGTTATTTTGTCACATATTTTGGAGGATTCTAAAATATTAACTAAGTAGTGTACTTACGATAAAGATTTAGTTCAGCTGAACGTGCAGTAATCGTAGATCAATTCTTCTATTGGAACCCTCGGTGTGAAACACTAAACTCGAAGAGATTTACCACTAAACTAAAAAGTAATTTGGTGTTTAGTGGTAAATCTCTTCGAATTTAGTGTTTCACATCAAAGGTTCCAATAATAGAATTGATCTACACTACTTTAAATTAAATTTGTAAACTATTGCAGATTACATCAAGAAGTTGAAAGCGAAAGCGCAAAATACCTAACCTGGGTGGGAGTCGGTGCGCTACCTCTTCATGCGTCTGTTCGTGCGCCATCACTTTTCACGTACGTCCTTGCATGCCTCTCGTTCAACAACGCATGCATCTAATCTTTCAACAGATGTATAAAGTTGAACAGGTGTGGACATACCTATACAGTGACTTTAGGCGAACGTCGGGGTTTTTGATGTTTGTGTTTCTGGTTCGTTGTACTCCAGTAACGACAGTTCTGCTTATTTACATGATCAATGAGATGAAAATCAACCTCATCCGAAAAAAAATATGTTGAATGTTGCAAAACGCCCAATTACCTGATTAACTAATTGAAGCCTCTGGCCGGCATCTTGGGGATTTAACTCTTACACCAGTTAAGTTTTGGATGGGTGCAGTTTTAAATCAATGCGCGGAATGCGGTGCAATGATGAACAAAGCACATTTACAACATGCGTTTGCTTA
Source organism: Cosmopolites sordidus (assembly GCA_031761425.1). Classification (NCBI taxonomy): domain Eukaryota; kingdom Metazoa; phylum Arthropoda; class Insecta; order Coleoptera; family Curculionidae; genus Cosmopolites; species Cosmopolites sordidus. Next base: position 523,470 of record JARFXV010000019.1, read on the forward strand.
CGAACGAAAGTCAGGAATGGGCTGATTTACCCTTTCCACATTTACGTTTATCCATAGTTGAACTGGTTTCTTCAAAGTTCTTAACCCATTTGGTTATGAGGGAAACACTTGGCGTATCTTTAATGTTGCGCACACCACGATCACTGCAGAACTTTATCTGCCCTACAGTTGCCGAATCGTTTTTTGTAATAATTCTCGCACACACAACGCACGGTCTGCTCGCACGGTTTCTACGGTATCAAAAACGACATTACTCATGGATAGCCCTAATGTATAAAAAATTGATATTCTAAAATGTATGATTCCTAAATACTGTAATAAATATTACAATACTTATCATATTCTCTTTAAATATTTGAATTCGATAAACTTTTTAAAAACTCAATGGAGCCATTCCTCATTTCTATATTAAACTATGCAGAATTTTATACATCAGAAACAGTCCCATCTAAAAACACATGGAATCGTTTTTTTTGTAATTGCCTTCCATCCATATCAATATCAATTTTATTTTCTCAGTGTTTATCTGTTTAGCCATAATCGTAACGTACTTTATGTAAACATAGGTTATTTTATATTATCGAAACTATTTGCGACAATCGCAAATACATCGAAATCAATACAAACACTTAATATTTTTTAAGCACATTCACATTATTGGTATCTTTGATGAAAAATGTTTTTGAATTTTTTTGTTGTTATTGCTCATTGAGATCAAAGGCTTATTATCAATATATTTATACCCCATTCTTTCGTTAATATATGAAGCATTTTTAGTTTTGTACGATATATAGGATGTGTCATCAAAATCCGGACAGGAGACACTTTTTGAAACAAAATTTAATGAACATAAAATAAAGAATTATAACAAAATATTTTACCTGTCTTCAATATAATCCTAAAAGTTATCTAAATTCACAAAATTCTGCATTCACAATGTGTTGCCTGTGACCCTTTCAGTACCACTCCACACATGATAGTCCAATGGATTCCGATATGAACTATTAAGAGGCCATAACTCTTTTGACTATAATATGTCCACATTATCCCACGGCGAGTTTTGGACTAAAAGTCTTATCAGGTATGGCGGTTTATAATTCATATTTCTTTTAAGAGATTGCGCTGGAAACAAGGCGGCAATCTCTTATATCATTTTGTTGCTACGACAGTACAACACTTTCAACGGTATTGATGTTTAAAGGATTTCGGGTTAGTGTCATAAATAAAGAGCATTTGCAGCACGTACTCTTTATCTTGTTGAATCAAAAGAAAAACGCGAGTGAAAGCATTCATATACTTGTTTACGATGACAATGTCCCACCGCAAGACGCGTGTGGGCGTTGGTTTAGACGATTCAAAAGTGGTAATTTCGACTTGAAAAAAAAAATTGAAGATGTCGAGTTGCAAGCATTGTTGGAAGAAGACGATATGCAAACTCAACAACAATTGACACAGAGATTAAATGTTAGTTGCCCAACCATTTGTGATCATGCATTCCCATGCATGCCATGGGAAAGGTCCAGAAGGCAGGAAAATGAGTACCACATCAGCTGAATGACAGAGAGATAGAAAAGCGAAAAACGGTGTGCGAAGTTTTGGTTTCTCGGCATGAAAGAAATATTTTTTGAATCGGATCGTGACTGAAGACGAGAAAATCATGGATTGACCCAGAACAGCCATCAACATCCACCGCAAGACCGAATCGCTTTGAAAAGAAGACACTGCTGTGCATTTGGTGGTATCAGAATGGTGTCGTATACCATGAGCTTCTGAAACCAGGTGAAATAGATAATACCGTTCGCTACCATCAACAAATGATCCATTTAAACCATGCATTGATCGAAAAGCGACCAGAATGGGCTATAAGATACGGAAAAGTGATTTTACAGCAAGACAAAGTCACATCACACACAGTGAAAGCGGTCAAAGACACAATTTCTGCACTTGGCTGGGAATTCTTGCCTTACCCGCCGTACTCACCAGACTTGGTCCCTTCCGACTACTACTTGTTTTTATCGATGTGTCACACACTTTCCATGAAACACTTCATCAATTACGGAGATGTCAAAAAATGGCTTGATGACTGGACCACCGCAAAAGATGTATGTGTTTTCTGGGAGGGATCCACAAATTGCCAGAGAGATGGGAAAAATATGCAAATACGGCGCATACTTTGACCAAACCATTTTTTGCCTTTCTCCCAAATTAAAAGTGTTTTTTTAAGAAAAAAATTAAGAATTATTAACAGCCACACGACAAACAATTATTCGACGTCGTACACAAGACAACATTCATTTTTGCAATTGAAATTTAGATCCTTTGAAATGAGCTCATGAACTTTTCAGAGAACTCTCGGGGCCTTAACCGTTCTGGGTCTTAATCTTCTTTAAATGGTTCTCCTCTGCCGGGTTAGCGGAGCTTTCTTTGAACATTTTCGTTGCCATATTTCGCAAAAATGTCATAAATGGTAAATCGATCTAGGCTATCCGAAGAACTTAATTATTTCGGTTACCAAATATCTACCCCGAAGACCGTAAATTACCGCCGTTCTTCGATTATATTCCGCACTCAATTTTAAGTGAGTTCGGCTATTTTGAAGTGATACTCTTTTACTGCTTTGGCTTATGAGCAAAATAAAAGCAACCAAGCGTTAAGGAACAGTACGGCATGAAATTCAGAACGAAAATTGTCCGGGTTTTGATGACGCACGCAATATCTTAGATAATACTTCCAATAATTAATATTTGCTTCTTGTCATGCCAGAAAGGGTCATTTTTAGTTGTTATCTTAGTCTACGTGATAATAACATTTTAAAGCTAAAGTTAGATATTATTCGAAAGGTACTGTTGTGAAAGGTTTTATTGCGTTCTAAACGAGTAACGATCATTTCGAAAGACTGTTCTTCTATGGCGATTAAATAAAGAGCATGTGGCAATAACTATGACAATAGATACATTTTGGTAATCTTAAGATCTATATACGAAATTATCCATAAGCTCGTGCATTTTAAAAACGTTATAAGGAATTTTCCACCCGGACCAATTCGCACTGAATTCACACGACGTAAGTTTTGCTAACCAAATTAACCTCATCAGGAGACGATTAAACTTTAGTTTTAACATCAGAGGTTCGAAAATAAAGATTATCAAAAAGTTCGTAAAACACCTAATGCACATCTATCTATTTTATAACGAAAAGAAAATGATTTTCAGATTCCCAAATTTTCCAATTCTACTTCCGAACTAGATTTTGTTCTTTGATCCAAAAATCTCAAGGCGGTCTATTTCGATTACCATTTGAATGAACGAATAATGCTTTATTGTCTAACAGGCTACTGTCCAATTAAAGGACAATTCAAACCACAAATAGATATAACAAAAATAATTTGAACTTAACCTAACAATGGTACAAAAATATTTATATAAACATTAAAAATGAATTCTAAGATCATTACAAACATTCTTTCCAAAACACCGCACGAGCCTTCAGCACTCTCTCAAAAGCTGAGATATACTGAGTAAACGCACAGAAACGTTCCCGCCATTGTAATAACTAAGTCCAGTATATTGTTTTGTATATTAAATATGTGGTTATATTGGTGAATATCATAAAAATGCCTGAAAGTCGTGCAGTGCTCGCAGGAATTGATTAGATAATTGGTAGTTAACAGGGCTTTGATAATGTAAATTAAAATCCCCTAAGATTATAATTTTATAATTCATGATATAATTAAGAGATTCAAAGGTATCAAAATGATTTTCTATTGGTCAATATTTAATTTTGGAGGAATATAAACATAAAAAAATAAAAATTATGGTCTGACTTTGGTATTTTGCAACCAACAATGTCGATACTTGGGAACAACTCCTCCAAGTCGAGCTTCGACGGTTGTAAAGATGAATGCACGACAAGGAGAACTCCCCCGCCTCTTCCGACTCCGAGGGCATCCAGATCCCGATCCTTTCTGAAGACCATGTACCTGAACAGCTCAGCAATAAAAACAGATGGTCGCAGCCAGGTCTCCATCAGAGCAATAATGTGATAATTGTTGGATAGGACGAACTGGTAGAGATCCGCAGTTTTTATTCTTACGCTAGGCACGTTCTGATAAATAAAAGTAATGCTATGAATTGATGCTGGGTTACGCGTGTAAGACACTCAATTTAGTTTAAATAACATGTTGACTATTTGGATGGCTCACGAGGTACAATAAGTTGTTGGCCATTACGATAACCAATTTTAATATTACTCTCGCCAGTCTTTAAACGATGAACCAGTTCGTCTTTAAATAATTTGTAATGACGAATTTGGGCGTTAGTTTTATCAGACTGAACTGATATGTCGCGAAATATGACACCATTGGCTAGGTTTCTAACGTTCTTAAGAACAAACGTGGCAACATTGATTACCTTGAGCGTGCGCTTTTTCCCATATGAAAATTTACCTAGGCAATGTATTTTGATTTTGCTGGAATCAATCACAAGATCGCACGTGGTTAAAATGATGCTTTCCACAAGTATATCGCTCATAGATATAGCTTGAGAGTTGGAGTCATCTATGCCAAAAACGATAAAGTTTGATTTCCGTCTTTCGCGGTCAGATAGTCCATTTAGCAATTCTTCGGAGCTTGGAATCACGGACCCATGAGAATTATTGTTAGACTTTTTTAGAGAAAGTTAGAGAAAATAGCTAAATTGTTATTTAACAGTTCGATTTGATTCTCAAGAACATCGATGCTATTAGAGTTTTTAGATCAGTTAACTTTCTCAGAAGCGTCTGGATTGATTTAATATTAGGTCCAGCTTTAGACAGGATAGACGAAAATGTGCTTTTACCAAAATCAGGATTAGGGGCATTTATCCCGTCAGGAGTGAAGCTACGCCGGTTCGCTTTTGGAACAGGGAGGGACTGCGCTGGACTTCTCTCTACAGGCAACGCAATACCACATCTTATTTTGTAAGGACCCTTCGAAATCTGCCGCTGTTAGTTGGGCACAACTTGAATGGAACCAACCACCGCAGCAGTTGTGTTGATTAAGTGTTGTTCAGATTATTAAAGTACCCAAATATTTGAAAACAAAAAAAATGCAACATCATTCAAAACATATTTTATGACAGTGAAAGCTCCGATGACTTTTCTTAATTTTTTAAGCGACTCCTAGACCTGCAACTTGCTTGCCAACCATGTTGCCAACTTGTCAGCGTCTGGGTCATTTTGAAACCCTAATAAGTAGTAAAATAATTGGAAACTTAATTTAATAATAGTTTATACGACAACCACTTTTTATAAACTGATTGTGCTGGTAAGGTTGTGTGTGGCAAATTGCCAACATGGTTGGCAACCAAGTTGCAGGTCTAGGAGCCGCTTTTTAGAGAACACCAGGTCTTACGACCATCATTAAATAATCACAAATGGCCAATCCCTTAACGGACAAATATACACCTCTTCTCAAATGGGCGTGGAATAGTGTTTAACAAATAAATAAATATATTACACATTTTAGACTGAACTTCCTAGAATGAATAAATTGCATGCCGTCTAAAAGTAGCTTAGTTAGAAATCTGTTTAAAACTGACTACATATAAATATATATTTAATTACAAGTATTACCTCAAACAGCCTCAAGTCTCATTTATCTTGAATAAATAAAAATGACTATTGCACCGTGTTTTCAACTTGTATTTTATTTATAGGATTTCTAAGAAGCACTGCTTTTAGTTTTCTATTGGATACAGTGTAATTTCTGTACATAACGAATCTTATATAACCAAAAACTGCTTCCAAATACATGTCTGCACGCTACTCATAAATTGAAGAGCTGTTATCCGTGGGTGACATTCTTGTTATACTGTTTTAGCTGGGTCCACATTAATACAAATTTGCGTTGTGCGGGCTGTATGTATTGTATGTGGTGTGCCTGCGCGGCAATGTAGACGCCCTGAGACAAAGTCACACATAAATATTGTCGCCGCATAGCACGCACACGAACGCACAAGTTCACATACGAACGCACACGAACTATCTGTTGTCCACCAGATAATTCAAACAAATTGTTCCAGTAAATTCAACACACACGCAAAATTTTATTGGTGTGGTCCTAGCTTAAGGTATTTAAAAAGGTATAAGGTTTACGGTATAAGTACGGTACGGTGTCCAATCGACTTCATGCCAAGAAAATGTCAATCAGTAATTAAGAATAAGGGCCATGGTACAAGGATTTAAGCTTCGGTAATTGTATAGATTACACAGGCCAACAGTTGTTTTAGTGCAGGGCCGGGGTATTTGGAGGTGATTTCATACGAGTTTGATGCCCCGAATTCAAATATCGCATTAATTTTTGCCCAGGAGCTGAAATTTCTAAGATATAACATTTTAGCGAAATTTACGTTACACTATTTTAAGTTAAATCCATGGATCAAATAAAAAAACTAAACACGGAATTTTTATTATTATATTATTCAAATATTATTATATACAAAGATAGAGGAAAAAGTCATCGATGAAACCAACTAGTCACTGAACACTTCAAAAGTTTCTTTTCCGTGACATTCTTGAATATTTTGGAACAATCCCTTTTTAAACTCTAGCAGTAATCTGCCATCATGTGCATATCCCATCTTCCTTGGTAGCGGTCCTTCATAGTTTTAATATCCTTGTGAAATCTTTCACCTTGTTCCTCACTGGTGTCTCCTAAATTTTGAGGAAAACGGTCTAAGCGGCTGTGTAAATAGTACACTCTAATGCTCATGTTACACCCAAGAAATCTAAAACTGTTAAGCATCTTGTTTAATAGTTCAACATAGTTTCCAGTTTTGCGTTTGCCCAGAACATTTCCGACAACTGAAGAACATTTCCGCAACAAATGAAGTCCAGGCTTTTCGCTCAGCCTCATTCAGCGAATTTACGAAGACAAGATCCGTAAAGAGTTGCCTTATTAGTGGGCCGTCAGATATTCTTGCTTTATTTTTTTCTGTACTCAACTGAGGCATTTTTTCCCTATATAGGCAAAGCATAATCCATTCTTATCAAGAGCCTTTACAAACTGCTTCAGTAGGCCCAGCTTAATAAGCAGGGGAGGGAAGATGATTTTCTCTCGTCCAACTAAGGGGTCGTTAATGACATTCTCTTCCCCAACGTCCATGTTTTCTCTCTCTCTTAGGCCACTCTTTTCTAACCCAGTGGTATCGTTTGTCTGGGGTATCTGAGAGGCACAAGAAGTAAGGATATTTGGTGTGGCCACTTTGATGTTCAAGAAGAAAGTTTACCATTCCACAAATCATCCATTGATGTTCACGATACTTTATCTTCTCCAAGACCAATGGTGTCATATTCTTATGACTATGGTGTCATATTCTTATTTTATTATCCTTGAGTGTGCAATTAGTATTGGACCATACTTGTTCCCATGGTGTAGAAGGACACATTTCAAACTTCGCTTTGAGCTGTCGATAAATAGGCTCCAATTATCTGAAAAATTTTCTATCCTGGAAAAAAATCTATTTTTTTCCAGGAGTCCTCTAATTTCGTGACAAAATACAAGGTTGTATTTTTGAAAGAAGATTGATAGCAGACCCTTTTCTCTCGTACGGTAAAAGGTAGTTTTGGTACCTTATTCAAGTTAATTTGTCATTCGACCTAGAAGCCAGCAATTCAGAAGCTTCTTTTGACAGGTTGAGATCTTTGGTGAGGCCATTTAACTCATTCTGGTTGAAACGTTGAGGAATTGATGACATTCCCTCATAATCACTGTCACCTTCATTAGTATCAGAAGGGTGATCAGATGGACAATACTCGTCCTCACAGAGCTCTGGTAGTTGGTCAACTAGTCAAACGTTGGGATCGGCACTTTCTCCCTTTGAGTAAGGGACCGACCGGGTGTCTTGCAAAGACTAACTCAGGATAAGTCCACTTGCAACGATTGTTTCGATTGATTCCAAAAATATTTTTAGGCAGAAATAATAGTCATCAAAATGGTTTTTGGGTTCTCTCCAAACCATCGGTGCCCAGGTTTTCTCCTCAATCACGAAGCCTAACACCAAAGTATCCAAAATAAGCTCTCTTTACAAAGTTACTAAGAGTTTTTCTGATTTCTTTTAACATCCATTTGAATTTCATGTTATTAAACCAGTTTATCTTTTTTTAAGATTTCCCAAAGATTCCAAATAGAAGAACACAGTGGATTCATTTTATTAAAAATATAGACTTTATTGCAAACCGCAATAGTTTTTATGTTTCCATCATTTTGCTGAGGATTGTTTTTATCGAATATTTAAGGTAAAAGTGAGACTACTACCAAATGCTGTTCGAACTATTTAAGTGGACTGTTTAAAATTTGTAATTTTTTTATTTTATCATTTTGATAAACATTTTTCATAGCATTTACTCTTGAAAGTTGGCTTTTTTTTTGGTTGTTGTAAAAAATGAGTTTATTCTGGAGTTTATATCTAACACTTTAGTTTATTTATTTACCATTTACACTACAAGAATTAATTATATTTGCAAAAACGGTATAGTAGATGAAAAAAATTGTTGTACATATGCAACGTTAATTTTGTTTAAGGGACATTAGACACTGAACAACTAAATACAGAAAGGATATATATATATATATATATATATATATATATATATATATATATATATATATATATATATATATATATATATATATATATATATATATACATATATACCAAATCTGACAACTTAATTGACACATCTACCATTCTGGCCCCCCTTACAGAATCATATGCTCATTTCTATAGTTTTATACATTGAGTTTCATGCGCATGTCCGAGAATTGAGTATGCTTATAGACGTGCGTCATTTTGCATATTTTTATGTTTTTGTGTCACGTTTATTTATTGCGACATTTGCGCAAAGCGGGTCGAGTAGTAGAAAAAGAAATATAAGTAGACGTTTGCTGTCTCACTTACTCCGTGACACCTCCACTTACAGATATTAGCAATATAGTAGTATTATATATATGGTTTTATAATCAAAGGCGAGAACTCACAAACTAACCTCAGCTCTAGTTCAAACGTTGAAGGTCACTTCAGTTACCGGAAAGACAATGCTTATGACCTTTAGTTGCTTTTTCTAGAACTAACTCAACAGCAGACCGACAGTAGGGCAAATATACAGGAATCAATCTTTGTATAATAATTTTAGAACACCCATACAGGAATGTATTGAAATGAAGAAACAGTGATAGATAAGTGGATGTATCTAAAAAAAGTAGAGCAGAAACAGTATTCATGTTTAGATTTAGTGTCCCAAATATAGCTAAAATCAGTTCTAAAATCCTAAGAAATTTTTCCTAAAATATCTCATTTAACGAATAATTATGAATAAAACATTTGTTTATATTCGGACTAATACCATATACGCCTGTTAAATATTCTTTAAGATCATTCTTGAAAATTAATATTGTCTTAAAAATGAGTTTAAAGCCAAATTAATGTAACTGTATTTTCAAAAACTGCGTTGTTTTTATTGATAAACAAATATTAAAAAACACTCAAAAAAGCAATTAAACATACTTAGTTCTTAATGTTTAGATAAATTTTATGTCTACAGAAAATTGTTTTGTAAATGTTTGCCTCGTTGAGTAAAAAGTGGGTACTTCAACTTTGAAATACAATTCATATCTGATAATTACGGTAGTGCAATTGTGTGTTATTTAATAGTCGACATCAAGGTTTTGTTTAGTCGTCTGTTGAAAATTAAGTCTAGACTACGATTGGTGAGCTCATCGTATATGTAATTGTAACAACAAAAAAGTGCACAGTTCACAAAATTATATAATGATTTGCATTTCCACGGTAACAACAAAAATATACATAGTAAGGTGTATTAATGGAGAACTTGCATGATCGTTTTTTTTTATATTTTAATCGTTAAATTAGATAAAAATATTCCCTAGAATTAAATATTTCATCGGAAATTGATTTCAATCAAAAACATCTATATATATATATATATATATATATATATATATATATATATATATATATATATATATATATATATATATATATATATATATATATATAGGGGAGAGTTGCCTGTTTTGAACCCACACCTAAATTGAACCACCCAGATATTTTCTACATTTTGCAACCTGGAGCCCTCTTGCAATGAGAATACAAAGCCTATCGAGAATTATCTCCCTCTGCCGAATTTCAAAGGAATCAGCAGTCGGCATTCAACACTATGCACCTTGGTTTAAAAAAATATTTAACAAAAATTTTGAAAAAATAACATGAAAATGTGGTCATAAAAATAGAGCCAACCAAGAAACAAGCACAATACATATTATATAACAGTTAACAAAAGTATTAAATAACACATAAACATTTTATGAACATTTAATACTTAGTTTCATGTTCAATCATTTCCTGATGATGCTAACATTCTTAACGAAACGTGCGTCGAGCAGTTCAAAAAACTGATTTGGTGTTTAGTGGTAAATCTCTTCAAGTTTAGTTAACAAAAGTACTAAATAACACAAACATATTTAAACATTTAATACTTAGTTTTATGACCTTTGTGTTTTATGTTTTTACGTGTTTGTGTTTCTTGTAGTTTTTCTTGAGTTTTCCTATAGTGAATTTTTTATATTAGTACCGGTAAGTAGTTTATATATTGTACGTATGTGTATTAGGGATACACATTCTCACCCATTTTAAATATTGAAGTATTAGTTTTAAATAAATGAGGTTAATTGTAAACGAGTTGATCCGTGGTTCCCAAATTGAACCTATTTACGTTTCGGAAATTGAACCAGTTGAATTTATGCTACTCGTTTCAGGCAAATCTTGAAAATGCTAAAGAGGGGTAAATATGACCTTTGGATGGAAGTTGACATAGCCATGGCCAGTCGGACATATAAAGAGGAAAGTATAGGATTGAACGAATGCGCTCGGCGGTACAACATTAATAAATCTACCCTTTTAAGACACATTATAGAAACCAATAAACATGCCACTGGAAATGTCAAGAAAATGGGCACTAGGTATGTTTTTTCGAATGAAACTGAAAACGCACTAGTTCAGCACATTATTCAATTTGAAGAAATGCTTTATGGTTTCACTATAAGAGATATACAATGTCTTGCATTTCAGTTAGCGGAAAAACACCAACTACGGCATTCATTTAATAAAGAGCACAAAGTTGCTGGCAAGAAATGGTTTTATGCATTTATACGCAGACATTCGAACTTCATTCAGTACGTCAGCCAGAATCCACATCACTAGCGCGAGCTTTGAAAAAGGAAAAGTAATGCAATTTTTCGATATTTTCGAGCAACTTGTTATCGCAACCATATTACCGCAAATGCAATATTTAACGTTGATGAATCTGGCTACACGACAGTCCAGGAAAAAATACAAGAAGTGGTATCTCAAAAAGGTAAGCGCCAAGTGAATTGGACATTGCAGCACAATAGTTTGTTGCTGCAATGCCGTAGGTCTTTATATTCCACCTATGATTATCTTTAATCGAAAGAGATTTGTCCCTGAACTTGCACGACGAGCTGCAACAGGAAGTATCGTTGAAATATCTCACACTGGATTCATAAATAGCGACCCTTTCCTTAAGTGGCTGAAACATTTTCACCAAGTGGTTCAATCAAGTCCAAATAAGTCAGTAATTCTGTTACTAGATGACCATACCACACACTGTAAAAATATTGTAGCTCTAGATTTTGCTCGGCAGCGCTCCATTCATCTTTTGTAACTACTTGGTCATAAAACCCACCGTTTACAGCCGTTAGATGTTGGTTTTTAAAAACCCATGCAAAACTATTTCACCCAGGAGCAAGATTCGTGGCTACGAGCACATGTTGGACAACCTATAACAGTTTATAACGTGTCCGAATTATTGAGTAGGGCATATGGAAAAGCTGCTACTGTCGGTACTGCGGAAAACGCCTTTAAAGGAGCTGGACTTTGGCCAGTCAACCGTAATAGGTTCGGGGACCACTTATTTGCCCTATCAACTGCCGTAATACCTCAGGTTCATGAAAATCCAGAAAATGGTAATATCTCTTCAGAGCCACCTGCCGAACCTGAGGCTGACACAGAGGATATCTCACTTCGTAATCAACCCACTAGTTCTAATGGTGCTTCACAGCAAGTTGACTGTGCTTGTTCGTCTTTAGTCACAGTTCATTTCAGAAAAGTATTTGGAGAAATCACTCCAGAGAAACGTAATCAAAGTGTAAATGAGCTAGCACCTGTTGCTGAAACAAGTAAAATTGTTCAAAAGCGTAAGAATAAAACAACAGCTTCTGCAGTATTGCTTACTAGTACCCCATACAAAGAAAATCTTAAAGAAAAAAAGACAAACATATAGAGAACAAGCAAGGAAAAACCAGAAACGGTAAAGCGACGAAAGGCAATATAAAGAAACCAAAAATATAAATGAAACGGATGATAAAAACAGTAACGAGTTGTGTTTATATGGAGTGTCAGCTACTTTAATTCTAAACCAAATGAAGGTTGGGCTAGATGCCAGGCATGTTGTAGGTGGTCACATGAAGAGTGTGTCGGTATTGAAGAAAACGAAGAGTTTATTTGCGAATTTTAAGTACCGCTTAGACCGACCAGCTCTTAATCCTTAAAAGTTGAAACTAATGTTCCTTAATTGGTTTTTTGTTTTTTTACTTGTTTAGAGTTTATATTTTCTTTGTTTATTTTTTTATACTACCGAAGCGACGTTTAGTTAAAATAAAACATGTATATTCAATGCATTTTATTTCTATTAGGTACCTACTTACCGGTGCAATGGGGAAAAGGTGTTTTTAGTATATGACTCAATTTAGGAATCGGGTGGTTCATTTTTGGACACCGGTTTCGTAAATTGAACCGATAGCAGGGTTTTTAAAAAACAAAGTTGATAATTAACATAACACGATTATATATTTTTGTAATCATTGAAAGATTCGCTACAGTTTAGTGAATAGGTGCTTAATTTATTAAATAAAATATTTGTTCGTACTTGGATATTGCAGCAGATTTTCGAAAAATGGTTCAATATAGGCAACTCTACCCTATATATCGTCCCTTGCAGAATTAGAATACCTTCTAATATATTATCTTACGACTGAGGAGCGAATTATAATATATCTGTCAGATATAATGTGTATCGAGTTGTGTTGTGACGTCACACAAATACATACATACATACACACACACACACACACACACACACACACACACACGTCACAAAATATGTATTTTTATTTTATAAAAAACTAATGAATATAGAAAATTTAATGCTCATTTTTTTTTATTTCAAAAATCGATTACAACGCCAATTTCGAAAATATACAATCAATACAAGTGCCCCATTATTTCCGCTTAAAGGTTATGGAAATAAAATTAAAGATTATTAAAACCATGTCATTAAAATTCTCTTGATTTTTCACTTTTGCTCTTTTAGAAGATTGTAACAAACAGTATATGAGAGTAGAGTGACAAATCAGATACTTTTAAAATGAAATATTGTTTTAGCGATCGAAAATCGATTTATTTTTAGCGTAGTATTCTTTTAGCTCGATATCTTTCGCCCAACGATTTTCCAACTTTTTTGTGTCTCCCAAAATATCGACTTCAATGATGATCTCTTCCTTTGCTGTGAATTTCTTCCCAAAAGGGGAGGGGGTCAAGTCTGGAGAATAGGGTGTATGGGGCAATGAGCGAGGGCATTGTCGTGGTGAAACAGCACTTATTTCTACGCCAAGTGATGACGTTTTTATACCAATTATTATTGAAATTTGCCAAAAAATACTGTGATCGTATCTCCTTTTTCCAAATAGTCGATGAAAATAATACCTTGCGAATTCCAACAAACAGTGGCCATTACTTTTCGGTCGATGGAAGGGTCTTCGTGTTCTTCGGGCAGGTTCGCTTGGTAAAACACACTGTTTTGATTGTTCCTTCATTTCTGATGTGTAGTGATGAATCCAGGTTACATCAACAATCACAAATCGTCGCAGAAATTCCTTCAGATTATGCCTAGACATGTCAAAATTCGGCTGTGAAGTAGTTACTCGATTTCGTTTTTGATCTGCGGTTAACAAACACGGCATCCATCATCACGCTGATAACTTTCTCATGCCCACATGCTCGTGCAGGATGTTTCGTAGGCGTTCGTCTGAAATGTTTATCATCTCAATAACCTCTCCGAGTTCAACCAACACGATATCCAGGATTTTGTTGATCATTTTCTCAGTAGTGACTTCAACGGAGTGTCACTCGTATTGGTCGAAAGCACATCGAAACTCACTTATGAACCATAAAATGTAAAGCAACAGAATGCCCTTGATACTTTTTCAACTTTTCTTCACTTTGCACGAATGGTTTTCCACGCAAAAAGTAGATTTAAATCAACACACGAAATTCGATTTTTTCCATGATAATAATAACATTGACCTTATCTGCTTTCGAGGATTCAAAAAACCAAACTAAATGTGATATCGACTTGAAATTCATGTAGCGTTACTAGAAAGGAAACTGTTTGGGAAATTTTCTAATACAGTTTTGTTAATTCACATGCCATTGTGGAAACAAACAAATAAAAGAAAAGCTCCGAGAACTCAGTAAAACTGAACTATCCACATCCAGTATATGGCCCAAACACTGTGTCGTTTCACTTTCACATTTTTCGTTCAATCTCAATAAGATAGAAATAAGGTAACGGGAATTTTTTTACCTCTAGAAAGAAGCATTAAGAACGAAAATGGTTCGAACTACTTACAGATATTAAATTTATTTTAAAAATTGGTGTTATTTATCAATTCTTCTGTTGGAACCTTCGGTATGAAATACTAAACGCGAACAGATTTACCAATACTAAAATAAATATTATTATTAAATTAATGCTAACCATGTTAGCATCATCAGGATATAATTTAATCTAATTCTAACTAACTATAGTTTAGTTATATAATTAGATTAAATCAGCTCCTGATGATGCTAACATGGTTAGCGAAACGCAAGTAAAAAATTAATTTGGTGTTTAGTGGTAAATCTCTTCGAATTTGATGTTATTTAGTTATAATATGGCAGAAGTTTTCAGAAACGAATAATGAATCATCGTAATATTATATTATCCTTGGAGACAAGCTACAGCATTCAGAAAGAATGTCCCTACTCCAAAATATTTAAAGCTATACATAGACATACATATATTTAGTGGGCTAAATTTAGGTATCTGAAAAAACAAAACAAAACCAAACGCCAGAGTGACAAAAGATATGACCAGTGAGCGGACCGAAAAACAAACAGTAAAATATACCAACGTGAAATATACTGAATGACACAGAAACGTTACACCCCGGTATACCTTAGAACAATTTTTTTTCCTGTAGAAAGATTATCAGATCAAGAATATAAAATGATATAATTTTTATACATGTGAATTTTTGTTGGCAGCAATTGTTCAATTTTTATTTGCATTTTATTACATTAGTTTCAGACTTTTATTACTTTCGAGCATTTATTGGCAATAAATCTGGTAATAAAAATTTTAAGTCGATTATTTGACATTATAGCTCCACCGATCTTTTCATACACAAATGTTAGCCATGAAGGTTTAACATAGATGGCAGTTCTCACTTCACATCATCCCCAATCTGATTTAAATAGATCTGAGTAGTATTTTAAATTCTGAAAAAGCCCTCTGAGCTCCAAAGTTGACTATTTATTCATTGTTGATCCCTTCGAATTTTTCAAATTTAGCTTTTTAAATTCGAGTGTAGGACATGAAGAGGTAAGATATAATTTAGTTTTTTGTTTCGCAACGTCCTGCTACGAAATTTTACACAGACAAGCAAATTTGAGAGTGGCCGAATGATCGGGAGGCAGGAATCAGAATTATCATTCGGAAAAAAAGCCACTAGATCCCAAAGGAATCCACATACCACAATAATCAAAAGGTAAGATGGGTTGTTTTTGCAAATTCACGCGCTTTGAGTGTTGATACAACCATTTGTTTTTTAGTTGGTAAGAGTGTCCTTGAAATCTGACAGAAGTTTCATATCATTTCATCTGTTAAGTTACCGTTCTCTTGATTCTCGAAGAAACTATTTCGTGAACGAATGAAATACTAGAAATCGAGTAGATAGTGTGTTTCAGTGAGAAAGAATTACTTTAAAGGAGATAAAATAAATTTGGATAAATAAATAAAAGTTTTGTGTTTTATTTGTAAAATCACCTTTCTTTTTGATCACATTGATCAAGGTATAGTGTTAATATCTTGTTGGAAGTGATTTCAAGCAAGCTGAGAAATATGTGCTAGGGTTACTGGATGTAGCAGAAAAACTACAAAAATACAAGATCGCTATCTTAGACTCCTTACTTTGCGATACATTGTTTACAGAACATGGAAGGCTAATTGGAATACGAATTGTACTATATCATCGAATAAGGTCATTTGAGCTTTATTTGAATCACATTTTGTGTTACCTCTCACAGCTGAGCATTTTGGCCAATGCATAGAATGGTTCTGACATTTTGCTCGGGATACAAACTGGGATAGAATTGAGTTTAGTGAGGAACTGCGATTTTGCATTGACATATATGATGGTCGGGCATTGGTTTCATAATGTAGAGGATAAAGGTACAACCCTACAGTGTTCTGTAGAGAGGCAAGTAATTATAGTGTAGGCACTATCTAGTGAGCTATTGTCTATAGTAGTGGATGTCTTTTCATTTTCATTTAAGGTAATCTAACTACCGAACATTATATACTGAAAATCCTGGCATGTGATCTATTGCTTCATCGCAAAACGCTTCAGATCCCCATTTTTGACTACAAATATATCAAAATTTTTCACTAATTGAAACATTTCCATTGAACAGTGAAATATTTTGAATTCTTACGAATACATATGCGAAACTATGTTTGTTTGGGTGTTTGTCCTTCAATCACGCACGAACGAATGGAAGGATTCTAATGAAATTTGTCATTGAAGTCGATTATGTCGTGGAAAAGGATAAAGGATACTTTTTATAATGCTATGAAGTTCCGGCGAGGGTATACATCGATACGAATGTATCGGACATATTTTTTGACTTTGACATATTTTATAAATATTTACCTTTATATTTTTTTAAGCTAACAGTAATTAATTTCAGAACTGTTATGGATAATTTAAGTGGTATATAATGACATAATTAAATGATAAATTAATGTTTTATTTTTTTGCAACTAATACCATTAAAAGTGAAAAAAACCCAAAAACCCAAAACTTATCTGAAAAAAAAATAAAGGTAAAAAATTTATAAAATATGTCAACGTCAAAAAATAAGTCCATTAAAAACTAAACAAAAATTAACATATTAAAAAGAATCTTAACTAATAATTTATAATTAATACCATAACGTAAATTTTTATATATTAAGATATTATAGAAAGGTATGTGTTAAAATATAAATATATACTATGTATAGGAATAATATGAGTAAAGGAACTGAATTGAATTGATGACATCGTTAAGTATATTGAACCCGAGTAGCAGAGGAAAGCCCAGGGCCATGAAAGTTGAAAGCATGCTGAAGAGGCCTTCAACCTGCAGTGGATCGACACGGACTGATGATATATAGTATACTACTGATCAAGCTGATAGTATACTACTGATGATATATAGTATAGTATACCACTCACTTTTCGCGAAGACCTACAAACTTAAAATTTGGTAGGAATGTTCCTCAAACATCGTAAATGTTCACTAAGGAGGGAGGTTTTGAAAAATGAGGGTTATTGCGGGGGCTAAAAGATAAATATACTCCCGTTTTTGAAACTCCTAAAGGGGGTTACGGGGGCGTGAAAGATAAATATACTCCGAAATTTGGGATTGTATCCTTGTGAATCCCTCGTAATTTTGCCTTTGTGAATTTTATATATTGAATGCTAAAAATAATTTTAATCTTAAAAAAAAATTATGACTAAAGTTTATTCTAAGCCGTACCAGCGGCATATATATATATATATATATATATATATATATATATATATATATATATATATATATATATATATATATATATATATAATCCGCCATTAAAAATGAAATCGAATGGGTTCTTCTTTTAACAGTCACTGTATAAAATACCAGTTATTTATAAATGAAGAAGAATTATCTTAACTAACCGTCAAAATCAGCTAATAAACAGTTAATAAAAGTACTAACTAACAATTAAGTTGGGTACTTACTTAAGTTTTGCTGTATAGAAATCGTGTGGTATGGCCGTAAGCACCCCTGCACCATCACCGGTATCGTTATCGCATGCACAGGCACCACGATGGTTCATAGACACCGCCAACCGTTGGGCATCTCGAACAATTTTCGTATTCCGTCTTCCATCGATGGCAACCACAAAGCCCACACCACAGGCCTCCTTTTCCAATGAAGGGTCGTACAGGCCCTGAGCTTGCGGGGCCTGCCACGGAGCGGCCATCTAATTACTGCAATAAAAACAGCAAATTACATAAACAATATTTTAAAAATGTAGGGAAAATATCAAAATATAACACTATAATAACTATATATGTAAATGGAACAGTGATAAAAAAAAGAAAAACAGACGGTAGGGAATGCAGATCTAACCATATTAACAAGATCAAAAATATCATTAAGAGATTCCTATGATGAAATAATGTTGAAAGTCAAAAGAGTCGATCTACAAATAAATATAGATGAAACAAAAATTATGGAAATGAGAACAAATCGAAGAGAGCAACATTGAACCGACTAACAACATTAAAGTTGTAAATAAATTTACTTACCTGGGAAGCAAATTAGACGGAAACAACAATAACACGAGATAAATCGAAAATCCTATTTTGAAGGGGAACAAAACTACTTACTCCTTGCAGTGTTTTAAGATCTAAACTCATACAAAGGAACACGAAAGTCAAAATCTAGAAAACAGTAATTCAGACGGTTGGTTATGGCTGCGAGAAGTGGACCCTCACAAAGAAAACAGAATAGATGCTTGCAATATTTGAAAGAAGAGTACTCTGTAGAATTTTGAGGCACTGAGAATAATATGAGGGTTGCTATCTATATATCCGGAATTGGAAACAAGCCGCCATTTGACATACAAATCGTTAAGTTTTATTGTAACGTACTCAGAACGTTTTATAATAAGGGCATTATTTGTGTCGTTTAGTGGCTTAAAAATTTCATCTTAATCAATAAATGTAATTAACTCATGAATATTGCGATGATTTACTACGACTTGTTTAATATTGTTAACTGTATACGTACTCAGAACGTGTTGTTATACGGACGCTATTTGTGTTGTTTAATGTTTATCACAACGGATTTCTCTCTATTCGACGCGGATTTCTCAATAACAGTGCATCGATCAACTCACTTCGACTTTTGGTGATGAAGCATCATCTAAAACCACTGTATATCACTGGTTCAGTAAATTGAATTGTGGTCGTCGGTCGCTTACGGATGAATTTAAAGAAGGTCGTCCAAAATCGGTTGTTGTGCCGGAAAACATCGATACTGTATGTATGCGAATACTGCTGTGAGATTGAGGCATCCCTGGGCATTAGTATGACAAGCATACACAAGATTTTACATGAACATTTAGCGGTGAAAAAGATTTATGCGCGTTGGATTTCGCATAATTTGACAATCGCTCAAAAAAAGGCTCGTGTCGAATGGTGCAAAGAAATGTACAAAAAATACAATCTTGATGCGTTAAAAGGAGTGTATAGCATCTACACAGGTGACGAATCTTAGATCTATGCGTATGAGCCCGAAAGTTAACAGCAGTCCACTGTATGAGTTTTTCAAAATGAGCCAAACTCAACAAAAGTTGTTCGTACAAGAAGCACTTCGGAGCAAATTGTCGTCTGTTTTTTTAGGAAAATTGGGCATGTGGTTACAGTGCCACTAGAAAATCTTAGAATGGTCAATTTGGAATGGTACACAACCATTTATTTGCCAGAAGTCTCTGAAGAAATAAGAAAAAACAACCAGCGACGTAGGATCGATCATTCTTCACCATGACAACGCGAGCTCTCACATATCGGACCGAATAATTCAATATTTAACCGGTCAAAACATCAAATTGATCAGCTATCCGCCGTACAGTCCAGATTTGGCATCCAATGATTTCTTTTTGTTCCCGTCCGTGAAGAATAAACTATGTGATCAACGATTTTCGGTGCCAAAAGAAGCGGTTTGGTCCATGTTTTCGAGATACTTCAATCGGAATGGAAAAAGTGATATGAAAATTGGTTCAAACGTATTCAAAAGTGTATCTCAATCATAACGGAGTATATTTTAAAAAACAATAAAACCATTTTTAATGATAAATATTTGTTTTTATTGATTATTTCGGATACAGAAATGCAACCTTCGTAATTGGAGGAATAGGTATAACTTCCAACTCAAGCAATTAGTCAAAGATTTGGTGCTGTAGACTATATGAGGATTCCTATAGATGGGACACGTGGAGAGAATGCCAGAAAGTTGAGTATCAAGGGGAACCATGGAGGGGCGAGTAGTAGGTGATAGAAACAGAGGTAGACCAAAGGATCGATGGCAGGAGAATATAAGAAGAGATGATGAAGAACTCTGTTAGAGATCGATCTAGATCGACATGAAGGTTGCAGGAGGTCAACGCTCATTGACGGGCTATAGCACTACGAAAAGAAGAAGTAGAAGATAAGTGGAACAAGCAATTTACTTTTGCTACATCCAACATACAGTCCAAATCTTACACCATCCCACTTTCTAATTTTTCCTTTGTTAATACATTTACAAGTACGGTCATTAGTTTAAAAATTAAAGAATCTTTAGTTTTTGTTAGTTTCAATTAAAAAAACGCAACAACTTATTGATCACCCTCATTTATAAAACGTAGGAACCTTCAATCTCAGAAAAGCGAAATAGTGTAAATGGGAAATGTTTTAAACTACCTTCAAATTAATAACTAGTTAAAACCAGTGCATATATAATTTTTAAAATCCTGTTATATAATATAAACAAAACATATATTAGGCAATAATAATAATAATATTTAATTGTTAAGTGTTATATACTAACAGACGGAGAAATTTCAATACGCAAAGTAGAGTGTTAGATTTTAATAATTTTTTGGTAATTAGATGTGGTATAACCAGGGACAATTGATGAAAATTTGATCAAAATATATACGACATCATCGGTTGAAGACTACGGATATGCCTCAGTCCTTACGGGCTTTGAAGGATCTGTGACATTAAGTGCAAGTGGTTTGGCATACCATGTCTCAAGAAGAAATAGACTATCTCATTCAATCAATGACATGATGAGTTGGGGAGTCTGTAGTGACCCAAGATATGCCAACACCACAATTATTAAAAAAATTAACATATTAGGTCCTCAAAAAAATTATCAGCATTTTTTGACTATCTTTGAAATTTATAATATGAAAAAAGTATATACCTTTCAGGCAAATGTCGAATCCTACATCGAAAAAAACTCGGTGCTTTTGATGTGATACAATCATTAAGGCTACTTTCGATTTCCTCAAGGGATATGAAGCGGTGGTATATCAGCCAGGTTATGTTGCAGGGATCGAAAGAGATAAAAATCCGGCAAGGCCAAGCCTGGAGAATATGCAGGGTGAAATCAAATCTCCCAGCCCAACTCATTTCCACAGTTTTGTTTGCTGGATTTGGCAGTGCTCAAAATGACTTCCCTTCTTCCACTGCCAGTATAAGGCCTTTTTTGCTCCAGGGCGTCACTAACACGAATCAGTTGCTGCTCATAATCGGTCAGCAGTGAACTTTTGATCAGATTGGAGCAACTCATAAAGCATGATTTAATCCCTCCATAAACACAGCACACCTTTAGAGTGGTACTAGTTGATGGCTTACTAATAATAACCCGTAATTTTCGTCCTTTTGGATTATCGCAAAGGGTCCATTTTTCGTTACAGGTCACAATCTTATGTATGACGTTCTTTTTCTTGAATTTGGGGAGCAATGACTTAACATCGAAGCGTCCACATCCATATTCTCAGCTATGAGTTCATAAGAGACCCAACGACTCTCATGTTGAATTTTTCATATCTTGCGTGAACTCTTAAAAATGGTTATTGATGTCATTCCGAGTTCGTATTCGAACTCCAGCAATGTACGACAAGGATTTTCTTCATCCTCCGCCTTTTTTAGTTGTCCCATGCGTTCTGTATCACTTAAAATTGTTGAGTTCAAAATTGCTAAAACTACTTCTGCTTCTGAACCAACATCGCTAAAACCAAGTACTATACGGAAATATTATCTTCCAAACCCAGTATTATCTTCCAAAGCCAAACAAATCATATCCTGAGCTTCCGATTGTTTTTTGAGTTGATAGCGAAAAGAAGCTAGTTCCTCAAATATTGCTTGTCGAATGAAATGGAGTACTGATTTTTCAGTTTATATTCACACATAGTGTGATTCGAATTGGTTTTGAAATCGATGAAACGTACTGCCCAAAATTAAATTTAAGACCTAAGAGAACTTGGAAGTACAACCGCATACGCCCAACCCCCTAATTTTAATCATTTACCCCATACTTAATACATGTTTTACCAAAATAGTATTCAAATTAAACAGCCCTCTTCTGAATGTTGCCATTTAAGTCAGCTAGTATATTTCGTCACAGGAATATTATTAAAAATTGTGCAATCTATATACAAGCTAAAATTATATTTAATTACTATGATCTGGCCAGTTACGCACATTAATGTTATCTTTATAAATAAACAAATAAATTATCGGGCTTCGCATTTTTATCCTTATCAGGTCAATTAAAAAAATGATCTCGTTGAAAACCAATATGATGGATAAAAAAATAATTGTAATAGTGTATAGATTATTTCATTATAATGATGCAACATATGAGTAGTGAAATTATTAGCTGATAAACCTGTATAATTGTTTTTGAATAAAATATCAAATTAATAAAATTAACACCTAGAAAGATAAATAATGCTGCCAGAAAAATAAAGGTATTTATGAAAATATGTCTACCCAGCAACCGAGGAAAACAGAGTACAGAGGAGGAAGATGATGAGGTTGAAAAAAAAATTGTAAACTACTAAAGAGAGATGGAGTTAAAAGTAACAAGAGAATACGTAAAAAAGTTATGGTTGCGTTTTGAAGGGAATTTGCACAGTGGAGTTAGTTCCATGAAAAACATGTTAATGTGTATTTTGTGAAATACTAACGGCTGATTTTTTAGTATGTCCGAACTTCAGATAGGGGTTGATGTCAAACGAACTGTGAGTTTGCGCGCCTCTAGTATCAACATTATTCAGTATAGATTCAGAATTGAAATTCAGATTCAGAATATTATTTAAAATCAGTGTTATGTGCACCAAACTTTATGGTGCACATTATCGCCCAGCCGAGTGATGTATTCGCCGAATTATCGACAAATTCCGAACGTATTTTGCTTTGCTTTAACGCTGCTCGACGTTAAAGCAAAAGACAAAAAACTGTGCGTTCCGAAGAAAATATCGCTGTTGGCAATGTTGATGAAGATCCAAATTTATCACCGTTTACGATAATCAGTGATTATTTATTTCCGAATTTGAATGGTCTCGAGCTCTGGATTGGTCTAGAGCTCTGGAGCTTTGAATTGCTCTAGAGGAGATGTGGTTCCAACAGGACTGCTCTACAAGTTCCGAACACATTTCACGTTATTCATAAATTAAAATAAAAAAAAAACAAAAACCTGTGTCTTCCGAAGAAAATATCGCCGCTGTTGCTGGCGGTGTTGATGAAGATTCACATTTATCAATTCGTTAATAGGGCTCGTTACAGAGCGATGATCAATGATTATTAAATTTTGGGGTCTTGATCAGGAGGAGATGTGGTTCCACCAGTACGGCTTCATATGTCATACAGCTAATGCAACAATCGACTTAAAGTTCGGACGCACATAAAATCACCCTATATGTGTTATTTCGTGAAAAATGCACAAAAAAAGAGTAACACAAAAATAAAACAAAGTTGAAAATAACACGTAAGTGAAGGGGAACCAAAATAGAGAAAAAACCCACAAGCAGAATCCTTTTCATAAATAAGAAAAACTCTTTGAA
Organism: Cosmopolites sordidus; assembly: GCA_031761425.1. NCBI lineage: Eukaryota > Metazoa > Arthropoda > Insecta > Coleoptera > Curculionidae > Cosmopolites > Cosmopolites sordidus. The sequence continues at coordinate 547,577 of JARFXV010000019.1, forward strand.
CAAAATATATATCCAAATATTTGGTGGCTAAAGGTTTCCCACACATCACCAGAAACCAATATTACATATACATAACCATATTACATATATGGGAAATCATATACCCTATTCAGCCTCCCTGTATCCACATCTAGCACCCAGGGGTTATTTTTAATTCCCTAAGCTGTACAAAAAATTATAGCGATCTCATTTATCTGAGAACAAATATGTAACCACTGCTGTGAATCAGTCGCAAGCAGAAAAATGAGTTTTTTTCAAGGCTTATCGATATACCAATAATTTTTTATGAGATCACGTTTTAAACATGTTTCATTATTGGTTAAGAACAATAACTCATAAACTGTTCACGTAACCGAAATGGAATGTGAAGGAACAGTGTTAATTCGTGCAACCTAAAAATATTTAAAAAAGTTTTATGAAGGTGGTCCCTTCTTATACGTACGCATACGTAGCCGATCCCTAAAGCTGGGTCCACATTAATACAAATTTGCGTTGTACGGGTTGTATGTGCTGTATATGGTTTGCCTACGTGGCAATGTAGACGCTCTGACACACAGTCACACACAAATATTATCGCCACACAGCACGCACACGAACCATCTGTTTTCCATCAGATAATTCAAACAAATTGTTCCAATAAATTCAACACACACGCAAAATTTTATTAGTGTGGACCCAGCTTAAGGTATCAGCTACGTATAAGTTGACCTATTATAGTAGATTTTGAAGCCATGCGCAAAGACGCTTATGCTAAACCATCAATCGGCACTAGCCAATTATTTTTTGAACCCAACATATTACAATTATTAATGGTGGGGCTAAAAATATCGCATCAGCATATTTATTACGGGGGTCGTTGAACAAGATTTTTTCAACAAGATCTTGTGTTTTCAACGAAGTCCCAACTTTTTAATACAATCAGAATAATAATTAAATTTATCCAACTTTGCGAGATGGCAGTTGCCTTAGCTTTGACCTCACCATTTGAAGTGATTATTCGTCCAGCCAGCCATTTCTTCAGATTTGGGAAGAGGAGGTAATTGCTGGGGGTCAAATACGGCGTATGTGGAAGTATTTTGAGCATAGGTCATGAAGTTTTGCATCAACAAACCGAGACATGTCGACAGGCGCATGATTTTGGAGAGAGAGTACGCTCTTTTGACAAAATGTGGCCTGTTAGTGTAAATGTTGTGTTCAGTACTGAAGCGTAGTACTGCCCAGTAATGGTCCTGCATTTTGCCAGATAGTCTATAAACCTCACACCACGAACATCCCAGAAAACTTTAACCATGACTTTTCCTGCAGATAGATCGTTTTTGTTTTCTTTGACGGACTCTTACTTGCTTCTCTCTATACTGTTTCCGTTGCTACTTTGCCTATAGTATGTAATAGTGAATCCATCTTTCATCTACTGTTACAAAATTCAGCCGAATCGCGTTTAAGTTAGTCCAAACACTTTAGAAAAGTGTTCTTTCGAATTTATTTTCTTTGATCGACTATTGCTTATATATATATATATATATATATATATATATATATATATATATATATATATATATATATATATATATATATATATATATATATGTATATATATATATATATATATATATATATATATATATATATATATATATATATATATATATATATATATATGTTACATTTAATATTCTCACGGATAGTAGAATATGTTTCTAAATCATTCCGGGTGTCGATCCGTTGATTCTGTGAAGAGTCACGACGTTTCGCCAATTCATTTGGCGTTGAACTCTTCAGTCGAGGAAGAACAAACGAAAGTGTGTGGCATCGAGGCGATGGGACGACATATGGACCAAGGCAATCCTGGAGTGGATACCGCTTGATCGCAAACGTTCGCAAAGAAGACCGAAATCACGATGGACTAATGACATCGTTAAGTATATTGGACCTGAGTGGTAGAGGAAAGCTCAGGACCGTGAAAGTTGGGAGCATGCTGAAGAGGCCTTCATCCTGCAGCGGATTGACATGGATTGATGATGATGATCATTTAATAAAATGGTTATTAAATGGTGATCATTTAATACGACATAGTAGATTTGTTTGTAATTTTGCTGATCTTAGCGCTTTTTTTTTTGGCGTTTCAAGCATATATCAATTTCAATGGATGGACGACAAAGTTTAAATTCAGTAGCTTAGAAGAATTAAAGTAGAATCTAAATCTGAAAAGTACTTTACAATAGCTCAAACTTCAATTTTATTAATTTCTCAGAAACTGTCAAATCTTGTTGGTCATTTGGTTATGCGCCATATCAGTCTCAGGCCGAGATTTTCAGGCCGAACTTTTCGAACGACCCCGGTATGAATCTATGAATCATATTGTAGCGGAGTAAATTTTTTTTAGTAAGTTATTATTCTGATATTTTTACTCTGCTATATACTCATATATTACCCTTTCTAACGTGTTTATATACAGGGTGCCTCATAACTTATCCACCACAGAGCAAAATAGTAGAGATCAAAATCAGAGAATTTAGTCAACAAATGTGTTTGCAAATGTTAGTCATTAAAAAGATACAAGGTGCTCAAAGGGAAATTAAATTTTCGAAATAATGTATTTAAAAACGGTTGAAAATATCAGATTCAAAATACGGGTAGTTAGGTTTAGGTAGCCTAGTTCCTAGAAGGTGCTTGCTACTTACTTTGTGAGGAATTAACACATTCATATTCTTTACCCTATAAAGCTGGGAATTTTTTGACTTCAAAATAGACAAAAGTCAGTACGTAAAAAAGGTACCCTCGGTCAATATCGATATCTCACGCCGTTTGCGAGATATTGGTGTTTGAATATTCCATTGCACATCTTGTGGATAGCTCAAAAATATGCAATTCACAAAGTGTGCTTTAAATGTTGTGTACAAATTATTACGTCTCGATGATAACTGTCATTGTTTTCTATCTCTCCCATTAACCAACGTAGGTGGAAACAAGCTTCTCCAATCTTGAATTGGTATTAAATAATTGGTAAAAAATGCCCAGACATAATCAGTTTTCTAACCGTAATTTAAGGGATATGCTCTGCGTTTATGCACAAGTAAATTACAATAATCGCGTTTCAGTTAGAAAGTATGAAGGACTCTACCGAACCAGAATCATCTCAGATCGACAAATTTTTCAAAGAATTTTCAATCAGTTGGTCATCAGACGAAACAGCTGCGTTTTATTATAACAATCCTGGTGGACGACCAAAACGTATAACGGTAGAACAAGAAGATGACATTTTGGTTAGTATCGCGGAAAATTCTGAACTAAGCACTAGGCGTTTGGAGGCATCTACAGGAATTAACAAATCTACCGTTTCAAGAGTTCTCCATAAAGAAAAATTGTTTCCCTGCCATTTTTCGCCTGTTCAAAATTTATTGCCACAAGATTTACGGGCTATATCAGAATTTTGCCAAAATCTACTACATAGAAAAACGAAGATCGCATGTTCCCGAAAAAGATATTGTTTACTGACGAGGCGACTTTTACCAGACGTGGAATTTTTAACTGACGAAATAATCATTATTATGACCTGGAAAATAAACAATTACCAAGAGAGCGACATTTCCAGCACGAATTTTCAATTAACATTTGGTGCGGCATTATCGACAATTTTTTAATCGGCTTATTTGAGTTTCCGCAAAGACTGAATGGAGATCAATATGATCAGTTTTTAGAAAATGATTTATTAGACGTTTTGGACGGTATACTTCTAAACTTAAGACAAGACATGTGGTTCATGCAAGATGGGATGGGATAAGGCCACTGCATTTTGCTGTTGCAGTGCGAAATCATTTGAATCAACGTTTTTCACATCGATGGATTGGGCGCGGTAGTGAGTTTCCTTGGCCACCTCGTAGCCCAGACATTAATCCGTTAGAATTTTATTTGTGGGGTCACATTGAAGTCTTTAGTTTACCACGATGAAATCAATACATGAGATGAACTTCTACAAAAAGTTCAATAAGCGGCCAATGTTATTAGAAATGAAGAAAATATCTTCTCAAATGTGAGGCGTCACTTAACAAAGGGCCTGCGAAAGTGTATTGAAGTAAACGGTGGATACCTTCGACACCTATTGAAGTAAATTTCAAAAAATTATTATTTTAAATAAAGTCCGTTGTATTTTTGACATCTTAATGTTTTTTTTTCCTCGTATTCAAGACACATTTTGTGAATTGCAGATTTTCCAACCATCGACAAGATGTGCAATGGAATATTCGAACACGAATATCTCGCAAACGGCGTGAGATATCGAAATTGCCTTTTTTACGTGGGGATTCTCTATTTTGAAGTCAAAATATTCCCAGCCTTATAGGGTAAAAAAATATGAGCGATTTAATTCCTCACAAAGTAGATAGCAAGCGTCCTCTGGGAACTAGGCTTAAACTAGTACCAAATTCAGATTTGTCACGTTTGAAAACCTAACTACCCCAATTCTGAACCTGATATCTTCAACCGTTTTTACATTATCTTAATATTTCGAAAATTTAGTTTCCCTTTCAACACCCTGTATCTTTTTAATAACTAACATTTGGCAACACATTGATTGACTAAATCCTCTTATTTTGATCTCTACTATCACCAGTTGTTCTATGGCGGATAAGTTATGGGACACCCTGTATAAGTTTCTAGTTGTGTAGATTGGGATATACACATATTAAATTACAATGCAGTTTATGCATGAACTTTTGCAGTCACACTTACCACAATAACAATAAACATTTAGATCAGATGTTAATATAAACATTTCATAAAGTTAATTATCTTAAAGCAAGTATGCTCTTATAAAAATATTTAAAATATTTATAATAGTTTTTGCATGTTATTTTTGCATGATTATGCAGGATGTTTTTTAGAGTTTTTTGCAAATTTAAATTTAATGGCATCCTTAAAATAGTCCCGTTTAGGTAGAAATCCAGACAGTCAAATCTGATGAATCCGGTGGTCATTATCCACAATTCATTAATTTATCAATAAATTCTCATCGTCTTCTGTAAAACTGAAAAGGGCGGGGTTTTTCTTTATACTTAATTTAATAAAACAATTAATCATGTTTTTCTTAGTTGATGTGAATCGTTTAAAACGTGTTATGGTGTGAAAAATTAGACAAGTTTTGAGCTATTTTCCGTGGAAAAGGTGGCATTTTGAATATATGTTTTAAGGGACCTTTTTGTTCAAAATGATGTAACGAATCGTTGGTTAAATATACGAAAGTTATTTCCCTTACACCCTGTATAAAATGTTCTCCAAATACTTTTAATAATCTTTATAATTACTTGACATCGCAGCCTCTCTAATAACGATTTAAATTTGTTACATCACAAACAAACCGAAAACCGAAACAGTGTAAATCGATATTTTTCTGGATATAATTCAAAAACTGGCACACGCTAAAAATAGTAAATTTCACTTTAGATTCCAATGTTTTAAGACTAGTTAAGAAGAAAACCGATTTTTTTTTACAGGTAGATTATATAACTTTTGAATTCATGATTAAAAGTTTGTGGGATTGAGTGTATTCTCTCTTTTACTGACAAAATATTGTTGTTTCCAATAAAGGAAACTCGCTATTATAGCCATTAATTCTGTAAAATAAGTTATCGTGGAATGCATTCTAGAGACCCAATGTTCGACTCGATTCTTCCACTCTTATCGCGTGGTATATTTTCAATAGTGGCCTGAATGTTTCATTTACGGCCAAGTGTTCTTCGGGGTTTACTTCTGTAAACCAGAGTTTTTGTAAACATAACCTCACAAAAAATAATCCAAGCGCTTGAGATCGCATAATCTTGATGACCAATTAACATTAACATTTCGCGAAATAATTCGTGCAGGAAATTTATCTTGCAATAACTCGATTATCTGGTGACATATGTGACTAGTTACCACACCAAATAATGACTTTTTGAGGATGAGAATGACTTTCTGAGATAACACCTGAATTACTTGAGAATTTTCATTGAGACCCAAATCCTGCAGTTATGTTTGTTCACAAACCCATTAAACCAAAAAAAAATAAATAAGCCAATGAACAGAGCGAGCGTTTTGTGAACATGCATCAGGTTTTGGAACACCAAAAACAGTGGTGATCAAAGAACCAAAACAAAACAAAGAGGGGCCAATTAGATATTTGGTCCATTACTTGGTATTCAACGATTGAAGGATTATAGTCAGTTTTATAACAGAAACATAGACTTTGGCAGTGGGAATGTCGAAAAAATATGGGACCCTTAATTGAATATATTTTTTCCGCCGGCAGGATCATGGCAACATTTTTTTTTATAAGGCTGGTAGATGGCTGCTATCGGCAACGCTGGTTTCGAAATTTTTGAACAGTCTCTCTATTCTCAAGCTCTAGCCTCCGGAGAATATTTTTTATTCTAAGCTGAAAAAACATCTATGAAAATGTAATCGCTACTGCAAATGAGTCATTTTCCTTCCCTGCCTTGTGAACTTCCCTCGTAAATGAAAGATTAAACAGTATAGTCGATCGTTTTCTGGTCAAAAAAATACGAGTATATCACTTATCTCCTTAAATTGTAAAAACTAATGCTTATTAATAAACTTAATAAATATAAAATATTAGTATTTAGTAGAATATTCTTTTTGTTTAACCACAGCTGAACATCTCCTTGAAATAGAGTCTATTAACTTCTGACAAGTTTCAACCGGTATAGAATACCAAGTTTTCTTGACTTCTTCCCACAACATATTTTTATTTGATGTTTTTTTTATTAGTCTTTTTTTAAATGTTGCCAAATATTTTCTATTGGATTGAAATCCGGAGATTGCGACGACCAGGGCAACACTTCAATCTTATTTGCGAGAAACCATCGTTTCTGTACTCTCGAGGTATGTTTCGGATCGTTATCCTCCTGGTAGATCTACTTTAGCGGCATATTTATTTCGGCATAAGGAAGCATAATTGTTTCTAATATTTCCATGTAGGTTTCTTTGGTTATAGTATATTTGATCCAATATAGTGGACCCACACCATTATAGAAAAAGCAACCCCACAGTTTAATATTTCCTCCTCCATGCTTTACTGTTCCTAATGTATTTCGCGGATTTAGTTCTTCATTCTTATATCATCTAACGTACCGTTTCCCATCTGATCCAAAGAGATTTATTTTTGTTTTATCACTAAATAAAATATTTTTCCAAGTACGGCCGTAATTTTCGTTTAAGTTCAATCTGGCAAAACTTAATCTATGCTGAATATTTTTTACTTAAACCTTTCTTGCAACTCTTCCATGAAGATCCATCTCTACCAATCGTCTACGAACTGTCGGTGTACTGATTTGTAGACCCATTTTCCGTTTAATGTCAAACGAAGTGGAAAATGAGTGTTTCCGCGCCTCTCGTACAATACATTTATCCCATATTTTGCTTGTTTTTCTTGGGCAACCTCTGGTTTACTGAAAACGGAATGTAACATTTTCAAGTTTTTATAAAATGGAAGGATCACTATGTGTCTGTTGTGATACTGATGGTTTAATGAATGAGCTTAATATGGAACATGTACCTTCAAAGTGGCGTATTTTCATAGATTCGTCGAAATATAACCTAAAAGCAGTCTTGCTTCATAATGGAAACAAAAACGCCTATATTCCTTTAGCCCATTCAGTGACAATGAAAGAAACCTATGACAACTTAGCAACCATACTAAATCACGTTAAATATGAACAGAATCAGTGGAATATTTGTGACGATTTAAAAGTGATAGGTATATTGCTAAGACTTCCAGGTAGTTTTACAAATATTGCTGTTTTTGTCTCTATGATAGTAGAGCAACAAAAGAACATTACAGTAAGAAAACTTGGCCTCATAGAACTTCTTTTGAACCTGGTACTTCAAACATAAAATATGCTCCCCTTGTTAATCCAAAAAGGTGCTTCTTCCGCCTCTCCATATTAAGCTCGGACTAATGAAAAACTTTGTTAAAGCTATGGACAAAGAAGGTAATGGTTTCAAGTGCCTAAAAGAAATATTTTCTCGATTAACTGGTGCAAAACTAAAGGCAAAATGTATATTTACTGGATCTCTAATAAGGAAGCTTCTAGGTGATTTCCGTTTTCAAGAAAAATTAAATTATAAAATTAAAATTGGAATTGGAAGTGTAGTGAAAGGATTTCTGAGCAACATAAAAGATGAAAACTATAAAAACATAATAGATGAACGGATGAACAGTAGCGGCTCGTGTCGAAGAGAGTTGGGGCGCCGCCCCTCCAGCATTTATCACAGTAAACAATTTTTCAGAGCAAAACATCACAGGTTCACCTTCTGTATAGGATTTCAATAGCACGAAAAGTAAAAAGGAGGAAGGGGAATGGCGCCCTCCCACTTTAAAAACCGACGAGCCGCCACTAGCATGTCCTTAAAAATGCATTGTTTACGCTCCCATTTGGATTTTTTCCGGAAAATTTGGGTGCAGTAAGCAATGAACAAGGAGAGAGGTTTCACCAGAACATCAAGACGATGAAAGCAAGATATCAGTGACGCTGGAACCCTTCTATGTTGGGCGACTTCTGGTGGTTTTTAAAAAGAGATGATGCTACAGGACACAAGAGGAAAAAGAAGTTTTTGTCGCTATATGACATCTCATGTAATATATTTTTTTATTCACATAATCCACAGCAATATCTTTGCATAGATTGAAAACGATTTACATGTTTATATTAAATAAATATTACATTGTAAAAATATGTCTTCTCCTTTTTTCACCGACCCCCTGTAAGAATTTCGGATTTCGGACTACAAAATACTTCATATACACCTATTTTCATCAATGTTACCTCAAAAAAGTTTAAATTTGTTGACCTGTGTTATTATCCATGATAGACTGCAATGCTCTCCTATATTGTCCAGTTTGAGATTAATATAGTTTTTAATGAATTTATATTTGTACATTTTGCTTATTATCACTTTTTGGTCTACAAAATGTTCTAAACATAAATATAATTCATATCCGGTGATTGGGGAGGCGTAATCAACCCCCTTCTGACATTGTTGTTGTCTTGTCACATACTTCTGAGCATTTAGAATCCTTTCAATATTTACTAAATTTCCAGTCTTAGCCTAAGACATACACCTCTGGACCATGATATATCCACCAGAGCGTTTTACTGTAGGAACGGTTTTGGAAATTTTGGGGATCCAGTGCCTCATTTCTTCACGCACTTTTGTGACCATCGGAACCACATACTGCTTTCTTCAGTAAAAATAACTGATTTCCAAGTAATGTATGTACTTTTTAACGAACTGGAGTCTTTTTCCTTGTTTTTATGACTGATGAAGGGCTTATTCCGCGCAGTGCTCCCTCTATATTTGAAATTATGGATAATTTGCAGTCCTAGGCGTAACGTTACTCCGAAACAAGAAGCAATCTCACTGGCTGCTTCTTGACTTTTTTCTAACAGAATTTGACATTTTTCTCTGAATTCTAGCTGACAGTGAGTGCTTTTGATTGGTACTATTGATAAATTAAGTATAAAATTTTTGAGAATTTGCCACAGCTTCATTTAGCAAAATTCTTCATTTTCCGCAAATTATTTTCAAATTCACAATTTCCGCACGTGTCCAAAGGCGTGGCTCAACTTTTTCTAGCCATTATTATTTAAAATATTAAGATTCAACACTCACTTTAAAACTAGTTAAGATTATATTTGCTAGTTAAATATTGAAGTTATTTATGATTTCTGAACCGTATTAAATCAGCAAAACCAACAGCTTTAAAAATAATTCAAGTAATTATTCCCATGAAAACCGCTACTTTGTTAACTAATTAAAAAAATACTTTATATTCTGCTAAATAATATGTAGTTTCTGTTAACATAACGTCATAAAATTGAATGCAGCATTAAAATAAAGAAAGTCTGTTGCTAGCTTTTTTTAATGCTTCTAATCAAATATTTTTCCCAAACTGTATAATATAAACCCACATGAATTACTACACAGGTGAATGACACACTGCATTTTTTACCTTGATTTTAAATCATCCAAAAATATTCAGGTCATTACTCATTCTGTTTTTTTCCTCTACCTGATTTTTTTTCCTGAATGAAAACAAATGATATATAACATTATAAAATATTTTTAATGAATCGATAAAAACCGTCATAACTGCATGGTGAAATAGCTGTCTTTATTGAGCTTTGTGAGATTACGTTGTATTGTTTGGGGCGACTGGCGGCCTTGATTGCATGAACATAATCAAGAAACATAAATTGCTTTATTTTAAATTTAGAATGCAATGTTTATTTAGGGTGTGCTAAATAAACTAAACACAATTTGTTTAAAGAAAGGTTTTTTATTTGAAAGCACGTTATTAAATTATATTACTTATTTTTAATTTGAAATATACTTTTTATAAGACAATATATCGCTCGAAGTAGTCCAGCTCCATAAGCTAAATGCGGAAACACTTTCGTTCCATCGCGGGTTTCGGTGTTCCGAAGCGCCAATTAATGAAGAAAATAAATCTAACCCTGAAAAAGTAAACTCCTGGGAAGTTGTGGAAAAAACTATTTTTAAAATTCCTTCTAACCATGAGGAAAGAATGAAAGTATAGAAAAACAGTCGGCAGTTAATCTAAAAATAATGTCAACCCATTTTAAGAAGAAAGTAACAAAACAAAAGACCTGGAGATGCTCAAACACGTACACGTACGTACAATTTCAAATTGACCATGTTGCGTACATGGTCGCGTACCGTGTTGCATTATGTACCCCAATTATAAAGAGATTTTGAATGTGTAAGGTAGGAAAGGAGCTAACATAGTTACGGATAACTACTTGACTAGAATCAAACTTAGCTTAAAACTTCGAAATCTTATTCAAAAGAGACTACTAATTCCAAAGTTCGATACTACGAAAATAAAACCAACCCTAACAGAAGAGCTTGATAAACAACCAGCACAGAACTGGCTCAAAAAACAGAAATTAATTATAACATCTTTTTGGAAATAAGAAAAGAAACATCGAAGATAATTAGACAAACTAAAAGAAAATATGAAAACAATCAACTTAATGAAATAGAAAAAGATTTCCAAAAAACACCCGAAATTGTTACAAAACATTTAAAACTAAATCAACAAGGTATCAATCCCAAAGCATTTGCTTCCGAAAGGAAAACGGACAATTAGTTCTAAATAATCAAGACAATTGCAAAGAACTTGCCAAATAATTTGAACAACTACTAAACTGTCCTGAGGCCTTAAACAGATTAGCAACACTAAACCCTAAACAAACAAATCGAGATTCATTACCACCGAATGAAGATGAAATAATTAGGCAAATCAAACGACTTAAAAATAACAAAGTTTCTGGTGAAGATTTAAACTTTTAAAATCCGCTGGTCGAGGTACAATCAAGGAAATAACCAAAATTCTACAAGAAGTTTGGCGAACTGAACGAATTCCGGAAGATTGGAAAGATGCTTTAAGCCATCCACTACATAAGAAATGAGATAGAACGGATGTAAACAACTACAGAGGGTTATCTCTTCTCTCAGTTTGTTACAAACTTCTATCTCAATGTCTACTAGACAGAGCACAAGGACATTTAGAACCTAAAATTGGTGAATATCGAGCAGATTTTCGACAGGGCAGATACTGCCCGGAACAGACCTTGAATCTAAAGTTGATTCCAAAACATCGAAAACTATACAATAAAAATATTGTCTGTATATTTGTGGGTTTCAAAAAAGCATATGATTCTATTGACAGCGAATCTTGAAAGAACAAATACTAGATTTGAAAACGCCGGCAATTATTAAAGCAACACTAATTAACACAAGGTCAAAAGTTAAATTCATGGGTGACATCTCAGAGCCCTTCGAAATTAAAACTGGGGTGAGACAAGGGGACGGACTCTCGCCACTCTTATTTAACTGTGTTCTAGAAAAAGTAATACAGGAGTGGCGTGTAAAAAAATCGGCCGTGAATATTGACCAGCCCATTAAACTGGGGCGAACCAAAATTAAAATAGATTGTCTGGCGTTTGCAAATGATCTAATAATTTTAGCTCAAGATATATTAACGGCACAAAAAAAGATTGAAATTCTAAAAGATACAGCAGAAAAGGTAGAACTCCAAATTTCTACAGATAATAGCTGCAACAGACTAAGAACACCATTTCTAAAAACAAAACATGATAACATCAGACGAGTCCCTCAATTCAAATATTTGGGTGAAATAATCATGGAAAACGGGTTGGAAAAAGCGGCCAATAAGGGTAAATGTGAAAAAATAGAAACTGCATTGAGGCTTACACAAAATATTTACAACAAAAAATCCATATCTAAAATCACAGAACTGAGAGATTATAACAAAGTTATTAAGCCAGAATGTCTATATGATGCAGAAACCCTCATTTTGAATAGAAGAAATGACATCGAGGAGATTGAAAAGAAAGAAAAAAAATCTTAGGCCCAACAAATAAATAGCACAATAAATAGTACAACATACCGACTTCCAGAAATCCAAGAAATCAAACAATACATAGATATGCATAGCGATATGAGAAAAAGAAGACTTAAGTTTTACGGACATAAAATACGGTTGAATCCGAGTAGGCTAACTAGACAAATAGTTGAATTTTATGAAAATAGAAGTAGAGCTATAATAGAAACAATTAACTGGATTGCTGCAATTAAAGAGAACCTGAGATCAGCAAATATTACACAAAGTGAAATTCAGGATAGAAACTGTTCCAGACACAAGGTTAACGTTTGGGAGGTCGGCCAGAGAGAAAAATATAGGAAGACCGGAACAATTTGATTCTGACGAAAGGAAAAAAGCTCATAGTGAAAGAATGAAATCAATTTGGGCGCAAAGGAAGGCTAACGACATCAAACGCCTATAACTGTACTTCGCGTGGTTCACCATAGCCCATATTTGAATAATAAGAATAATAATAAGAAGAGTAATGTTAAGAAGGAAATTTTCCAGGGAGACTCTTTGTCGCCAATGTGGTTTTGTCTGGCTCTAAACCCTATGTCAACGATTCTCAATCAGTCTGCAGGCGGGTTTAGGTTCCAGTTAACAACCCAAAACTGTACGCAGAGTCCCAGAGCAAACTCCAATCGCCTATTAAAACCGTAAATATATTCAGCGATGATATTAAGATGTCCTTTGGTCTAGATAAATGTTCTATCGTTAATATACAAAAAGGACAAGTTAAACAAAATCAGAAATCATTCTGTCAGATTCACTCATGAAAACCGGATGATACCTATTGGTAACTGAGAATAGCACAAAATCAAATTCTAAATCATACGATACTCGAACATGAGTTCCAAGGTAAATATAAGAAAAGAATAACGAAGCTTCTTAATACAAAACTCTCAGGGGGGAATATATGTAAGGCAATCAACACATGGGCGGCAGTACCGGTGTTAACATATTCATTTGGAGTGGTCAAACACAGAACTGGAAGAGCTAGATCGCATGACTAGACGACTTTTAACAAAATTCCGTTGTTTACATGCCAATTCTTCTGTGTTGAGATTATATATTCCTCGAAAATATGGAGGTAGAGGGCTTATTAATATCAAAGAATTATGTCTTAGTCAGGAAAAGAAGCTTCGCGAATATTTTCTAAGTCCGAAAGATCAACTTATGAGACTCGCAACTCAGTTTGATCGCAATTATACACCACTAAAACTGAGCCATGCAAACTACACTATCGAAACAGGGACAATACAAAACAACATAAATCTCTGGGAACATAAATCAATCCATGGTAGATATGTAGAATTATTAAATGGCAATATTATTGATAAGAAAGCTTATCTGCTCTGGTTAGACGAGAATCAACTATATCCGGAAACTGAGGGTTTTGTTATTGCTATCCAGGATAAAGTCATCAAAATTAATAATTACAAGAAATATATCCTTAAAGAAAACACTGAAGATGTATGTCGAAAGTGTGGTAAAATAGGGGAGACTGTTGAGCACATAATTGGTGGATGTCCTACTTTAGCAGAAAACGCATATTTAGGAAGGCATAATCAGCTTGCTAGAATAATCCACCAGAAACTGGCACTTAATTATGGTCTTTTACCAACATCTACTCCGCCGTATTATAAATACAGTCCTCAAGCTGTTCTGGAGTCTGACGATGTGTTGCTCTACTGGGGTAGACCGATAATAACTGACAGGGCTGTCGACTACCATTAGACCAGACATAGTCTTAATAAATAAAAAAGAAAAGTGGGGAACAATTATTGATATTGCCATACCACTGTCACATAATATACATAAAACGGAGGTGGAAATGGTTTCTAAGTATGAGAATCTTTCTTATGAATTGAAGAACATCTGGCAACTTGAAAAAGTGAACACCGAACCTTTTGTAATTTCCGCAGAGGGATTGGTGAGCCACAGGTTCTCCAAAAGTTTAACAAATTGCGGACTAAATAGAAATATATAAAAATGGGACAACGGGCTATATTGTTGCAAACCTGCCACATAGTTCGAAAATTTTTGTCTTAATGCCAGCGGAATACTGGGTTATAATGAAATTTATCCCCAGGCTCCGAGCCGAACATCGCGAGGAAGGAATCAGTTTATGGTTTCCAGCTTTTTAAGCTTAGAGTGATACCAAGTCGATGAGAATAATAGTAATAATTATTATTATTATTATTAATAATTATCTACCATTAGTAAATCAGTTATACTGGACACATGCCATAGTATCAGAAAATTCCTTAGTGCAAATTGAAAATATCGTCCTACTCTGTCTCGTTGGTGTGTAAATCACCCCGAGATATGATAAACCAGCAGAAGCTGAAAATTATTCTTAATAGTAATAATAATAAGGCAGGGGCGGATAGTCCGCTTGGTGAGTGGCACCACCATCTCTCTGAGCAGAGAGAAGTAAACCTCTGAAAAAAAATCCCCAAGCTTAAGGTCGAAATCCATCGGGCTGAGGAGCTGAATGGCACAGGGTTAAAGTATCTCTAACGATGACTCCGGATACCTAGCGCCCTGCAGTAGTAAATAGCTTTCCCATGGTAAATCGGGGCTCTGCCTTGGGTGACAGTTTTTTCCCTTGAACCCAAAAAATGTTTTTATGGAGTTTGAAACATATAATGATATTATATAAAGCGGTAGGGTTTTTGCGGACAAGAACCCTTCGGAACCGTTGGGATGATTTGTCCGGGGTTGGTGAGTCTGGAACGAGTAGCAACTCTGAACTCTATGGCACCACAAGAATAGCAATGAACAAGGCAACTGAAAAAATCCATCTACAATTAGAATATAAAAGTCAATCAACACCAGAGACTGCAATACAAACCTAACAAAAATCAGGAGCTAATAATCAGGTACCGGCTGGCTCGCCCCCCATAAGGAGGGCTGTCAATAGGACCGAGCGCACTCGTGCCTATTGAGTGATATATGAGTATAATGAGTGCCTATTATTACGTGAACCAGTGCGCAGATAAATCGCTACCTGGATGGAGAAGTGCACTTCACAAAGAATATAAGAAAAGATTTGCTGAAACACGGTTATCGGAACAAAACTTAGGAGACCGTAAAAATCTTATATTAAGAAAAAAATACCTTACCGAAACGGAATTAATGAACATCAAGAGAGAAGTCGGTAATAAATTACACCAAAACATTGCATATGACCCACCTCAAGAATATGACATGGATGTCCTTAACTTGCACACAGAGAACCAACCGGTAGTCCAAACTCCAATCCTAACAACAGAAGTATCATCAACTCAAAATGAAGAAACAGCCATGAATGGAAACTTTTCTAACATACGAGAAATGTTTTGCCGTCTCAGCCCATTTTACTGGCTCAAATCAACTAAATAGGCCAAAAATACCGATCCTGCGCAATATTGCAAAATCCCAAGGTCAAAAAAAAGGTCAATAAAGTTTTGGAATCGCATTTATCGGGGATAATGAATCCTAGCGATATACATCTTGGGCTGTATTGTGCAGCAGTAACTGTAATCGAGCTTTCAGGTCAAAAAAACTTATAGCCTCAATGCGACAAGGGCGTAATATCTAAAAAGATACACCTGCCTGGAAAAAGTGCTTTGAAACTGATATCAATAATTATCGGGCGAAATTTATTAGACATTATTTCTGAAAAAAAAACGAAAAGAATCGCTAAAAAATCTGGCATTGGATTTGAAGATTCAAACTTTCGCGAGAAATTATTAGACCTGAAAGACTGATTTCGACAGAAAGCTAAAACGAAGGGAGCCAGACTAGCCAGATACAATGAGATAGAAAAACGGAAACACAAAAATGCAATGTTTCAAAATAGCCAGAAGAAGTTTTATAGAAAACTAGAAGCTTAGGGTCACCAGTCAAAACTTGAAAATGTGAATGTATCTACCTTTGAAAAATACTGGAAATCTGTCTGGAAAAGATCTAATGGTTATGAAAAAATGGCCTCGTGGGTTGCAACTGGAAGACGCCTTGGCCAGGTGAACACTTTTTCACAACACACAGATACACAAGTTCTGGATCAAAAACTTCACAGCTGTTTACCAGGTACTTGCTGATACATTTAAAGAAATAATGGTGAATCCTGATACTTTCCCCAACTTTCTGATGGAGGGAACTACATATTTGTTATATAATAAGGGTGATGTTAACCAACCCAGGAACTCACCGATAATATGTTTATTCGTGTTGTATAAATTATTCACAGCCCTGCTCAAAGAAAAAATGTACCAACATTGTGACTATAATAACATATTTGAAGATGAGCAGAAAGGGTGTATAAGGGCAAGTATGGGATGCAAGGAGCAAATGATGATTGATGCTGCAGTTCTTGAGCAAGCGCGGAAAAAAAGCTCATCTTGAATATGTGCTATATAGATTACAAAAAGGCTTTTGATAGTGTCCCGCATGATTGGTTGTTTTGAACATCTACAAAATTTGTCCGCAGATTACAAACTCTTTAAGGTATCTCATGAGTAAATGGAAGACTAATTTATTTGGTCGTCAACAGTACATTGGAACAACAAATATAGACAGAGAAATATTTCAGAGAGATTCATTTTCCCCTGTTTGATTTTGTCTTTTGTCGTTGAATCCGATGTCCACATTACTTAACAATAGCAGTATTGGCTACAAACTTGACATGAGAAATTCTAGAAAACTATTTCATTTGCTATACATGGATGACTTAAAACTCTATGGAGAAACAAGAGATAAACTAAATTCATTAATAAAAACAGTCGAAATATTTAGTAAGGATATCAAAATGTCATTCGGACTGAGAAATGCTCCGCTGTCAGCATACAAAAGGGAATAATAAAAGAACAACATTCAACAGTCTGCGGTATACAAGAACTAGCATCAGAAGACTCATACAAATATTTAGGAATGCTTCAAAACCATAAATTTGATCATAGCCTATTAAAGAAGAATTTTTCCACTTTATACCAAAAACGACTGACAAAACTCCTAAACACCAAACTGAACGGTGGAAACCTCATTAAAGCGATCAATGGCTGGGCGGTGCCAACTCTGACATACTCTTTTGGCATTGTTAAATGGTCTGAAGCAGATCTTGATGAACTGGATAGATTGACACGAAGAACACTGACAAAGTTCCGATGTTTACATCCCAATTCGTCTACAAAAAGGCTATATATTCCAAGAAAGTTGGGAGGCAGAGGGCTTGTAAATGTCAAGAATCTTTGTCTCAACCAGGAAAATAGGATGAGAGTTGGTTGTAAGAGAAACTGGTTGTAAATAAGGATCAGGGTTTCACCCCGCTGAATCTAAATAGACAAAATCGTGTTGATAGTAGAACAGCACTGAAGGATATCGTTCAAGAATGGAAACAACAGACATTACATAAGATATCCTAAATCACTTGAGGATGGCTCCATTGACAAACATTTATCTCTAAAGTGGCTTACCGATGGACTGTTATATCCAGAAACAGAAGGCTTCGCGACAGCTATTCAAAATAAGGTAGTAAGGACAACAAATTATGAAAGACATATACTACATATGGATGTTGTCGACAAGTCCAGGAAGTGCGGTGGTGTGGGAGAAACAATTGAACACCTTATTGGAGGGTGTCCAGTCCTTGCCCCTAATGCTTACCTAGGCAGGCATAATCAGCTGATGAAAATTATACACCAGCAAATCATTTTAAAGCACTCGCTACTTGATAAGATACCTCCACCATATTACAAGTACACGCCTTCCCCCCGTCCGATGCCATTCTTCACTAAGATAGATCAATTACAACAGATCGGACGGTTGACTATAATAGGCTGGATATTGTTCTAATTAATTAAAAGCAGAGAAAAGCTTTCATAATTGACATTGCGATACCACTCTCTCACAATATCAGAAAAACTGAAATGGAAAAGGTCACGAAGTGCGAAAATCTTGCATTTGATTTGAAAAACAATGGAAACTCCAGAAAGTGGAGGTGTTACCTTTTGTTATATCCGCCGAAGGCTTAGTAAGCAAAACCTTTTCCAAAAACCTGGAAATTCTTGGTGTTTCAAAATCGATTACTACAGTAGAAGAACGAGCAGTTCTCTTACAAACTTGCCACATTGTTCGTAAGGTACTGAGCTGAATGGGAGGAGCTGAACTGCTTTCTCATCTTGGCATTATAAACCCGACCAGCCTATGCTGAGATGATCGATGAATCATGTTTGTGATAATAATAATATTATATATATATATATATATATATATATATATATATATATATATATATATATATATATATATATATATATATATATATAATGGATATATAATGGAATGTGTTAATGGATTTAAGAATGTTGATAAGTTCAGCTCAGTTAACCTGGCAAATGTACTATTACTTTTTAGACATTTTTTTTAATTTTCAGCATTTTTTATTTGAAAAACGCATTTACTTCAGAAAGTAACATATTTATTGTACCATATAAATTAATTTTCATTGGTTTCTATACATTTTTTCCATTTCTACGCCAAAAGTTGAATTCTTGTGAAAGTATAAACTATTTTGAATTCCATCTATTCATCGATACTCTTCCAAACATCCTGGTGGTAAATCGATGGTACCACATGTGGAAAATAGGTTGGGTATGCAAAAAGTTTGTGCAACATGAGCTCGCGCTTAGTCAAGATCCTTCAAGCTACTTTCCTTCTTTTTGAATCTGGTTTATGACATTTAATATTAAGAAACGACTATAGGAGTTATATTTGAGGTTTTGGTCAATACTTTGAACGTTTTACCTCAATCTTCATTTAATAAGATTTGCAACTCAGCTGCCTCAAACTATTTCGGTTATCCAGATGGCCTGTTGTTTTACATACCGAAACCACCAAACTAACCACTTCTGAATAGTTGAGACAACTCTATATATTCTTTTTCTGTCACAGTCAGCACTATAATCAGCTTTATAAATTCCTACAAATCATTGTCATTGATATGTTTATGTGAACGACCCAAATTAAGTGTATCATAAATATATAAAAAAAAAGTCTACGCCTGTTTTGGTGGTAGTTTCATTTCTAAATAGTGTCGCGAATACTGAGTGGAGGTTTGCATGGAACTGGTATATTTTAGTTAGAGACGCATCAACACAATAGGTGTTATTGTGACTAAACTGATGGCTTAACCTGAACTCCAAACCACGGCTATCAGCCCCTTCGGGAGCATATCAACGCTTGCTTTGGTTAACGTTATGCCTGTCAAGAAGCCTACCGACTGGCGAGTGACCAACGCAGTATACCTCTCAGGAGAACTATAGCCTAGTTTCTCCTCAAAGGGTTACCCATTCCTACGGAATAAGCGAATACAGAAATTTATTAGATTTATTTATCAGATTATTTAATAATCACAGAATATTGAAAGTAATTCTTTCACGAACACCAAAAACGCAAATGAATACTCGAATGTCTGAGACGTCAGTAATGAATCCACGAACGTTGAAAATGCGAATAATAAATCCTCGAATACTGAAAGTATGAATAACGGTTGGAGATTAGAATATATGAATTATTATTAGTTCTAATCTAGTAATTCTTATTTTACTTAACATATGCAACAACAGCTCTATAAAACATGACCTTTATTCAATAAATAATTAATTAATAATATTTACATCATTATTGAATGAAAAATTACAAATTCTAATTCATTATTTGTTATAATTAACGTCAGTATTATCATTCTAGCATTCTTAACAATGGTATGGGCGACAACAACATTCAATTTTTAAATTAGCATAAAAACCTTTTTTCTATAAAATGTTCAGTCTGAAATGAATAATACATTTTATTTTTCTAATAAATTTATTTATATAAATATACAAATAATAATCAGGTACAAATCAAAGGTTGTCGCGTGACAATCGAGCGTTTTTCTCGTTATCCCTTACCCCACTCAACCAATTCACTGCTGACGTAGAGACATAATTTTTATTTAAGTTACACGCTTGTCTTTCAACCCGATTATATTGAAATCTATTGCGTGTCAGGCAAATTCCTTTTAAAGTGGTATTAGGAGAGTGATATCCTGCATACAATAATATACAGCCGTGGCCAAAAGTATCGAGAAGCTTTAAGCAGAATTTCATCTCATGTGTATCTCATTTCATCATTCTGTGTATGAATTATGACTTGAAAACCATGTCAATTCATATATATATATATATATATATATATATATATATATATATATATATATATATATATATATATATATATATATATATATATATATATATATATATATGTTTCTAAACCATTCCGGGTGTCGATCCGTTTATTCTGTGAAGTCACGACGTTTCGCCAAAATCTCATTTGCCATTTTCAAGTGTTGTCCGCTTCGACTGAAGAGTTCAATGCCAAATGATTTGGCGAAACATCGTGACTCTTCACAGAATCAACGGACCGACACCCGGAATGATTTAGAAACATATTCTACTATCCGTGAGAATATTAGATATATATATATATATATATATATATATATATATATATATATATATATATATATATATATATATATATATATATATATATATATATATATACAACTATGAGCAAAAATTAAGTTGACTTTTGTTTAATAAATCTGCGCGGTTTACGTATCGATACGACCATTTGTTTTTTTTTGAAGTTGATATGACTGTCCTGGACAATGTCCAGAGTTATTATTATTATCTTTTGTAATACTAAAAAAAAATTGTCAACGGTTGTGATTTTGGCACTGATGAAGCGATGCAAAAAAATGTGTTTACAAGTAAATATGTAATGCTTTTGTAGTGCATTTTACTTAATATTTCGACTATTTCTTTATTAAAAAACTGGCTAAATCCTTACCGAAAAAGCAACCTCAAACCATTACTGAAACTTTTCCATATTTATCCATAAGTACAACATACGATTCAAGGGGCGAATGTTCTTTATTTAAATCGAAAATACCGAATCATCGATCTACATCACCTTTTTCAATTTTCCAACTACCAATATTTGTAATCTTGCTCAAGTTGCTCGTTTGCTGTTTTTGTTTTGCGTAATATTTTGTATGTAGTGTACTTGCACTGTTGTGAATTTCTTAACATGTGTTAACAAAAGAAACTAAGTGTATACCTTTAATGCTATGGCGTGTGTCATCTTTCAATTTATGGAAATATCTATATCGCAAAAATTATTATAAATTGATTCCAATTATTTTTTGTGAGTACATTGGATTGTTTCGTTTTTTTTAATGTTGTAGGGTAAAAAGTAGCAGTACGAAATAAACAGAACGATAAAGCTAAAGTTAGTATTAATTCATTTTTCTATAAATCAATTCAGTAGTGTACGGTAATTATTAAACACGCTAATAAGCAGTGTCCTTGCCCAAGCTCGGGCAAAAATCCGCTCCCTAGTAATTATGCTAATAGGTTTACTACGAGTAATATTAAATCCAACTATAATTTCTGAAAGTTTTTCTTCTATTTTTCTTCTTGAGCAATACAATTGCACGATCCTCTTTAGGATCGTTTTCGGCCATCCAGATCTCTTTTTTATTTGATAAATTACCATTTTTCTTCATATTTCTTATGTTGTAATCCAGGGTCCTATCGGCGATAACAACACTGAAGTTATGAATGAATCAACTTATCTGAGAAGCAAACTAGACGGAAACAATATCACAGGATAAATCAGAAATTGTACAAGGTGTCTCAAAAGAAAGTTTCTTTTTGATATAGCGATATGAATGAAAGAGAAACGTCCATCAAAAAAAAATCTTTATTAATGACTGAAATATACATTTCAGAAAATTACCTTTTAAAAATAATGTTATCCAAGTGTACAGCAAAATTCCTTAGGACGGCTCGGCCATAATCTCTGGAATGGCTGCCATTTCTTGTCCGATATTTTCTTTTAACTGTACCAAAAAATCCAGTATATTGAAGTAAATTTTTGATTTTAGATAGACCCCACAAGAAAAAGTCCATAGGGCTCAAATCAGGACTACGCGGAGGCCAATTTATGTCACCTCTCCTGGAGATCAATTTATTTGGGAACATTTCACGAACTCGTGGCAGAGACGTGTTGGAAATGTGTGACGTTGCTTCGTCCTGCTGAAACTATGTTCTCTGATTATAACCCACAAAGTTTTGCAGTTCAGGTACCAAAAAATTGTCCAATATTTCTACATAATGCTCTGAATTGACGGTAACTGCACGGTCCCCTGTCGTCTTCAAAGAAGTACGGGCCGATTATTCCTTGCGCTTACATACAGTGGCTTTAGGCAAATATAGGAGTTTTTGATGCTTGTGTTACAATATGTTGTTGAATGTTGCAAACCGCTCAGTTACCTGATTAGCGAATTGAAACCTCTGACCGGCATCATGTGGCTTTAATTCTTGCACCAGTTCAATTTTGTATGGGTGCAGTTTTAAGCCCTTGCGCAGAATTGGGTGCAATGATAGAGGCACATTGAAAGCACTCGCTTACGAACGGAAAGGTCCGGATTGTTATTTCTACATTTTCGTCACTTCATAATGACCTTGGTCGGCGGGGCATACGTTTACTCACAGTTGAATCGGTTTCTTCTAACTTCCTAACCCATTTCTTGATGAGAACACCAGGCGCATCTTTAATGTAACGCAAACCACGATGACTGCCGAATTTTCTCCGCGCTACAGTCGCCGAATCATTGTTTTTGTAAAATTCTCGCACACACAACGCACGTTCTGCTCCCGAGAAACGTTCCATACTGACTAAATTCCTAAACGCGGGACTACCGATTAACATGCGTCCCGCGCCCATCACAGTTATTGCGTTTGCGCAGTGAGCCCATGAAATAGAAACCTTCTTATGAGACACCTTGTATAATGAAGGACAACAAAACTACTTACTCCCTGCAGTCTGTCTTAAGATTTAAACTCACTCAAGGGAGATAAAATTCAAGATCTATAAAATACTAATTCCGCCAGTAGTTACTTTGTACGTGTTAACTGCGAAACGTGGGGTTTCACTAAGAAAACAGACGAGATGCTTGCAGTATTTGAAAGAAGAATACTCGGAAGAATTTTCGGTGCTGTCTATGATAATGGTAATTGGAAGATCAGGTACAATTTCAAACAATTATTCAGAAATCTGGATATTGTAGACAATGCGAGGATTCAGCGGCTCAGATGGACGGAAAACGTGATAAGAACGTTAGAAAGTCCAATATCAATGGTAATCATGGAGAGACAAATAGTGGGTAACATAAAGAGATGAAGCCGAAAGACACGGTGCAGGACAGTGTAAGAAGAGATGCTGAAGAACCACTGCAGATAAAAAAAAATGGTAAGGGACTACTGGAACCGAATTCGAATATAGGCTGTAGCACCACGGGAAAAAAATTCCCTGTCCTACGATTCATTAAGGGGGCGGCAAACTTTACAAAGCTCACCCTTAAAACTGGTGTCAACCAACTAATTTCAGATACATGTGGGCAACAGGCATTGGACTCGGAAAGAAGTAAAACACATTTCACTACAGCGGTTTGGACAGCTACCACAGGAGGAGGGGAGCTCCAGTGGTCCCACTAGGTGGGGTGCTAGTGTCCCTCTATGGTATCGCGAGGGCAGAGGTTACATTAGCTGAATAGCTGGTTGAAACCGAGAGATATAAACCAAGTTCACATGTCCTACGACAAACTCTTACCAATAACCAATAGTATTTTTCTTTAAATGAAAACTAAAATTTCTATAATGAGCAAAGGCTCAAAGAAAACTCCGACAAGAAATCGCAGCTTAGTCACGTCAGTACGAGGCTGGGAAAGGTTGGATGCCTTTTGTAAGGTATATTATGTTGGTCATTCGTTAGTCGATAGACTTCTTGAGAGACTTAGGAATAAGTACAAAGGGCTGATAGCTTAAACGAAGTGCGGATAAAAGTTAATCGGTAGCTGATGTATGTAGTTCGGAGCTCAAGTTAAGCTGTAGGTGCAGTCGTAAAATATCCCCTAACGTTGACAAATTTCTAATTAAAAAAACTTATAAAAAAAAGAAACATCACCTGCATTGCTGGTATTCATATCACGCACTACAAATACCAATTCTAAAAACATAGGCTTTATATAATTCTTTTACCTATATATGTAAAATGGGAATTCCCGTAATCTAGTTTTACAATTGTGATTTCGACCTCTACAGAAAAGTATAGCTTGATAACATTTGCCGCTTATTTATATATCAAACTCACGATTAGATTATGGAAATACGATATTGATGCTTTCAATAACATGTAAATACATCTATGATCAAAAACTAAGGTGACTTAAAATAAAACATAAAGTATTTTTCCATCGCAATCTTTGCTTCAAAGAGGCCCCTTTCACTGTAAATATACCCGATCTTTTATTTAAAGCGGCCGGGAAACTCTCTTGATGATTTTTATGGAGTCAAACTGGCGTCCACTAAGAGGTTTCTTTAATTGAAAGAACAGTAGAAATTTACACGGTGTCTTATTTGACGAATATGGTGTTTGTGGGACGGTATTTTGAACGGCATTTGGTAAAAAATTGATTGAATTGCGGTGTGCGGTATACAAAAACCATTAATGGTTTAGCCACAAATGTAGATTTTTTTTTCGAATGGACGTATAGTTAATCGACGATTATTGTAGATCATCACTAGAGTCCTTGTACCACTTGTAAACATGTTTTTTTTTGGTACAGCTTCATTGCTGCAACACTTTTAAACATATATAATTAACTGGGTTCGGTATGGATTTTTGTACAGGACATTAAAGTAATATTTAAAAAAAAAAACGCTAAATGACCAGGCCGTTACATCTAAAATCGAAATAATTTCTAACTTAACAAGCAAAATAACATTAAACCCTTGTCAGATATCAAGGACAGTCATGTCATCATAAAATATATGGTTGTATCTGTATGTAAAGCGTGTGAATTTTTAAAACAAACGCTACCTTACTTTTGATCGCAGAAGTATGCTGGGAGGCAATAATTATGGATGGCCGTGTACATCAATTTTTCTTCCGATAAGAAACGCATAAGTTAATGTTGATGTTATGGTTACGCGTATTATTTACGTACAAAACATTTATAATATTGGTAAGGTAACGGCACGAGATTATTTTTGACTAGATTTAATAATTTTTCCATAACCATATCTTTATGGTGTTTTATCAAACTACAACATATATATTCAACAAAAGAATACGATTTACGATTTCCTGGTTAATAGATAACGCCTGAAGCGCTATTTTACCGATATCAATATTGACTAATGGCCTTGAATGCATGTGTATAATTAAGAGACATAAAAAAAGGTATCTCATATTATATTTAGAATATATAGTTTAGCTGCTGTGTGCTTAAAAACACGTATACTGGTAAAGAACGTTCAACCGAATATATTACACAATTTACCAGTATATAGTGTGAGTCTAACATGAAATGAAGCGAATGTAAAATATAAATGTATCATATATAGATTTTTCCCGAAATGTATTTATTTTATTTTTTAATCGGAAAAATATTTGTTCAGGGTATATATATATATATATATATATATATATATATATATATATATATATATATATATATATATATATATATATATATATATATATATATAGATATATATATATATATATATATATATATATATATATATATATATATATATATATATATATATATATACATATATATCATCATCATCAACCCGTATCAATCCACTGCAGGATGAAGGCCTCTTCAGCATGCTTCCAACTCGTTCCAGGTCCTGAGCTCTCGTCTGCCATTCGGGTCCAATATACTTAATAATGTCATCAGTCCATCGAGTTTTCGGTCTTCTCCGTCTCCGTCCAACATGAAATGAAGCGAATGTAAAATATAAATGTATCATATACAGATTTTTCCCGAAATGTATTTATTTTATTTTTTAATCGGAAAAATATTTGTTCAGGGTATATATATATATATATATATATATATATATATATATATATATATATATATATATATATATATATAAATACACATATATCATCATCATCATCATCATCATCATCAACCCGTATCAATCCACTGCAGGATGAAGGCCTCTTCAGCATGCTTCCAACTCGTTCCAGGTCCTAAGCTCTCGTCTGCCATTCGGGTCCAATATACTTAATAATGTCATCAGTCCATCGAGTTTTCGGTCTTCTCCGTGGACGTTTGCGATCAAGCAGTATCCAGTCCAGGACGGCCTTGGTCCATCTTTCATCCCATCGCCTCGCTACATGGCCTGCCCACTTCCATTTCAATTGCTTTATTCTTCCACTATCACTCACTTTCGTTTGTTCTCTGATCCATGTGCAGGTCTTTCTATCCCGTCTAGTAATGCCAAGCATACATCTTTCCATTCCCCTCTGTGCTACTCGAAGTTTTTGAACTGACTGTGATGTGAGTGTCCAGGTCTCACTTCCGTATGTCATAACGGGCAGGACACACTGATCAAAGACTTTTCTTTTCAGGCAAAGTGGTAGTTTGCTCTTAAACACTATGTTGAGCCTGCCAAATGCCTGCCAGCCACATTTAACCCATCGCTCCACCTCTCGGACTGCATCCCCTTCCATTGAAACCCTCTGCCCAAGATATATATATATATATATATATATATATATATATATATATATATATATATATATATATATATATATATATATATATATATATATATATAATGATCCACAACTTCCATATCGGTTCCTAAAAGAGAAATCCTTTTGTCCTCAGCAAATTTATTAAACATGACCTGACTCTTCTTCTGGTTTATCTTTAAGCCAAATGATTCCCCAGCCCTTTGCAGCTCCTGTACGTGTCTTTGCAGCTCCTCTGGGTCTTATAAAAGAAGAACGATATCATCTGCGAATCTAAGATGATTTATGCACCATTAATCTTTATTCCATCCTGTTCCCAATACAGATTACGGAACACTTCTTCCAGGCAGGCTGAGAAAAGAAGAGGCGATATTGCGTCCCCCTGCCGTACGCCCCGCTCTACATTTATTCCAACCTCAAGATCGTCTAGGTGGACTGTCACTGTAGCTTCATCATATATCGATCCTAGTAGATTTACTTAGGCTTTCTCTATATCTTGATTAAGCAGTGTATTCATTATGGCTCGCTTTGAGATTGAATCAAATGCCTTTTCATAATCGACAAAAGCCAAGCCCAGTGGCATAGTGTGTTCGTTGTCTTTCTATGACCTGCTGTAGAACCTGGATGTGATCCATTGTACTGAATCCACTTCTGAATCCTGCTTGCTCCCTTGTTTGTGCGTCATTAAGTTTTCTTAGTATTCTTTAGGATATTATCTTGGTGAAAACTTTGTCCACCACTGATAGGAAGTTTATTGGATGGTAGTTCTTTAAATCCTCCCGTGCTCCTTTCTTATGTAAAAGAATCACTTCTGCATTTTTCCATATACTGAGTACTTCTTGTTGTTTGAGACATTTTGAGTATAATTTTGCTAGCGTTTTATGTAAAGTGCGACCACCAGCTTTTAACATCTCCACAGTTTATCTATCCTTTCCTGGAGCCTCGCCATTTTTCATCGAGTCTATAGCCTTTGTCACTTCATCTACCACGATATCCGGCACTTGTTCTTCAGTGGGCATTGCTGTTCTTGCTTGATTCTGGTCCTCATACAACCCTGAATAAAATCTTTGGACAACCTCTAACATTTCCGTCCGTTCCCTGCATATTGTACCATCCTCACGCATCAAGGAAAACGTTCGTATTATTTTCTTTCTTAACCTCTGCTTAGCCTTGTTAATTCCCCTGTTTTCTTCCAGAGTCTTTTGCACAATGCTGAAGATGTTGAATCGGCGCGTTTCCTCTCGAATACATTTTCTTATAGTTTTGCAAAGCTCAACGTACTCGACCCTGCTAAAAGGACTGTCTGCATTCTTCATTGTCCGGCGTTTTTTCATTGGACATTTTTGACTCTTTGAAACATTTATCTTCTGGTGCTATTGAAGCCGCCGTTTTAAGCACATTATTGGCAATTTCCTCATATTGGTCTGTAATTTCCATCCCTTCCGGGTCCTGTTACACAGCAAAGCGATTCGACAAAGCAATTTCAAAATATCTGCCCCTCTCCAGCAGCTTCCCAGAATCCACTTTGTCCCTTGTTGATCTTATCATTCTTTTGCGCTCTTTTCGGCAGTTTATCTTAATCTTTGCTCGTACCATTCGGGGGTCACTTCCCATATTAAAATGGTTAAGAACAGTACAATTGCAAAATATTACTTTATCGTTTGACATGATGTAATCAATTTCACTTGTGAGTCCACATGGACTTTTCCATGTCCATTTTCTGTTGATCTTTTTCTTGTAAAACGAAAAGTCAACCAGCCTGTCACCTCTATTGTCCCGCTCACCGTTTCCATATGGGCCACTTACATTTTCACCAGTTCTTGCTTCTCCGATTCTGGCATTAAAGTCGCCCATCAGGATTTTATACCTACACTTCTCTTTGTCTAAAAGTTGGGCCACATCATCATAAAATTCCTCAATTTCATCATCTCTATGGCTTATAGTTGGTGCATAAGCTTGGACGATTTGAAGCTTAAACTTTTTATTCAGCTGAATGACACATTGGGCTAATATGTCGGATATACTTTCAAATTTGACTACACTGTCTTTCAGCTTTCGATTGATGAGGAATCCAATTCCACCACATCGTCCATTCTCCGTACCTCGGGTGTAGAGTACGTGAACAGTTTGTTCTAATTTGATTAACTCTTCGCCCTTTCTTCGTGTTTCACAGAGCCCAATAATATCCCAATGTATGTTATCAAGTTCGATTAACAGTTCTTGCATTCGGGCCTCCGTTTTCATTGTCCGCATATTAAGTGTAGCAATGTCAAAATTCCAATGGCAGCCTGATCTAACCCGGTGATTCTTAACACCTTCTGCCTTGGGGCAGATCTTCGGGGAATGAGGGCCGTCTTTGAAGTTGTACTGTCATGTTGAAGGCATGAACCGTAATCTACCACGCTGGTCCAATGCGGGTTGGCCGATTTTGGATCATGTTAATCTGAGGCCTCTGCCTCAATCTGTCTGCCAGGGGTGACCCTCCTAGGAACTTACGCTCCAGACGGCATAGCTCAAAGCTTCATTGTCCTACTCAAACCCCTTTACCAGGACAAGGTCTGGTGGTTTAATTTTTATTTTTACATAAATGAGCAACAGTATTACATCTACAGAGCCTTCATTTAAACTAAAAACCCACGTGATCAATAAATGTGAACAACCAACACAAATTGGTAATGATTAACACAAAATTACTTTATTAAGTTTATTGGTTCCTCAGTTTTTATAAATAATGGTTTCCTTTAAATTATATACACAGTTTAGCACTAATAACGGAAATTAAAATTTTAAAATAATTCCATCGGAGCAGATGCCATGGAAGAAAAAAAAGAAGAAAAGAAACGCATGTCGTAGATTTGCTATGGAAAATAACGAAAATTAATTCTTTTAAATAATCAAACGTGTTTATGAGGTGTTTTTAAAATATTTTTTTTGTTAATCAGGCAGCATAGAAACTAATAAAAACCAAATCAATAAATTGAAAGTATACGGTGAACAATCTAGAGGAAACTTTAGTAATATTTTTGGTGGAAAATGATACCACATTTAAATAACCCAACATAAAAAAATGAAAGGTCCTAAGTTTAAATAAATCACTAGTCACGTGGGTTACAGGATTAAATGAAGGCTCTGTACAATAAAATTGTACATTTGAGTCCATGGTGCTAGATGGCATTCATCGCGTCTCAGGACCGAAATGGTATGTACTTCACGCTTATAAAGTTTTGATATTGTTTGACAGAAGCTATTTTAGTAAATGCTTAGGAATAAAAATGTATTATTTGCTTATGTTTTTTAATTTTGCTAAGCATTAAAAATGACAGAAAATAAGGAACATTTTCGACGTATTGTGGAATTTTAGTTCCGAAAAGGCAAGAATGCTTCGCAGACGCAAAAGAAGATACTTACTTCGGCAAGGGTGTCGTTGACGATTCCATGTAACGTAAGTGGTTCAGAAAGTTTCGTGAAAACAATTTTAATCGAGAAGAACAACTGGAGAGATCAGAGAAATTGTTGGAATTAACCAGTCGACAGTGTCCAGGCGATTACATTAACTTGGTATGGTTAGTAATGAGTAAACGGAAAAAAAATGATAGACCGAATGTCCGCTTGTGATTCTCTATTGAAGTGCCACGAAATCGATCAATTTTTAAATCGCATGGTTACAAGTAATGAAAAATAGATTGTGTCTAATAATGTTAAAGGTAAGAAAATGGTGTAATTGCGGATATTCTCCTTGAACAGCTTAATAATCAATTTATATCGGAAGAAGGCTATGCCATGCATTTGGTGGGTTGGGGAGGAAATCGTTTATTATGAGCTGTTACGCGAAAATCAGACCAATATTTTGAAGATATACTATTTACAACTAGGTGCATTAAAGCGAGCAATCGCTCAGAAGCGGCTTGAAATGGCC
This sequence comes from Cosmopolites sordidus, assembly GCA_031761425.1. Taxonomy (NCBI): domain Eukaryota; kingdom Metazoa; phylum Arthropoda; class Insecta; order Coleoptera; family Curculionidae; genus Cosmopolites; species Cosmopolites sordidus. Next base: position 578,617 of record JARFXV010000019.1, read on the forward strand.
AACAGAAAGAGCATTGAGTTCCATCGAGACAATGCTAGACCACGCTTATCCTTGGCCACCCGACACGCATTTTTACAACTTGATTGGGATGTCTTAATCCATCATTTGTTTAGTTCGCTTCAAAACATTGTAAAAGCTTTATTTCCTTGGAAGACTTGCCAAATCACCTAGGTCAGTTATTTAGCCAGACTTTTAGCCAGACGTTTAGAAGACTCAGGACTTGACCGCGGGATTATTTAGCTACCAGCGAAATGAAGAAAGGTCGTTTAAGAGAATGGCACATACTATATTAAATTCGAGCAGATTAACCAACTTCTCGACACGCGTTTCGCTAACTGTGTTGGCATCATCAGGAGATAATTAAACCTCAAATCTCCTGATCTCCTGATCAGATTCAATCATCTTTTGATGATGATAATATGGTTAGCAAAATGCGGGTTGAAAAATTAAAACGAAATGATTTGGTGGTACATCTCTTCGAATTTAATTTTTCACACCGAGGGTTTCAATAGAAGAATTGAGCGACTAATGTAATTTTTAGTAAATAAAATGTTTCTTCAATTTTTGCATAAAAAGGGGATTTTTGCATCAACGAACTTTTGCATCTTCTGGTTCCGGTGTTGGAAAATACTTTAAATCGTGATTTAAAGTAAAAAAAAACATTAAATAATAATTAATGGCCACCACAGTCGCTTAATATGAACCCAGTTGAACACGTTCAAAAAAAATTAAAAAGACAATTTAGATTTAAATCAATTACAAATCGAAACAAGTTATTTAAAGAAGCAAAAATGTTACTTACAAATTTGTGAAAAAGTTGTATACTCTACAAACAATAGTTGAAATGCAGGAGCTTAATAAACAACCAATATTTTTTCTTATTATTATACTTAATAAGACTATAATTTTAAAGAACTAACAGAAGGGGGAAAATACACCAAAAATCAAACTACCCACAGTAGGTACTTGGATATTACATCCATAACAGAGGAAGAACTAAACGAAACTAGTTTGAAGACTGAATAAAATATTTAGAATTTTTACATTAAGATAATTGGCGTATTCTTAAAGTGTTTAGTCGTTTATATCTTGTATATCAGAACATATACCTTTAAAAATGGCGATAAATCTTTAAAAACGTTAACCTACAGCTTTAAAATGCATCTCTTAGTTAAAAAGTATAAATTCCCAATAAATTAAATATTAATAAAAAATAGTTCTTGTTCTTCTTTTTTCATGTACGGCTTTTTCCGTTCTTTTCGACCAATATGCATAATAATTATAAAGAAGAGGAGATTTACAACAGTTCCTCCAAATTGGTTATACTTTTTTTTTAATATTATTTTCTTACCAGAAACGAGAAATGAAACAAATACATATCTATATTACGGTATGTATGTATTTACTATATTGAAATATGCCAGGCAAACATATATTTTTCTTCTTTATTTGTTTTTTTTATTTAGCGACCGGCATGTAAAAAAAAGCAAAAAAGATCGGATAGATATTAGCAGTAATATGTATTTACGGAGTGGTGTACTTAGTGAATTAATATACTTCTAATTAATTGACTTCTTGTGTTCAGTGATTCGGCAAAAATGTTAGAATTGAGGGGTCAACAAGAACTGCGGAACGAAAGGTAAGTGTAATGGACATATTAATTTAAGATTCCTGTGATAGCGTTAACAAAGTTGCAAAATTTTTGTGAAATATAAGATTGTCGCATCACATCTATGTTTATAAATATTTTAAAGTTGTAACAGGAATAGCTTATAATTTAGTAATTAATATTTAGTATATTTTACCCAGTTTTGCATTATTATTAATAGGAGTTCTCATCTGAAATATTCAGATGGGATTGTCCACGTATGTGTTGCATTCTTAGTAATGATAATTATTTTGCAAGATGCATGCCTTAAGATACAGATACAAGTTTACGTAGGTCCTGGCCCATGCAAGAGCTGTGATAACTGGTAAGTAACAGAGAAATATTTTGTATTCAGAAATATTTATTTATTGTTTTTTTTCGCATTTTGATGTTCTTTCCGTCTTGTACATATTGGACATTTTTATTTATACGTTGTCTATCACTCCTTCATGTACCAGACAAGTTAATTTAATTATGAAGTGAAACATGTTTGTTTAGTTTGTCAACGATTAGGTTTATTAGTTAACTGGAAATTTAACATGTAGAACAAGTTGACCTTGTTGTGTAATTCTGTTAACGTCGTAGATGCTTCCAAATTAAATCTATGCGATTGGGTATAAGCTTTGGTGCAATTAAATCGAGGATTTAATGAATTTATTAGTCACAATATGTCATTGAAATGCGAAATTATGAAATCTGTTTTGTTTTTATGTTAATGTGATAGTGATTAAGATTAATATTTCACATTACTTGCTGGTTTATCGGCATATACAAAGATTTAACATAACCCCAAAGAAAATAATCTAAGTACATTAGATCACATGGCTCTGAGGGCCAATTAACAGGTCCGCTCCTCGAAATAATTTTTTCACCGAATTGTTCCCCCAATAAATCAATTATTGCGTTGGCTGTACGACATGTGGAGCCGTCCTGTTGTGACAACATTTCCAAATCAATACCATTCAAATTCGAAATGAAATAATCATTGATCATATCACTCTGCAACGATCCCCATTAACGGTAATGTATACAACGGTAATTGTTCGATCATTTGCGTATTATTTTCACTCCAGATACGGCAACTCTGTTTATAAACGTAACCATTTAGCCACAAATGAGCTTCGTGAACAAACGATGATGATCTTGCGGGTTGAGTTCTTGGACAAGTTGGATCTTATAAGGCACTACACCAAGATCTTTACACATTTTTTTTACGTAGTTGAATAACAAAGCCCAACTTCCTGCGAACGGCAATGAATTGATAAATTTGAATCTTCATCAACTCAACAGAACGCACAGTTTTTTGTCTTATATTTGTTTTAATATCGAGCAGCGTGAAATGCGTTTATGTGCACCAAAAATTCACGAAGTGCTCTATAAGTTTGGCGCCTAGAACACTGATTTTTATAATAAATTTCGACAATTTGCAAGCGTTGTTCTGATGTTAAACGTCCCTTGATGATTTGCCATACTATACTGAATAATTTTTACTATACAGGGTATTCCCAAAGTTGAGTCATTTATTTTAACAGGTTGTTAAAACATTTAAAAACAGACAGAACTTTTTGATAGTCTCGACCACTGCGTTGTAAACACATAAAGTATTCGTTTATTGCTGATACTGGGTATGCCTAGTTTTTTGTATTCTTATACGATATTTCTTTTGAGTGCGATGTTCTATTTGACCAGTGGTAATAATTCCTTAATAGTACGTGTTTAATTTTTAGGTACTTTATGCGATTAAAATGCCACACGTTTATGAAAACAATGAACTAGCAGACATAATATTAACCTACGGGGATGCTAACAAAATGCAGCCGCAGCATGTCGTTTGTACGCGGTTGTTTGTAAAAGGCGGAGGTCACGTTAGAAGACCTCCTTGACGCGAAATGGTAGAGATTGAGGAAGAAATTTTAGAAATTGCCGAAAAACAGCCAACGAGCACTAGATCTATAAAAGGTCAAGTTGAAGTTGGTCATAGTAAAATGTGGAAGACTATACGACAGGAACACTTTTATTCCTATCATTATCAACGGGTATAAGCGCTACAATCCGAAGATTATCCTAGAAGAGTTGAATTTTGTCAATGGCTTTTACAGTACAACAGAAATGAAAATTTATCAGAAGAAATGAAAATACCAAATTTATTTGGGTTACCGACAAAGTCACATTTACAAGAAATGGAGTAAATAATTTCCACAACCATGTTTGGGCTGTAGAAAATCCGCATGCTGTGAAAAGAACCCATTTTCGCACAAATTTTCAGTAAATGTTTGGGCTGGCGTAGTAAAGGACATGCTTATTGGGCCCTTTTTCTTCTAGATCGACTGACAGGTGAATTTAGACTTTTTTCAAAGCTATCTGCCACAATTATTACAAGATGTTCCTTTAAATGTTAGACAGAATATGTGGTTTCTATATGATGGAGCTCCACCACATTTTAGACGAGAAGTTCACGAATATTTAAACAATGAATTTCCTAACAGATGGATAGGGCGCTATTGACCAATTTCTTGGCCGGCACCCTCCCCGGTTTTAACGCCCTGCGATTTTTTTTCTCTGGGGCTATTTGAAAAAGTTAGTTTATCATGGTGGAGAAGTAAATACTATGGAAGAACTACAACAGCGCATCGAAAACGTTATTCGTGGACACCGGGATTTTATTTTTGACGCGTGCAGCCGAGCAAGATTTTGTGCTAACCGAACAAATGGTGACAATTTTGAACAATTTTTGGAACATGTAATAGTTTTGTTTTTCGTATTCTGCAACTTTTATGTAAATGATTTTTGCTAAATCGGCTTCTCTTTGCGAGTTCTATAACGCAGTGGTCAAGAATATCAAAAATTCAGGTCTGTTTTCAAATTTTGTAAGTATTAAATAACTTCTTTATTTTGCAACTTTTATATAAATGATTTTTGGTAAAATTACTTATTTTTACAAGTTTCACAGCCTGTTAAAATACATGGCTCAACTTTGAGAACACCCTGTATATTAAAGGCTAAGATAGAAAAACAATCTGGCCCAGTGGCTGATAGTGGGTTTTTAAAGCGGGAGGGCGTATAAGAAAATAGTGCAGCTGAAGATTTTTTTTTGTTATTTTTACATTCTTTTTGAACTTGACTCAATTTCAACACGAACGTGGGACGACCGTTAGTTTTTAATTCAACTTTTTCATCCAAACTTAAATTAGTCATTATTAACTGTTTAAATCAGATACCTTCATGTTTGCAATTAAAAGTTGATTATTTTTATTTGAAAAGTATTACTCAGTGTGCGAGGCGAACGAAATACTCGACGCAAGACATATCAAACGCCCCGTACTTGTCAAATCAGCGTTTAAAACTAATTATCGATACGTTCCGTCGCAGGGAATCTACGTCCAAATTGGGGATAAGATGACGGTGGCGTACGGTCGCTGGAGGTAAACGTCCGACCAACGATGTAAAAATTGTGGGCGAGAGGATGAAATTTTTATCCGCATTATTTGGTGTGATGGGCCGACAGACGTTCTTCTACATTTGGAGATTTTAATTTTTAATAATACCTCAAAATGAGTTAAAGGAAAAAAACTGAACGGAAATAAAATATAGTGTTTTGCTCTGAAAAATTGTTTACTGTGATAAATGCTGGAGGGGCGGCGGCACCAACGCCTTCCCCCACGAGCCGCTACTGAACTGGCATCTATGTTCGAGACTAATAACTTTTTCTAAACGTTTACTAAGACATCAGAGACACATTTTCGATTAGACATGTTATGTAATTGTGACGATTCAGTTATTGTTGGTAATCAATTTTGTAAACATATGCACTAAAAATATATTCCATTGCCTTATAATGATTATGTTAGGCATAGTGCCAACCATTTTGTATTTATTTTTCAATTTGGGTACAGAACAAAACATTCTACGAATTTTTTTTCCTAACGGTGATACATAGGTTGTAAATGTATGTTAAATTGGGTGATAAAAAGTTAAAACAAATATTTTTAACCATTTAACCATATTCTGTAAACCTCTTACCACAAGCACTACTAAATATAATGGATTTCATTTTAATGTGAACTGGGGTAATGTTTTAAAATGTTCTCTTATACAGCTTATTACGCATATACAGTCCCGGCAGTTATTATGAAGCAATAACGTACTCCGTTATTAAGTACTTCTGATAGAAAATACCAAATCTCCTGGTCCCCGTATTAAAATATAAGGTACTTTTTATTTTTAATTAATTTAATTTTTATTTAGGTAGCATGTATTGTGCGGCAGAACGGCAAGAAATCAATGCAAAAGACAGGCTTCCGCCCTTGGACCGACCGACAAACGCTACCGCAGTTTTTTTTTGCGATTAAGTCCAGCATTATTTACTTAGAGTTATGTATTTGTATTAAATCGCCTATTCCAATAATTTTATTTAGCAACTTTAGTTTTCTTGTCGGTGTTGTAAAGTAGAGGTGTGCTATTTGTGATTGTGTCTAAGCAGATTTGGATGAATCAACTGCAGTGAGTTGCACTAAAATAGTTCGGAAGGCTTTAACAATGGATGAAAAAATTTCAGTAATTCAGAAGATAGAAAGTGGTGCTAAACAAGTCTGCAAATTCAGGGCTTTGAAAAAGACAACAGTGTCCACGATACTGAAAAACAAACATAAAATATTGCAATTCCACGGAGTTTTGAAACAAGGTAAAAGAATTAGCAAATATGTTCAAAAAAACATCGATAAAGCATTAACTCAATGGTTTACGTATCAAAGAAGCATGAATACTACAATTACTGGGCCCATTCTTCAGGCAAAGGCGAAAATGTTTAATGTTGCTGGATTTTCTTGCGATTTGGTTTGGTTACATAGATTCAAAAAGCGGTACAATATAATTTCTAGTAAAATTCATTGAGAAGCTGAGTGTAAACCTGGAAGATGCTATCTATGCCTAGAAACTATGACGCTAGCGATGTTTTTAACGCCGATGAACTTGGTCTTTTTACAAACTTGCTCCAGATCATACAATGAATGAGCTTTAAGGGTGAAAAATATATCGAAGGAAAGAATAACCGTTCTTGTGTGCGCAAACATGGCCGGAACTGAAAAACACAAACTTTTAATCATTGGCAAATTTAACAAACCCAGGAGTTTTAAAAACATAAACAAAACTACCAGTTAATTATACAGCAAACAAGCGAGCGTGAATGATCGGTTATATTTTCGAAAGTGAATTAAGATCATGGGACAAACAACTCATAAGAGAAAATAAGCACAAACATTGCTTGTTTATCATTGCCTTGCTCATCCGCATCTTACGAATCTAAAAAACATTAAACTGGATTTTTCGCACCAAATTTTACGTCCGTTCTGCAACCGATGGATCAAGGTGTAATTCACAGTTTGAAAGTTTATTACCGACGACAGCTTATCATCAGTAAACTTAAATGCATTGAAAATAGCATACCAATAGCTATAAATATGCTCGATGCTATTGAAATGGTTTCTAAAGCTTGACAACAGTTTCCCAAAAACCAATTAAGAATTGTTTCAAACATGCATGGCGCTCCCTTTGCGAGTTCGATGAAGACGATGACTTGCCTCTCACCCAATGGTTTATTAAACAAGCTGAGGAGGACGAGGACAACCTGCCATTAAGTGCATGGTTTACTAATAATAATTTTAAATTGGAAAAATTCAATTCCACTATAATAGACGTTTTCGTTGATGTGGATAATGACCTTGTGATAACAAGTATGGCTACCGACCAGGAGATTACGGCGCAGATTGTTGGAGCTGAACAGCTTAAATGTGATGAAGATGAAAAAGTACCGTTAGAAGAAATGCTCCCAACTTTTCATGTTGCCATAACAGGGATAAAAAATGTAAAAACGTATGACTTTTTGAAAGTAGAAGCACTACAGAAGATGGCATTACAGAGTGCAGCGCTTGAAATAGAAATGTATTTATAACAAAATATTCTTGTAAATCGCCAAAAGCAAACTAATATTACAAACTTTATTACAAAGTAGTTTTAATTTTTGTGTGTGTATTTTAGAGAAGATTTTAAGTTTTAAAAAGGAAATTTTCTATTATTTTGTTCTTGCTTCGATTATAACACGTGTGTATTTTTGGCAAGAATTAATAAAAGCCATAAAAATGTAATACATATTTTCATTTTTTTTAATGAACTTCTTATAAAACGTACCAATTATTGAGGCCCCCTCAGGCACGTTGTAACCGAGCTTTACAGTATTTTGCTTAATATCAACATGTCAGTTAAATTTTACGACGTGTGTAAATAAAGTAATGAGACTGATTACATATAATTTATTCAATTGAAATTTCAATTCTACATTGTTTCCTTCAAAATAGTTGCTTTGGGAAGCCACCCAGCGCTGGAGACGATTTGTTCACTCTTCATAGCAGTGCTGGAACTCAGACACTGGGTTCGCCATCAATGTTCCAAAATTGTATTCTTTGAGATGAATTTTCAATCTCCGGAAAAATAAAATGTTACAAGGACCTAAGTCTGGTGAATAAGGGAACTGCGGAACCATAGTGATGTTTTTATTTCTTATGAACGATCGCCTGGCTATCAAAAAGCAAATCAGCACGTTTTTGATCGTCGTGAGTTATTTTTCGATCGTCGTGCGTTATTCTTGGCTCTGGCGCTTCATTTCCAGGTCGTATTCAAAAATCCAGGGGCGCGTTTCCAGTAATGACACGTTCCAGAAAATAAGGGTCATTTTCAACAACACATATCGCATATTCAAAATCATTAAAAACACATATTTCCCCCATTGTCCTTTTCCAAGCTTCCGTCGAAATTATTGTCGCTCACTTTCAGAAGACACTAAAAATATTCGGTTCGCGAAAATAATTGCGGGAATAATTACGGACCACCAAGTAACTCTAAGGCGTCCAAACTCGTACTGCATTCGCATCAGATGTTGGCCTAAATAGGTCAACAGTGTTGCCAGATCGAACGCTATGCCGCCAGTCTCATTATTTCAATTCGGTTGTTATTTTTGTCACATTTTTATTCGTGTTTCGTGTAAATGCATTAAGAATAAAATATTGGTTACATATTTTAATGTACTTTTGTAGTAACGTGATGTCGCTCTACTGGACATTTCTTAGATTTGTATGCAAACCAGTAGCGGACCACAGGTAGATTTAACAGGTTACGATAAGAATATTTTTGGATATTTTTTTGGCCCAATTATCTTTACTTATTACAGAAGGTCCTTTGTAAAAGCTGTTTATTGAGACAAAAAATATATCGAAAATGTTCGGTTAACATTCTGGCACCATCACAACTTATACCTAAAAATAACGGCAAGCTCATATGTTTGGATTTTAATTAGTACAGTGAAAATAATTACGTGTATCCGATAGATTTTGATTCTGAATTAGCGCCAGTTGTTATGCGTGTAGATTAAAAATCACGTTTAGTAATTGACACGAATAATTTTATGAATCTTTTGGGTATCAATAAAAATGGATTGTATAAAAGGAAATGTATATCAAGATAATGGATTGCTAAGTTTTAAAAATAGAATAAGGAGTAGATACGAGGGATGTATGATAAGTACCTGACCTTGACAAGAAAAAACCTTTTTATGTGCAAAATTTATTTTATTTTTCAACGTAATCACCTTTCAGTTCGTTACACTTAGTCCAACTTTTTCTATCTTTTATATCCCCTCTAAAAAATACTATTGATCCAATCCTTCAAAATAAGTGTTCGTGACTGTCCTTTAGTCTCTGGTGTGTTGTTATAAATCCATGTTTGAACCGACGCCAAAAATCATTCCGACAGCGTTTTAACATCATAACAAGCAATCGCGGCACCCATCTTGCGAAAAGCTTTTTCATATCCAAATGAGTTGTTAAAATATTCTGCGCCCATTCAATTGAGATGTCCACAGTCTCAGAAATCTCACCCATGTTTACTCTCCGATCGTTTATCACGATATCGTGGATTTTTTGGTGGATATCATGGATCATTTCTGAAGTTGTAACCTCATTTAGACGACCTTGATGATCTTTATTAAAAATGCTTGCACGGCCACGTTTGAATTCAGCTGTCCAATATTTTATGATAGATAACGAAGGTGCAAAGTCCCCTTAAACTTCGCTGAACTCCGTTTTAATCTCATCATTTCTTTTTCTTTTCAAAAACATTAAGCGTGGTCGGAATATCCCCATGATTTTCAATGCTTGGGGTTACCGTAACAAACCCATTTTTCGTCCCCAGTCACAATGCGTTGCAGAAATCCCTTTCGTTTTTGCCTTTCAAGCAACTGTTCACAAGCAAACAAACGGCGTTCAATATCTATCAGTTTGAACTCTTGGCACCCAATATCTTTGCTTCTGGGTCATTCCCAGGTCTCTGAGGCGTTTTGAAATTGCTTGTTGAGTCACTCCCAATGATCTTGCCAACTCTTCTTGACTTTAACACGAGTCTTTCATTAACTAAATGCTTCTAATTTTTCATCTTCAAAAACATTCGCTCTTTCACCACTATGCCGGTCTTCGACGTGAAAATTATCGCTTTTGAAGCGTTGAAACCACTCACGACACGTTCTTTTACTCATAGCGGCCGCACCATAACTGTCTAAGAGCATTCGGTGAGCCTCAGCCGCAAATTTCTTCATATTAAAAAAATAAATTAACATCTCCCGCAAATGACGAAAATTTGACTCGTAAACTGTCATTTTTAATCGCGAATAACTTTATGATGTAAACACACATCGACTACTGTTGCTATGGGGTGATGTTTACAAGATGCCCAAAGGTTGCATGCCGTCTATGGTGTATTTATTTACGCCTTCTATAGGAAAACGGCGGGAGCAGAGTTGTATACCTTTTACTAGCCTCGTATTTTCATTCCGCGTTTTTTCCAGATATCGTTCTCCACGGCGTTGTCTTGCAGTAGTTTGAAGACATCTCTGATACCTATTTCAAAGCGCTTTTGAACATATTTTCTCGTATTATGTTCACCTACTTTCGAGCATTTTAGATCCGATCGATGATAACTAATTTTCCAGTCCCAGCTCAAAACATGTACTCTGAGACCATCATATTTTCACCAGTGTTTTATGCGCCGTTTTATTTTTTCTCCACGTAATTTTATGGCCATCGGCACCAAATAAATAAAACTTGCTTTCCTCAGTAAAAATAACTGGTTTTCAAAAATCTGAAAACTTACCCTACGTGCTTTTTATGGAACTGAAGTATTTTTCCCCCACTCCTCCTTCTATATCCAAAACAACATGTCCACACACAAATCTCATGCGCCGCAAATTCCTTTGTTGTTCGCGAGAAAACCAACAATAGATGGTACGTGTGCGTGCTGTGCGGCAAAAATATTTGTGTGGGACCTTGTGTATCAGAGCGTCTGCATTGCCACGCACGCACACCATATACAACCCATACAGCCCGCACAACACAAATTTTTATTGGTGTGGACCTAGCCTAAAGCGGATTAAATCAACAAAATCAACTGCTGAAACTACTTTTTCCCATGAAAAATCGGTACTTTATTAATTATAGTACTTCTTGTGAACTTTAATGTAGTTAAAATAAAGAAAATTGAAAACATCGATTTGTCAAGTACTTTTTCCCCCACTGTACATAAAAAAGAGAATAAGAATTTATTGCAAATAATGGTAGGTTTTGATTTGGTTTGGACAAGTCCACAAAAGGCAGATTGTACGGGATTCTTGTCTTAAAGATGTATCGTAGTGCTCCACTATGCTCCATAACGATCTGGCTGCCTTAGCTAATGCGACTTCTTATTGGTTAGTGCTATAGCCTGTCGGTGGGCTTTAATATCCTTCAACATTTGCCTCTATCCGAACTTATCTTCAGAAGCCCCTTGCCAGGTTTTTGATATGTATTAGTTTTTTAGCATCTCTTCTTACATTGTCACGCCACAGTGTCTTAGATCTACATCACTGTTATCTATGAGACATTTCTATAGTAGCTTGAGTTCCAAATTATATCTGGCCGTTCAATTCCCATTGTCATTTACAGCACCAAAAATTCTTCAAAGTTTAATTTTCTTTCAAATATTGCAAGCACCTCTTCTGGTTTCCAAACCACAAATCCACTGCTCGAAGTTTTTAATTTACTTTAGGACATACTGCAGGGAGTAAGTGATTTTATTATAAATTTTCGTCTAATTTACTTTTCAGATATGTAAATTCCTTTACAACTTCAATGTTGGCAGTCAATTATCCAGTTTTGTTCTCATCTTGGATTAGTTCTTTATTTCTAGCTATTTCACAAACTGAAATTGGTAAAATTATTACTGCTTCCAGCGTTGCAGTAACTTACTAGGCGTCTGTTTGGAAGAAAAAATAAATTAAATAACGTGTGTGTTAAATAACGTATTGTATTTCACTTCGCGTCAGTCAGCTTTGCCTTCGGACAAAGCGTATATACAATCTTATATGTTTTAGCGTATATTCTGTGCCACTTTTATTCTGTGCTATATATCATAAACTATATACATCGAGAATTCTTTCTAAATATAACCTTTTATCGGTTGAAACCGGATTTTATAAGAATTGGAATAAATACTTTAGTTAATTGTTTTTTTTTAAATCAATATCGAATGTTTAATATTTGCATTTTGTTTTTTCTATTTTATTAAAGTTAACATGATGTAAAAATAATTTTTATTGTTGTGGGTAAAGGTATGGGAAAATCGTGTTTTCTGTTAATGACGATCCATAATAAATGTACCCAGTACACTTATTATAGATCATACCCAGTACACAAGTAATGTCGTTTTTTTCAATTTTTAAAACATTGTCATCTATTAATAATAACACAGATCAACAAATTTAAACTTTTTTGAGGTAACTGATGAAAATAGGTGAATATGAATTAAGTATTTTGTAGTCCTAAATCCGAAAATAAGCTAATTACTGTAAAACGTACAGTTTTTTTGTTACAGGGGCTTGGTGGTGGAAAAAAAGGAGACGACATATTTTTACAATCTAATATTTATTTATTATTATTCACGTATGGGACCGGGTGGACCACGCGAAGTACAATTAGAGGCGTTTGTTGTTGTTAGCCTTCCTTTGCGCTCATACTAATTTAATTCTTTCGCTATGAGCTTTTTTCTTTCGTCAGACCAAATTGTTCCAGTCTTCCTACATTTTTCTCTCTGGCCAACCTTCCAAACGTCAACCTTCTGTCTGAAACAGCCTCTATCCTGAATTTCACTTTGAGTAATATTTGCTGATCTTAGGTAATCTTTAATTGCAGCAATCCATTTAATTATTTCTACTTTAGCTCTACTCCTATTTTCATAAAATTCGACTATTTGTCTAGTTAGCCTATTTGGATTCATCCGTTTTATGTGTCCGTAAAACGTAAGTCTTCTTTTTCTCATATCGCTATGTATATCTGTGTCTTGTTTGATTTCTTGGTTTTCTCGAAGTCGGTATGTTGTTGAATTTATTTGTTTGGCGCCTAGGATTTTTCTTATGATTTTTCTTCCCTTCTTTTCAATGTCGTCGATGTCTCTCTTTCTATTCAAAATGAGCGTTTCTGCCCCATATAGACATTCTGGCTTAATAACTGTGTTGTAATGTCTCAGTTTTGTGTTTTTAGATAGGCATGTTTTGTTGTAAATATTTTGTGTAAGTCTCAATGCCGTTTCCATTTTTTGACATCTACCCTTATTGGCCGCTTTTTCCAACCCATTTTCCATGATTATTCCACCAAATATTTGAATTGACAGACTCGTCTGATGTTACCATATTTTGTTTTTAGAAGTGGTGTTCTTAGTCTGTTGCAGGTCATGTATTGTGTCTTTTCAAAGGAAATTTGGAGTCCTATCTTTTCTGCTGTTTCTTTTAGAATTTCAATTTGTTTCTGTGCCGTTAATACATCTTGAGCCAAAATTGCTAGATCATCAGCAAACGCCAGACAATCAATTTTGATGTTGGTTCTCCCCAGTTTAATGGGCTGGTCAATATTCAGGGCCGACTTTTTTTCACGCCACTCCTGTATTACTTTTTCTAGAACACAGTTAAATAAGAGTGGCGAGAGTCCATCCCCTTGTCTCACTCCAGTTTTAATTTCGAAGGGCTCTGAGATGTCACCCATGAATTTAACTTTTGACCTTGTGTTAGTTAATGTTGCTTTAATAATTGCCAGCGTTTTCAGATCTAGTCCCTGTTCTTTCAAGATTCGGAATAAAGATTCGCGGTCTAAAAAATCATATGCTTTTTTGAAATCCACAAATGTACAGACGAGATTTTTATTGTACAGTTTTTGATGTCTTAGGATCAACTTTAGATTCAGGATCTGTTCAGGGCAGGATCTGCCCGGTCGAAAACCTGCTTGATATTCACCAATTTTAGGTTCCAACTGTCCTTGTGCTCTGTCTAGTAGACATTGAGATAGAATCTTGTAACAAACTGGAAGAAGAGATATCCCTCTGTAGTTGTTTACATCCGTTCTATCTCCTTTCTTGTGTAGTGGATGGATTAGAGCATCTTTCCAATCTTCCGGAATCCGTTCGGTTCGCCAAACTTCTTGTAGAATTTTGGTTATTTCCTTGATTGTACCTGGACCAGCGGATTTCAAAAGTTCAGCAGTGATTCCATCTTCACCAGAAGCTTTGTTATTTTTAAGCCGCTTGATTTGCCTAATTATTTCATTTACATTCGATGGTAATGAATCTTGGTTTGTTTGTTTATGTTTGTTTAATTTTAGATGGCAGTGTAAAAAATGCGTTTTTAAGGACATTCGACACCCTAGCAGGCTTTTAAGAGTTCACCTATGAGGTTTTTATAGTTTTCATCTTTCTTGTTGTCCAGAAATCCTTTTACTACATTTACAAAACACTTCCAAGCTGCCAATTCCTTTTCATTTAATTTTTCTTGAAAACGGAAATCACCTAGAAGCTTCCTTATTTGAGGTCCAATAAATATGCCTTCTTTTAGTTTTGCATCACTTAATTGAGGAAATATTTCTTTTAGATACTTGAAACCGTTACCAACCGTTCTTTGTCCATCGCTTTGACAAAGTTTTTCATTAGTCCAAGCTTAATATAGAGAGGCGGAAGAAGCACATTTTTTGAGTTAACAAGGGGGGTTTTTATGTTTGAAGTACCAGGTTCAAAAGAAGTTCTATGAGGTCTTTCTTACTTTAATGTTCTTTGGTTGCCCTACTCTTCTCGTAGATACAAAAAACAGCAATACTTTGTAAAACTCTGTTGAAGTCCTAGTAATATACTTATCACTTTTAAATCTCCACAAATATCCCAGTGATACTGTTCATATTTCACGTGATTTAGTATGGTTGCTAAGTTGCTAAGTTTGCACATCAAAAATTGGCAAAGCGCTGCTGGAAATTGATTCAGTTGGAGGCGAAGGTTGAAGGAGGTCAAGGCTCACTAACGGAGGAAGAAAATTGTCAAATTTTGAAAAAATGCTGTAAAATCTAGAAGAATGGGCAAAGTGTGGATAAGTTCCATATTAGAGAGCTGATGTATGAGTTTCAAAAGTATAAGAATGCCACAAATACTACCACAAATGTCAGCGTTAGTTTAAAAATTTAAGAACGGCTATTTCAATCTTTAAAATATAAATTAAATAAAATCTGGGAGATATGTTGAGTTTGATCAGTATCTATTGTTGGCTGAAATTGAAGCTGATTCCAAACTATCCAGAAATTAGTCGCAAAGTTTAAAACTCCATGGTCCACAATATAACGATGTATATAAAAACTGAACAAAGTGTAAAGTGGAAGAATGTGGATGTCATATGAATTTCCAGTGCAAAGGCCATTCCGTGAAATTACACTCAATAGGTCCATAGTAATGCGTGCTGGTGGCAAGTTGCGCCGTCTTGTTCAAGGTATAGTTCGTCCGCATCAATTTCATGAATTTTCGGAAAGACAAAACCGGATAACATGGCACGATAGCGTTCACCATTCACAGTGACGGTCTGGTTCTTCGGCGCTCTTGAAAAAATATGGTCCGATAATGCCACCGTACCATAATCCACACCAAATAGTGATTCTTTCGGGATGTAATGAGGCCTGATATTTGATGTTTTTTAGCAGTTGTGGATTTGACTCACACCAATAACTTTGCCAATAATTTTACTTATCGACGTAACCGTTTAATCAATATGAGCCTCATCGGAGAAGATGATTTTGCGATGAAAATCCGGATCGTTTTCCATTGCTTCCAACGCCCAATCTGCGAACTCCCGACGTATCGATATTCAGTTGGCTTAAATTCTTGTGCCAATACAATCTTGTATGGGTGTAAACCGAGATCCAAACGCAAAATACGCCTGGTTGTCATCCTGGATAAGTTCAACTCTTAGGATCGGCGCGGACACATTATCATTCTTTGCAACACTTTCAGGAACAGCTGCGGTATTTTCTTCACTCCGGCCACTACGAAGTCGTGACGGTGGCTTATCAATTATACGGCAGATGGCTTGATAAGAAGAAGCAGAATGACGATCATGTTTTAAATGAAATGCTCTTTGAGTCGCAACAAAACTTTTTGAATTTTGATAAAATATTTGGACAGTTTCCAAACGTTGTGGCAACGAAAACGTGAAATGGCGAACCTTCAAGAATGCGGCAAAATGTCAAGAATTTAGATATCAAATATGGTCGCCATTAGCTGTCAAAATCCCATCGTCCCTATTGGGAAGCACTAAATACTATAATAATAATAATAATTATTATTATTATTATTATTATTATTATATATATATATAACTAATTCTATTACATTTCGAATGATTTCTCGGGAGGGGTCCATCGATTTTGCTGAAACTGGAAAATCTGGCTGGGAAATCTTGAAATACTCTAAAAAGTATCCCCACAAACCAAATTTCAGCCTTCTAGGTATCAGGGGTCAGGAGAAATTCGATTTTCTTGGCCAGAACTTCTGTGATTTTCTACTATATTTTAAACTATGGTAAAATGAATAAAAATTCGGATCTTTGAATTCAATAATGAAGCTGCTTATTTCATCTCTCATTGTTTTTTTTCTTTTTTTTTATTTGGATAATACGATATTAAAATTATGTGAACATAACGTAGAATAGAGAAAAAAAAATATCTTTTGAATTTAATTTTTATTTTTTACTACGGGTATTTAAGTTGAATTTTTTGTTCGAAGTTATTTTTTCTTTAATATTCTATTAGGTGGAATATAATAATATTAATATGTTAAACCTTGGCCTATGAAGCGACCAACGATAAAAACAAACATTTACTGATCTATGGTCTATCTGATCTAGGTCATTTACTGACCTTTGACACCTAGAAGGCTGAAATTTGGTTTGTGGGTATACTTTTTAGGGTACTTCAAGTTTCAGCAAAATCGATTGACCCCTCCCGAGAAATCATTCGAAATGTAATGGAATATATCTATATATATATATATATATATATATATATATATATATATATATATATATATATATATATATATATATATATATATAAATATATGGGGCGTTTCTTCTAAGTTTTCTTCATTTTCAACTTGTTCACCATCGTCAATCTATATAACAATTTCCTTATCTGTGGGTATATCTGTTGTAAGATCATTATCAGCTTCAACAAATTTGTCCATTTGTAATGGAATTGAATAATATTAGGTCACAATTGTTTTTAGTTAACCACATGCTCAGAGGTAGATTGTCTTTATCCGCCTCATCAGCAATTTGTTTAATAAGCCATTGTGCTAAAGGGAACTCATAATCATTATCAAATTCAGATAGGCAGAACAAAGGTGATGGAAAAAAGAACCAATCCAAAAAGAGAACAGAACTGGGTAATCGGTGATAATAATATTGAAATTGTGAAAGAATTTAGGTATCTGGGAAGCAAATTTGACAAAAACAACATCACATGGGATATTAGGAATAGTATGATGAAGGGTAACAGAGTTACTTATGTCCTGCATTCTGCTATAAAATGTAAACTTATTCAAAGGAGCACGAAAGTTAGGACTTATAAAACACTCATTCGGCTAATAGTCACTTACGCTTGCATGACGTGGACCCTCACAAAGAAAATATAAATGTTTGCAGTATTTGAAAGAGGAGTAATTTTTGGTACTCTGATTGATAATGGAATTTAGAGGATCAGGTATAATTTCGAACTCAAACTATTGTACAAAGATCTGGATATTGTAGACTATGTGAGGGTTCAGTGATCCAGATTGGCGGGACACGCGGCGAGAATGCCAGAAAACTGTATGCCAAGGAAAATCATAGAGGATATAATGGAGATCTAAGATACGATGGCAGGTGATAATATAAGGAGATGCTGAAGAACTACTGCACATCAAAAACTGGCAAGAGGCTTCTGAGGATCGATTCGGTTGGAGGCGAAGGTTGAAGGAGGCCAAGACTCACTAACGGGCTGTAAAACCACAGGAAAAAGAAAGATCATGAATGTTTAAAATAATTTTTTATCAATTTTTGTGAAACCTGGTGCCACGTTTTTGAAACCATTTCGATAGTATCAAGCAATATTTATTGTTATCGATGTACCATGTTCAATATACTTAAAGTGGCTAATTAAAAGCAGTCGTCGATAATGAGTTATTGTTAATAACATCTTGGTTCATTGGTCACAGAACAGATATAAAAATTGGTGGTAAAATTTTCAGTATATAAAGATAAAATGAGTTCGTATTTAAAAAAAATTGTAAACACTTTCTAAATAATCCTGTATAAGCAAATTCAAAACATAGTGTCGGTTTATTTTTAGACATTCAGAAATAGAATAAAAAATAGTTTGCAAACTGAAAGAATCTTGGAAAAGAAAAATAGCACGTGTGTTTGCGAAAAAAAAATAATCAAAGCTATTTAATTAACACGAGAAAAATATTTGCAACTGTCACTGGAATGTTATCACAGTGGCATTATTAAAAAAAATCAATGCAGAACAAACAAATAACATTTTAACGTAAACAAGAAGATTACTCATATCTTATCGCAAAATTTCAATTACTAATTACAACAGGAAAAAATTCCATTGGTGGTAATCTGTACTTATACGAGAAATTCCGTCAATTAGTTAAACATCAACAACACACTAATGTTACGACATACCCCTTGTGAATAATAAAAATAAGAACACTTACGCGATATTGAAAAAAATATTCCACTAGACATGATAATAGTAGTAAATATAATTGCAATAGTGGCACGCTTTGATTTTGTTATGTAACTAGCAACACTTAAAATGTAAAAAAAAAACAAATATTGTTATCTACACCGTGGCGCAAAATAGTTGTTACTAAATACATCCAGAGAATACTGTATAATAAAATTATGAAATAGTTTATATTTTAATATAAAAAAAATCGTTTAATATACTGGAGAACCAAAAGAAATTAACAGTTTGATATGCCGGTTTTAGGTAATAATAAAAAAACAATTTTAGCATACTGTGTATATTAATTTTATTTTTTGTCTTAGTTTTAATCACGCATGATTTTCATCAGGTTTCTTTATATTATCTGCATTAAATTCTCTAAGGTTATATCAATACAGGCTCCAAGTGATTTTCAACAAGATTATACTAGGACGCTTTCTATTTATGGATCCGGAATAATAAATACAAACAAATATTTATCATTAAAAATGGCTTTTGGTTTTTTCTTATTTCTTCAAAGACTTCTGGCAAACAAATGGTTGTGTACCATTCAGAATTGACTGTTATACGACTCTCTAGTGGCATTGTAGCCACATGCCCATTTATCCCAAAAAAAAACAGGCGATCATTTGCTTCGAGGTGATTCTTGCGCGAACAACTTTTGTTGAGTTTGGTTCATTTTGAAAGACCCATACAGAAGACTGCTGTTTACTTTCGAGCTCATACGCGTGGATCCAAGATTCGTCACCTGTGTAGATGTTATACGCTGCTTTTGACGCACCACTATTGTATTTTTTGAGCATTTATTTACACCAATCGACACGAGCCTTTTTTTGAGCGATTGTCAAATTATGCGAAATTCAACGCGCACAAATCTTTTCACAGCTAAATGTTTATGTAAAATCTTATGCTTGTCATACTAAGGCCTAGGGATACCTCAATCTCACGGTATGTCACATGACGATCTTGCTTTATCAGTTCGCGCACAGTATCGATGTTCTCTGGCATAACAATTGATTTTGACGACCTTCTTTAAATTCGTCCGTGAGTGAACGATGGCTACGACTGAATTCACTAAAACAATGATAAATATTGGTTTTAGATGGTGCTTCATCGCCAAAAGGCGAAGTGAGTTGATCCATGCACTGTTGTTGGTATAATACGCATCGAAAGTCGTAGTAAATCATCGCACGAAAATTCTCCCGAGTTAATTCCATTTATTGACTCAAGTGTCTAAACATAAAAAATTGCGTCCGTACGACAAAACGTTCTGAATACGTATACAGTCAACAATGTCAAACTTTACGATATATATGTCAGTAAAGTAAAGCTTTAAGGTTAGAGGCGCATCAGTAACTAAGAAAGCTATTTAGCGACTGGGCCTACAGCTTAACGTGGGTTCCGAGCCACGGTCCTCGACTACCGAAAACCCCGGTCAGCACCTCTTTCGGTCTATCAGCCCCTGGTATTGCTCTTAACCATAAGACTCTTGAGAAGTTGGCGAGTGGGCCAACGAAGAAAACCTATCAGAAGGCATTCGGGCTTAACAAACCTCGAACTCATGCCTGAAGGGTGATTCCTTGTCAGATTTTACACTCTTGGCTAGAAACATCCACAAACATTCAGACAAAGTCAACACCAAGTACGGGAATCGAACTCGTTATCATGCTATACCGTGTCGAGACCCCAGGTAACGTGGCTTCTGTTGCGAAATTCATTAAATCGCCAATCGAAAAGCTGTTATAAGAATTATCATTTTAAGCAAATATGTGTAACAGTATATTTAGCAAATAATAATTGGCTATAATTTAACGAATAAAATACAAATAAAATCTTGAACATTGTTAAATTTTTTTTTTTTTAATTAAGAATCAGTTTATATCAAACAAAATATAAAAGTAGCAACGTGTATTCTGTATGCGAATATCACATGCTTCATGTTTGCGGAGAAGCAGCAACATTATTAGGAATAAATCAGGACTTTTTCAACGTGTTCGGGAAAATAGATTAGAACGGTGCCAGGAATTAATTCATTTAAGTCCTGGCTTTTTGAACATTTGATGTAATAAAACAATTATGTGTTTCTTAATAAAACGCGTCATCCTGTGAAAAATTAGTGCTAATAATTTAAACTTTGACATTAAGTTGTATGTTTTCCTTTTTTGTTGTTAAAAAACAAACCAAATTTATGCCGAAATATATGGAATAAATTGCTTTAAAAATATTACAATTTATTTTCAAATAATACCTTAAGAGGACAATGAGACAAAAAACTGAATTTTCCATTGAGATCACACCAGATCGCGTACTTTCCACCAGTTCGCATTGAAATTAATCGGCGCGCGTTTCCCTAACCAGGTTAGCATCATCAGGAGATGATTAAAATATTTACTCAGCTAACTAACTAAAGTTTTAATCATCTTGTGTATTGAATTGTTTTATTATATCAATGGCAACTGCTAGAACAACTCTTCAGCGCCACGGTGTACAATGGAAAAAACCAAGTTAAAATCTTTTACGTCAGCCATTTGATTTTTTCATTTAAAACTTATTAAGCTCGGGTTGTAGCGATGCCTTTTTAATCCTGTATGTTGAACGAACCAACGAACCGAGAAGGTTAAACAAATTTAAAAATTTAGCATAAATTATTATATGAATATAGTTCTAACAGATAATATTAATGTATAAAATGATAGCCCTATATTGAAAAATATAGCTGTCATAAAATTATTCACATTAAACTAACAATATATTGTAATAGGGTGATTGTTAAATCAGAAAAATTAGTAAAAACAGACTTTTTACCAAATAAAAATTTTGTAAAAATAATGTAATTTATATCCGCTCAAAATTTACATCGTAAAGAGGTGTAACCCTTTTAGACAAAAGAACAGTTAAAGTTTTGAAATAAGTTTACAGTATAGGAAAAAAAATGTGCATAATTTCAAATATATTTAAACTGAACACTGAAAATATGTTAAAGCTTACCTGCCACTTACAATAAAATAAATGTAAATAATTATATTAAATGTAAAAACTGAGATATTCTCTTCGCATTCTTAGTAGAATATTATGTCAATATTTATTTATATTTTGGTATTTACTATATAACATTCATAATATTAATTTTTTACAAACAACTAAATAAAATATTTTTTATAAATACTGAAATATTACAGTATAAATTATTTGTAAATCTTACAATAATTTTATGTTGTAAGAATCTAATGAAAGGGTTAAAAATGTATGTAATTTTTCCGAAAATTGAAATTTACACTTCATATCGACAATCATTTTTTTATAAGAAAGTTTTTTTTTCTGATTTGTAAAATTGACAGAAATTGTACTATTTTCAAGTAATATGAAATTCCAATTAGTAAAATTTCAGTATATTTTCCCTGACTGATCACTCTCCGTTTGCAAAAAAATTCAAAATACTAGGCTAATAGAAAAGTTCGTAGAGCGACGCCTATATAGCAGTAAAAGAACTATATAATCTACTACATTTTGAGGTTTCATCCTTCATATGAACATATGTGAAGTTTCAAGTCGATCTGTCAATTCATTCGTACAAAAACAGCAAAAGCAAACGTATCAGTCTTATTTTTTAAAATGGAAAATATTGTTGCTCGTGCAGTGATTAAATTCTTTATTAGTATTAGGGGTGCTGCTCCTTCAAAACCAATGGTTTTGTAAGTGGGCAGGTGAGTTCAAACGTGGTCGTACAAGCCTATATGATGATCCTCGTTTTAAACATCCAATAAGTACAACTATTGAATAAATAATTAATTCTATACTTGATATGGTTATGTATGACAGACAATTGACTTTGAGTGACATTGCTAAGGCCATGGACATCTCAACTGAACGGGTGTTTTGCAAAAGGAGTTGGGCTTGAGAAAGCTAGATGCAAGATGGGTAACGCATTTCTTAAATTCTGATCAAAAACGTCTTCGAGTAAAACTTTCTAACCAAAATTTGGATCATTTTCGAAATAATAAAATATATTTTATACGTCGTTTTATAACTATGGATGAGACTGGGGTAAGTTTACCACTATGTTCCTGAACTTCGACAACAAACTGCAGAGTAGACTGTGTCCGGTTGTTCAGCTCCGAAGCAGCTAAAGTGGTCAAAATCGACCAAAAAGGTTATGGCAACAATTTTTAGGATGCAAAAGACATTTTGTTAATTAATTACCTTCAAACCGGTAAAGCAATTACAGGATAGTATTACTCAAACCTGTTGAATCAGTTGGCTGCAAGAATTCGTGAGACAAGACCTTGTTTAGCGAAGAAAAAAACATTTTTTTCATCAAGATAATGCACCGGCGCGCAGAGGTGTTCTTGCAATGGCCAAATTGAAGGAGTTACACTATGAATTGTTGAAGCATTCACCATATTAACCAGATCTGACCCCCCTCTGATTTTCAAGGATTCCCAAACTTCAAAAAATTCCTACGTGGCAAGCGTTTTTCATCAAATAAAGAAGTTATTAAATCAAATGAACTTAGTTAACAGCCGTAGATGAGTATTTTGAAGGACTTCCAGAAAATCACTTCAAAGATGGAATAAATTAATTGGAGAACGGCTGGAAAAAAAGTAGTGAACTTAAGGGAAACTATACGAAATAATAAAGTAATTTTTTCAATTATAAACTTGTTTTATCATTTCCGGTCCGAGAACTTTTCAATTAGCTTAGTACTTGCTATCGTTTGATCATGAATTTGCGTTAATACTATCAGATTTTTGAAGCATTTGTGCGACTGAATTGGTTAAAAATGTCCGATTTAGATATGTATTATTATAGCGTATTAAAGCGTACAGTAAAATCTTTACCTTCATATTTGAGGCGACATATTGAATTACTGCCAAATTAACAAACAATAAAATAATTGTAAATTATTAGTAAATGCTAAAATCTCAACTATTTGATAACTATTAAGTTAATGAAACTAATCTCCTAAAATGTTTAATCATCTCCTCACGATGGTAACTTGCATAGCAAAATCTTAAAGCTTTTTGGTGTAAGCGGAAAACAAAAAAATTAAAAAGTCTGAATTAAAAGATATTTCACTTATTATATCATGAAGTGCTGTTATAACTACTGTATAACTAAAGTGCTTGTAAATAATAATAATAAATATGTTTGTCGTTAAATAACCCCGATTTTATAACCAAATAAAAATGTCTCTCAAATTACAATCTGAAAACATCTACAATACAATGACAAAATGTAATACTGCATCTAATAAAACATAAAATATCTAGTAAACAGTAATCAGTGACGTTTTCTCATATGGATAAAATATAGTTTACAGACGAAGACATACATAATCAGAAGGCAACAGATAAAAAATGCTGATAGCATATAATCTTAATCAGCTATATATATATATATATATATATATATATATATATATATATATATATATATATATATATATATATATATATATATATATATATATGACAGCAAAAAACATATTATTTGAAATTGTATCTTATTTCTGGTCAGCCAAAGAAATTAAGTAATTTTTAAATCACCTTTATGCACAACCATAATTTGTTGTCCTGATAATTTCATCTAAAACATCTAATAACATCTAAATTTTATCTTTCAACAAAATAACATCAGTTCCCCGAACGATTTTTAGAATGGTATGGGATAGCTAGACTCCACTGATCGGCAATATATCGAAATTTACCGTAGATATAACATGGAATAACATTTTTATAGTATTTTAAAATCATTTATTTAAAAAAATGGAAACATACCGCTTTACGGAAGAAAAAAAACGGTAATTTATTTTTTAAAGATAACGTCTATCTCTGTGTTACCATCTTTTGAATCTCAACAGTACATTACAACTCATTACATGCAGCAACATTTCTACTGGAATTAGAATTATTTCTTGTAGAATTTTGAGTTTCAGCTTTACAAAAGTTTGTGACGGGTTAATGTGGACCTTGCTCTACTAATAAAAATCACATGCTATCTTGCTAGCCTGGAGATGACATCATTGGAAAATAAATGTTTAGTGGAGTTTAACGATATTCTAGCGGTGTGAGCAGTCACCCCAACTTGCTAAAACTATCTGTTTTCACTATCAAGAAGAAACTCAGAAAATGTGTCGCAAACTTATGTTCGAAATGTTCAATGAAACTGCAAGACGACGAGCAGAACGTTGTGGATTGGGCCGAACAACGGCTTTGATTCCATTTGTTTTTCAAACGCATGTACAGGTCTTTTTTCAGTGCAAGTTTCTTCAATTTTTTAATTTTAGCCCATATTTTGATAGCTTGAACTGATGGTACCGGATCATTACGGTTAATATTGAATTGGCGACGAAATTACCGTTCAGTTTCGCAATATAATTATCAATTTTCAAATCATTTGTATAAAACATTCATTTCTTGAACAGGTGACTACATACGCTCATGCAACAAAAAAATTTACATAATCCATGCCAAGGCATTTGCATATATTCATAAATAAATATAGCTCGAAATATCTAATGTCTATTTTTTGCCATTGTTATTTTCATTACTCAAACACAATTTTTTTACTTACCACTTAAGTAATTAATATTTACTTATTTTCAAATTCAATCTCAGTAGATTAGGATGTATCAGTTTTAGTAATAATAATGTTTTCAACAAAACCCACATTTTAGAAGTTGAAGTTGATTGATAAACTACACATTCCAAGTGCAGTTTTTGAAAAAGTATGTTTTTTATGTGAATAACTAAATGACATCGAAGAAAATAATACTGGGTCAATAAATACCTTTCTAAAGCGTGATTTTTTAGTGTGTCCGAACTCGGGACAATAGCGGACATAAGACCCAGATTGCTTGAAAAAATAGTCGGAAATTGGATTGACAGAATGCGCTTTCTCAGAAGTGGCCGCGGCAGACATTTGTCCGAAATTATTTTCAGACATTAATATAATTGAATGTTATTTCACATAAAATCAATAGTTTCAAGGCATCTAATTTAGTTGTTTTATTTCAATTTACAGTTCGAACGCACTAAAAAAATCACCCTATAATTTCAAATTAGCAAACAAGCTATCGTTACGATACAAAAAAATAGCTAGAGTGTTTAGGACGATCATATTAAGACATTTTGAGTAGGATTTTGACTTGAAAATAGGATGGAACAGTATGCATGTATGATACAAGCTTTATCAGCTCATATTGAGGAAATACGAATGTTGGAGGTTGAAATATTGTAGTTTTAAATTCCATGTCTCATACGTATACCACTACTCATGGGCCATGTAGCCAAAATTATCACAATATTGACGTTTTAGGCGTTTCATTAATGTCATCATCGCTACTGACATTTTTTTTTATGGTAAATAGCTTTGACAGATCAAATAGATTAATTAACTTTCAATAGACGCCAAATAGATTAACTTACATAGCGAAACTAACTTACATTTTAAGTGTGGTTCGTCCATGAAGCTCTGCATGTGGCATACGGTAATTCAGATCAACTTGATCGAAGCTCAAAAAAAGCTCCCAAGAGAAAACTTTACAAACAAATTAAATGTACTTTATTGTAAATTAAGCGCACTTTCAATGGGATATTTGCATTTCTTGTTGGATTGGAATTTTGGAATGTACAGGGTGCAACAGAGATCCTTTATAAAAAATCGATGTAATTTATTAAAAAAAATCGAAATGTACCACGTTGCAGAAAAAAAACAGCATTTTATTTTTCAAAGAAAGGCCTTCACGCCTGGTGATTACCGTCTCTGCGTAGACGCTCTTCAAATCTGGACCAAACCATTGGATTTTTGGATCTTCCAAAACTGGAATTCAGGTTATTTCTTGTCGAATTCTGAATTTCGGTCCCGAAATATTTTGTGGGTAGCCAACGTAGACCTTGCTCTTTAATTAACCCGACAAATAAAAATCCAATGCCCCTAAATCTGGCTAGCTTGCCAGCCAAGGAATATCCCTATATCTGGAGATGGTATGATTAGGAAATAATTGTCGAACTGCTTTAATCGATGTCCTGGTGGTACGGACAGTTGCTAAAACCACGTGGCATCATTAAAAAGACGAAACTTGGGAAATGGTTATGTCAAAGACGTAATGAACATGTGAACATAGCGGAGTACAGTTTTTTTCCCTATCTGGGGTTTTTTTTCAGTGCAGAACCGGTTTCTTAACTCACGTTTTGTTAATATACAACTGGTGACGAAATAACCGTTGAGCTGTCACAATACAATTAATACTTTTGTAATGTGTCTTAAGCGCGAACACACGTGCACTGTTCCTCTGATACATGACTACTAATGTTATTATGTTGCAAATACAGTGAAGATAGTTGCTTTACCCCTAGCCAAAGGACGCGCTGAAAATTTGATATAGTAAATTACACATTTCTTTGTCGCACTCGTTATTAGCTGTTTTATGACAATTTGAAAAATTATAAAATCTGAAATATCTCGAAAATTGATAAGAATTGGGCTATGGTGAAGAGGGACTCTTTTGTTGGAATTTTAATTTAGAATCACCCGTTAACGTTTGACACATTGAAACTTATACACTCTGTATATAGCGTTTGGTTTAATCTTGTACAATGACTGAATTTGCGATTTTTAGTTAACTTTTAATAACCTCTGAGATTGCTCTTTTATTTGCGTTTCAGTTCCCTCAAATATTGATATTTTTTGACCTCCCACGTCGCTGATCTTCCTATAGAACCCATTCCACCGTCCTCATGTTCGTCCACAAGCGAATTTGGGGAAATAGGTAGGCGAAAATACATATTGATTATTCGGTAACAGTTGCGCAATACCGGCCGGCAAAACTTACTACCCACGTATCAATTTCTTCTTATTTCTTTTTCGAAATAACAATAAAAAGACACATTACCTTTATTTTTAGAATTCCAAAAATAAATCCATCAAAAATTACCCAGAATTTTTAATTCAACAATAACTATCCTATTTTTACGAAAAAAATATATTTATACAAAGTAACATCTTATTTATACATTTATTTTCAGTTTAAAAATAGTTTTTCTCTTACCCAAGAAAATCTAGGTAAATAACACCCTGCGGAATGGAAATTCTTCGTAAAATATAGAAATCAAGCCGGCACTGACGACTGGTCACAATTAATAGAAAAAACAAAATATTAAGAACCGAATTGAATGAAAGATCGTAGCTGATTTAAAACAGAACCAGATTCTTATCGGTTTGGTTCAGTATTTGACGCCGGACGAGTCCAACACAAATGCCGTAAAGCGGATTATAAGACTGAACGAACTATACTCCAAAAGCCGACTGAGTAGTCTGAATTTTTTTCAGATTCTCTCCAAATCGACGTTCCTCGTTGCGTGTACGTCGTCGGCCTTTTGAGTTTATCTCGCTTTTTCCCGTTGTGATAGAAAAAGATATCATGTTTAGCGTTGGAACGATAACGCTTTTGAATGTTCTGGGAAGCATTGATGTTTTAAAACGAATTGATATTTTAAAATAATTGCAGATAATATTTGACTATATTTGAAATCTTCAATGAGGTATTGAGTTATTACATATTTTTGTATTTTACAATCAAATATTGGCTATTTGAGAACGTCAAATAATCGTACTATTGTTTTTTTTACAATGTATTATATTGTGATGTCTTATACAGTCTCCTATATATTTTAAACAATGATAATGTTGTTTATGTTTCGTGCTTCCATATCGGAATTCACAAATCAAATACCAAACGGTAAAAGTATTAAAAATCCAACCTGATAACAACAATAATGCAATAACACTGAAAAGTTTCGTAAAGTGAGGTTAAATCTTCAATAACAACAGTACGTCACATTAATTTAAATGCAAGAATCGGGGTCAACTTTCACCTACATCATAGCTTTCGGTTTTCAAATATTTGCACCTGTTTAACATCATTCTCAGTCAAAATTCCATACGATAACCTTCAGCTATGGCCTTATCGAAGGTACTTTTACGACCGCTGGCCCTTAAACGTCTGTTGCCCTGTACAACGAATTATAAACAGAAACGAACCTTATCTTCGTCGGAGATTCAGTTTGCCAAGTTAGCTCAAGAGAAAAAACCGGATTGGAATCGAGCTGTGAGTGAAGCAGAGAAAATAGTTGGGTATCCGACTTCTTTTTTAAGTTTGCGATGGTTGTTGAGCGACGAGATTGCTAATGTGGCCTTACATTTGAGGAAACTCGTTGGTTCTAATCATCCTTTACTAAAAACTGCAAAGTAAGTAGACTGATGCGATGTCAGTAGTTTTTTTCAGAATATATGGGGATATACATTTGTAGGGGGTTGCTTTACAATGGAAAGAATAACATGCAAGCATGGGGTTTGATAGTTCTGTTGATTTCTAAGGCTGCTGGACATACAGCAGATATTCCCGACATGGAACAGGATAAGGCTGCAGGTTTGTATTACAGTGTTTTTACAAATATTTATAAATGTAAATGCAATAGAACTGAATTGTTGCAGCTGTGATATAATCATTTAACAAGGGTTTTAAAATTTGTATTCTATACCTTACTTAATTACAGTGTTGCCAATATTATTTTACAATCCTCAATTTAGGAAATTTATTCCGTTTTTTTTTTGTACGTACATTATGAAATCAATTTGAGGATTAACATCATATTTTGTTTTGTTTTTTTATAAAAATTATTCCAATAAGAGTGTCAGAACTTTGAAAAGTAATAGCGGCAACACTGAAATGTAAATATCACTTATAGACTGCTGTGTTCACATCCGCATCACTTCTCATGGTGTTCACATCGTGTGAAACGAGGCGGGTGTCATTGCCGAGTATTATCCACGTGCATTTAAATCATCTTAATAGTTTTATCGAGAGAAAGTAGTGGTGCAAGCTATCGAAGTAGTATTTATATATCCCGCCCATAAATTTCCTGTTTTGAGAAGTTCATATTAGTGGCTGTGATTATGCCTTTAATTTTTATTGGACAGTATTTGACCTTTTGTCACGCCGGTAACCAAACTGGATAAAGCCGGATACTTCCAGTGGTGATCATTTGCAATAGTTTAACTTTTACGACTCATTGTCACGCCGGTTAACCAGGCCGGATGAAGCCGGATGCTTCCAGTGGTATATTTATTATAGAATAAACTGTTATTGTATAATTCAGTGATGAAGTGAAGATGTATAATGAGTGATGAAGGCTTCGAGCCAGACTAACCTTCGTCACTCCTAATGCGCTGGTTAATTGCCCCCTGTCTGGAGCAGAAGCCAAGTTACTTGAAATTAAGAATATGAAGACTGCTGAGTTCAGCACAAATGCAAATTTTACGAACAGCACGTAGACATTGGAAGTTGGAAGACGACTCCCGCCTAGGGGAACCAATAATCTTTCCAACGATGCGCACTTCTGGCTTAATGGATTTATGAATAAACGCAACTGCAAGATTTGGGCAGATGAAAATCCTCAAGTGATTCAGGAGTTAGCTCTACATCCTCAGAAAGTTACTGTTTCGTGCGGTTTTTGTGCTGAAGGAGTGATATTGGATCATATTTTTTCAAGACCATCAAGGAAATCGTATTACTGTTAATGGTGAAGGCTATACGAATATGATGACAGAATATATTTGGCCTGAACTGTTAAATGTGGATATAAACAATGTTTTCTTTTAACAAGACGACTTCTAGTCACACAGGCGATTTATTTCAAGAAAAGTATTGTGGACGCGATATTCATGCGGTAATGTCAACTGACCACCAAGATGGTGCGATCTCACGCCCTTGGATTATTATTTGTGGAGTTATGTTAAATATCTGGTTTACAGAAATAAACCTCGAATAATTCTGAACATTAAATGAAACATTCAGGCCACCATTGACAATTACCACGGGATATGTGTGTGAAAGAGTAATCGAAAATTGGGTCTTTAGAATGCATTCCACCAGACGAAGCCGAGGGGGTCATTTAATGACAATAATTTGTCATTCAAATGACGTTTGAATGACACCAAACGTTTTCCGGGGGAGACGTTTCAAAACATAATGTCATTATTTGTTCTTCAAGATAAAATAAAAATTAGCGGTTTTAACTTTTAGTTATAATTGTTCCTCATTTTGACACTCTTATTGGACAACCATTTATGTAATGAATATTGATGTTCTAGTTTGTAAATAATCGTCATTAATAGAACATCAAACTTTTGTTGATATTTTAGTGACACAGTGTAAGTGAATACGTTTTACGGACCATGAATGCTGCTAGTCGGAAAGTTGAAATAAGAGAAAGGATTCATAACATGTTACTTAATTAGCTAATATTCTAATCATGTGGCGAAATAAGCAAATTTGATGGCCAAAACATGAAAATATGGACAATGTTTTTCTTCAATTTTAAAAATTAAAAAAGAACATACATATTTTGAGGCAAAAACCTACTGATCCCTTATACGGTTTACTCTATTTGCATACTCTCTCAATTTTACTTGTGTCATATTATAGCATCTCTTTTTGGGACTGTCCTTTTTTTCTTGTTCCTTCTAGCTACATATCATTTATCCTTTTTGATGTTCTGTAATTTGGCATTTTTTTTAATTCTTGATGGGTTGACAAAGTTGCTAATTCTGGGCTGTTCATAAAAAAAATCCATATCTACTTATTTGTTCTCCTTTGTCAAATTTTCCCTCCAGAGATCCTACTCAGATTTTTTCTCAATTAAGTTACTACATTGTTAATTGTAAAGCAATGATAATATGAAATGATAAGGATATATAAAAATTAAATAATTGGGAGTTTTAGATAACTGATTCAACATGTATCTCAAAACATCTTTTAAATACAAATTTAAAAAACAGACATCCATGATTTCAAACACAGTTCTACTTTGTTTATAATTCAAGACTTGTAAACGGTGACTTGCATATGTAATGTTGACATCTAGATTTCTAATATGTGACTCATTAGGCAAAATTTGTCTTCAACTTTAAATATTAAAAATATAAATTCAATCTAATCTCTTTTCCAATTCCATATTTTTTTCGTATAGGTTGATCTACGAAAAACGGATGTCTTTAGAATGGGTGGTACTCGGCAGGGGAAGGGAGTCTGCGGCAGATGTTTATCGAGTTGCGATACGATGCGGCTACGATGCTGTTTAGTATCCCCCATGCTGCTGTGGGATCGAAAGCACCGCATAACTTGGTTTTTTTTTGTTTGCCAATGCCTCACATTTACTTAAACAATACTTGACATGTTTGAGAAATTCAAGGCTTGGCGATCATCATGATTGATATAAATTGAAATAAAACTTTTTATTGTTGGAGATATTTACTCTCTCTGGAAACTATCAAAGGAATTTGATGATGTATCCTTTGTAGATTGATGAATTTGAAAAAAAATCTTGGTTTGGGTATACTCTAGTGTCATTTTAATCATTTGCATAGTTTTTTTTGAGATTTTTAAATTTTCCATTGTCATAGACTTGTTTGAAACCTCTGAAGACAGTGCATATTGATTTACAGAACCTATATAACATTTACTACATAACGCCCTTTTTGAAATTGGTACATTATTGCAGACATTTTCTCCGAATCTGATTCTTTTAGCACATATTTTCTAAGTGTTATTACAATTCAACCGAGAAAAACTCATGCATTCTATAACTAGAATTTAAATACAAAAAACACATAACCCTTGCAAATCTCAACAATCACTTATTAATTTTAGGTGTCCTTCACAGCCAAAGAGCGTTGGCGGAAGTAACTGAAATGATAAGAACCAGTCATTTAGTTCACAAAGGTTTAGTTAATCTACAACCGCCTAATAACATCGACGCCACTGGAGATATGATGTTTGGAAATAAAATAGCTTTGTTAAGCGGCGATTATTTACTGAGTAACAGGTATTTCTTTGTTAAAAGATTTGTAGTGTTTGATTTGTAAGATAAATGTTGCAGTTGTATCGAATTAGCCAACTTGAGGAATCAGGATCTAGTCGAATTGATGAGTTCCGCTGTCAGGGACTTATCAGAGGCGGAATTTGTCGGTCCCAGAGATAAACAAAACAATCCGCTACCCGCGAAACCAAAAACAAATCAAGTGGAGTATACTCAGTTTACGGAGAATAATTTAGAACCTTTAGTTGTGAGCGAAGCTCTGGGTAATGCTCAAGCAGAGTGGACATTGAGACACGTTTTAAATGCTGGTTAGATTTTTATCTCGTTTTAGTCTTAAATCATTTAATTCATATTCATTTTGTAGGTTCTCTTCTTGGCAAATCATGTCAAGGGACTTTGAAACTGGCAGGGCATTCTGAGGATCTTCAAGAAAAAGGATATCTATTTGGAAAGCATCTAGCACTAGCTTGGCAAGCATGTCTTGATAGAGAACCCTTCCAGCAGGGTAATGGGTTGATATTGTCATATTTCGTTAAATATTGTATTTATTTTTTTAAATAGGATCTTCGGGGCCATTTAGTTTGGTATGTGCACCATTGATGTTCACACTACAACATAAACCAGATCTTTATGAACATATTGAGAAAGGAATGGAAACTGTAGAGGATCTAGACTATGATCTTTTAAGGAAAGAGGTAACGTATTTGAAGTTGACTCAATTTACGTTTTTTGTTATTTTTCATATCTTGTCTGGGTTATTTTTAAAATAAGGAAAGTTATAAAAGAAACAACAGTATCTGAGAGATAAATAAAATAACATTATTTAATGAAATGGTTAAGGCTTTGGTGGTCATGGTTTGCAGCATTCTTCAGGGTTCTTCATTCTTCTTGTGTTGTCGTAGATTGGAAATTCTTAGACTTCTGTTTCATTAACTCTAGTGGCTGGCATCGTCAACGATCAGGTTACCGACACTGCTTAGTCTTCTGCAGTTTTTAAACTAAATTTTGCATGTATGGTCAGAGTACCTTATTTAAAGAAGCTGGACGCTACTGAATACAAGCACCTTCGTACGGGAACGACGTTGGAATGTTTACGAGGGTCCTTCGAAAAGTTCTCCATCTACCACAGAGATAGCGCAAGTGACGATGATATTTTCAAGTATTCATTAGATGGGGTCCTGAGTAAAGCAAACAAATTTTGACATTTCGTAAAAAAAATAGATATTGAAGTTCAAGCTCTTAAAGTACTTTGTTTTAGTGCGTGTAACTTCGACGAACATTCAAAAACTCTTCCCTTTCGTTGTTTTTGGTGGTAAAAAATAAAAGTGCTGAATTTAAACGGCGTCATTAAGGATAATGAATGCTCGGAACGCCCAAAAATCTACAATGTCATATTATAAGATCACCGACTGAACATTCGCGAGCTAGTTGGTATTGTAAACATCTGTATAGATGGTGTCCACTACATTTTACACGATGTTTGTAGTATGAGAAAACTTTCCGCTAGATGGTTACCGTGTTCGTTAACAATTGACCAGAGGCGTTCAATATTTAGGCTTATTATATAATATAATATTTAACCTGATATATAATAATATAATAGTATAATATAATATTTGAACTATAATTTAACATTAAATGAAACATGAATTCACCATTACACAACAGAGACGAAGCAACATCCCAAACACTGGGTGGGACCAGGTAAAGATGCGTCAAGGATTGCAAAAACGATCCCATCAGCAGGAAAAGCCACTTTTTTGGAGTTCTCATTTGTTCTCATCACGCTTCACTACAGAACCAGTTGAAGGGTGTTATTCAACCTAAACGTTCACATTTGGAAAAGAAAGTGCTCTTTCATCACGATAATGCACCTCCACATCCGTCTTAGGTTATTTCTGCAAAACTTCATGACCAACGCCTCGAAGTGTTCCCATATGCGCCGTATTTTCCAGATTTGACTCTCCCTGATTACTTTCTCTTCCCAAAACCTGAAAAATGGCTCTCTGGGCGAAAGTGCACTTTAAATAATGGGATTAAAACTTGACAATTGCTCGCTTTGCAGTGTTGAATAGAACGCATTATACTGAGGGTATTAAGAAGTTGAACCATCGATGATATAAATGTATTGAATTGCAATATGACTACAATGAGAAGTATAAAAAAAATCAAACAGTGTTTTCTTTGTCAGGTCGAGATATTTTGGAACCTCGCCTGGTAAATTATTATAAAATTTGAATATTCACCCTACTCGCCCGATCCCTTAAATAATTTTTGCCCTTGAAATGTAAACTTCCGATGAAATGAACTTGTTATAAAGACATATCCGACATTGAGGTCGTGATTGCAATTCTGAACCAAATACCAAAAAAGAAGTTGAAAGAAAGTTCTGAAAGTGGTGTTGCTACAAAGGGAGTTTATTTCAAATAAACATACACATATTTATTGTTTTAGTTAAACAATTCTTCGGTACCATTATAATTATTCATAGTTATAATTTAGGTTATAGATGGCCCAGGTTTAGAGTTGACAAAGAAATTACAAAAAGAGCATTCTCAAGCTGCACTTAAAGTTCTGAACGAACTTCCAGCCTCTGACGCAAGAACAGCTCTGGCAAATATCATTGCTGCAGTACAAGAATCTTAATATATAAAATAGTAGTATTAAAGGTAAGCTAAATATTTTATATCAATATCTTTTAAATATTTTTTTATTTTGCCTTTTTTTGTAATAAAATTAGTTTATGATATATTTATATACATGTATTAACATTGGACAACTATTCTGTGATAATTGTACCCATTTAAATTTTTTATATATTTTATATACTGTTGTAGGATTTATTGTATATTTTATAGAGGTGGAAGGAAAATATAAATAAATTATTTTTTATTTCTTTTTTAAAGTAAGAATCCTATAATGTAAAAGGTAAGTTAGTTAAGCTCATCATGATTTATTGCATTTTAATATTAAACAACGATCATTATGGCAAATTGAGGTAATATGGTAAAGGTAGTATGGTAACTTGTGTTTTCAGGGTACATCTATTGTTTCCATCTTATAACACTTTTACTAAATTTTGTAATGCACGTCTTGCATCGGTATCCTTAAAGTTTTGTAATATCTCAATGCTGGTATTTACAAATTTGTACTTTAAATCTTTGGTCATTTCTAATGCAGGACCTTGCATTATAACTCTGCGAATTTTATTATAATCACAGTTGTACACATCATCTGATCCTTTTAATATTTCTCTGTAGAAATCCGGATTGTATTGTAGATGGAACATGACTGGTGCTGCAAAAAATAATGTTGGTATTTTACTAGGTAATCTATAAGTTATTTTATATCATACTTTTAAACTAACATGTGAATATGATTAAATCACTTAATATTTGTATTAATAAGCTGTTGCATACTTTCTGTCGTATTTTTACGTAATTTTTACATGTTTGGTTCAAATTTAACATTTTCTACTTTGTGGACATATTCTCTGTTATCGTTTCGTAAATACCCGTGGTATTGAAATGTTGGATCATTTATTTTAGATGAAAAGAAGCATTTTAGGCGTTATATGTTATGAGTTTCAAAAAGGTGGTAATGCAAAATAATTATGCGCAGCATTTGGATAAAGAGTTGATGTGTGGACCATACACAGATGTTTTTTACAGTTTCATATGTGGGAATCTTGATTTGAAAGATGGGCGGCATACAATACGTCATTCTGATATTAATCATGATGGTTTGAAAACCCTACTAAAAGAAAAGCTTTTTTTAACTACCCGGTATATTGAGGAAAAACTAGGCTTTGATCATACAACCAAATCGGAGCCACATTAGCTGTGGTGTCTAAGGCGTCAGCCTTACGTTACGGCAGTTAATGTGGAGCGGGTTCGAATCCCGTACTAGGCAAAAAAGTTTTTCTAAATTCTTGTGAATGTTTCTAGGTAAGAGTGTAAAATCTGACAAGGAATCACCCCTCAGTCACGCCAGTTCGTGGCTGGGTAAGGCCGGATGCCTTCTGAGAGGTTTTCTACGTTGGTCACTCGCCAGTCGGTAGGCTTCTCGAGATACTTTCGGTTAAGCACAAAACCAAGGGTTGATAGACTGAGGGGGGTGCTGACCGGGGTTTTCGGTAACTGATGACCGTGGTTCGGAACCCACGTTAAGCTGTAGGTCCAGTCGCTAAATAGCCTTTTCAGTTGCTGATGCGCCTCTAACCCCAAAACTTTACTTTACATACAACCAAATCCAGACATAAAAATAACAAAAATTACGATTTAATTAAATTATTATTATTATTTAATTAAATTACTTTTTAACGAATGAAAATGCGCAGCTATTGCTAACTCTAGTATCCATCAACAAACGAGTATACTGTGTATTTAGTGGGATCGACAAGAACCTCTCTACTATGAGTTATTGCGCACCTGATCAATATCACTTTTAATTTATATTGTAAGCAATTGTCGCGACTGAATTCAGAAATAAAGAAAAAACGAATGCCACATAAAATTCTTCAGATAGCAGAATATCTGATTGAACTAGACTGTGAAATCCTCCCTCATCCGCTACACCGCCCTGATATTGCGTCATAGGATTATTATTTTTATTTTTTCTCTACAAAATTTTTAAATGGAAGAAGAACGAAGGTGACCTAAATAGTACTTTTGGATTGTCAGATTTTTGCGCCCGAAAGATGGTAGGTTTTTTTTTGCATCTGGTATCGAAAAAATACCGACAGACGGAGCAAGTTGTCAAAAACAATGAATAATATATCGATAACCTATTAAATATGTTCGTAAAGTTCTACTGATTTCAATACGACAGAAATTATGTAACAACTGAATATACAGGGTCGCTGTTATGTATGGAAACGATCAAATATCTCGAGAACGCTTTGAGATTCCTTAATGAAATTTTGTGCAAACATCAGGAAATGTTTGCCACTTTTTGGGTAAATTTTTTTCTCTCAGATCAGTCATGTAGTTATGAGTCATGTGTAGATAAAGAGGAAAGGAGGGTTCAAAGAGTATGTCCAACAGTGGATGCTAAATGTTATGTAGAGAGAACATTATGTGTGAGACTTACATTTATTGGATCAATAGAAAATAAGAGCTAATGTCGGCGGGAGATCGAAGAACATGTCAACAATTTGCTTTGAATAATGAAATGTTTGATTTTTATTTGATATTTTGTTTTAAATAAAAAACATATTGGCTTAGATCAGCAAAATAACTAACCTTAAATGACAATTATTTACCTGAGATTAAACTAAAATATTCATTTTTGGTGTCTTGGAAGTTTTCCAGTTCAAAATGAGCTTGCCAGGCCAAAGCCATGTTCCTACCAAAGAGATATCCTAACTTTTGGATTTCCTCAGGATGTTCAGCTAGTTTCAAAGTGGCCTGACAAGATTTTGCTAAAAGACTAGCACTGCCTAAGAAGTGTCTCAATGTCCATTCTGCCTTAGCATTGCCCAAAACTTCTTTTATTTTTAAGGGAGCTGAGCCATATTCGTTGGGCACTTCTATATCCTGTTGAGTTTCCAATGGTTTTGCAGGAAAAGGTCTATTTTGCTTATCTCTGGGCTCAATAAATTCAGCTTCTACAAGGTCTCTGAGACACATTGAAACCAACTCATTTACTTCTTGATTTCTTAAACCAGCTAATTCTCGAAAACTATTACTGAGTAAAAAGTCACCTATAATTATTCAAGTTTTCAGTACAGCTAAGGATTTAATTTAGAAAACAATCATACCTGTAAGTAAGCTTAGAGTATTTCCATAGTTTAGATCTTGAAATATTTCTACATTTTTATCATAAATATTTAAAACACTCTTATGAAGTATATTGCTCGTTCTTATCATTTCAGTAACTTCAGCAAGGACTCTTTGACTGTGCAGGATTCCTATATATTAAAAAAAATAACTTAACATTGAATCTTGTCATAATTAGTAATTTTTACCTGCTGTAATATCTTTGTCGACATCAGAAAAACCTTTTCCTAAACCTCCAGCTTTTGACACTAATAATACAATGAGGCCCCATGTAGGTGTTCTATCCCCTACAATTAGATCCCTAAAATAACATCAATAAAGTAGGTTTTAAATAAAATTGAAAATGTACCTTGCAGTAGCTAATATTGGATGATTAGTTCCGATTAACTTCCTAATGTAATGTGCAACATTTGCAACTTCATCATTTAACAACCATCTTAAACTGAGAAAAGAAGTCGGATATCCCACTATTTTTTCAGCTTCATTTACTGCTTTATAACAAACAGTTTCTTCTTTGGTTTTGGTAACTATGCCCCTACTAGCAATATAAACACTTTGTAATACATTTCTGTATATTGACGAGTATATTTTATTGGAAAGATGCATTTTTTTCTGTTAATTTACATGTTTTGATGCAAACGTCCGTTTACATCGATAAACGTCGTATAAAGTATTTTGAAGTTATATTGTTTTTCTAGGTTAGATATAAAATACAATATTACGTAACACTGCATGCTGCGTGCAAAATGATGAAAAAAATAAATAAAATTTCTTCATAACTATTTTTTAAATTTTGAACTATTTAATTTTGAACCTAAGGGAAATTACCCGAGTTTTTATTGATAATAATTCCATTGTTAAATTGTAGAGTTTAGACACTTCTTATACCAGGCTAACCAAAAAGATTTTTCAAGTTAACTGTACTCTTTGGGTGTATTAGCATATAGGATCCAATATCTAAAATGCTAAATCCATGCTAAATATATTATTAACTATATGAATTACATCGATTTTTATGGATAATAATTCCATATAAGATTATGGAGTTTTGACACTTCTAATATGAGGGTAATATAAAAAGATTGTTTTGCTATATCTATTGCCCTTAACAGTATTAATCTTTATCGTTCAATGCTAAACATTATTTGTAAATATGAATAGTATATTGATGCTAAAATGCCATAAAAATCAATTTAAAGTTTTAATATAGTTTTTGTGGCTGTATTTTATACAAGGGTCGTTCGAAAAAGTTCTCAGCCTGATTAAAAAAAAAACGAAAAATGTTTGAGACCATTTCTTAATACGTTCCAACTTTTTAATACCCTCAATATCTGCTCAAATGTCATGAACTTTGTAAAATGAGTGGTTGTCTCAGCTTTGAGTTCACCATTTGACATTTACCACATTCACCAGTGAAACGTCATCCAACAAGCCATTTTTTTCAGGTTTGATAAAGGAACCAATATGGGTGCATGCGCGAGTCCACACACATTTACATACCCATAAACATGTGTGCGCTCACTCACATTCAAACGTGCGTATTAAAATTCTAGAAATCTTTACACTTTTATAAAGACGTGTTTATTATAGTAAGTTATTTTATATTTTCATTTAGTTTTTGTTGGTGCTAATAAACCGATGTGCAGGAGGATCGGTTTCCGAGAAGGCAATGGACAAGGTAAGACTCGACATAAAATAAATTAAATTACAATATGTTGAATTTAATTTGATTTGATTTGAAGTAATAGACAGTTCATATTTTGATATGCCATAATTTTGCTTAATAATGAAAATAACAATTTAAATCATAAACACAGTAGAACTTTCAAATATGTTTATACTATTTTTTAGTACAATGTACATTCTTAATACATTTATTTACATATCTGTTAAAGTTATAACAATTTAAATATATATTACGTAGAAAAGAAATTGAAATTAATCAATTTAAACTGCAAATATAGAAATGAAAATTACGAATGCTACACCGCTTTTTTTCTATATTGTACGAGTTTCTTGTACTTTGATTTTACACATCAACTTTTAAATTTACTTTTTCTGCTGCGACTAACAATTTTTTGCATCTCCGTTTTAACGCATAATGTTGATGCAGTTATTTCTTGCTACCTATTTCAGTAATGTTTGAGCATTGTTATTGCCTGTATATCTGCTCGAAGGAAGTTATTTAGGGATTTGTAATGCTCAAGCAGAGTGGACATTAAGACACGTTTTAAATGCTAGTTAGAGTTTTGTGTTGGTTTATTCTCAAATCACTGAATTCACATTTACATTGCAACGCTCAAGATGCCCAACCTCTTGGACCTCAGGATGCATTACCCCCATACGATTTACAAAATCACCACAAAAATCCACAATGTTCCATCATAAGAACGTTGAGTGAAGATACGCGAGCTAGTTGCAAATAATGTCAAACGATGTTTCTAGTATGAAAACTGCCGCTTTTGTTATCAATCGACTAAAGAGGCGTTCGAATGATCACTCTTTCTTCTAAGAATGTTTAGGCTTATTTAAATGCGATCTCCTGAGCTTCTTCGACGTTTTATAAAAGTAAATGAAACATTGATTCACCATTACACGACAGAAATGAAACAAGATTCCAAACAGTGGATGGGGGCAGGTAAAAGTGCTCTAAGGAATGCAAAAACGGTCCCAACAGCAGGAAAAGCCATGGCTGCCTACTGTTTTCTTGGATTCTCGTGGTATGGTACTTATATGCTCTCTGGCAAAAGGAAGGATCATCATTGGAGAGTATTACCCTTCACATTGAACTATTGAACAAGTTGAAAGCTATTTTTCGAGTTAAACCTCGATATCTAGAAAGAAGAAGAGTGCTCTTTCATGCACACCCGTCTACAGATTGTTTACCTGCCAAACTTCATGACCACCCTTCGAAGTGTTTCTATATGTGCCGTATCCAATAGATTTGGCTCTCAGCAATTACTTTATCTCAAATTGAAAATTCCCTTATAATGATGAAATCTGAGACTTAGAACACGCTATACTGAGGGTATTAAAAAATTAAAAGATCGTTGTTCTAAATGTGTTGAATTGCAATTTCTTTGTTAGCCTGATATAATACTTTACTAATGTCTTAAAGTATTATAATGAATCTTTAAGTTTAGTTTAAGTAGTTACATTAATAGTTTAAGTAGTTTAACAATTCTTTAATAGTATTATAATTCATTATAATTATAATTTAGGTTAATGGTCCAGGTCCAAGAGCATTCCCAAGCTGCACTCAAAGTTCGTAATGAACATCCGGTGTCTGACACAAAAACAACTCTGTTCTAATAAATTATTTTTTGCTTTTTTTTTTAATTAACGATCGATGTCGTAAAAAGTAAGTTAGTGAAATTCACAGTTAAACAATGATCATTATAGTCAATTGAAGTAAATGATAACTCATGAGTTTTCAAGTTACGTTCTTATTATAACACTTTAACTAAATTTTCTAACGCACGTTTTGCATCGGTATCCTTAAAGTTTTGTAAGATGTCAATGCTGGTATTTACAAATTTGTACTTTAAATCTTTAGTCATTACTAATGCAGGACCTTGCATTATAACTTTGCGAATTTTATTATAATCACAGTTGTATACATCTTATGATAATTTTAATACCTCTCCGCAGAAATCTGGATTGTATTGTAAATGGAACATGACTGGTGCTATAAAAACAATATTGATATTTTATTATGTGATCTATAACATTATTCATATGATAATTTCAAACTGATATTTGAAGATGATTAATTTGTCATATTTCTAATGCTATATTTACATTGCATAATTGTTACAAACTTAAAATTTTCTATTTTGCGAACGTATTCGTTATTGCCTATGTAACTGCATGACCAATGAGGAAAATTAGGAAGGTGGATATCATATGACCTCAATAAAAAGAACTTGGCTAACTGTGTAACCATATGTTTACCAAATGAAAAAACCCTAACTATTTTTAATCCCAGTATCAATCAACAAACGAGCATTCTGTGTATTTAGTGGGATCGGCAAGGACCCCTCTACTATGAAGTATTGCCACCCGATCAAAGCATCATTGCTGACTTGTATTGTGAGTAATGGTCTCACTAAAACTCGATTAGATCGAGCATGCTCGACCGCATAACGTTCTTAAGGCAAAAAAACACAGACTTGGTTTCGGGCGAAAAATTGACGCACAATTAACGATGTGTGGCTTGACACATTATTTGTGATAATCTGGCCGAATGCGACGAATTCTGTACATCAATCATTTCAGGGCTTCTAACTAAACGAACTCTTTGTGGATGATGAAGAAAACAATGAACATTGTCCTGATTTTCGAAGGAGTTTCTTGTTTTTATTTGCCTGTGATGAGTTTTTTCGATTTCCATTCCGCACTTTGGCGCTTAGTTTCTGTATCGTATTGAAAGCTCCATATACATCACCCATAACAATAGATTTTAGGAAGTCTTGAGGGATTAAGCTTTGACTACAAAGCTGTATTATATCCTTTTTCTTTTGATCCGAAATGGGTTTTTTGGTATACTTATAGTTTTCTATTTTTCCTCCTTTTTTATTTTTTTCTGACTAATTAAATCAATTATGCATCTTCTTAATGTAGTTTTAAACTATACCGTTTTCTTCGTCCTTCCTATACTGAATTCATTTACAGTTTTTGAAGCAACCTACTGATCTGTTATTTTCTGTAGTGTTGTTCTTCAGACATTTAAGATAAGAAAATCATCACGGATCAATGATGTTACGTTAGGAGACTGCGGATGAGCACGTGCCATTCTCAAGACTTAGTGCCAACCTTCAGGAGTGTAGATTGATAT
Organism: Cosmopolites sordidus; assembly: GCA_031761425.1. Taxonomy (NCBI): domain Eukaryota; kingdom Metazoa; phylum Arthropoda; class Insecta; order Coleoptera; family Curculionidae; genus Cosmopolites; species Cosmopolites sordidus. Next base: position 621,912 of record JARFXV010000019.1, read on the forward strand.
AGATACTTATTTATTATGATACAATAATATATAATACTTATTTATTATCGTCGACCGCGGTGGTCTGGTGGGTTAGTCGCCCGCCTGGCAATCCAATGGTCCCGGGTTCAAATCCTGGTGCGGGCATGGATGTTTGTGTGCGTGCGTATTTGTATGTGTTTGTCGGTGTTGGAAAGTCACTAAATAACGCCTTTGAGCGTTGACGTGACTTAAATTAAAAAAAAAAACAAAAAATATTTATTATTGTCAATATAAGTATTATAGACATATACACAAAATATATTTATTTCCTATCTTTTCAGTATATATAGAAATTATTATAATTTATTTTTTATATTCGTTTTGAAAACGGGAGATCTCCCGAAACGGTAACGTTCAAAAGTTAGTATTTATTTTAGAAATTTTTTGTATTTTTTAAAATTTTGTTCGTTAGGCAAATTTATTCATAAAAAGAATCACAGAAATTTGTCTTCGTTTGGTTTTTTGTTTTTTACCCAATGATTCTTTATTTACATAAGAAAAGATATTTTTGATATTTCTTTGAGTTTTAGATCGTGGAGAAAAACCGAAAAAAAAACTTTAGAGTTGACACAACCACATAAAATTAAAATTATTACGAACTATTAAAACTTATTATTTATTACAGGAATTACGTTAGTTTTTATGGATAATAATTCCATAATAACATTATCCAGTTTATACACTTCTAATACGAGGGTAATACAAAAAGATCGTTTTGCTGAAACTAAAAAGACTGTTTTGTGAGTACATATTAGTCTATCATTGAATGCTAAATATTATTTGTAAATTTGAATAGTATATTGCTGCTACAATGCCATAAAAATCAATTTAAAATGTTGATACAATTTTTATGGGTGTGTTTTATATAAGGATCGTTCGAAAAATTCTCGGTCTGACAAAAAGAACGAAAAATGTTTAAGACCTCTGTTGAATATGTTCCAACTTTTTAATACCCTCACAGTATAATGCCATTTGCCGAATTTTGTAAAATAAGTGGCTGTCTCAACTTTGACTTCACAACATTTGACATTCGCCAGTGAATCGTCGTCCAGTGAGCCATTTCTTTAGGTTTGGAAGAGGAACCGACATGAGGCGGGCGCTCGCACACACACGCCTTTGTAAAGCTTTAGAAGTGTTTACGCTTTTGTAAATACATGTTTAGTGAGTTATTTTATATTTTCTCATTTAATTTTGGTGTGCAGGAATAACTTCTTGGCAATGGACAAGGTAAGACTTTCAAAACATATAATTAAGTAAATAAAGTTACGATATGTTGAATTTTATTTGAAAGTAATAGACAATACATATTTTAACAGATCATAATTTTGCCTAATAATAATAATAATAATAAAAAAAATAACATTTTAGACCATAAACACAGTAGAACTTTCAAATACTTGTATACTACTTTTTAGTACAATGTACATTCTTAATATGTTTATTTACATATCTATTAAAGTTATAATAATTTAAATATATATTACGTAAAAAAAAATAGATACTTCAATGAATCAATTTGAATTGCAAATATAAAAAAGAAAACAACTCAGTATGTTACAAATAAACAAAAAAAGGAATGTTTTTTTAATATAGCTTTTTTTAGATAGAGAACAATCATATATTTGTATATATCTAACCTACGATAGAATATCTATAATTTAAACATTATATTGGTCCTTTAACCCAAACAATATTGCTTGTCTGTAATAGTAATAGAAAGTTTTTATATTCCAAAAAACATTTGTTGGGGAGGGGGAATATAAAAATCTTCTAATATACAAAGTGCAATCAGTATTGAACAAAATTTGATCACTCTGCATAATACCTATTGTTAATACTTTCGATAGATAAATATACAAGATAAAACATTTGCTATGTTGGATCACTATGTGATTAAGCCACTACGTTTCTATTATGTATGTAACTCTTTTTTTTTTTGTATTATTTCTACGTCTAAAGTAGAATGTTTAAAAAAGAATATGCCTCTTAATTTCGAGGTTAACCAAAACAACTTTAGGGTAAAATTCATTATACTATACTTCGTTAAGATTTAGCATTTATTATTAACAGTGTGGATAAATTTGCAAATGTTCAAAAATCTTCCGGCATATTCTTAAATAAGTAAGAACAGTCGTCTATAAAGTTTTAAAAATACTGGTCTCAAGCACGGACGGTAAGAATAAAGATATGGTCGAAAAATTGTAATTAACTATACGTAGGTCCTACGGGTTATATTGTATATCATGTATATATAAAGAGATATATGTTAAATAGAATTTTGTCCTTCTAGACTACATCATCACATCGATTAAAAAGAATTTGTCATATTATAAAAATTCCATCTGGGTAGTTTGCAGTTAAGTCGTCATAATGGGATAGGTATATATTTCTCACATCGAAAAGAATATTTTCTTTTTTTTTAATCACATCCAACAAGTTGCTTGATACATAACAAAATAGGCCAAAAAGGTCTCTAATAATACCTAGTCTATATCTCGATTAAAAAACAAATAAACTAAGTCACTTTAATGCACCATTCCTGAGCTGGGAGCCGAACCAAGATTATCAATTTCTCTCTGGGCTCTGCTGATTTTGCTTTTGTCCTTCGGTGTACCCTGTTCTCCAGTTTCCATTGCAAACATTTTCATTTTCTCTTTGAAACTCAATTTTTCCGGTACCGGCGAGTTCTCGTTCTGGTTTTTCTTTTGCTGTTCGGCCAGTCGTCTCGCGCGAGGGTCCCTGTACACTTCTTGGGCTCCGATAACTCCTGGCGTTGCGGTAGCAACGTTCGGACTCGCTTCGGTTGGTGTGGTGGGCGATGCCAACATAGATTCAGCTTGAAGAATGAAGCTCTGAAAAATACCAATATGATATATGGTTATTTTTTTTCCAGTTACGAACACCGGTTTGGGGCATAAAGATCTCTACATTGAAGGGATATAAAATTGATCAAAGATAAATGTATACATTGGTGCAAAACACTCGTTTTTACGGCGGCCACCGTTGGTATTGTTGAAGACGTTCCCGGAAGAATCTCTATCCCACGTTATCCCAACGGGAAAAGTGCTGATTTCCTACGTGATCCTTTCCTTCAAATTCTCATGAGATCGAGGACAATGTTTAAAAATCTTTGCCTTAAGGTTTCTTTGCCAAAGAAAAAGTTACAAGGGTTTAAATTTAGTGACCATCATGGCCACCTTACTTCCCCCCTTAAGGAGTTCAAATGATCAGGTGCATTTAATGCTCCGAGCGAGTGCCATATGAGCTCGCCAACTCGTCGAGATATTGTAACAGGCGTGAAAACATATACTAGAGAATGATAAACAAAGGTATTCATTTTAAATAGGGATGAGTAAGTTTAACTAATATTGAGGTAGTATAATAAATCTATTTGGGTATGGGCCTAGCAAATCTCACCCAGAAAAACAATTGAGTAATGGAACTGATTTTTTTATTCAATTAAAAGTACAACTTTAGTCTCCTTCGTAGCAGTGCTAGAACATAGATATTGGAATCGCCTTCGGTTATGACCTTTTCAATATCCCTTTAAGGTGAATTTTCAATTTTGGAAAATTGAAGAAGTCGGGTGCATAAGGGAGCTGCTTCGAAGTCGCAGTGATGCAGCACCAGATGTTCTTGATGTTCTGTCTTATGGATGGTTTTTTTCGAAGTGTTTCAAGAATCTCTCTGTAAAAATGCTAGTTACCGTCTGGCATTGAGGCACAAATTCCTTATGGGCGATCCCCTGGCTATGAAAAAAGCTAATTAGCATGCTTTTGACCTCTGTTCTTTGTACTGCTCATTCTTACTTTTTTTTAGCTGCGGTGAGGTTGGAGTGTGCTATTCCTGGCTCTGGCACTTTTCCAGATCGTATTCAAAAATCAAGACTCATCGCCGGTAATGGCACGATCTACAAAATGAGGGTAATTTTTTTTTCAATCCGTCTCAAAAAGTCAAGACATGCTTCTCTCCTGTTGATCTTTTGAAAGTTTTTCGGAACCATGTTCTCGCAAATTTTCTTCATACCTAATTCACTGGTCAAAATCGGATGAACGGTTGTGTGAGTCAAATTCAACTTTTCCCCGATCATTTTGACCGTCAACCGAAAATCAGAACTAATAAAACATGGTTTCCATAAGCCTGTTGAATCTTTGGAAAAGTTTCCGTCAAACTGTACTCAAGTATGAAACCAAACTTGATAGTGCATCGTTGCTTGAAAATGTTGTTACTCATTTTCAGAAAAATTCAGCTTGCAAAAAGAATTGCTTCAAATCACCAAATGATCTAGGGAATTCAAATTGATACTGGAGACGCACCAGATGTTGGCCTGCCACCCCTCCAAAGGGGAAGTCAACAGTATTGTCAGATCGAATGCTACACCACCAGTCTCATTGCTTTGTTGGCATGCCTCTTACACAGCCTCAGATTGGATTAATTCAATATATCGATTTGGTTGGTGGTGAAAATTGAAGGAGGGTCAAGAGTCACTAATGGATTGTAGCACCACAGGAAGACGAAGAATATAATAAATCTATTTGAGTAAAGGAGAAGCAATAGTCTACTATTTAGCGGAAAATCTAGATTAATAAAGGTTACACTCAATTAATCTATTGGAATCATTAGTGTGAAACACAACGCAAAAAGATTACCACTGTAACCTGGTGTTTAGGGGAAAATCTCTTTGATATTAAAGGTAACACTGGTAACATAAGAGCCTAAAAGCCATTCTAAATAATATAAAAAAATAAATGATTACTTACATTTGGATCCTCCCTAACGTTTTCTTCCACAGGTAAACTAACTGGGATTTGCGGCGCTTGTTGGATGTTGTTTTGAGTTGATATCGGATCAAACGACACTCTTTTACTTACTCCGTCCTTAGCCCTCATTGACATAACAGCAAAACTTGAACCCCTGATGATGAAAAGGAGTGTATTAAAACTGTGTTTATATTTGCTTGCATTGAATGTTTACCTTTCTGGTGGAGGGGGGGCTGCGGTTTCAGTAGGTGATATTGGTCCCTGATTGGTCTGATGAATTTCTCGTGGATGATTATTGGTGACTGGTGGAATCTGACTGACATTGGCTCCTCCGGGTTTTAAAATAGATGTGGGCGGAACATGAGCAGGTTCTTGTTTACTGGAGACTGTAGTAGAAGGCACTGTACTGATTACGGTTTGACTGGAGACAGGTTGCGGCATTTGTGGTGACGGAGACTCCTATAAATAAATATATAATGATAATATTACTCTCTGATCTGATAATCATACTTTTTCGGTATCTTCATCATCTTCACCGGCAGCTTCTTGTGCACGCCGTTGAAATTCCCTTTCTAACTGCAGAGCTCTTAGCTGCTCCTCTTGCTGTGGTGTTCTATATGGCAAAGACATCAGTTCTCTTATTTGTTGTTCCTGCCATTGTCGGGCTGCTTCTCTTCTAGCTTCTACAATAAAAACCGAAATAATATATTATGTATTTCGGTTTAATTTATCATCGATATGATTGATAATTGTCAATAATTTTGGAGAAAAGTCACCTTTTAATAAACATAACATAAAGGGTCATGGACCCTTGTAACTTGAAGGTGCATTTTATTTGTTAACAAGGCTAACTAGATTTCTAAACTAATGTATGTTGGGAAATCGTATCCCAATAAATCTTGTTTAAACTGTTAAAAATTTCGAGGAAATGCCGAAAAAATCAGGTTAAGAGCAGTTGTCAAAGTATTTTCTGAAAGAATTCTGAGAAATCTGCTCCCAAAATAGAAAACCATGGCCCGATATATTGAAATACCGCCGAGGTAATTGAAATTAGGCGCCTGGTTGGTAGAATAATACACTGATGTAAAGTGATCGACCTAAGGCTTGCAGCTAATCTATCGGACAGCGATTGACGGCAGTACTACGTAACCGAAGTGCCATGAAAGCGAAGGCTCAACCGCACTTGATAAAACGAGCAACTTCAATACCTTTGGAAGTGGAGGGTGTGACGATAGACGAGTAACCTAAATTCTAAATCATTCATAAACGGTTCAGTGGAAGTCAAACTTTGTTACAAAAACATTGTTACAGGTCCATGTAGAAAGGATAAGTGAAGAAATTCGTGCGTTAAGGACATTCCCGTTTGTTTTTATTATTCAAAGGATATCATACATAAGGAATTCACCTCAAATAGCCAGAATGTCACTGTGGAATAATGACTAATTTTACACATACAACCAGAATAATGCCCTCAAACATTTTGACTGCTGCTGCACAACAATGCATCCTACCACAAAAATAATTAACCCGACTTGGGTTCTTACTACTGTTTGAATCATCACTCCTTAGAACATTTCCAAGATTTAGACTGCTGTATTCCAAATACTCTAAGAGGTGCTAAAAAAGGAAGTGAATTTATTTTTAAAATGTCTATTACTCATTTTAAATGTTAAATGCTATTGATTAAGTTTATTTCGAAGGATGTAACATACCTTGCTGCCTTTCCTGTTCTTCTCTAGCCCAAGGATCTCGTGGTGGTTTGGTGTTGGTTGTTGATGGTGTAGCTGGATAAAAAGCCATTTTAGGTGGATCCTGATTGGACGCTGTATATATTGTAGAGGACGAATCTCCTTGGGCGGATGGAGAATATAAAGGATGCGTGCTCGTCGGAGGTAAAGCTGGAGGAGACTCAGTCCTTTTAGGTGGTTTTTGAGATATATTTTGAGGTCGATAAGTTGGTGATGTTGGTCCATGACCCGAATAATAAGGCGTGGTGGTATTAGTTGTTTGGTAGGTTGACTGGGATGCAGTACTTTGAGGATAATGCTGATTATAATTGCCAGTTGGTTGGGTAGTTGGTTGATGATTTTGATAAGTAGGATTTATAGAAAGATTCTGCATCGATTGAGCCATTTGAGTATTATAGTAATGTTGTTGCTGCTGCTGTTGATAATATGCATTTGATTGCATTTGAGGGTTATAAGGCTGGTTTAAAAGACGCCCTTGGGACTGCTGCTGCTGTCTTCTTCGAAGCTCCTCTCCCATTTCAACCAATTTAGCTTGTCCTCCTCTAAGTATCCTGTCTTCATTGTTTAATCGGTGTTGGTGTAAATGATCCTGAGTTGGCCTTAATGGTTGATTTAGATCATGAGCCCTGATATTTCCACTGCTAGCATATCGCATCATTTCGCCTTGATGGTGGTGTTTCAACATATCTTCACTCTTGGAATTTCTAATCTCTTGATGTCTTTAAATTGAAAACTAACGTTAGGAAATTCGTCTTCATACAGAAATCATAATAACTTACCTATTAAGATCTTCACTGCCACGATTGCTCTGAATTTGAGCTTCTGATATTCGCACATTATTTGTACTTGGGTATCGCATCATTTCTTCATGTTTGGACGTTTGCGATTGTCTGTACATATCTTCTCGAAGGAGTGCTGGATTTGTATTTGCGTATCCTCTCTGGTCCATCCTACTATCACCTCTCTCATCCATTTTGTTCGAGGTATTCATATTGTTTGGCATATTTGAATTTCCGTGTAATGGGTGTTGCATAGTGTGAGAATAGTTGTTTTGTATATTATTCGCTTGGGCATAGTTGGGAGTGCTGCTGTGCGTCGGAGATGGATAAGGTTGATTGGAATTAGTGTAAGGTGAGCCATATTGTGATCGGTTCACGTCATCAGATGCTGTTCCTGGATAGTTTTGTTGATTTCCCTGGCGTTGGTATGGTTGTTGTTGTCCAGGTGCATAAGTAGGATGTTGCTAGAAATATTAATACGAGTTTTATTGTTATTATTAGGCATATATAACAACAATAATAAGAATAATTTATGAAAGCTACATCTTCTTAACCAAAAAATGACACAGTTCCAATGCTATTAAGATTTCAATAATATATAAACATTGAAATCATGTTATATTAATAAAGTGGTAACACTGAAAAAGATGATCTGTAGTAGTTCTTCCTAATCAGTGATGCTAATTACAACAAATGAAATTAGTAACAAAACAAGTTTCCAAAACTAATATAATATTAAGTATAATTGAATCAGAAGATAGATATTATGGATACTGCATGAAAATTAAGGAATTGAGGGAGAAAATTACTATTGATATTAAAAAGGGTTGGGACTGTTTCGTTTTCTCAGCTCACTTTGATATTAATTTAGGCTGGCTCGGCTATTACTGGTTTCTGATGAAAAAATTATGTTAATATTATTGATTGAAAAACAAATGTTAAATTAAGAGATTTGCCACTAAACATAAAATCATTTGTTTTTTAATTCCCCGACGTACGTTTCGCTAACCATGTTAGATCTATTTAGGTTCCAATGAAAGAATTGCAAAATGATAAAAACTAATGCTTGATGATTTTTCAACAAGTTAAATTTTGTAGAGCAAGTAGTGTGGTAGGTTTGTTTGTACAGAATCTGTGAAAATGATAGCAAAATATTTCACTGATAAACAGTGGTTAAAAAAATCAGAGAAAACAATGGAGATCATTCTGAAAAACTCTTCACGTCAACAGACGAGCAATATGTTAATCACATTTTTGCAACGTGATTTTCTATAAAAAAGAAAAAAACATACCCCATAGTATTGTTGACCTTGACCGCCCATATTCGGATAACTTCCAGAAAGCCTTCCACTTTCCTCTCCCTGCTGCAATCTTTGCATAGACGGTGGGCTCTTCAAGTTAGGAATGGACTGATGAAGATTCGGTCTGGTGAAATTAGGCGTCTGGTTAGTAGGATAATACGCTGATGATGGGCGTTGTGAATTTGGTGGTGAAGTGATCGACGATTGCAGAGAATTTTGCGAAGATCGAAGAGCTGATGTCCTATAAAATTAATTAAATTTATTTTTTTGTTAAAAACAGCTTCTTATAGAACATACCTGTCGCCTAGTTGTTGAGGACTGGGCATTTTGTTTCTATAAACGCTCAAATTTTGGTAAAATCCCGCATCCTGTTGGTTCAAATTGTGCGTTGAACGGCTTCTTAGAGCTGCAGGACCGTTTGGTACTCCACCGTGAAGATTGTTAGTATTAATGCTGTTATTAGATGATGTTCTACTGTAGCTGAAACAGTATATATAAGTAAACAATATAATGTACATTTTATTATGTGCATACCCGTCCACTAGGAAATTGGGAGGTTGCCCTCCAGGTGTTCTGGGTTGTTCTTGATTGGGGGAATGGATTTGGTGTAAAGCAGGCACAGATTTAGATGAGGGGATGCTGCGCTCTGAATCGACACGTGACGGTAAATCTCGTTCAGACATGCGTCTGGGGCCTGCAGAAGATTCATTAAAATTATTACGAATTTTCCCCTTTCATTGTATAATTTACTATGTACAACATAGAAAACATTGTAAAAATGTGCGTATAATTAAAAATAATCTACGATACATAAATAATTTATGTAAAAAATGCGCTAATGAACAGAAACGTTCTAAATTATAAAAACTATCAGCAGGTTGGAAATAGGAAATAAAGATAAGAACACTTGGTTAGAGGTTCATTTTATAATTTGTTTAATTTCAATAATATTAAGTGAACAAAAAAGTTTTAAATCATTTTGTGGTTTAATTCAATTCTTCTATTGGAACCTTTGGTGTGAAACACTAAACTTGAAGAGATTTTCCACTAAACACCAAATCACTTTTTTACACTTCTCGACGCACGTTTCGCGTCGTTTTTTAACCTGAGATTAAATCATCTCCTGATGATGCTAACATGGTTAGCGAAACGTGCGCCGAGAAGTGCAAAAAAGTGATTTGGTGTTTAGTGGAAAATCTCTTCAAGTTGAATATTTGGTGGTTTATTAACCTGAATACTTCCACATTTGCTCAATCAATTAAATTAATTATTATTATCTTAATAAATAAAAATTGTAATCTTGGTATTGAAATACAAGGTGACTACGTTGAGAAATGTTTAATAATTCTGAAAAATCTTGTGGTTTCTTTTTCAGACCGAGAAGTTTCGAACGACCCTATTGTTTTGAGGAATAAGATGAAAGCTACATAAGAAGAGTTAAGGTTCGAAACAAGCTGTTTGTTTAGAGGTTTTAAAACCATTACGTATATATAATTAATTTGAAGAGATTGTTTGAAACTCCAATTCACATTTTTGTTGCCACTAGACGTAGTTTTCGCTAGTTAATGCCAAATTTTTCTCGGAGTTATAATATATATATATATATATATATATATATATATATATATATATATATATATATATATATATATATATATATATATATATATATATATATATATAATTTATACTTTTTTAACTACAAAAAAAACGATTTGGCAGTATAACGATTTCGGAAAAAATAATCATAACCTCTGGCCAAGATGATAAATAAAATAAATAAGAAAATAGGTGAGTGCTTCAGACAGTATCGTAATCTTACGATGGACAAGACAAGCAGAGCCGGGGGTGCGGGAAATACCAGCATCTAACCTAGCAACGAAGGGCTGGGCGCCAAAAGCGGCATCTTCTTCAGCGGGTGGAGTCATTAAGAAGGGATCCTGGGTATTAGACCGCCTCGCAGAGGGTTTTGGGCAGTTAGAGCAGCACTTCGCGTTGTCCTGAAGGCTGTATTGTTTTAAAAAAGGCCTAATTGTTGCTCTTCGGACTGTTTGTTTGTTTAAAATAGGCTCCTTTGCAATAGTGACTTTTTCCGGGAAATCTTGTGAGAAATTGTCGTCGAATTCTTCAGATATTCTCGGACCTGGCAACGTTCTAATGCGACAGTTCTGGCAATTTGAGTTTGAAGGAAACTCTTGAGCAAGTCTTGTTCTTAAATAACGTTTTGGACTGGGAAATTCAGTTTTCATACCCTCTATGAGGTGCTCTTGGTTGATAGAAGCACAACTTTGAACTTTACGAGTTTTTTTTGGTGAATCTGTACAATTCTTCATTATGGGGCACGTTTTCTTTGCATACCTACAACACTTTTTTACCGGTTTCCTTGGTTTAATATCAGAACAACTTTTCCACGCTTTCGGGATGTATTTCTTCCTTAGAACAACCACTTTAGGACTTTTGGGTCGGGAGCCGTTTTCACCGTTTCTCAGTTTTTGCGTCTTCATACTTCCTTTTCTAGTAACAATGTAGGCTTCAGGAAATTTTTTATGCTTCCTCATCTGGGTCAATCTCTCCAGACTGTCGCATCTGATCAAATCACCATTGATAGGTTTGTTCGTTTCTATAATCTCACTATATCGTCTGTTATCAAAGTTTAGTTTTGGTATGTTTTTCTGCAGATTCACTATGTTGTTTAGGCACTCTGTGTTCTTGTTTTCCTTTAGGCTTTCGTTGGACGTTTGTAATTTCTCACTGCTATTTTTCAATATTCCTTTGAGCTTTGTGGGATGGAGTCTCTCGTCATTTGTGATGTCCTTGGAAGGTTCTATGTTGGATCTTTCTTTAGGCTTAAAGTCAACGTTAAATATGCAATTTCGATATTTACATTTATGCAAGAAATCATCTTCCAAAACCGTGCTCGTAATTTTAGATTCAGAATTATATTTTCCCAAAACTATCAGTTTTTCGTCCATTTCTTTCAGTTTTCTATAGGACTTAGGTGATAGGTCAGGCTCAGAATTATATTTCTGACTTATTTTCTTAAATTGCTGATCTATACTTTCCTCCAAACTGTCCAAATTCTCCAGGCTCTTAGCTTTGGTCAAATCCATGTTAAATTCACTTTTTGATTCAGACCCATTCAAACTCCAATCATGCAACAACTTCAGAATCTCCAGTCTCTCATACTCAGTTAACTTATCAGTTAAGTTTTCTTCACTCACGCTTTTGCTTCTACTAGAAATACGATATTTCCGTTTGTTCAGAACAGGATCACTTGTTGCTTTATTATCTCTCTCCAGATCTTTAGCGTGTCGTATTTCAAAAGGACTTTTCCAATGTTTTAAAGGGGTGTCTGGATCAATTTGACTTAAATCTAAATTAGATTCGTAGATGCAACTGTTTATCGATGACGTAGAGCTGGATAGGTCAATTAAAGATGTGGATGTTGCTCGTTGTCTCGCTAATTTTTTGGTGCCTATGCTCAGAAACTTGTCAGTTTCGCTAATGCTGCTGATATCCACGCAGCTTCTATTTACGTCAATGGAAAAGCTTTTTGATTGAGCGAATTCCTGAGCTTTGGTTTTCGATTTAGCGCAGTACTCTTCGACTTTTTCAGTTTTCATATTCTGACCGGATTCGTCATAGCTTAGCGTGATATTTTTAGGTTTGGGTTCGCTGAAGTCAGTCACTTGCAAATTGAATACTGGCTCGTCGCTTTGAATCTCAATACGAGGAATGACGAATTTCCGTTTTTCTGTTTTAAATAGACTGTCGTCAGAGTTGAAGAAAACGTTATTTTTGGGTTTATTCACTGGGGGCGTGTATATTTTTCGGCCTGGTTGTGAATATAATGATTCGTTAGAGCCTATAGGACTTTTGTAATTGTAATACGGATGAGCGTCGTAATAATTGTAATCCGGAAGAGAGGCTGCATGTAAAAAATCATAAAAATACTAGCATTATATTCAGGATGACTTTCATTTCTATCCATAGATATTTAGATATTCAATTTTGAATATATTTTCTTAAAAAAGCTTAAAAGACAAATAATTTAGACTTATTCATATATTTCACGAAAACTGTATGATGGATATACTCGATAAAAACTGATTTTGAATAATGATTTGCTATTATACACAGGAGGTCTAAAAAGAATCTGTATATAAAGCAGGTTATGCGATGCCATAATCATTTTATAGTTCTGTTTTGTATGCTAAATACTTTTATATAAAAATATTTTGTGATATCGAAATACTTATGGATAGGTGTGGTATAATACAAATGCAAATTTCTCTTGATTTTATACTTCACATTGAACTGGAGTCGGTTTTAACTAGCCTAATTTGATTATAGGTAAAAAAAACAACGTACCTCTATGTGGTGTAGGACTAGGTTGCTGTAGCAATGTTGCAAGACCATGATAAACCGCTCCACCTTTAGCTACTTCCAATGTAACCACGTTACCTGTTCTCACTAGAAACTCAGCTGCCTTTTCTTGAGTGATACCAAGAAGTGACTGTCCGTCAACTGAAAGGAGTTGGTCGCCAGCAGCCAACCTCCCGTCTCTATCTGCTGCGCCACCTAAATAATTATTAGCATTAGAATTATTATTATTAGTTTGTATATAGGTAACCACTGTACCTGGTACAACAGATTTAATATATATTCCTAGCCTTTCTTGACCAGCACCTTTAGCAGCAACAATTGACAGTCCCATACCTCCTCCTGCTTTATGCAATCGAATTACTTGAACCTGAAATGATAATTCGAATTGTATCTATTTGTAGCACTATTTGAAACGCATGTTAATGAGGGTGGTTCGAAAAGTTTTCGATCTGACACCGAGAATGGCCAGGGTCATAGATATGATATATGGCAAGTGTGATTCGTTAGATGTTGCACTGCGAACTTTTAGGAACGAACTTGTAGTTGCTCATTTGTAGAGATTCCGCTGTATTAAAGTATTTTGTATTGACGGCTTTAATCCCGATGTACACATAAACAGAGTTAAATTCCACATTAAACGATTTTCTTCCCCTTCGTTTTCTGTGGTAAAAAAGTTAGCTGCTGAATGTAAACGTGGTCGCACATACAATGAAGATGAATGCTCGGGACACAAACACAGCTACGATCGAGAAAAGCATCATAAAAAACATTAGGTCGTATTAAATGTTGGGAATTGAATGTACGGTTTGCTGATACATTGTCAACATATCGATACGGTATTTACTACAGTTTTCATGATGTTTTAGGCTGTATTGGAATTAACACATCCCTGAGTGTTTTTAGGCTTATTCAAGCGATTTTGTTGAGTTTCTGAGACTGAATGAGTACTGGACCACTTGAAGGGCACCATTCAGGACAAATATCCACATCCTGTCAAAACAGCGCTCTTTTCCGAGTGGAATGAGCCGGTACACATCCTTTACGATTGCTGCAAACCTTCATGACCTAGGGTTTGAAGTGGGTTTTCACCCCATTTAATTCCCAGTGATGACTTTCTTTTTCCAAATCTGAAAACTTGGAACATCGATGGTTAAAATGTATTGAATTGTAAGGTGACTACGTTGAAAAACCTAAGAGTTTTCTTTATCATGCCGTGAACTTTTCGAACGACCTTTGTATGTGTTAAGTATTCATAAGTACGATTATATTCAATGGACTAATATATTGATAATTATACCTTATTGTTGTAATGTTAACTAAAACCAATAACATAGGTTATTAAACAAATAAATCGTACTAGTTCCACTAGTTGTAACGGGCAGAATTCAAAAGTTTGAATGTGATATTACCAATTTATAATAACCAATTGGATCGAGTGAAAAATAATGGATTTGATAAATTCGTTGAAAAAAGACGATAAAGTAAAGTAATAAAAAATACCCAGATATTAAGCTACTAAAACAAATATAAATGGACAACTGTATATTAAGTATGCACATTTTCTCTTGCCAAACATAGCCGGAATTAAATATATAATATAAAACAACCCCGAAAAAGTGGTCACTCGAATTTGAATGGGTTTTAAAATTTGTCTCAAATAGCCAGAAAGCCACGGAGGAGTATTTTAGAAAGGCATTGTAAGAGAATATTATGCGTGCGGTTGAAATATTAATCTCATGGAAGCTGGACGTTATTACACGAAAATACAGTTTAGCACAAGAGCACCACAATTCGTGAATTTCGCCTCGAAAATGTTTAATGACCTTTGACCATTTACCCTATTCTATACAATGATGTTCCTAGCATTGTGGTCAGCGTGAACGCAAAACTAAATGAGACGTTAACAATATAGCGGAAGAGTTATGACATACACATCACTTCTAAACGTTGTATTATTTCAGAAAAATATAATTTTATAAATTACGGTGTTTATTCAGAATTTCTAAAGATTCGGTTTATATGTATACAATATGTGTATTTCTGTGCATTTCTACGCAATGTTCTTCTTTTCCAGTCAGTGAACCTTGACTTCCTGCAGCCTTCGCCTCCACCCGGACCAATCTTCAGCAGCCCGCCCGTTGCCAGTTGTGCGGTAGTTCTTCAGTATCTTTTCTTACATCGTCCTGCCACCGTATCTTTAGTTTACCTCTCTTTCTGTTACTCACTATTCGTCCCTCCACGATTCTCCTTAATATTCGGCTTACTGGCATTCTCGCCAAGTGTCCCCACCATCTGAGTCGCAAAACCTTCACATAATCTACAATAATCCAGATCTTTGTTCGTAGTTATACCTGATTCCTCCAATTTCCATTATCATTCACAGTACCAACAATTTCTCCGAGTTATCTTCTTTCAAATACTGCTGCGCCGGTCGCGGTGGCTACGACGGTAAGGCGGTGGCTTCTCGCTGCTGTGCCGAAACCGCAGTTGGCGCGGTAGTTGGTTCGATTACAGCGCTCGGATGGTTCTTTTCTTTCTTATGTCTATATTTACTCCCCCCCCCCCCCCCCCACACATATACACTTACACACACACATATCTACACATAAATGTCTGTGATTGTTTCTAAGCGGTAACGAATTACCCCACCGTCGTGCCAGTTAAAGGCCGGGTAAGGCCGGATGCCTTTTGAGAAGTGCTCTATGGGGGTGTAACATGGGAGTATCATCACTAAATAGCCTTAGTTACTGATGCGCCTCTAACCCCAAAACCTTTAAACCTCTTTCAAATACTGCACAGTCTCGCAGAGATAAGTGACTACTGGCTGAATGAGCGTTTTATAGACTTTAACTTTCATGTCCTGATTTCTCCTGTGATGTTGTTTCTATCCTGTGATGAAGTTTGCTTCTTGGCTCTGTAAATTCATCCACAAGTACAATGTTGTCATCGCTGATTGACCAGTTTTGTTCTCTTTGATTAGTTCAGTTTGTTTTCATGTTGTTTTTTTGTTTTGTTTAATTATTTTTTGATTCTCTTAATAACCTTTTCGATCTTGTTTATAAGGTTAGGTCATCTACATACGCCAATATCTGTTTTTCTCTATCACTGTTCCGGAAACCGGAAACACAAGTTACGTTGTTACGTACGTTATTAACTTTCTCACCCTTTTACAGTTTTAAAGCGTTGACATTTGACTTTTTTAAATGTTATACCATTTAGCGTTTGATGCACATAACCTTAAATATCAGCAGTGTTTACGATAATAACAAACGAGCATAATGTATTTTCCAACTATTTATTCATTCACTGGCGAACACTTTCGCAATGTGAGTAGTACAATGTTGCACTACTCACACTTGTACTGTGAGTAGGTTTTTTAAATAATACGAGTAGAAAAATATGAAAAATAAAATTTCAAACTTACCTCTGGTTGTGTAGCACTTAAAACACTGGGAGGTCTTGGTGCATTCATGTATACCGTCCAGTGTCCAGAACTAGTTGGCTGAGCTGCCAATCTACATAGACCTGCTGCTTGTAAAGGGTGCAGAAAGTCAGCAAGACCTAAAAAACGTAATACATTTTTAAGTTAAGTTGCTTCTATGTAAAATGAGTGATATTTTTACCAGGTGGTACACCTTGAACAACATCACAGCTAAAACCATCATCAGGCAAAAGCAGTTGTAATGGAGGAGCGGGATCTTCATAAAGAGTAACTTCACGTCCTTCTGCTCGAGCTAGTTCATCGGCAACGCTTTCGGCAGCTTTTGCAGCTTGTTCGAGAAGAGACGGGGAGGCAATTTTTTCACCAGGTTCAGCTAATGATATTATTTATCATGAAAAACATATCGAGAACGATGTTAACATATATACCTTTGTACTGCATCAATAATGCTCCTAACTGCATGGAATTGAGCTTGAAGCAAGCGGCGCTTAAGTTGGCCAGGTCTTCCGGCGTGTATTTGTTAGCTTGAAGAAGATGAGCGCATTGTACTATTTTGGCCAAGTGACATTCAGCTGCCAGTTCTAATCCCTGAGACTCAGCCCACGCTTGAAGATTGCGCAACCTGTTCGCCAACTTATGTCCAAAATTTCTCATGCATAAGTTGCTATTTGATATGACATTCGACAAAGCCTTAGCAGATATCCAATGGAATAACTGGGAGAACAGTTGTATGGTCAAGGCGGCATTTACTCGACATTTTCGTAATAGATTCATTGCACCGCTCAAGATGTTAATCACTTCTCTGGGATGATCGTCGGTGGTGACTGACATTAAATAAGTCATAGCTGAGTTTAATTCATCGGTTAGACAAGCCACCAGATTCTGAAATATTAAAGGTTAAGAAACAATAATGCAAATATCCCATATAGAGTAAGTGACACAAATAAATAAATATAGTATACGAAGTGTGTAAATAAAGTAATGAAACTGGTGGTGTAACGTTCGATCTGTCAACATTGTTAGCTTCCCCTTTGGAAGGTAGGCTGGCTAATATCTGATGCATTTTCAGTACGAGTTTAAATTCTCTAAATCACCTAACTGGTGGTCTGTAACACTTATTTTTGTGAACCGCACTTTTCTAGTTGGCTCTGAAAATTAGTGACAACAATTTGGAGTAAACGGTGCGCTATCAAGTTCTCCAAAACTTCGGCAGGCAGAAAATGGTGTTTGAGATTCGATTGAAGATGAACCTCGCAGCGGAAGGCCTTCAAACTGCAAGAAGTGACGAAAATATCCACAGAATCCAGAATCTGAATACCCAATGATTTGGGAATGAAGAAAATCTGCCCAAAAATGGTTCCAAAAAGCCTTTCGCAGGATCAAAATGATAACAGGACTTGAGTTTTGCGACAAATAAAAAATAACCGTCACTTTTTGGAAGGTGTCATTATTGGTAACGAGTCTTGGATTTTTGAAGACGAGCAGACAAAAAAGGCAGAATGAGCAAATCCCAAAAATTAAAAGCATGCTGGTTTATTTTTCCTGATAGCCAGGAGGTTTAAACTCGAAGAAATTTATCACTAAACACCAAATCATTTTTTTAACTTCGCGACGTGCGTTTGCTAACCATGAGTGAGTATCATCGGGAGATGATTTAAGCTTCTCCTGATTCTTTAAACCATCCTCTGAGGATGCTAACATGGTTAGCGAAATGCGCGTCTGGAAGTTTAAAAAAGTGATTTGGTGTTTACTGGTAAATCTCTTCCAGTTTAGTGTTTCACACTGAAGCTTCCAATAGAAGAACTGAGCCAGGAGATCGTCCATAAGTAATTTATCCCTCAAGGCTAAGCGGTAAACCATCATTTTTATCGAGAAATTCTTGCATGCCGCCTCACGACAGTGCGTCTTGTTATACAGGGGTTTCAATTCACGAGTTTTTGGCAAGTTATAAACATAAGTATGGCTCGGTAGCCTCCTTATTCACTAGAACTGAGTCCTTATGACTGCTATGAAGAGTAGACAAACCGCCTCTAGCGCTATATGACTTCCCAAGGCAACTACTTTGAAGGGGAGGGACAATGTCGAATTGTAATGTCAATTGAATTAAACATAAAAATAATTTTCATTACTATATGTACACACCTCGTACATGGCCAGTTTCACTGCAATGAGAAAGTCTAACAGAAAAAAGTAACAGCACTATTATTCCTTCTATTTTGATGATCGCTTTTTTGTCACTTAATCTTAAAACAAAATAAACTGTCGTCAACATACCTTGAAAGCTAGCTGAACTGCATCAGCTAAAGTATCCTGAGCCTGTAACGAGAATGCGCTGACATGTCTGTCGCTCTTCAGGAAATGGAGCAACTCACTGGCGTTGGCCAGCCAGAAAGCCTGCGAAGTGCTTTCGGTGCTCCTGTCTTGCACCGTATGCCTAATCAGCATTGCCGCATGTTGCAGCAGAAGAGTAAGCTTGTGGGCTCGTTCGGTCGGCGTTAGTTCTGGTCGGTAATGAGTCGAAGCTCGGTATCTAAAAATTAAACAATCTGAATTAAAATCATCTAGGGGGAAGTTACTTCGCAGAATAAGATAAAGGCCATGAATTTGAATACGAAATGTATTCAATTTTTGTAATGCAATGCTTACATAACTAAATGGTAATATGGTTAGAGAAACGTTATTTTGTCGAAAATATTATTCAGTGTGTTAAAATGTTTGCATTTTCATATTGCAAAACGCCTACCTCGCACATAGATATAGTGTGTAGGCCGGAGCTAATCTAAAAGTGGGTGTGGTCACGTCCAAGTGAGTTATGGCTCTGGCCAAAAATTGTTCTTGAGGTTCTTCAGGGAATTCCAGCACAGCTGGCAAAATTGGGTCTTGACCTCTAGGATACCGATCCATACCACTTAATCTAAAAGGAGACAAAAACAGATTGAACAAAAATTCATGTCACAAATATTGAAATAGATTCTATATTATGAGGGATAAATTGAAAAAAAAATCTGGAATTATCGCTACTTTTTTTCAATCCACCTTCGTGTTATACGAAATATTTAACATTACAAACCTATTCTCTGAACGACTATCTGAACCTAAAGACCTACTGTCTTCCCTAGCTCCACTGTGAGTGGACACGGTCTCTACATTTCCATCGATATCAAAAGTTGTTTCGATATTTTCCCTGGATCCGCTAGGTTGGGTGGGACTAAGTGCACGGGGAGAACGACTAAACGAATCAAAAAAAGCAAAAAAAATATAGCAACATAAAAAAAGCAAAACAATTAGCGGCCAAATAAAAAAAAATACTGGTTTGGACAAAAAGTTGTGTACTACAATTATGATAGGAGATATAGGAGGATTTCGAGGGTCATTTATAAAGAGTTGTCCAATAAGAGTGTCAGAACTTTTAAATAAGCCACAATAACTGCAAATAATAATCTGGTTATTTATATTTTATCTTCAAGAACAAATAAATACATTATGTTTTGAAATATATAATAATGTCGTTCAAATTTTCCCCTCGGTTTCGTTTTTTGAAACGAGACCCAATTTTGGCTTAATGGGTTTGTGAACAAACATAACTGCAGGATTTGAGTCGATGAAAATCCTCAAGTGCTTCAGGCGTTACCTTTTCATCTTCAGAAAATCACTATTTGGTGTCGTTTTTGGGCTGAATGAGCGAGAGGACCTTATTTTTTTTAAGACGATGATGGAAATCGTGTTACTGTTACTGAACAAGAATATCTTTGGTCTGAACTGATAAATGTGGATATAAGCAATGTTTTCCTTCAACACCACATGTGTTCATTTGGGCGACTGGTCACACATCTCACTAGACAATCGATTTATTGCAAAAAAGGTTTCGTGGACGCATTATTTCGCAAAATGGTAACGTTAACTGGCTACCAAGATCATGCGATCTCAAGTCCTTGGATAATTTTTGTGGGGTTATGTTATAACTCTGGTTTGTGAAAACATTCAGGCCACCATTGAAAATATACCACGCGATATGTGTAAAAGAGTAATCGAAAAATGGGTTTCCAGAATGCATTCCACAAAGGGGACATTTGAACGACATTTTTTCAAAACAATTCAATTATTTGTTCTTCAAGAAAAAAATACCGGATTATCACTTCTAATTATCATTGTACATCATTTTAAAGTAATGACAATCTTACTGGACAACCCTTTACATACTGAATTTTCAGTTTGAGAAACCCTTGATACTTTTGATAAATGATTTGGATTATCGTTTTAAAAAAGTTTAATTGCGGCTAATACGATTTAAACCACAAGGTAAAGCATTCTTTTGAAGAATGTTTATATACTTTGCTTTATTTTACTCCTATTTTGACTAAATAACCAGATTTCCCCTCATTTGTTTCGGTGATACAATCTCACTTAATAGTTGGCACTGTAAAGTCTCCTAATATATTTTCGTAAGTTAAGCGTTAAACGAATACTCTCCTATGGTAATTCATCCAAATATTTCAATTTTTGATTCATCTTTCGTTTGCTTTTTTATAATTTGCCGTTCACCATTATTCTTCACACAGTACAGTACAGCAAGCTCGGTGGAGTTCGACAGTCAATTCTGCGTTTTTGGATTATGACATAATCGATATAACGAAAATAACGTAATAACATGGAATATGAAAATAATGATAAAGTAATCTATTTTAAGTAAACTATATTTATTTGAGTGAATGAAATATTTGGTAATGAAACATGTACACGTGTACTGTCGCGGCAATACTGAACAGTTCCAATAAATTCGTATGGGAAATTATTGTTTTCATTAGAGATAGTAGTCGCTTTGTTTGTAATGGGTATGAAATGACAATTACTGTATTTAACTATGACGGTCGTTTGAAAAGTTTTCAGCCTGACACCGAGATGGCGCAAGTATGACCAAATAACTATGATATTTGTCACGTATAATTCGTTAGATGACGTGTTGCGATTATACACTGGAAGACGAAGCAGCAGTCCAAATAATGGATGGAAGAAGATGAAAGTGCCTCAAAAAAAAACTAAAATGTTTCCATATGCCGGAAGAATCCTGATTATGGTTTTCTGTGTTGTGCTCTTAGACTACCTTGTAAAAGGCCGGACCATCACCGGAGAGTATTTCGCTTCACTGATGTGCACCAACTGAAAGGTGCTATTTTGGCTAAACGTCCACATGTTGCTTTCAAAGACAATGACCTAAGCTTCGAAGTGTTCCACAAGCATCATATTTGTCAGATTTGACTCCAAACAATTACTTCTTTTTCCCAGACTTGAAAAAAATGGATCGCTGGACGAAACCTCACTGCAAAACATGAGGCCAAAGCTGAGACAACCACTTATTTGTAGAGTTGGATGAATCCCAGAATGAGTTGGATGACATTATATCGAGGGTATTAAAAGTTGAAATATTGTTGATCTAAATGTATTGAAAAATACATGTATTGAAAGACCTCAAAAATCTTGTTTTTTGTAAGACTGAGAACTTTTAGAATTACCCTTGTATCTGAAAAGTATTTGGTTTCGAATTTTTGAAAGCATCAATTTTTTTGTTTATATCTAGTGTGCTTCTCTTATGCCTGACGTAAGGAATATTAATTTATTACGCAAAGGAAATACTTAAGCAGAAGTTACGCGTGCTTTTAAGTTGGCTACATAGAGAAAACGATAGTGGATTATTTTCATAAGTGTATTACATAGGTTTTATTTTCAGCTCGACATCGACGCAAAATATAAGTCGGAACACATAACAGGTTTTAAAATACTAAAAGTTTAATGTTGTTGGTAGGCCAAGTAAAAGTCCTGATTATACTGTATACTACATTTGTGAGGGACGTTACATCGCAGACTAAAATATCTAAATTATTTGAATAAAGACAGACTAGACATTTCAAATGTCCATATGTAAGAGTTTATAATCTTATTTCGTATTTCGCGCTTGTAGCAAACGCCAGTTAATGTTCGCCAGTTAAGTTAAGAAAAGAACATTCTTATACGTAAATGATTAAATTCCATAAATTCATCTGTGACCAACTTATTGGTCTCCGAGAATGCACCTGACCTAGTTATCAGCGTGATTGGAAGGCACCATCAGGCGGCATCAGTTTTCCAACATTAAAAACAATTATTGGTCAGATTAAACAAAGACAGACATTCATTGCCTTCTTCTCGGGAGGGGATCGAACCCGCGAGAGTGGACTAAAAAACTGTACTTACTTTTTGACCAAACTCAGTAATAAAAAAAAGTGGGATCATGTGGGAGAACCATCTTTTATAGGGAAAAATCCGTTTTGAAATTATTATACATTCTGTCAAAAAACTACCGGGAATTGGTCAATAAAACACAACATTTTTATTATTTATCCAAATTTATTGTATCGCCTTCAAAGTAGGTCACTTCCGAAATAATACACTTATGCCAACGAATAATCCAATTGTCAAAACATTTTTTAAACGCATTTTCCAGAATCGACTCCAGTTCTCGCCGCGACTTCTCTTTTAGATATTCTATCGACTGAAAACAACGGGTGCCTCGAAGGGGTAATATGAGTTTTGGAAAGAGAAAGAAGTCGGTCGGAGCCATATCAGGTGAATACGGTGGTTGTTTGATGGTATTTGTTGAGAAGTCGTTCACGATGATAGCCTTCAGGTGAGATGGTGCGTTGTCGTGATGCAAAATCTAAGAGTTTTCTTTCCACAAATCTGCCCTTTTTCGACGAATTTGCTTTGTCAAACGCCGTATAACGCTCAGATAATATTCTTTATTTACCGTCTGACCTTCTGGCAATAATTCCGAGTGCACAACACCGCGATAATCAAAGAAAACAGTTAACCTTAACTTTTGATAGTCTTTGACGTGTTTTTTTCGGTTTCGGCTCAGTTGGAAGACGCCATTCCGAAGCTTGTTGACTGGTTTGCATATTTAACTCGTATACCCATGTCTTATCACCAGTTACAATGCGTTTTATGAATTCGGGGTAGGAACTGATTCGTTCTGGCATGTCTTCAGCGACCTTTACGCAATTGAGTTTCTGAAGAAAATTCACTAGTCGAACGGCAACGCGTTTCATGCCCAAGCAATCGGTGAAAATGGTACGAATTGCTTCATGAGACAGAAAGATCAGCGGTTGTCTCCCTCAAATTTAAATGGCGATTTTCAGTCACTATTTCCTACACTTTAGCGATGTTAACTGCAGTTGAAGACGTTGATGGTCGACCAGAGCGAGGCAAATCTTCCATCACATCTCGACCGCTTTTGAATGCACTGTACCACTTATATGCACGTGTTTTTGATAAAGTTGATTCACCGTAAGCCTTCTGCAACATTTTCCGCTATTCTGCATACGAAATTCCATTTGCAATGTAAAATTTAAGTCAAATTCTTTGTTCGAAGTTTTTATCCATTGTAAAAATCGTAAAACACACTTGAGATGAACTGACAAAATCAAGCACAACAAACTAAATGATAGATGACGTTCAAACTGCGCGTCAGTATAGAGAACAGTTGTGCCAACTTAGCGATAAAAAGAATTTTACCAATCCCTTTAAGCAGGCTTTTCAAACGATCAATTCCCGGTACTTTTTTGACAGAATGTATATCACTATGATCAAACACTAAAGTAACTTATTATTTATCTATCTCAATTGTTCTATTGGAACCTTTGGTATAAAACACTAAACTTGAAGAGATTTACCACTAAACACCAAATCACTTTTTTTTGAACTGCTCGACGCACGTTTCTCTAACCATGTTAGCATCATCAGAATAATTCATCAGATATTTAATTAAATCATCTCCTGATGATGCTAACATGGTTAGCGAAACGTGCGCCGAGCAGTTCAAAAAAAGAGATTTGGTGTTTAGTAGTAAATCTCTTCAAGTTTAATTTAACTATCTGTTCAAAATTATCGTGTTTTACGTAGATACAACCATTTATTTTTTAAGGTTCTTGACATCTGACATACGTTTTATATCATTTCGCCTGTTAAGCGAGAAATTATAACGTTTTTTGTAATTGTAAAAATGTATGTTGGATATTTTTTAAAACAGAAAAAATGTTAAGAAAATGTTAAGGCGAAGAAGGTATATAAACAATATGTTTGCAAGTGGTAGAATGATGGTAGAGAAGCAGTTGTAGGTGAACCTCGTTGAGAAAGACCTTTCACCAAAAAGACCAGACCAAAACCAAGGATGTTGTACTGATCAAGTATAAGAGACATGGATTTTGCATCACGTTGACGCATCATCGCATAATTCGTCAAAGTATATATTCGTCAATTTTTTGCTAAAAATGAGAGAAATTCCATCCCACAAGCCCCATATTCAATGCAATTACTTTGAAGGAGAGAAAATTAATTTTAAATGGATAAATAAAAATTTTGCTTTATTTAGTCATAAATATGTTGTTTCAGTTTAGTTAAAAAGTCACCTTACTTTTTGATCATAGTGGTACACTTCATACATAATATTTTTATTGTTTATCCTTTATTTATTATAAGATGATTCACATACCTTTCATATATTCGCGCTTGATTATCAAGGTTCCCTACGGGATGACGTGTTCGTTCTTCTTGCGTAGGATCCAAAAACCTAATAAATAAATAATGATTTACTATTGGCAAAAAAATGAAAATACTATGTTATATAAATAGTAACGTTTTGACATTGATGAAAAATTAAATAAGTTTTTTTCTTGGCCTCGACTAAACCTATTGATTTCTCCATCGTTTCCAGTTAAATAAAGTACTTAATGAAAATTTCATTAAACAAAGTGTTTTTTCGAAATGAACTACACAATACTGTATGTCCAGTGATATAATGCTTTTGAATTTTTATTTTACGAGTCTAAGATATGCAGGTAAGGTCGTCTTTTATCTAATCGGACCTGTGGCGCCATTAGTTCATAGCCCATCAACATAAATATTCTGAATGTGCATTGTTGCAACTTGGTTGTGATGTTTTAGTGCGTCCGCCATATGAACAAGATAGTATATATTCGACAGTTTATCTATGAAAAACGACGGACCAGAGGCAGGTGGCAAGGATCACGCAACGTTGATGACCTACGTCACTACAGAAGGCTGTCTAGGCAGTTCTCTGCTGAACTTAAAGACGTCCAAAATTCGTCATTCAAAACATACATTCAAAACTTTGTGCAGATGACCATAGCCTATAAAAGACCACAAATAAATTCAAAAGACCTACTCCCCCAATCGCACCCATCAAAAAACTTAATAATGAATGGGCCCGATCTAACCAAGAAAGAGATGCTTTTGCAAATCATCCTTTCAATGTCTTTCAACCAGATGATGCAACAGTTTCTCCATAACCTATGTCAGATTGCCCCACCTGTAAAACCTGTAACCGTAGCCGAAGTCAAAGCCAAAATAAATTAACTAAAAAATCGTAAAGCCCCGGAGGTCATATCCCGATATGACCTAATTACTGGCCTGGATCAATTCTGAAGCTCCCCCGAAAAGCTCTGGTTCTACTACAACTATCTACAATAGAATGTTAAGTCTTTGCTACTTTCCTATTATATGAAAGAATGCCGAAATAATAATGGTTTACAAACAG
This sequence comes from Cosmopolites sordidus, assembly GCA_031761425.1. NCBI lineage: Eukaryota > Metazoa > Arthropoda > Insecta > Coleoptera > Curculionidae > Cosmopolites > Cosmopolites sordidus. Next base: position 647,938 of record JARFXV010000019.1, read on the forward strand.
GGAAAACCACCCAAAAAATTTTCATCATACACACCAATATGTGTCTTACCAATACCCAGTAAAATATTCGAAAGGCTACTCCTTAAAAGAATAGAAGAAGATAACAACTTCACGAACCTGTTACCTGCCTAACAGTTTGGTTTTCGAGAACATAGATCAACTATAACCAAGCCCACAGAATAGTTAATCAAATATCTAAAAGTAGTGAGGAGAATAAATTCGGTAATGGAGTCTTCCTTGATGTCTCGCAAGCATTTGATAAAGTCTAGCACATGGGTCTACTGTACAAAATAAAAAAGATGTTAAAGTCATAATCACTACCTCTTCCTAAGTTCTTATGTCACCGGTATATATTGCATAGTAAAACACGACGATTCTTTCTCGAACTACTTCCTTATAAAATCTGGTGTACCGCAGGGTAGTGTACTTGGGCCACTCTTATATTTTGTATATATCAGTGATTTACCCTAAACAGAGAACACTACAATTGCTGCATTCGCTGATGATGTTGCCATTCTATCAAGTAACGAAAATCCCATGACTGCTTTACAAAATCTACAAATACACCTTAACCAACTGGACCACTGATACACCAAGGAAAGTCAAAATTAATCAGAGCAAATCTGCCCAAATAACATTTACCACATGAACTAGCACCTGGCCCTCTGTGACAATCAATGGACTTCAAGTGCCAACAAAAACCACTGTCAAATATCTTGGATTACATCTAGATCAGAGACATGACACAGCCAAAGTAATGTCTGAATGATTGTGGCGTGCTCATATATTTTTTTCCTTTATTTGGGGTTTTCGCCACTATCTAAAATTCAAATAATATCAAAAATGCCTTATGTAAAGAAAGAATCGCTGGATAAAAACAAAAAACCAAACGGAGACAAATTTCTCAGTGATTCTTTTTTTTTAATAAATTTACCTAACGAACGAAATTTTAAAGATATAAAAATTTTATAAACTTTTAACGTTAACGTTTCGGAGGGTCCTCTCCCCCCTTTTTCAAAACTAAACTAAAAAATAAATTAAATTATATTAATTTGTAATATATAAAGTAACGATTGAAAGTAAATATATTTTTTTGTGTATGTCAACGATACTTACATTGACAACAATAGATTTTCATGACAGTGACATACCACCAAAAAATATATATAGGTAATGTTTACTCTATGATTGTTTATTGTACTGATTGTGTATTCAAATATTTAAATATGTTTAATTGTATTCTTTAGAATCGGGAACAATATTGAATTTAAATGTACGGAAGGCATAGCAATACAGTTATTTTTATTTAAATTAATTATAGCGGTTTCTTTTAATCTTCTGTATTTTGTTACCGATTCTTTTAGTACCGTTTTGGAATTATTCCAATTGATTTTATGACCCGATTCCCATGCGTGTTGACAAATTCTAGATTTATTAAAATCGCCCTTTCTAAGAAGGTTTTTATGGTCTTTTATTCTAACATCTAACGGTCTAGATCTCTCACCTATATAGAATTTGCCACATTCGTAGGGAATTTTATAAACCACATTTTTGGTATTTTGTTGTATATTGTTTGGTTTAGTCTTTGTTAAGAGAGATCTAAGAGTATTTTTTGTTTTAAATTTCGTTCTTATGTTGTATTTATTTCCTACTCTTTTAATTGTGTTAGAAATACCACGGATATAAGGAATTGTGAGGTTAATTGTTTGAGAGTTATTATTATTGTTATTAATAACTTGTCTGTTGTGTCAGAAATACCGCGGATATAAGGAAGTTTGAGGTTAATTGTTTGAGAGTTATTATTATTGTTATTAATAACTTGTCTGTTTTGTTTAGTATCAAAATTTTTAAACGATTTATCTATAAAATTTTTTGGGTAATTGTTTTTTATTAAAATGTCTTTTATGTGATTTGTTTCTTTTTGTAGTGTATCACTGTCGGTACAAACAGGTTTTGCTCTGTCATATAAACTTTTCATTACTCCTATTTTGACCGTTTTTGAGTGATTTGAAAAAAAAATGAGATATCTATCTGTGTTTGTCGGTTTTCTGTAAACTGTAGTTTTTAATGTGTTGTTTTGTTTTAATATTAAAGTGTCGAGGAATTAATATACCTTCGGTAGATTTAAATTCAATATGGTTAAATTCAAAATATTTTTATATCTTTAAAATTTTGTTCGATAGGCAAATTTATTACAAAAAAAAATCACTGAGAAATTTGTCTCCGTTTGGTTTTTTGTTTTTACCCGGTGATTCTTTCTTTACATAAGAACAGGTATTTTTGATATTATTTGAGTTTTAGATAGTGCTCAGGATGCACATACGGCTCAGGAATATGTATTGGATCTTTGTACGAAAGTCAACCCTTCAGAAGAAAAAATCTGTTATACAAAATAATGTTAAAACATATCTGGTCATACGGCCTCCAACTATGAGGATGCATTAACCCATCCAGACTTAAAATAATACAGAGATTCCAGAACAAAACACTTCGCATGATAGTGAAAACACCACGGTATGTTAGGAATCAAATGTTGCATAAGGATCTACAAATTCCTTTTATAATAGAGGAGAATGAAACTGTCTCGAGAAAGAATCAACAACGCCTCAGAGGACACCCATGTCAACTTATAGAAAATCTGCATATGGATGTGCCCCTAAACAGAAGACTAAAAAACTCCTGGCCTGAAGATCTGCAGCAACACTAATGTATAGCGGTATATAAGGAGGAATATTAACGAATTTTCTTTCCACGCTTAAAGGTAATCATCACATTTACTGAATATTTTTTCTAAGTAGATTGTAAATTTTAATAAAAAAAAATGTGTATCCTTAGAGCTTTGTAGATAATATCGTTCAGTTACCAGAATAATTGAACGCCATTGGTCCAAATGTTATATATATATTTTAAATAACCTTTAAAATATATCTATTTCTGAATTTACATTACTCATTCTAATTGCGTAAAGCTTTTACTCTGTAAAGTTTTTACATTTTCTGAAAGTCGATAAAATTTTAGTTTGAGCCATTATAAAGTACTTTGGTTTGAGGGGTTTAACCTAGACGGACATACAAAAATAATTAGATTCTACTTCAAATGATTCTTTTCCTTCGTTTTCGTCAGTAAAATAGTGGATTGCTAAATTCAAATGTGGTCGTACATCAATTGAAGATGATGAAGGATCGAGAAGCTCAAAAAAGCTTTCAAAAATCCACGGTAGATGAAATATGGACCCGCCATTACAAGCCCGAGACGAAGCACCAGTCCAAAATGTGGGTGGGAATAGGTGAAAGTGCGCCAAAGAAACCGAAAACGTTTCCATATAGAGGAAAAATAATGGCTCCCATTTTCCGGGATTCTTCTAATGTGGTGTACATAGACTTCTAGAAAAAAGGTGGCACCATCACCAGATAGTATTGCGCTTTACTATGGGACCAACTTCAACTGCGGTAAGGGAGTTATTCAGGCCAAATGTGCATATCTATCCAAAAAGAAAGCTTTCTTTCACTTTGTTGTCGCTACAAATCTCCTTGGTCAACCTTTGGTTCACTCGATTATTCACAAATCGCATTATACGGGGGTATTAAAAAGTTGAAACACCGTTGAAGAATTAAAAAAAAATCTTTATTAGATCGATAATTTTTCGACCAAACCTCGTAAAATTTCGTATCGTTCGTAAACTTTTGGTTTGAAGGTCCTGACATCCTTAATTATTTATCCCATTCGCTCAACGTGCTTCCTGTGGCTTTTTCTCGTTCTCGAAATATTGAGATTCAATAAAGGGACTCGTTATGTCCTGTAGTTTTTTTAAGACTAGCAATATTTTGCATATATTGTGCCAATTTTCCCACTTTCAATAATTAAGCAAATGGTTAACTTGCTTGATTACCACCGCAACCGCCGCTTTTTTCTTATGATGTTTACACAACCTGTGACTAAATTGAAAATGATCAGTAGGATACCTTACCTGTACGTATTGCTGTTGCCAAATTTGACTAAACTTCCATGAGTCAGAATGGTAGTCTGATGTATCCTTTGACCATTGACGTAGGTATGGGCATCGGCATGGCACGGGGTTAGTGAGGTCACACCTTCTGCATTCGTTATGACACAATGGCGTGGCTGAATATGTGGTCCATAAAGTTGTAATGCTATACCATTTGCAGAACCAACCTGAAACAAACCATATTATAAAAAAACCTATCACAAGACACATTAATAGATATTAGATAATAAAAATAAAACTTAGACACAAGAAATTAATAGAGACGTTTCGTATCTATTAATCATCATCAAGTTCATGTTTTCAAAAATGCTGTATTATATAAACTTTTCTTTTTTAAGCTGAAGGAATATATAATCACTGCTGTGAATGACATGTGACATAAATGTTGACAGGACAAAAAAACAGAAAAGTTTTCTTATTAAATTAAAAATGTTGTATGACACATTTGTGTCATACTAAGAACTTATAATAAAAAGTTATAATATATTTATATATATTAAACTTTAATATTTACTATAACATATCATTTTTAACATTGCTTTGAAATTCTTTGAAGACATGCTTGATGACAGCGTTGAAATGATTCATTTAAGAAGCTGGGAGTTTTTTAGAGTAATCTTTCAGCTAAGGCTCAAATTATTAATAACATAATTTAAATCAAAATTAGCTTCGTCGCTCATTATGATTCTTTTGCCAAAAATGAGCCAATATCGGGTACTATATTCCCTTTGATATTCGGGGTCTTTAGGCAGGAGGTTTTATGTTAATTAAATTTAATAAGGGAGTAAATATTAGATCTTTTAGTAATGATTTTTAAAACATTTCGAGTGAAACAACATTTTAATTTATTTACAATGTTGAGTAGTTCTTATTTAACAGCTAATCAACTCTTAGTTTTGTATTTAACATTTAGTTTTCTTAATAGTTTATCGACGGGTGACCAACATAGACCTCTTTGAAGCCATCCAGCCTTACCAAATTTCGAACTTTACGATTTTAAACTAAAATCGTAAAGTAAGCATCGAAATCCTTCGTCATCGAAACACGAAATGGTGTATATAACTTTTAGGGGATTATGTTGAAAAAAATATGAATTTTGTCAGAGCCGATGATGAAATATCAACCAATTTAAAAAAATGAAAAAGAGTCCATCAAGGCTGCGAATTTCTCCCATATTCTTTAACGTTTATGGGGAAAGGAAGGGGTAATTTGGAAGGCGACAGAAAACAAGTCCGGTAGGGTATCAATCGGCGGGAGGAGGATATCAAACAATGCTATGTCAATGACACGGTCTTACTAGAGTCCTCCGATGAGGAGATGGTGAGATTTCTCAAACAGATTGAAAAATTGAGAGCAGAAGTTGGTCTTAAACTGAACAAAGTAAATAACCGCCTAATGGTTATTGTCAGATCTAAAACTTTACCAACAGTTTTCACATATCCTGATATTCTCCCTAAGAGTGAGGTTATCTATTTGGGTCTGCGAAAGCGAATAAGGAAGCGAATAAAAATGCCAGTCGGGATGGTCCAATCTCCACTAGCGGGGCTCATAGTTAAAGACGTGGAAAGACCACAGTATTTCCAAGCAGTAATACGATTATATTTCTAAAGCATTTGATATGACATGTTAGAGACACACGTTGCGAATTCCCTGAGCAGCGCTTGTCTATGTATCAGTCTATGTATCGTCCATTCAATATATCAGTCCTAAAGGAAATAAATATGAACGTCCATACATCTCCTGACATTTCAACGACTTACGAGAATCGAGTGAAAAGTGTGATAGTTTTGTACCTTTCTTTCTAGTAACGTTTCATGAATTTCAAGTCGATATAACATTAAATTTTTGATAGTCTTCAAAAGAAGATAAGTTCGATATTTTCATTATCATGGAAAAAAGTAAATTTTGTATGTTGATTAAAAACTTCTTTTTGCCCAGAAAGCCCATGCCGCAAATCGAAGAAAAGTTAAAAAGCATTACTAGGTATGTAAATATGAAACAGGAATTTTTGTATAGAAAATAATACGTTTATCGTATGAAAATGACAAAAAATATTTTATTTGAAGTATTGCCCATCGCTAGCTATCAAGCCATTTTCGTACATTTTTGTAAGAAGTGAAGCCCTGCTCAGTAAGTGCAAATTGATGCCATCGATGCAAATAAGTAATAATTGGGCGGAGCCAAGTCTGGTAAGTAAGCCGCATGCGAAATTATTTCCCAACTAAAGGCCTTAATTGTTTCCTTGGCCAGTTTTGCTGTGTGTGATGGTGCATTATCATGCAATCGCTTTGTATTGCCTTTTTTGATATTCTAGTCGTTTTTCACGCAAAGCTTGATTTAAATCGATCATTTCTTGTCGGCAGCGTTCAGTATTCACGGTTTCGCCAGGTTTTAGCAGCTCATAATAGATCACACCCTTCTGATCCCACCAAACACAGAGCATTGTCTTCCGTCCATAGCAATTTGTCCTTCGCCTGGAGTTACCCATGATCTTTTACGCTTAGAATTCTCAAAATATATCCACTTTTCATTGCCAGTCACAATTCGATGGAGAAATTACTTTCTTTTGTACCTGGCGAGCAGCATTTTGCATGTGGTTTTTCAGTTTTCCTGCTGTCTTTCATTCAGTTCATGTGGAACCCATTTTTCCATCTTCTGGATCTATCCCATGGCTTTCAAATGTATAGAGACGGCGTCTCGTGTCACATTTAATTGATCCGTGAGCTGTTGCGTCTTTCGCTGGTTCTCAATGTTTTCATGTCAAAATCGCCACTTTTGAATTTTTTAAACGTAAGTTTCGACAAGCATTCGACGCGATTCTGCAGCAGTTTTCTTCAAATGTTAACAGAAAATCAATGCTGTCCTCAAATCGTAGTTTCCAGGCACAACATTCGAAATGTTCAACGCTATTACAAATCATGCTGTTGTATGAAACTTTGTCAGATGTCAACAAGGAAATGGCGCCAATGACGCGGTTTGACGGTAACTACATTGACAGCTAGGGCCATCTATAGGCAAAATCCGGTTTCACATTTACAGACCTGGTATGAGGCTCTGCTCTTTCACATCGCATGGTTTATAAGTGTCTTAATGATTTTCTATGAGGCCGACCGCAGAGTCGGCCGTCTTTCCAGGAATATCTAACACGTCTTTCCAGGAATATCTAACACGTCTTTCCAGAAATATCTAACTGAAAAGAAATTCACAATAAATGAAGAGATTATCGCCGAGACACAGGACTTATTTTGCAGAGTTCTACAAGTACTTCCAAGGAGTCCTCCAAAAATGTTTTCATGATCTCAGGAAGGAAGACATTTTTTTATCAAGATGGCAAATGGAAGAGGGATCTGTCATGGTTTAGACGAATATTGGTTCAAAAAAAGGTAATTTAGTTTTTCTTTCTCATCGAGTTAACTCTCAAGAATATAGAAATTTAATAGAACAACAAAAGTTGTCTTTTAATGATATGAATGAAGCTTCGCCAGTGTTTCAACTCAATCATTCGGCAAAAATTATAACATATTGGCTCGAGAAAAATAACATTTCAATTGGACGGGCTGCTGTCTCTCCCAATCATTAAAAATGTCTAGGGGATGCTTTCAAGGCGAATTTTATAGTGACACAACACACTTTACAAATATGGAAGATTTGCAAAGTGTCTTTCAGGCTTCATGGGAAGAAAATCCACAACAGATAATAAAACAGTAGTATGATTCATTACTAAAAATAATTTTTGATTTAATAAAAGGTGGTGGAAAACCACAAAATATTAAAATGTTGTTTGTGCTTTCCTCTGAAACTGAGGACATGTCTAACATTTTGACGCATCTAAGATTAATTAAAAACTTCAAAATATTAAGTTTTCTTTTTTTGTTGAGAAACGTTTTCAGTTCAATTTAAGATTAGTAAAAATGCATTTTTAAATCAAAATAATATGTTATTTTGAAAAGACTTATTAAAAGAAATATTAAATGTTCAAGTAAGTCTAACATTTAACACTGAGTTTGGTCAACTTTAAGGGCCTAACTAATTTATCAGCTGCAGAAAGTGAGAACGGTAGATAACAAGAACCAGTGGTGGAACAAATATCCCAGATGTTTCATGAACTTTCCTTGTATATCGTAGATTTCTTGTAAACAAATTAGAAAGGCTTTTAAACTAATTTCTTAAATCACTGATTTCCTTAAACACTGCATTTTATTTCCTACTAAAAGGAATAAATCAACGCCTCAAAACAAACAGCTGTCAGTGATTGAAATAACTGTTGCATAAGTTTATTAAAACAAAAGATAAACAAACGATAAGAAACGTTAGGATAACTGGAAGGCACGCGAACGCTCTCCGTTTTTATTTTACTTTAATAATCGGCATATTCTCTTGGTGACGTTATTATTAATTGCCAAGAAGTTAGGCGTATGTTTTTCCTCCGGTTTTATTTTTATTATGCCATTTTCTTGTTTGTGCTTGATATATTGTAAATAATTAGTAACAGTATACTTTGTTGGTCACTAAGAGGGGCGTAGGAGGGTGGGTCGTTCGAGAAAATGTCGACCTAACACAGAGATGGCGCAAGTGTGGCTAAATGGCTATTCTATTTGTCAAGTGATTCGTTAGATGTACTGCGAAATTTCATACGCGTGCTTTCGATTGCTTGTTTTTTGCAATTGAATAAATAACTTTTGATATTTTCTGAAAAATGAATGACATTAAAGTTCGAGCTGTTATAAAGTACTTTGTTTTGGGAGGCTCAACACTGATGGTCATATAAAAAGAGTTAGATTCCACTTTTAAAGGATTTTTCTCATTTATTTTTGACAGTAAAAAGTTTATCAAAGGCGGATTCGAATTAACACTTTTCCAGGGTGTTTAAACTTATTTAAACGCGATTCTGCCGACTTTCTTCCATGTTATCAGTTTCATCTAACTGTAGATGAACGATGGGTTCAACATTACACACCAGAGATGAACCAGTAGTTCAAACAGTGCATGGGAGTAGGTGAAAATGCGTCAAAGAAAGGGAAAACGGTTCCATCCCAACTGAAGGGTAATATTCAGGCTAAATGTCCACATTTAATGCGCATGCACAGACGTCAAGATGTTGTTGCAAAATTTCATAACCTATCCTTCCACATGTATTGTATTTGACAGATCTGATTCTTAGTGATTACCTCCTGTTCCCAAACTTGAGGAAATGGCTCGCTGGATAAAGTTTTAGTTCAAATGATGAGTTCAAAGCTGAGGCAACCACTTGTTTTAGAGACTTGAGCAAATCACATTATACTGAAGGCATAAAACAGTTTAAAAGTCGTTGGTCTATTTTGATTGCAAGGTGATTTTGTCGACGAACGACTCTTCTATGCGGGCGAATTAAAATATTTCCCCTTAAATATTATATGCGAACGTTCGTTTGAGTAAAAGCATTGTTTATTGTACACATCCTGAAGTTTTTATTGTAATATTAAAATATAGGAAACACCTCTTGCACCTTAATACAAAACGACTTATATTACCTTGAATAGAAGGAGGAAGAGGAATTATAAATATCTGTAATCCACACCGAAAACAAACAAATATCCAGCTTGAGAATATATTTCTATCAAAGAATGATCGAATGCCCGCTATATACCAGCGTGTGTTTCGCTGATGATAATTATAAACCTCTAATAAGACAAGAGCACGGTTGACATGGGAAAGTCTGTTTCCGGAGACTAAGGGCTTTATGTGCGCAAAGATCAAGTTGTGGACACTAAGAATTACCAAAAATATATCGTTAAGAACGCATGTATGTATTCTTAACGATATGCATGTAGTAGACTCTCCCAAACGGACTATATTTATCGTCATAACCAGGTGGCCAATATAGTCCGACAGGAGCCTGCAAATCCAGAAAGTACAAAAATTCACAGACCTCAAGCAGATATGGAAGTTGAACTAGGTTCATGTTGTGCCACTGATCATTTCAACAACTGGCATTATACCAAAAAATCATCATCTTAATCAATAAGGCAGAGACGATTATTCTTAATACCACCCGCATCGCCCAACAAGTTTTGGAGGAATGATGTATTTATTATTAACCAAGTATTTGACATTTAAGAATTCAAAAACGCTTTTAAGCAGGCAAATGACAGATGATGATAGATCTCCTGATCCGAGGTAATACATGTATATATTATACAGCGGTAACAAACCAGGACAAAAAGGAACACACTAATCAAGACAAAAAAAACAGCTTTTCCGGCTCGACAATGAAGGGTATCTGCCCAGTAATAGGGCTTGCGAATAGCTCGAGATGGAAATATTCTTTCTAACCTAAATACAAGATATTTAAAAATAGAGAGAATGAAGGTTAAGGTCTAGCATAAATAAGGTAAATGATAAATAATACAATCAAAAAGTATTGATCATCATTTCAGCGAGCAGTGCTATTGGCACATAAGCTTATAGAACTACAGCGAATAATTAAATGAACTACAGCACTCTAAATCATTGCAGAACTAATCCCATCGATCTGGAAGGGCACGAAATAGCCAGAACAGGAAAATAGCCAGGCCAGTTTAGAAAACATGACACTACGTAACATTCATTTCGTCTATGCAACGATAGGTGGACAAAAATGATGAAAGTTGGATCGAATTAGAATTGGGCGGCATGCGATGCAATAGAAACTTAAGTTTTTCGGGTCCTTCAAATTTTTCTCTCGTTTATCTGGTAGTATGCGATTTGAAGTTTTTTTCAGAGTAGTCAACAAAAAGGATTGTGTTACTAGAAAAATTTGTCATTTCATTCCAATGAAATTGTTCGTTAAAAACCAAAACAAGCAAAAGGCGTAGCTCAGTTTTATATCTTTAGGTTTTAACATCTCATGAGAATTTACATTTTCGCTTAGTGTCCCACCCCTGGGACCTAAAACAGTAATAACAAGCCCCAAAACCCACCAAAAAGATTTTGTTAAATATAATTCTTCAATTGGAACTAATATTTCATCTAATATTAGACTTTTTCTTGATGTTTTGCAGAAATTCTAAAGCACTTCTTTTTTTAAAAGTTTTGATTACTTTAGAAAGGCGCTCTCTTAAAACATTTTTTTTACTGCTTTGCATTTGAGGTTTTTAAGAAAAATAACAAAAAAAAATAGAATGGGGGAGAACAATTTTAAAAAGTTACTGAATTGTACGGAGGTTTTACTGAAAATAAAACTCAGACAGGTTTTTGTTATCACATGTATGTATATATATATATATATATATATATATATATATATATATATATATATATATATATATATATATATATATATATATATATATATATATATAATAGGGTCGTTACAATAATAAATTTGTAGTAGCATGCGTAATTAGTACAATAACTGTATAATATAAATATATAACAAAAAAGGGAAAACAATATTAAATTTAGGTTAAAAAAAATATTTAACAAGAATTTAGAAAAAAGAACATGAAAATGTGGTTATAAACATAAAGCCATAAAATGTATAAAGCAGTAAATATTGTTTCTTCACGTTTTGCTGATAACTTATCGACACGTTTTATTTATTTCAAGCGTTGAAATTAAAAAAATAAATGAAGACAAACTTGCCCGAATAATAATTTTGTTAGAAATGGGTCGTTGAGTCCATTGGGAGAGTCACTAAGGGAAATTGTAAGAATCGTCGGTTATCTAAAAAAAAAAATGGTGGAAAATGCCCTAAGAAAACAACGTTCTCGAAAACTGTAGAGCTAGAAGAAAAACGACACCTCATACTGACAGGCAGATTCTCCGAATTTCAAAAAAAGACCCATTTAAATCGTCTACCGAATTTAAAAGTGAATTGGGGTTAGAACTAAGTTTAAGAACAATTAGAAGGAGGCTTAATGCAAATAACTTACACGGTGGACCAGCCAGAAAAGTTCCTTTGTTATCCGCCAAGAATGTAGAACAACCTTTTTTGGTTAGGATAGTTAGATAGGTTTGCCCAGGATAGTTAGAAAGGTTAGAACCAGTTAACCAGTTAATTTGGTATGGGGAACGAGGAATCAAGAAATAGCGCAATATTTTATGAATCGAAGACTACCCAATCAAGAATTATTACCAAAACATACTATTAAAACTGTAAAGCAAGACCAATTTACTGGATTAATTACTGTAAGTAAGACCAATTTACTGGATTAAAAAAACATGGACCAAAAAGAGTACATCCACATTCTTCAGGGAGTCATACTGCCTTTTGCAGAAGAAAATATGCCGCTGGTATGGAAATATCAACACGATAATGATCCGAAACATACAGCTAGGAAATCAAAACAATTTCTTAATGACAATAAGGTAGATTTACTGCCGTGGTCCTCCCAATCGCCGGCCCTCAATCCCATTGAGAACTTAAGGGTAAACATAAAACAAGAAACATGCTTGATCTGTGGGAGGTGGTTAAAAAAGAATGGGAAGCTATACCATTTGAAATGTGTCAAAGACTTGTAAACTTTATGCCTAAAAGATGCGCGGAAATAATAAAACACAGAGGTCATAAAACTATTATTAAATGTTTATGTGTTATTTAGTACTTTTGTTAACTGTTAAATATTGTATGTATTGTGCTTGTTTCTTGGTTGGCTCTATTTTTATGACCTCACTTTCGTGTTTTTTTTCTAAATTTTTGTTAAATATTATGATTATAGTATTTTTTTAAATTAAGTTTGATATTATGCTGTCCATTTTTTGTTAGATATTTATATATTTATTTATACACTTATTGTATTAATTGCGAATGCTATTGTAACTTTATTTGGCAAACAGTGTCTTTTATTGTAACGGCACTATTTCTTTGGCCACCATTGTATTGTATATATAGCTGCATGGATATATAATTAAAGTATATAACAAGATTATAAAAGAAGTAAATAAATTTAAAATAGAAATAAATCAATATAAAAAGAAATCACAAAAAAGAATTTACAACACAACGAACATAAACATTTCATATAAAATGCCCGCGTAAGCCATACTGGAAAACTTTTTTGGAGATCGGTAGGACTGCCTCTGACATCTATGAAAAATGTGATGTTATTACGCCGAACAGTTCATAAATAAACGCGTGTTCATGTAAGTGAAAAAAATTCGTATATAAAATAAAATGATTTTTAGAATTTGTAAAGAATATGCATTAAATTTAGTTTTCAAAATGAATGCTGTAGAACTATTAAAAAAAAAATGATTGGACATCTCGAGCGGCATAAGAAGAAAACTGCTAAGATGGGTGAATGATATAAGAAAGCTGGCAAAAAAGCAGTGACTCTGTGAATCCGTGGTGAGAGCACAGGTGGAAGAAAGGAGGGGATACCTATATCCAACGATGGATGACAAATGGTTGAAGAAAATAAATTTAAAAATGGCAGATAATATGTAGAATATGACCAACGTTCTGGCAGACATTTTAGTTCGACTAATTGCTGAACACATCGAAGCATTAGATTAGAACTAGACCTTGCCTATTCATTTTGGAAAACGATAGGTGGACAAAAATGATGAAAGTTGGATCGAGTTAGAATTGGGCGGCATGCGATGCAATAGAAACTTAAGTGTTTCGGGTCCTTCAAGTTTTTCTCTCGTTTATCTGGTAGTATGCGATTTGAAGTTTTTTTCAGAGTAGTCAACAAAAAGGATTGTGTTACTAGAAAAATTTGTCATTTCATTCCAATGAAATTGTTCGTTAAAAACCAAAACAAGCAAAAGGCGTAGCTCAGTTTTATATCTTTAGGTTTTAACATCTCATGAGAATTTACATTTTCGCTTAGTGTCCCACCTGGGACCTAAAACAGTAATAACAAGCCCCAAAACCCACCAAAAAGATTTTGTTAAATATAATTCTTCAATTGGAACTAATATTTCATCTAATATTAGACTTTTTCTTGATGTTTTGCAGAAATTCTAAAGCACTTCTTTTTTTAAAAGTTTTGATTACTTTAGAAAGGCGCTCTCTTAAAACATTTTTTTTACTGCTTTGCATTTGAGGTTTTTAAGAAAAATAACAAAAAAAAATAGAATGGGGGAGAACAATTTTAAAAAGTTACTGAATTGTACGGAGGTTTTACTGAAAATAAAACTCAGACAGGTTTTTGTTATCACATGTATGTATATATATATATATATATATATATATATATATATATATATATATATATATATATATATATATATATATATATATATATATATATATATATATATATATATATATATATATATAATAGGGTCGTTACAATAATAAATTTGTAGTAGCATGCGTAATTAGTACAATAACTGTATAATATAAATATATAACAAAAAAGGGAAAACAATATTAAATTTAGGTTAAAAAAAATATTTAACAAGAATTTAGAAAAAAGAACATGAAAATGTGGTTATAAACATAAAGCCATAAAATGTATAAAGCAGTAAATATTGTTTCTTCACGTTTTGCTGATAACTTATCGACACGTTTTATTTATTTCAAGCGTTGAAATTAAAAAAATAAATGAAGACAAACTTGCCCGAATAATAATTTTGTTAGAAATGGGTCGTTGAGTCCATTGGGAGAGTCACTAAGGGAAATTGTAAGAATCGTCGGTTATCTAAAAAAAAAAATGGTGGAAAATGCCCTAAGAAAACAACGTTCTCGAAAACTGTAGAGCTAGAAGAAAAACGACACCTCATACTGACAGGCAGATTCTCCGAATTTCAAAAAAAGACCCATTTAAATCGTCTACCGAATTTAAAAGTGAATTGGGGTTAGAACTAAGTTTAAGAACAATTAGAAGGAGGCTTAATGCAAATAACTTACACGGTGGACCAGCCAGAAAAGTTCCTTTGTTATCCGCCAAGAATGTAGAACAACCTTTTTTGGTTAGGATAGTTAGATAGGTTTGCCCAGGATAGTTAGAAAGGTTAGAACCAGTTAACCAGTTAATTTGGTATGGGGAACGAGGAATCAAGAAATAGCGCAATATTTTATGAATCGAAGACTACCCAATCAAGAATTATTACCAAAACATACTATTAAAACTGTAAAGCAAGACCAATTTACTGGATTAATTACTGTAAGTAAGACCAATTTACTGGATTAAAAAAACATGGACCAAAAAGAGTACATCCACATTCTTCAGGGAGTCATACTGCCTTTTGCAGAAGAAAATATGCCGCTGGTATGGAAATATCAACACGATAATGATCCGAAACATACAGCTAGGAAATCAAAACAATTTCTTAATGACAATAAGGTAGATTTACTGCCGTGGTCCTCCCAATCGCCGGCCCTCAATCCCATTGAGAACTTAAGGGTAAACATAAAACAAGAAACATGCTTGATCTGTGGGAGGTGGTTAAAAAAGAATGGGAAGCTATACCATTTGAAATGTGTCAAAGACTTGTAAACTTTATGCCTAAAAGATGCGCGGAAATAATAAAACACAGAGGTCATAAAACTATTATTAAATGTTTATGTGTTATTTAGTACTTTTGTTAACTGTTAAATATTGTATGTATTGTGCTTGTTTCTTGGTTGGCTCTATTTTTATGACCTCACTTTCGTGTTTTTTTTCTAAATTTTTGTTAAATATTATGATTATAGTATTTTTTTAAATTAAGTTTGATATTATGCTGTCCATTTTTTGTTAGATATTTATATATTTATTTATACACTTATTGTATTAATTGCGAATGCTATTGTAACTTTATTTGGCAAACAGTGTCTTTTATTGTAACGGCACTATTTCTTTGGCCACCATTGTATTGTATATATAGCTGCATGGATATATAATTAAAGTATATAACAAGATTATAAAAGAAGTAAATAAATTTAAAATAGAAATAAATCAATATAAAAAGAAATCACAAAAAAGAATTTACAACACAACGAACATAAACATTTCATATAAAATGCCCGCGTAAGCCATACTGGAAAACTTTTTTGGAGATCGGTAGGACTGCCTCTGACATCTATGAAAAATGTGATGTTATTACGCCGAACAGTTCATAAATAAACGCGTGTTCATGTAAGTGAAAAAAATTCGTATATAAAATAAAATGATTTTTAGAATTTGTAAAGAATATGCATTAAATTTAGTTTTCAAAATGAATGCTGTAGAACTATTAAAAAAAAAATGATTGGACATCTCGAGCGGCATAAGAAGAAAACTGCTAAGATGGGTGAATGATATAAGAAAGCTGGCAAAAAAGCAGTGACTCTGTGAATCCGTGGTGAGAGCACAGGTGGAAGAAAGGAGGGGATACCTATATCCAACGATGGATGACAAATGGTTGAAGAAAATAAATTTAAAAATGGCAGATAATATGTAGAATATGACCAACGTTCTGGCAGACATTTTAGTTCGACTAATTGCTGAACACATCGAAGCATTAGATTAGAACTAGACCTTGCCTATTCATTTTGGAAAACGATAGGTGGACAAAAATGATGAAAGTTGGATCGAGTTAGAATTGGGCGGCATGCGATGCAATAGAAACTTAAGTGTTTCGGGTCCTTCAAGTTTTTCTCTCGTTTATCTGGTAGTATGCGATTTGAAGTTTTTTTCAGAGTAGTCAACAAAAAGGATTGTGTTACTAGAAAAATTTGTCATTTCATTCCAATGAAATTGTTCGTTAAAAACCAAAACAAGCAAAAGGCGTAGCTCAGTTTTATATCTTTAGGTTTTAACATCTCATGAGAATTTACATTTTCGCTTAGTGTCCCACCCCTGGGACCTAAAATAGCAATAACAAGCCCCAAAACCCACCAAAAAGATTTTGTTAAATATAATTCTTCAATTGGAACTAATATTTCATCTAATATTAGACTTTTTCTTGATGTTTTGCAGAAATTCTAAAGCACTTCTTTTTGAAAAAGTTTTGATTACTTTAGAAAGGCGCTCTCTTAAAACATTTTTTTTACTGCTTTGCATTTGAGGTTTTTAAGAAAAATAACAAAAAAAAAATAGAATGGGGGAGAACAATTTTAAAAAGTTACTGAATTGTACGGAGGTTTTACTGAAAATAAAACTCAGACCGCTTTTTGTTATCACATGTATGTATATATATATATATATATATATATATATATATATATATATATATATATATATATAAATTTAGTTTTCAAAATGAATGCTGTAGAACTATTTAAAAAAAAATGATTGGACATCTCGAGCGGCATAAGAAGAAAACTGCTAAGATGGGTGAATGATATAAGAAAGCTGGCAAAAAAGCAGAGACTCTGTGAATCCGTGGTGAGAGCACAGGTGGAAGAAAGGAGGGGATACCTATATCCAACGATGGATGACAAATGGTTGAAGAAAATAAATTTAAAAATGGCAGATAATATGTAGAATATGACCAACGTTCTGGCAGACATTTTAGTTCGACTAATTGCTGAACACATCGAAGCATTAGATTAGAACTAGACCTTGCCTATTCATTTTGGAAAAACTTTCGTCATGAAACGTACTGAATGTTGTCTTGTTTGAGCATACGATGAGACCAAAATGAGCTCGTCAGTTTAAAATCAACATCATATTGACTGATTTTTCGACATCGGCGTGTGGTACATTATGAATTTCTTCTAAAAGTGAACGTGATATAAACCGGTGTGATGTTTTCACTTTTGTTCAGCTTTAGTCAATAAAGACGATACGAGAAAATTCGTTACTAGCCCTGAAGGCTATTTCGAAGGCAAATTGATTATATCCTTATGAAAATTGGATATTCCCGCAAGATTCCTACATAATTTGTTCAAGGTTGGTACGAAATAAATTCTTCTCATTACATAATATCGACATTATGATCGCTTACACTACAGAACTTAAACCATTGAGAATAATGTGTTGCAAGCAAAGGTGGAGCATTTATTACACGTTAAAAAAGTTCGTAAAATGGATATTTTGGAGCCACATATTGATGGGAGTTGGTTCCATTTTTTTGAGAAAAATTTTATGTACTAAAATTACATTTAATCAATATAATATGAGCCGTTCCATTCGAGGACCTTTCTCCATCTTTCCGGTAGCTGCATAATCTCGCGGTCATAGAAGTTTGAGGTTTCTGGCTAAAGAAGTGGTCCAGGTGATTTTTCAAGTCATGTTTTTACCATCTAAATTATTTTGAAACGATCTAAATAAATGGTAGTTGCATGGTGCAGGATCGAGGGAATACGGTGTATGAGCCAAAAAGAATACACAATCAATTTTTGATCAACTGTAACCATCCGCTTTTAAAATAGATCGATTTCGCAAGAATCGCAAGCAGAAATTGAGTCTATCAAATTTTTCTCCGTTAATTCATGTGGCACCCATTCATCGACCTTTCTAACCATACCAAGTTCATTTAATCGTCTTAACACTGTTGACTGATTGATTTGAAGAATTTCTCCTTCCTTTCGAATCGTTATATGCCGATCACTATCAATCAGCTTCCAGCAGCCAAGCCATCTGCTTGGGCCGATCGTCCAGAACGTTGTGCATCGCCAAGATTAAAATTAATTTTACGAAACTTTCAGAACCACTTACGGCATGTGTATTAGTTAACGGCATCCTTACTTCCTTCTTATTTTCTGCCATTTTTAATGTTTAACAAAATTTACATAATTAAAGCACACATTATTTTCCCATGCTGACATTCCTTTAGTCAAATATCATTAAAAGTTTACACGTGTGAAGTATATAACACTGAACCAAAAGTTTAAATGGGCTTGCTTTCCTCGAGACTAGAGATGAATACAGAAAATGGCAATACTCTTTATGAGGAAAAGGCCGATCCTGGAGCAAAGGTTTCGCCTTTATTAATCCTCTTCGGATGGGGACTCCCATATAATTAAAAGGGAAGCTTCAAATAAAGGCTTCGTATTCAATTACTTCACAAGCATTCAATTACTGTTGTATAAGACCATCCATCCTGGCTGCCTCTTATTAGTATTGTGCAAATCAACAGGGAAACAAAAACTGTATATATTCGGACATTTCTATCCACGTTGATTGATAAATAACTCCTCAAAGCATCCTATTTTGGAACTCAATGCTAATCAAACTTTAGACTAGTCTAACCGAACCAAACATGCAAAAAGAACGGCATATAATCTCCATAATATTGTCACAGAGCACGAATGCTGAACACAAACACAGCCATTAGGGTCGTCATACAATAAAAAAAAAGAAGAGAGTAAGGAATTTCGATGGTTGTCCAATTATAAACATTGATTCAATAATTAGCAATATGTTATCAATTTGATCAATGATATGATATCACACAAAACGAAAGAACAATAGTTTCGGTGTACAAAGGCGAGGCAAAAACAACCAATGTTATTGATGCACGCAGTTTAAAAATGCCTAAAAAATTTACTGTAGTTTTATAAATGTTCTTTCAATTTGGATAATTGAAGCTGATGACATGGTGACATTTAAACACGAAAGACAATATCTAACCATCTCTTGCAGCTCCACAGAGGCCCACTCTTTTGTCAAAATTTTGGATGATATTTTGGCATAACCGTGGTTCTATCTCACAAATGACTCGAATAATGTCATCCTTTAGTTCAGGAATCGATAGTGGATTCTTCTTATAGACCTGGGTTTTCACATAACCCCAAAGAAACCATTCCAACGGTGTCAAATCACCATGATCTTGGTGGCCAATTAACATCACCGTTTCTTGGAATAACTCGTCCAGGAGAATTTTCTCGCAATAAATAAATTGTTTCATTAGCAAAGTGAGATGTAGCGCGATCCTGTTGAAACCACATATCCTTCAGATCAATATTATTCATTCAATTCAGCCCACAAAAATCCAGTTGTCATCTCACGATATCGAACCTCATTCACAGTTATAGCTTCACCAGCAGCATTCTGAAATAAATACGGCCCAATTACATCTCCTGACCATGCTGCACACTAAACATTGATTTTCCTCACCCCAAACGCGACAATTTTGTTTATTAACATTGCCATCAATTTCAAAATGTGCTTCATCTGAAAAGATGATTTTTTGAGAAAATCATCGGTTTGCTCTTTGATCCAATTGATAAATGTACGACGTTTTGAAGAATCCAGCGACTTTAGTTCCTGTGTTATTTGAACCTTATACCTTCAGAGCTAAAGTCTTTCGTAAAAAACATCATGTTGTGGATTCCAAATTGTTGTAAACCTCGACTAATGGAAATTTCTGGGTCTTCAGCACCACTTTCACGTACCAAATCAATATGCTCTTGTGAACGACCACTACAACTATATATTGCTCTTCTTTTTATCTTTCATAGAACCAGTTTCTTGAAACTTTTGAACAATTCGATTGATACTACTTTCAGATTGTGCAAACCGTAAATAACACGTAATATTCGAAATTTTTACCGAACTCCTATTTTCATAAAATAATTCAACAATTTTAACGCGTTGTAATGTGTACGACTCCATTTTTATAAATGTCATACATTACACTCCTGAATTCTAGATCTAGGCAAATTCACAGTGCCGTCTGAGTTTTATTCAAGAATGAGAAAAACCGCTCGATTTGGCCAATCAAGATCCTTTACAGAGCTTCTATTTATTCCGGAAGCTCGCATGACCCTAAAATGTGGACAACCAATGCGACAAGTTGGTAATGATTAACACGAAACCACACATTTGTTGAACTGCGACATACGTTTATCGGTTTGTTTCGGTTTTTATAAATAATATTTTTCTTTGACTTATATACATAATTTAGCACTAATAACAAAAATAAATGTTACAATAACATCATCGGAGCAGATGCCATGGAAGGAAAAAAGAAGAAAAAAAAGAAGAGTGGAAAGAAAAAGAAAGAAGTGCTTTAAAAATGTTTTTGTTGCTCAGGAAGCATAGAAACTAATAAAAAATCTTACTGAACAAATATCGATGACAGATCTAGGGGAAATTTTAGTAATACTTTTGGTGACAAATGATACCACCAAATAATTCAACATAAAAGAAAAAGAAGAAAACATAAAGAAATGAAAGTCCCTATAATAACAACTACTAGTCACTACTAAATAAACTACTAGTCACGTGAATTACAGGATTAAATACAGGCTCTATATAATCGAATGACTGTCACTGCTGATTGGTCACTGATTGAGACTAAAAAATATCGAAAAATGACGTCAGCCAACCATTATTTAAGGGGGGAAATCCCTTTAGAAATTAGAAAAAGTCGAAGTTTTTTTCATATTTCTGGTACGAAGAAAAATAAAAATGTTAAATATTTACGGAGTTATCGCACATACAGTCGAGCGCGCTGGACCCGCATATCGCGACACAGACAGCTTAATCAGCATTTTAGCTTCTAAGATGCCCAAACGAAAGGGTGAGTGGGTCACTGTCTAGCAGAGACAGAGAACGAAGAGTTCTGCGAATGTACGAATGTACATTAAGTACTGCACATTCGTGCATTCGTTGTGCTAACATCGGTTAAGTACCGATGTTAGCACAACGAATGCACTGCTTCGAATGAACTCTGACGTATTAAGTTGTTAGGCTGCTGCGCATCCAAACCTTAGATGCTGAGCTGTAAATATCGGCAGGTAAAAACCGGGCTATTCAATTACAATATGATTTTATCTATTACCGGGATGTTTTGGAAATTTAGTTGGTCATTCATGGTTATTATATGACCATTTCTTAAGGATATTTTTGTTTCCAATATTTCTAGTAGGTCTAATTTTTTACTTTTCTTTTCTGAATATAATAATTTAACATTGTTTATATCTATAAAATAATAATTATTAATACGATGTGTAGACATTCAGTGCTTTTATATTACTGAAGATATCTTTTTTATGTTCTTATATAATATCGCTCGAAATTCTACAAATTATCAATTTAACCAATTTACTGATAAACACGGAGAAGTACAAGTAATAGTGCAAGTGTATTTGTTTGTATAGTGCAATTATAATTATTGGCACCTATGCCAACGATTTCGCCGAAACCACCGATGAGGCGCGAGTAACGAGAAAACCGGAGGAGTCTTTCCGAGACAAAAGCAGCTCGTACAGCCTGAAAACAGCAGCAGGTTGAAAAAAAGCAGCTTTTTGAAGAGGCTGAAGCTCTATTATATGCCTCTGGGATCGCTGATTCATCGGTAAATCACTAAAACTAATCGTTTTATCGTAATGAAACTTTAAATGCAATTATTTCAAAACTGTTTTCAAAAACTGCTCGCTTCTGTAACTCAAAAAGTTATTGATCGATTTGGCTGAAATTTTGGGAGGCTTTTCTCTATATCATTATCGGAAGGATATACCTAGAGTTTCGGATAAATAAACTACTTTTTGGGATAAAAATGTCAAAAAAATAGTACAAACCTGGAAAATTTTTGTTTTAAAGCTTACTTAATTTTTAATTTAATCCTTTTTGTAGTTTTATAGGTTTATCCTTTCCATGCATACATCAGAAACAGAAAGACATGTTTTTTTTTGTGTTTCAGATGAATAGAAAAAGAGTGACGAGTGCAGCACTTTTGGACCTCCCGCTAGAGACGCCAAAAAAAAAATTGAGCCGCTGATTTATAATAATAATAATTTTATGCTCTTCAAAGATGAAATAAAATTATGTTAGAACTTTAAAATTATACAATTATTTTATCACCTTTAAACACTTCTGAAAAATAACTCGTTTTGAGGCGTCGAAAGGGATCTCCCCCCTTAAATAATCGTTTTTGTAGGAAAAAACATCGAATTAATGTCCTATTCATCATACAGTCACGATTTTTTACCTTGTGATTCATTTTTTTCAGATTATTAGTTTTTGGAATAGATCGAGTGATGTAAACATCTCAAAAATTGGTTTAACTGAAGGCAGAAGGAGAACATTTACAATAAAGCTATTTTTGTTTCTTCATATTGGTTGTACAAACTTTTGCAGAAATTTACGTCGAAAATTGTGGTCTGTTATTCTTATGGTCATACCACAAGATTTCAGTTAACATATTGAGTAACACTATAGTGATTTATTCTAAAAATACTTCCGTTTTACTTTATGTTAATTTAGAAATGGATATTTAACGCCACCGTGAGAGCATTCAAATAAAACAGTTTTACTTATAGACTTTAATATACCACTATAATCAAAAGGCAACAATATGTTTTAAATAAAAGACAAAGTATAAAGTACAAAGCGAACTGTCTTGTGCGGGAGAGATTAAGTATTGGTCGCTGAACCATTTGTGATCATCTGCATGCCATGGGAAAGATCCAGAAGGCACGAAAATGGGTACCACATCAGCTGAACGACAGACAGATGGAAATACGAAAAACGGTGTGCGAAGTTTTGCTTTCTCGGCACAAAATAAGGACTTTTTTTGCATCGTATTGCGACTGGAGACGGAAAATGGATATATTTTGACAACCCAAAACGCTGAAAATGATGGGGTGACCCAGGACAACCAATTTGAACCATGTATTGATTGAAAAGCGACCAGAATGGGCTACAAGATATGGAAAGTGATTTTGCAGCACGACAACGCCCCATCACGCACAGCGAAAGAGATCAGGGACACCATTTATGTACTTGGCTGGGAACTCTTGCCCCACCCGCCATATTCACCAGACTTGGCCCCTTCCGGCTATTACTTGTTTTAATCGATGTCTCACGCACTGCCCATGAAACACTTCAACAATTATGGACATGTTGAATAATAGCGCTTGATGACTGGACTACCTCAAAAGATGTACGGTTTTTCTGGGAGGGCATCCACAAATTTCCAGAGAGATGGGGAAAATGTGCAGCTAGCGATGGGGCATACTTTGAATAAACCATTTCTTTCTTCCAAATTAAACGTGATTTTTTAAAGAAACAATTAAGAATTATTAACAGCATATCTTGGTCGCCGTTTGTTTTGCCGCAAACCTGGACTTTTTTCCAAGTGGCGCAAACAAATGATGCATAAAGCTTAAATAATATTCTTTATTAACAGTTTGGCCAGATGGAAGGAACTCTTTGTAGCCAATACCATGGTAATTGAAGAACACAATTAATAATAACTTTTCTTCACTGGTTGATGTGGAAGGCCTTCCTAAACGAGATTCATCTTCACCTACTCTACCATCACTAAAGTTTTTGATACCATTTTTTTTTGTTCTACATATCTTTGTTTTTACATATTCTTTGTTTTTTATAATGGATACATTTATCCATTATAAAAAATAGCCGACAATAATTGTTAACAATTACAAAATACTATAATTTATAACTTAATAAGCGAAATGGTTTGAATGTATTGTGAGATGTCAAGTCCAACAGTCATACCAACAAACAAAAAAACAAACAAATGGTCTTATCGATAAGTAAAACGCGTGAACATTTAAAACAAGTCACCTTAGTTTTTAATCATAGTATCACAATGTCGAAAATCAAACACAAGACACTGAATGTCTGCGATTGATCACAAAATACGCACCAACCTTTCCACTTCAATTACGGATTAAGACGAAGCCGAAGACCGAAAAGCAGATTTGTTCGCGTATCTAACCGTACCGTAACCGTATTGGCCATGCCAGGTTTGATCGGGTGAGCCTGTTGGCCTATTTTAATTATGAAAATCCATTTAGATAAGCCGCTATCCCGTGCTTAAAGAGGCGTTCACCGTCTAGTTTTATGTTCTACGGTCGTAACAGTAGCTCTCTTTGTTTCGCGGCCGACGGATCCCATGGGGAACACGACCCACATTAACCGACTCTATTAAAACACAAACAGAAAACATGTCTCTAAGTGAACACGGCTCCAAAAATGACGTCTCTGATTTTCATTTTACATTACTTATTTATCTTAGCTATTCAAATCGTTTATATTATGTGAAATTTATTTTCTGAAATTTATGAAGCTGAAAAGCCGGAAAGCTGAGCGCGTGTTTTTTCAATCAGCGTAATTTTATTGATTTTCAATATAAAAAAATGTTATAACACACCAAAACAATCTATAATAAATGTTGTTTTGATAGATATAAAATAACCTCAAAGAGATTTGTCACGGAACAACAAATTGTTTGTTTTTAACTTCTGGATGCGCGTTTTGCTAAATATATTAGCATCATTAGGAGATGATTCAATCAAATTAAATACTAATAATTAACCTAATTGAATGATTGGATCGGCTTTGATTATTTGGTTGCGGAGAAGACGCTCAAAGTGTTCAAAGCATAATATCTTCGGATGAAGACCGTTTTTCACCGTACTTAAAACCGCTAACTCTGTTAACCCCCGTGATTTTTTTTGTTATTGCGTTATTTTGTTATTTTACCTTATTGTACGCAATCCAGTTATCAACAATAGTTACTATCTGCTTTAGAATTCTTTTCCAGCAAAAAATCGCAGTCCAGCTGATTTCGCTCACTAAGTTCATAAGGGAGCCACGCATCGTATCGGCAGACTTACCAATTTTTTTCAAATGGCCAAAAACTATCGATTTGTCAATATTTCATTTATCTGTCATCTCACTGACCGTGGTGCGTAGATCTTCGGTTATTATGACCTCTCAGTCTTTCGAAATTATTGGTTGCAGAGTACTCATAAGTGAGACCATCATTTTTATTTTTTCTGTTTATATTCCTCCAAAATCAAATATTCACCAATATACAAACTAATTTTTGATACCTTCGAATCTCTTTCTTACATCATGAATCGTAAAATTCTAATCTTAGCTAATTTTAATTTGCATTATTAAAGCCGTGTTAAGTATCAATTATTTAACCAATTTCTGCGAGCACTGCAGAACTTCCAAGCATTTTTTGATATTCTCCAATACAATCACATATTTAATATATAAAACAATATACTCGACATAGTTATTGCAAAGTTATTGTCGAGTATAGTTATTGCAAATTTGGAGTGTATTAGAGCTTATTCGTTAGTTCTTGAAGACCCCTATCATCCAGCTCTATTGATTGAATCTCACTTTCCTGCTCTGGACACACGGTTTAAATTACTAGCATCCAATTCTAACAAAAGATATAATTTCTACAAAGTCAACTACAATCAC
Source organism: Cosmopolites sordidus (assembly GCA_031761425.1). NCBI lineage: Eukaryota > Metazoa > Arthropoda > Insecta > Coleoptera > Curculionidae > Cosmopolites > Cosmopolites sordidus. The sequence goes on from JARFXV010000019.1 coordinate 673,957, forward strand.
CTATATAATCTAATTCAAAATATAGATTGGACCATTTTCTAGCAAGCCACAAAAAATAAAATAATTCAAGCTTATCAAAACGACATTAATAAAATACAATCCTCTGTAAATGACGACCCGAAACAATTCTGGCAGTACGTCTCCCGTAGGAAAGGTACATCCCGGATTCCTGGCGATATGCTATACAACTCTGCAGAATTGAGAACCCCGAGCGACACCGTGAATGGTTTTGTGGACTTTTATTTCTTCTCCGCACTTTCCTACCTCAACTGATAATGATACATTCACAAATAAATCGTACACTTACAGCTTTTTAACGTTACTGATATAAAAGTTGCCATTAAAAAGTTAAAAAGCATAAACTCACAGCTAGTTCTGACAAAATCCCAGGTTTTCTTGTTAAGGACTACTCTATCATTTTGACGGAACCACTGATTCATCTGTACAATCTATCAATTAAAACAAGCACGTTTCCCAGCACATGGAAATCCTCCAAGATCACTCCTGTTCACAAATCAGGCAACCCAGCACATGTACACTTGACCCTGGATTTATACTTCAAAAGATGAGCAGATTAAGCTGTGATCGCAGTACAATTTCGTTCTTTAAATCTTACCTTCAAACAGGACACAACAGTTGAGTTTAATGGCCATAGTTCTCATATCTTCATTGCAACTAGTGGTGCACCCCAAGGCAGCATCTTCGCCCCTTTGATTTTTTCCGTCTTCGTCAACGATATTTCTTCCACGCTAACGTGAAACACTCTTTTATTTGCGGACGACCTTAAACTATTTATACAAGTTCTATCATCACATGACTGCTCTCTATTACAGGGTGACCTGCATCTCTTGGTCGATTGGTATGCTATTGGTACAGGACTAAATACCAATCCACTGGTAATATCCACTGAATATTACCAAATGCAAAAAATTACCTTTTCTCTCAAGTATAATTCCCTAAATGGTTGCGCTTTGGAATATTGTGCAGCTGTAAAAGACCTTGGTGTGTATCTCGATAGAAAACTGTCATATTCAACCATCACAATGATCAAAACATGCAGTCGGCAACTGCAACGTTTGACGTCCTAATTAGATCAACAAAAGCTTTTGATAATATCAGCTCTTTTCTAACTCTGTATAATGCCTTAGTACGATCTAGACTTAAGTATGCTTTCCCTGTTTGGTCGCCAATATATACTACACGGATTTCTCGTTTTTAGCAGGTTCAGCGGCGTTTTCCAAAGTATCTGTCTTTTAAGCTGGATGGTGCCTATCCCTGCAGAGGTTATAGCCACTAGCATTGCAGAGATTCTCCTGTCAGTCCCTGGAGGATAGTAGAGTGTATGCTGGTCAGCTTCTCCTGCTGCAGTGCTGCCGTGGCTTAATTGATTGTTATCAACTCCTCAGTGAGATTCGGTTTTATGTCCCGCGCATTAACAGCCAAGTTCAGGATAATTTCATCATACCTACCCCTAGCACCAACTTGTCCTCTAATGCATCGCTCTTTCGTGCATGCCGAGACATAACAGATATGTCATTGGTCGGAACGTTTCTGTGTCCTTGATGGAAATGTTTCAGTCTCCGCTTACTCAGTATTAATCAGCTTTTAAGAGGGTGCTCGTACGATGCTTTGAAAATAATTTTTGTAATGATCTTAGAATTAATTTTTAAATGTGTTTCGAATTATCTTTTAATTGGGCAGCAGCCTTCAATAAAGTATCAGTCATTCATTTATTCCCTTGACTTAAGTGCTTGAAGGACGGCCAGAGTGCTTCCAGGTTAAAACTTTGCCCCTGGACTAACCAAACCACTTTTGCACTGTCGTCTTGCAAACAGAACCCTATCCCTAAATGTCATAATTCTTGCCTCTTTTGAGATAAAAAAGTATAATGACATTTTCAATTTGAATCAACTTAATTAACTGCAGGCAACTCAAAGCGGCGAATCTAAACGTAAACATTGTAAATACCACAGGAATCAGTAATAAAGATTACTAATCGTACACAGATTTTTGTTTACAAGCATTAAAAAGAAATTAATGGAAAATCTCTATGAACTTTCCGGATAATCCAATAATAGCGTGAAATAAAATATATAAATTATTGAATAAATAAATACATCAGCAATATCTGGATTCCATCATTATTTACAGCAGCAGAGCAACAAAATATAATAACAGTATTTTAAATATACTGATGGTTATGTCAGTTGGTTTTCCGTAAAAATATTTTATATTTCAATTTTTGGATAGGTTTGTTCTGCCCATTTTCGGCGTCAAATTTGATATTTGGTTCCACACTAACGTAATTTACTTTTGTCTGAAAAATGTTTAAGATAAATTATTTGTCTTCTTGTGTATACAAATTTTAATCAAACATAATTTAGTTAAATAAATAGAATTTTTGAATATAACACATACAAATAATAGTGATCGTTTAGATAATTATGAAACTATACCTTATACCTTCTTCCACTATACAACAACACTCTCTAGTAAAATATTACATTTGACAAGATATCAAGCAATATTTTAGTCTTATCAAGTAATTTATGTAAAAATTTGATAAGAACAAATCTATATTTTAAGGTGCAGTTACAATTTTTGCTACTTTTGTTGATAACAATTCAATACTAATCAATTTGTTTTTTATAAACAAAATTTATCCTTTTTAGAAAACTATTAAGAACACACAATAAAATAGCTTTTATTCAATAAATATAATCCTTGTAGTAGTGCGCATTCAGAATAATATTAGAAAACAAAAAAGTGTAACATCCAGTATACATATTTTTGTTGATAAAAATGAAATACTAATTAATTTGTTTTTTATAAACAAAATATATCATTTTTAGAAAACTACTAAGGAGGACATACAATAAAAAGTAGCTTTTACTCAATAAATATAATCCTTGTAGTAGTGCACATTTAAAATTATATTGGCAAACAAAATATGTAACACCTAGTATATATATTTTTGTTGATAAACAATAAATACTAATCAATTTGTTTTTTTATAAACAAAATAGATTATTTTTAGGAAACTATTAAGGACAGACATTAAAGTAGCTTTTACTCAATATTGGGTAACACAAAAGTGCAACACCAAGTATACATATTTTTGTTGATAAGATTTAAATACTAATGAATATGTTTTTTTTTTAAATAAAATATATAATTTTTACGAAACTAAAAATTACAGACATTAAAGTAGCTTTAAATAAATGTAATTTTTGTAGTAGTGCACATTTAGAATTTGTTTTTTATAAACAAAATATATCATATTTAGGAAACTATTAAGGACGGGCGTTAAAGTAGCTTTTACTCAATACATATAATCTTTGTCGTAGTGCCCATTAAGAATTATATTGAGAAACAAAAAGTATACATAATATATAATATATATATATATATATATATATATATATATATATATATATATATATATATATATATATATATATATATATATATATATATATAATATACATAATATATACAAAAAGTATATATAATAACACCCAGTATATATAATTTTTGTTGATAAAAATTCAATACTAATCAATTTGTTTTTATAAACAAAATATATCATTTAGGAAACTACTAAGGATAGACAATAAAGTAGTTTTTACTCAATAACTATAATCCTTGTGGTAGTGTGCATTTAGAATAATATTCGGAAAGAAAAAAGTGCAACACCCAGTATACATATTTCAAGTCAAATTAAATCAAACTGAAAATGTACTCACTGTATAGCATATGTTGAACATAAAAAGTGACGCTTATCGCTTGTTTACCTTCTCGTTTCCAAATGCAATTGCTAAACATTTTTGTTTCCATCATATTGTGATATATTTTTGGTACACTACTAAGCTAAGTAGTATTTTTGTGATTCTGCTAAAGGTATTAAAACACCACGACTTTATAAACAATGTCGTTTCACAGAATTATTCGAATTTGAAAAGGAACGAGCTATTGGTATGAAAGAAACAGGTTTAAGTTGTCGTGATATAGCGAAACGATTGTACATTGCAGTTTCCACCATCAAGATGACATGGATTTGAGGATCGGAGTTATGATCAAATATGAACTTTAGTCCCATAGTCAGATATCAAGGATATCCCGAACAACATCTTCAGACTTCTTGCTGTACGAAATCGACATATCCGGTAAGTGTATAATGCTTTTGTTGCAGCTACTACTAAGAGGGAGTGTTTCGATGTCCAAAGTTAATCAACATTTACTTGCGATGGGGATGTGTGTTTATCGTTCTTATTGAGTGCTTCATCTTACACAAGACGCTTAGAATGGCGTCGATCCTGAATTCAACGATACATGGAATGGAACTTTATTTGCTTTAGTGATGAGTTTTTATATTTTAGGTAGATATGATGGACGTAAAAGAGTCAGAGGTTTTTGAGGTGAAATGCCAAATTAGAAAGTCATACAGTCATCACTCCGGGAACTATGGAAGGGCTATATGTTTGGAAAGCAGATCTTCCCTTCTAACGATCATAGGAGTGAAAATGCAACCTGTTATGTAACCGAAATATTGCAGCTCATCAATAGACTGCATTATAGTTCGTCCAAATATCATATTTCCTGAAGTTAACACCCATAAAGATTGCACAAAGCTCATTAAGGGGACCAGTCTCTGATTTATCTCCCCATGTTATCTTATGAGAATTCTTTCGAACTAGACTCAACTTAATTGATTTATTATTTAATTATTAATTAATGAAAATGAATGACCATTTTAGCTATATTTTTAATTAAACTTTAATTTTTAATGAAGGATGTGTTTGATATTTTTTTTATGATTCTAGTTCAGACTGTTTCAGAACGGTGCTTTGCAGCACCGTTTTGCATTCCTCTTTCAGGTTCTTCAATTTTATTCTCTTTTATACTTATAATGCCTATGTTTCGGAGCGCTTTTGTACTGTTGGTTGAGCACGTCATTTCTAGTTTCTGTAAAACTTTTTCAAGGTAGATCTACCGACAAAAGTTATTTTTGATAATCTAATCCAGATCACGTTGTTGAAGCTTTCATTGGGATTGTCTCCCATGAAGGCAGAAATAGCATTTTATTTCAAAGGTCTCGAAAAACTGGTTTTATTGCTTTCATAACAGCTTCTGGCAAACTATGTTTAGGTTAATAAGATGATCTAGATTCTTCTGATCGGTTATATTTACCCCAACTATTCTCACTCATACGGTATAGTCCATTATTAGGGTTTGTATTTTTAGCTAATCTATGAAAATATATAGCCCACATGGCTTTTTGCATTTCATCAATATTGTTGACGTTTCCTCTAATGGCATTGCCATAATAAGATTGCAATTCGTCAACGACATCATCAGTTAGCCACCCTTTTCCGCGAATTCCTTTTTCGGCATCCAGTACTTTTCCTTTTTGATCTTTACACAATCGCCGTAACCATGTGCCTAGTCGTTTCGGTACATGGCCAACACATTCAAGTTTGGTGATTTCTACTGCATTTCCATAGGGTTCTCATCAGCTACAGTCTGTTATGCAGTGGAGAAAAAAATTACTATCCCTACTACAGACCCCCCACCATAGCCATCTTAAGATGTGAATACTAACAAAAATATAAGCGACCGTAGTCAGTCTATAGGTGTACGCCACCCAGTACTGTTGTTGTGTCAGAGTTTTGTCAATAAATAAAAATCGTTAAATTACCTTTTTGTACAAATAGTGTTTTTTTTCGATCTCGACACAGTTTGTGGTAAGTAAATCATGAATATTATATTTTCTATAGTATTTTAATTGAAAACTTTAATTTTTAATTTTTTTAACATTTATTTATCAGTTTCTTTCATTTTTTATTTAGCTCAAATTGAACACGCGTTCTCGTACTCGCTGTGCGTCTGAAGTAGAAGCGTTATATGATGCAGTTGATATTTTCGACGACAAACAGAGTTAAAGCGAGACCGAATCGGTTCTTGAAGAGTATCATATCAGTGAACTTTACCTAACTAAATAAATATATTTATATATAAAAATAGTAATAAGTATCTGAATAAGTATCTACATTAAGTCCCCTTTAAAATGCTGTTGGAAGAGAGTTTTTATCTATTAATTTCGCCTAGATATGATAGTTTGAATAGAACACCTCATTTTAACATTTTTTTTTAACATTTTTGCTGATTTTTTCGATGGTATTTATTTATTAGGAATACTATTATTTTTTGGAAGATTCTAAAGATATAGCCTTTTTGTATACTGATTGAGATTAAAATTTAAAACAAAATTTATTAAATTGGATAATTTAATCAAAATTTATTAAAATATTAATATCTTGATAGCCGTATCAAAGACATACGGGCATACCCATGTGCTCCTGAATCGGGAAGCACAGAAGTGCTTCTCTTGAGGGTTAATTCTGGTGCGCTATCAACCAGTACCATAAAACCAAATACTCATGCCAAAAAGGTGTACGGTGTATATGGCGAGATTAACTAGGCGTGAGACCGAGTTGGCCTGGGAGATTTTATGGCACCCAGCGTATTGTCTAGACCCTTCGGATTTTCATAACTTCCGATTCCTGCAACATCACTTGGTTGATAGTCGCTTCACATCTCTTGAGGAAATCGAAAAAGGCTCAATGACTTCATCATATCAAAATCACCACCTCTTTTTTTTCGGTCGCGTTGATTATTTATGTCAGTTGCCGGAAAGATGGTGAAAATGAGAGAGATTCGAAAATTATGTTTCTATTACTTTGTTTATAAATAAATGTCAAAGCAGTCAAACAAGGAAGAGAATTAAGTTAAAGATCTAAGAGTAGACTCTTATTACCAACATAGTGAGGAATACTACATTATCATCCAGTGATATTCTTTAATATACTAAAGTAATTTTTGAACATTCTGATGTTCAACGCGAAATTGCTCGCTTGGAAACATTTAAATTTGAAATACTGCAACTTTGTGTCATTGAAATAAGTTCGAACGGTGGTTGCATACAAAATTGTTCTAATTTCATATTCAGCTCGTATTTATAACTGAATAAACTACCGAGTTAATGTCGCTAGAGAACGTTAATCTGAATTATCTACAATAAAAATCACTCGTAAATCCATTAACATTGCTCTCATCTTTATTGTAGTAGTAATCTCTCGATGGTAATTCTTGCTGTAACACTGAAACTATTCGGTATATTTTATGTACCGAATAGTTTCGTAAATAATCTTCGCGTAAAGTTGTCTTTGTTAAATTTAATGGTCGTTCCAAATAGGTTCATTAATCGGAAATCGATTTGTTATGCATATTAACACTTTTTTATTATAACTTTATACATGTGTACATATACAGTGTGTCGCATTTAAGATAAAGACAACCTCATACTTTCGCATTTTTCACATTTTTTAAGATACTCAATTGAAATCTGAACTTTAAACTCAGCCTACTACGAATGTAGTAGGTAAACAGGGTCAGTTCAGATGAACCGGGTTAGTTCTCGATATTTTGCTTCGTGTTAGCGATATCAAAAAAAGTTATTAGAAAAGGTAGTTCGTGATATTTTTTTAACCCCATATACCGAGTTCATGACGAAATACGCATTTTTATTTTTTTCATTAATTAGGTCTATACCCAAAATTATTACGTTTATTATTTATTATTAAGTATTAATATTAAGTATAATTAAGTTTATTTTTTAATTTGATAATTAGCGTGCCATGAAAACTAAAAACTTGAAAAATTGTCAATTTAATAGTGTCATGTATTGTGTCGCATTTAAGATGAAAACACCCCCATATTTTCGCTATTTGAAATACAGATTTGAATTTTTGCACAGTCGTATGAATACCCATCAACCTGTATAGGTACCAAACCTGTATAGGTTGATGGGTCACATTTTTTAAGATAATCAACTGAAATCTGAACTGTAAACTCAGCCTACTACGAATGTAGTAGGCAAACAGGGTCAGTTCAGGCGAACGGGGTCAGTTCTCGATATTTTGCTTCGCGTTAGAGATATCAAAAAAGTTATTAGAAAAAGTTGTTCAGAATATTATTTTAACCCCATATATTGAGTTTTATGACAAAATTCGCATTTTTACTTTTTTCATTATTTAGGTCTATACCCAAAATTATTACGTTAAGTATTAATATTAAGTATTCTTATTAAGTTTATTTTTTAATTTGATAATTAGTGTGCCATGGAAAGTAAAAACTTGGCACATTATCAATTTAATAGTGTCATGTATTCAAATATTTCAGTAAAATAAATAGCACTTACAAACGAATCATTATTTTATTTTCATATGGATAAAACAATTTTTGGTAATTGATGAAATGTCTAGTCAGTGAACACAGAATTAAAATGCTATTAACTTTAAGAGAAAAAATCCAAATAACCGGTTGTTTGGTGATTTTGCTTGTAGTAGAAGAGAAGTTGCTGCAGAGTTTAACATGAGACATCCCTAACGTGCTCCCATTACTCATGGAAAAGCAGAAGCTGTAAATGCTATTTTCAATGAAACTGGCAGTATTAAAATCCATCAAAAAGGTCAACCTCATCGAATACACCTGCATCCTGAGAATAACGATATTAGCGGCAAATTGATCATATCCATGCATGAGCCTTCGATATTTATCGTGTCAACTAAATATTAGCAAGGATAAAATCAGAAGATGTTTCGTTCGTCACAAAATCAAACGCTATAAACCGAAGTTCTTATATACATTGAAAGAAGGTGATGACAAAAGATTAGACTATTGTTATTGGGTCCAAGGTAATCTTCTAAATGACAGACATTTCCTGAAGAAGATTATGTTTACTGATGATGCTACATTCACTTCTAGTGGGGTTGTATCGTCTCAAAACTATAGATACTGGGCCAGAGGTAATCCTCACTGGGTTATAAATTGTAAAGGACAATATTCCCAGAAAGTCGGGTGTGGGATTTTAGGAAACCGAATAATCAGATACCGAAGTTCAGATTTCAATTGAGTATCTTAAAAACTGTGACCCATCAACCTGTTTGACTGTGCAAAAATTCAAATCTGTATTCCTTCAAATAGCGAAAGTATGGGGTTTTCTTCATCTTAAATGCGACACACTGTATACACACACACAAACACACACACACACACACACACACACACACACACACACACACACACACACACACACACACACACACACACACACACACACACACACACACACACACACACACACACACACACACACACACACACACACACACACACACACACACACACACACACGCACGCACGCACACACACACACACACGCACACACACACGCACACACACACGCACACACACACACACACACACACACACACACACACACACACACACACACACACACACACGCACACACACACGCACACACACGCACACACGCACACACACGCACACACGCACACCCACACGCACACGCACACCCACACGCACACGCACACCCACACGCACACGCACACCCACACGTACATGGGTGCGTGTGGGTGGACACTTACAAAGAGAGCCTCTCGTTTCCAACTCGTGCGGTCCTAAACTTTTCTTTGCCATTCTGCCATAAAGATCATTTGATTCTGAGCCGGTGTCAGTTTTTCATTTAGGCTTTGATCAGAGTATTGAAACTTCATTCACACAAGTGTCCGAATGAACGTAAAATGTGAAAGTCGAATGGCGAATAATTTGAGTTGTGAGTTGGATGTAGTGGGAGTTTAACTTCTTGGAGTTTTTTTTTCGTTTATTTGGTAATATGCGATTTGATGTTATCCTGTTACAGCAGAATACACTGTTGAATTAAGTTGCACATTATATAGATATATCTAGATATATCTTCTCGAAGATTTCTTTTTTTTATATAGACTTATTTTGCCTGTTTTTCTTATCCATCTTTCTAATATGTTCATTTCACTTTGAGCTTCTTTTCATACATTCACCGATACTCATTACTTTATACCCGGTTGCAATCTGATCCGGTTTCTGCTGAATATGACATAATTGATTTAATAATAGTTTTATATATAGTTCTTCATTTCCATACATATACAGTCATATAGTATGTTTAAGGCTTCCAGCGATATTATTTGGTTTAGTAATCTGCTCTTTCACTTCCCTTTTCCATAACTCGACAACTCAATCCCCAAATAGTTTAACTGGATGACTTATTTTATTATTTTTCGTTCAACCTCCAATTTAACAGGTTTTGCAGATATTTCCATACTTTTAGTTTTCATTGGTGAAAATATCATCTTGAATGTTTTTGCTGTTATATTAAATACAAAAAAATAAGAAAATGTTATAAAGTAATATGTTTTCTGGGGGTTAACCCTGATAGACATACAAAAAGAGTTAAATTCTTCTTTAAAGGATTTTTCCCCTTAGTTGTTGAGGATAAACAAGTGGGTTGTTGAATTTACATGTGGTCGTATATCCATTGAAGATGGTGAACGTTTAGGGCGCCTAAAAACCACTAATACCTACAAAATCGCCACAAACATCCACTGTTGTATTAAAATGTATATAGTATTAATCTATTATGTATACCCACGTGTAATATCGATTTTTTTTTAATTTCAAAAACGTTGTTACTGGATTAGAAAAATAGATCATATATAGCAATCCTCATAAGAAAAAACAATGGTTAAAACCAGGATAACCACCTTTGCCCACGTCAAAACCATTTATTTACCTAAAAAACTGCTGCTGTCAGTAAAGTTGTATTTAACAGGACTAAATGTTGTTTTGATTCAAAAACATCCAGTATTAAGTAATCGAAAAAGTGTTATTCTGTAGCAATGGCAATGTAAGACGTCACAGTGCGAAGAAACCGTCGTCAAACGTCAAAACGACGTCACCCAAGAAAAAATCAAAGAGTTAGGCTGGGTAAGTACTTCCCCACCCACCGTACTCTCCTGATCCATGGAACATTTTCTTCGTGGAAAAAACAATCCTACTGCAACAGCTATCCAGACTACATTCGAAGAATATTTTTATTCAAAATCACCCCTAATTTACAAAAAGGGAATATAAAATTTGTCAGAGTTGGGTTCAGTGACATCAAATATCAATATCAAATTAAACTTCTGCATAAAAGCAACAAATAACTTATTCTGGCTCTAATATTAATCATAATATCATGAATGTAGTTTCGACGATATGGAAAAACATCTAAAAGAAATGATTCTAATCAAAAGTTTCAACCAAGTTTCAGTTGGTATTATAAAAAACCAATATATATCGCTCTTGCGTCTCTTTTGTCGCAGTCCATTAAAAGGCCAACCCATCGAGTTGCTGAACGGCAGAACTAATGAACCCTTTCATTATCACTCTGAGCCAATTAGGACTGCGATGAAAAGATGCCAGAAAAGCACTGATAAAAGACGACGATGCTTTCTTTTAATTTTGTCGGGCTTGGAGGGAGATGAACTTCCGAAAATAACCGAATTTATTTGAAAATTGGAAATTTCCAACTTCGAAAATCAACGGTATTTTATTTCCAATTCCATATTTGATAGATTTGAAGGCGAAAGTGAAAAAAATTTGAATAAAATAAAGTAGTTTTTCCTTTTGATTTGGTATGTAATAGATTTCGGGGAAAAAAAGGAATAATGGAATATATTATATATATATATATATATATATATATATATATATATATATATATATATATATATATATATATATATATATATATATATATATAGATATATATATATATATATATAATATATTCCATTATTCCTTTTTTTCCCCGAAATCTATTATGAGACAGGTTTAAGTTTTCAAGTACAGCGAGACGAGTGAACATTGCTGCTTTTTCCATTATGAGGTTATGGTCGTCCTAGAGCTATCCGAAGACCACCGTTAACAGATATTTACATGAGATAGGGTTCCTCTAATAGCACACCAGAAGATGCGGCTCTTAGAATGGAACTGAATGGAATTTGCTTTAACGACGAGTCTAGATTTTCTATAGACGGTTTTGGTAAGACGTAGAAGGATCACCCGGTTTCGAAGTGAGAAGCGAAACTTAACTTATCGCATTAAAATTGGTATAAAATGATCACTCTAGAAGTTACGGTATGGGAGCTTTATGCGTGGAGAGCAATTCTTCTTCCTGTGACACTATAGCCCATTAGTGACCCTTGATCTCCTTCAACCTTCGCGTCCAATCGGATCGATCTCCAGCCCTTTGTTAGTTTTTGATGTGTAGTAGTACTTCAGCATCTCTTCTTACATTGTCCTGCTATCGGTCTTCGGTCTACCTCCATATCTGTTACCTCCTATTCGTCCCTATGATTTTCCCAAGTATTCGGTTTTCTAGCATTCTCGTCACATCCATCTGAGACGCTGTACAACTACTTGAGTTCGAAGTTATACCTGATTCCCCAAATTGCATTGTCATTACCAAAAATTCTTTTGAATACTCTTATTTCAAATATTGCAAGCATCTTTTCTGTTTTCTTTGTGAGAGTCCACGTCTTGCAGGCATATGTGACTACTGGCCAAATTAGTGTTTTATAGATCCTAACTGCCATGTCCCTTTGAATAAGTTTAGAAATTCGGATAGAATGGAGGAAATAAGTAACTTTGTTACCCTTCATAATACGATTTCAGATATCTCTTGTGATGTTGTTGTTTCGTCAAGTTTGCAGTTGTGGGAAGCATTTCACTCCTAATAATTATCAGAAAAAAATTCAACGGAGTCTATTATATAACAGAAATACTTCAACCTGTAATAAGGCCGTATCTACAAGCTCGCCGAAAAATCAACTTTCGGCAATAAGATCGAAGAAATTTACATTACAGAAATTTACAATAAATCATGGTGATTTGGTGTTTAGTAGCAAATCTGTTCGAGTTTAGTGTTTAATACTGAAGGTTCCAATAGAAGAATTGACCTTTCAGCAAGATAAGCAACCAACGACAGTCATTGGTTGAAAGAGCATTGGTCGACCTCTTGACCAATTGGGGCGGACATACCTGGCTATTCAAGAAGCCACCAATCATCTAATTTGGTTCATGCCTTGCATGATTAGAGAGTGTGGTTAGAGAACAACCATGGTGAACCCACTGATTTCTCCATTTCCTTTCCCAATGAAAGGCTGGAGGAAAATAGTTCTTTACTACTTACTTAAATCACCAATCGAAAAGCTATGATAAGAACATTCATTTTAAACAAATAAAAAGCACATTTGGCAACCATGAATTAGTTATTATTTTTACGAATAAATTACAAATAAAGTAATGAACATTGTTAAAACATTAATGTTTGAATTAAGAATCATGTTCTACGCCAGAACTCACAAAAATAATTTTACTGTTTCGGTGGGTGTACTTAAATTCGATTTATAACCAAAAATTTATTCTATACCCGAATATCAGGATATCCTTCTTATATACTCCCTATTTAAGGCTGCTCCCATCTCGGCATACATGTATCCAAGTTTCTCAAATATTTTTGGATACGAGTGGCGTGGTTCAAAAATTTCAAAAATATGGGCGGCAGCGAGATATCCGTACTGAAGTCAAAGAACAAATTTTACATATTGTTGAAGAGAATTCTACTAAAAGTACTGGAAGTGGTGCGCGACAAGTTGAATTTTCCCATTGGATTCTACATAGAGCACCCAAAAGAGCAACAAAGGATACAAGGGCACCACACCCACACCCATACCCACTGATTTTTTACACATTTAAAAATATTGTGAATGATTTACTGACCAAAACCAAAGGAATCCAAATTTGTTGTTTAATATTTTATCCACCGACGTGGTTTCTTTCACGAGAAATGGGATGGTGGATATTTTGAACAGTTAATTTAATAAAACAATTTAATCATGCAAAAGAGAAAAGCAAAGTTCTGTTTACTTAATTGTATTAATTATCAATATATAATAATTGGAGCCACATTAGCTGTGGTGTCTAAGGCGACAGTCTTACCATACGGCAGTTAATGTGGAGCGGGTTCGATTCCCCTTCTAGGCAAAAAAGTTTTTCTAAAAACAAAAAATTCTTGTGAATGTTTCTAGGTAAGAGTGTAAAATCTGACAAGGAATCACCCCTCAGTCACGCCAATTCGAGGCTGGGTAAGGCCGGATGCCTTCTGAGAGGTGTTCTACGTTGGTCACTCGCCAGTCGGTAAGCTTGTCGAGATACTTTCGGTTAAGCACAAAACCAAGGGTTGATAGCCCGAGGGGGGTGCTGACCGGGGTTTTCAGTAGCTGATGACCGTGGTTCGGAACACACGTTAAGCTGTGGGTCCAGTCGCTAAATAGCCTTTTCAGTTGCTGATGCGCCTCTAACCCCAAAACTTTACTTTAATATATAATAATTAACTGAATTTTTAAATACGGGTAGTACGACTAAATGAACTGTGTCTTGTTCGATCACTAGGAGGAAAATTCCATCTTAAGATCGGTTTCGTACTTTAAGAAGTCATCAGTTAAGCTGGGATGGTTTTATCTCCAATCGAACGAGACACATTTTGTCTAGTCGTACTACCTGTATATAAAAATACAGTTAATTATTGTTATTAATCATGTGTTGCTTAATGTGACGTGAATCGTTTAAAACATATTATGGTGTGAAAAATTAGTGCTAAATTCTAACTTTGACATTAAATGATAATAATGTGTAAGTTTTTCTTTTTTTTCGGTAACAAAACCAACCAAATTTATGCGGAAACCTATGGAATAAATTACTATATAAAGAAGACGAAAATATATGCTACTGCGATTAAGAAAATTAAACCTGTCTTGGATACATGTTATAAGGAAACTTTTTGTTCAAACAACTGTAAAGAATCGTTAGTTAAATTTAAGTACCTATTAAGTATCACACTAGAAAAGCAATTTTTATTTTTAAAATTCTCTACTCGTCATTCAGATTATATCTAAATACATTATACGATTTTCAGTAATTATTTATAACAAATATCATATTTTGTATTTATTCACTTTCGTATGATAGTCATTGCCCTCGAATTATCGTTTCAATAAGGTCCTACACGAAAGAAAAAATACTCTAATATTGTAACCTGAGTGTTAATGATCAAATTTTCAATGTAGCTTCAATAGTCTAGAAATGCATTTAAAACTAATGACGTAAGGCACAAGCTGGCCAAGTTTAGTCCATAACGTCGACAAAGATGTCGTTCTTTTGCCTCTTTTGTCGCAGCCCATTAAATGACCAGCCCATCGAGCCGCTGAACGGCACAACTAACGAACTCTTTCATTAATGATGAACCGTAGACGTTGCGAACGAGACCACTCCGAGCCAATTAAGATTGCGACGAAAAGATGCCAGAAAAGCGCTGATAAAAGGCGACGGTGCTTTCTCTTAATTTTATCGGGCTTAGATCGAAACAAACTTCCCGACGAAAATAAATGAATCTATTCGGAAATTCTCGACTTGGAAAATGCGAACTAAGGAAAAACAGAGTTTTTCTTTTTTTACAGTTTGATTCTTTGTTGAAGTTTGCGGGAAAGTGATAAATGACTTAAAAAGGTGTTTGTTTTGCTCTTCACCTTAAAATGTCTAAAATAATGTTCAGGTTACTACTTTAAAACTGATAAGATCTGATATAAATGGAATGTATAATTATCGTAGAAGTTATAAAAAATTCTTAAGAGCGAATGTTTTTAAAGTGGTATCATTCCAGAGTCTTGACCCTGCACAAAAAGGAAAATCTACGCAATCTAGATAATTATCTCTTGATAAGCCTGTTGCCGTAACCTTAAACGTTATGGACTCGAATATTTATTAATGGATTAACAACAAAACTTGACAATTGCCAACCAACTGAACGGACACACAGGTTTTCATAAAAGCTCTAGTACAATACATCCCCCCGAGTTAATATGTACATTTGTACGCACATAGATATATGTAACGAATATAACTACAGTTTCCTAAGAGAACGGTGCCGTTATCTAGCGACCGTGGAGGTGGATGACGCCACTAAAACTTTATCTATACAAACCAGATGGCGTTGGTTTGCTAGGGAGTGTCGGTTGTGAGAGGCACGTAGCGGTGCCGCCATCTACGACGGTCGTCATAGCGGTGAGAATTGTGGAACGTTTTTTCCCATGTAGCTATGTCCATTTTAACATGAAAAATTAGTGCAAACAGTTTGAGGGTTCCTATTTATGTATCCGAAATTGGCAACAATGGTGTTGCTAGGCGTCATCTGACATATAAATCGTAAAGTTTGACATTGTTGACTGTATACGTACGTTTTGCCATACGGACGCTATTTGTGTTGTTTGGTGACTTGAAAATTTCATCTCAGTCAAAAAATGGACCCGTGAGAATTTTCACGAGATGATTTCCTACGACTTTTGACGTTGATTGTCTCAACAACAGTGCATCGACCAACTCACTTCGACTTTTGGCGATGAAGCACCATCTAAAACCACTGTATATCACTGGTTTAGTGAATTCAATCGTTGCCATCGTTCTCTTACGGCCGAATTTAAAGAAGGTCGTCCAAAATCGTTTTTTGTGCCAAAAAGCATCGATAATGTGCGTGAACTGATAAAGCAAGATCGTTATCTGACATACCGTGAGATTGAGGCATCTTCCAGGCCTCCAGGGTATAACAAGCATAGACAAGATTTTACATGAGCACTTAGCCGTAAAAAGGATTTGTGGCTTTTTCCTCATAATTTGACAATTACCCAAAAAAAGGCTCGTGCCGATTGGTGCAAAAAAATACAATCGTGGTGCGTCAAAAGACTTACGCAGGTGATGAATCTTGGATCTATGCGTGTGCCCGAAAGTAAACAGCAGTCCCCTGTATGGGTCTTCTAAAATGAGTCAAACCGAACAAAAGTTGTTCGCGCAAGAAGCACTTCGAAGCAAATGGTCACCTGTTTGTTTTTTTGGGATAAATGGATATGTGGCTATAGTGCCACTAGAGACTCGTAGACCGGTCAATTCTGAATTGTACACAATCATTTGTTTGCCAGAAGTCTGAAGAAATATAAAAAACAACCAGCGACGCAGGATCATTCTTCACCATGACAACGCGAGCTCTCCCACCTCGGACTGAACAACTCAATACTTGACCGCTCAAAACACCAAAGCCCCAATTATTTGTTTTTGTTTCCGTCCGTGAGGAATAAACTATGTGGTCAACGATCTTCGGCGCCAGAAGAAGTGGTTGATAGGAGATAGCTCAATCGGGATGGAAAAGGTACTATGAAAATTTGGTTCAAACATGACAACACAAACAATAAATATAAACGAATTAAGCTCTAGAGCAGTTGGAAGGCGAAACAAACATAACTCCTCTTAATTTTGAGAAAGTCACTCTTTGGTGCGGTTTTTAGGCTAAAGGAATAATACGACCTTATTTGTTAAAAATCGATGATGGAAATCGTGTTACTGTTAAGGATGTATCGGCAGCAAAAGCACTGAAAATCATAAATTCGTGAATATCTTTGCTTTGAACATTGAAAAGAAAAATTAATAAAGATAATGCTAGAAAATAATGTATAATTAAAAAAAAAATCACCTATAATCTAGAATTAAATTAATAATAGCAAATAATATGAAAACATTTTAACTAACTTTTGGTAGTGAATATGCCTTGATTTTAAGTTTCGGTTCGGCAAAAATATTTTTGATTTAAATCTTCAGAACTTCCAACATGGAATCTTTAATAATACTTAAATATTAATTAAAATTTCTAAATTTTATTTCTGATAATTATTAATGTTAAATATTAATTAAATATTTTAAACTTTAAGGTATGTCAAAATGCTATAAAACGTTTAAAAATTTGACAGAATATTCTTTACTCAATCCTTAAGCCACTGTAAATTTGAAATTGATTAACTAAGCCGTTCAAAAGTTACTGCAATTTAAAATTACCTTAATTTTATACGTGATCTTATGGAGATACATTAACATAATAAGTTAAACACGTTACAAATGTACAAAGAAAAACTATCAAGCGTCCAAACTTTCAGATTATGTAACTTAAACTGTTTGGAGGCAATTTTGCAAAGGTTTATTAATATTCATTTTCATTACTTTTGCCTCCGATTGTACCTCCGATACATCGTTAATGCTGAACAATATAGGAATATTCTAACAGAATATCTTTGGCCTGAACTGATAAATGCAGATATAAACAATGTTTTCTTTTAATAAGACACACATCTCGCCAGACAATCGATTTAATTTAAGAACAGTTCACTGGACGAGTTATTTCGCGAAATGATATTGTCAACTCACAAGATCATATGATCTGGAACATCACACTTGGAACATTTTTATGGGGTTGTTAAATCCCTATTTTACAGAAATAAACCCCAAATAATTATTGACATGAAACTAAACATGCAGGCCACCATTGATAATATACCATGCGATATGGATGAAAATATAATCGAAAATTGAGTCTCCAGAATGCACCACCAGATGAAGTCATTATTTTCAGAACATAATGCCATTAAAAATAACCGGATTATCACATGCAGTTATCATTGTGCCTCATGTTAAGGTTCTGACACTCTTATTGGAAAATCCTCTACAACAGCATGCAAATTAGGATTAAACAAGGAATCAGGTATCTCTTCAAAACTTTTCGCCTTTCCTTTCGAAGATATGTACAAGAGGTTGGATTGTGAAGAACGTGGTGTGTGTTTATTGATCGTCAATACTTGAATCACCTTAGGGTTGTTGATGATATTATCGACAACGTGTAAAAAACTAAATGCTAGAAGGACTCAAAGTAAAAGTCCATTAATCGAGAAACTAGCCCACCTGGAAATAAAATTTTCAAAATGTTTGTTGTGTCTTCAGATGTACACCAGACTGACCTCTTTTGTTGAAGTCACATGCTTCTAAGATCGAGAAATGTCTCAATCACACCGCGAAGAATATACGTCTTTACATGTTTGCAGCAAAATGTATAAAACCGAACCTTTCATATGCATAATCGAGTTGCGTTACAATGCAGAGAAAAACGAAAACGAATCGGGGTGAACTGAAAACTTTGCTAACCCAATTCATGGATGATGAAAATTAATTTTTAGATACGATCTAAATCTTACCTCCATCACTTCATTAACAAGTCGAATTGTTTTGTTGGCATCTCCCAAATGAGGTGTTTGTCCATCAGGTCCAAGTTCTACCAGCAGAGGTACATCACCTCTTTGTTCGCCCCTAACTCCACTCAAAGCCCCTGGTTTTTTCTTGCGTTTGCGCGGTGCGCAATCAGCCGGTCTCCTACGTACATGAAACATGATAGAACCTGTAACAACAGAAAAACAGATACATCACTAAACAATCATAAATAAGAGTAATTTTTATTTATTAAAGTCATATTAGTTCGTGTGTTTTTTATTGGTCATAAGTCATAAGTCATAACGCAAATTTTAAAACTAAAAAAAAAGATCAATTTACAAGCTTAAGAACACTCAATTCCATGGTTCGGAGCAATCCATCGGCAAGTTGTTTAATTCAGTGTTTGTTCAATTCTTCTATTGGAGCCTAAAACACTATACTCGAAGAGATTTACTACTAAATACCAAATCACTTTTTTAAACTCCTCGGCGCATGTTTCGCTAACCACGTTAGCATCATCTGGAGATGATTTAATCTGGTTTTAATCAGGAGATTAAATCATCTCCTGATGATGCTAACATGTTAGCATCATCCATATTACCGTTACCAAACCAAACCATGTTAGCATCATCTGGAGATGATTTAATCTGGTTTTAATCAGGAGGTTAAATCATCTCCTGATGATGCTTAACATGGTTAGCGAAACGTGCGCCGAGAAGTTTAAAAAAGTGATTTGGTATTTAGTGGTAAATCTCTTCGAGTTCAGTCTTTGTTCTTAGAGGTAAATTAAAGAGCTGTACTAGTAGGATCAAAAGGTAAGGTGACTTTTATTTGTTATGTTAGTATGACTGTTAAAAATTACTAAGCTTGCTAAGTTAAAAATTACAGCGTTTCTTGGAAGAATTTAAAATATTTGTTTTTTTCAAATGGGTTTGCAATAAATGTTGTCCAAAAAACGAAAATGTTTGTGCTGATGAACTATAAGTGTGAAGAAAGTGTTACGGCGATGAAACTGTAAAAAAATGTATACAAGAATTATAAGGATTTTAGTGATAGTAGAGAAGCAATTGAAGATGAACCCTCGATAGGAAGACCTTCTATGTCAACAAATTCCAAAAAAGGGACCTTATAGTGAATGATCGCCGATTAAGTATTAGCGTCCAGATCCACCATCGCACATTGCTACACCACACGCAAATACCACTTCACAATATACACCACACACACACACCACACGCAAATTCACATACACCACAATACACACATACACCACACGCAAATACACTTCATCATTGTATTGATCAGATATGACACATTGTGACTTTTGTCTGTTTCCTCGAAAAACAACTTCTCGGGCGCTGTTTTGGAGAGAGTTTGCTGGCAGCTTTGAAGGTAATACCAGGAATTGAGTATAAAAACCGTTTCGAAAAGCGAAAAAAACGTTGGAATAAATTTGAATAAAAAATAAATCCTTTGTGTTTTATTTAAAAAGTCACCTGACTTTTTGATAATACAAGGATGCTCAAATGTATTTTTTTACGTTTGTTTGGCATCATGTTTTACTTTTTCCTCCTGTTGAAGGAACCCATTTCTGTTAACTGAAGCCTGTTTGTCGATGCCGATTGAGTTCCGTACAAGAGAGGTTTATTGAGAAGGTTTAATTTTTTTAAAGAAATTCAAAGCAGAGTCGGTTTTTGTCGATGTCTTGTTTAGTCTCCAATTGTGCCACTTCTCTAGGGTCTAATTTTTGCTTTTATTTAGCAGAGTTATTAAAGTACACTCGTGTTTGATTACAGGTCATAATTTGACGAGCAAAACGTTTATCGTGCAGATTCTGAAACGCCAAGAAAGCCCTGGGCTTTAATTTTAGTTAAATCGGGTGGCAGGGCCAATTAATTTTGCCCAGAGCATGGAAATGTCGTATTCCTGACGGCTGTGTAATATTGAGCATAATATATTAGTGTTGGGTAATGAATTGCCTTTGGCGTCTTCGTACAGTGCTTCAATATCCAACGTAACAGATTGGACGCTTCTTAATTAAGGTTTTGAAACTCTTATGGTTTGCTCGAATTGAGAATAAGTCACATTCTACTGCACATATTTTCTCGGTCACTTTCGTTATTCTGTTCCTTTATATGAACAATTCCTGAGCAACATTAATGTACAATTCTTAAGCAATAAATAATATAAGCTGACCACAAAAGAACACTTCATAGCTACAATATGGTACATAACACAAACTCTAATCGAATTAATTGACTTAAATATTGGTTTGATAACACAATTAAAAAAAATCGCACGAACTTTGTATAATATTGTAAATAAATATCTAACCTAACTTTCCGAACACGGATTTCATGATTCTAACCACAACGCACAAGTAAGCATAGATTCGGGATAAAAACAGAGTTGTTTAAAATATGGTTTTGGCAACTGGAAAATATCCCAGTTTTCCAAGGTTACTTGCGTTTGTATATATTTGAAAGTTAAAAATAGAATTATCGATATACGCTTTACAGTAATGATTGTAATTTTTATAAATAATTAAATCTAAAACACGAGCACAAAAACTTTATATTTCGATAATAACCAGGGTTTAAAATGGTACGTTGATGGAAGTAAATGGTACTTTGGATGTAAGCCAAGATGATTAAAAAAAATCGAAAAAGTATTTTAATATGTTTTGGCTTTTATAGTTTCGAGTACAGGCATAATAACAGCGATGGACTGTATAATATTTCTCTTATATTGGTTGTTTTCTTTCTTTTAAGTTGAAATAGAATTGCATATACCGGAGAACAAAAAAACTCAGTATGCATATATCAGTGCCAGTCCTGAGTCCAACTCTTGTTGGACTTTTTTCCAGTCCACATGGACTCTTCAGTCGTCGAAACGGACAACATTTGAAAATGCCAAATGATATTTTGGCGAAACGTCGTGACTCTTCACAGAATGAACGGATGGACACCCGGAATGATTTAGAATCATTATCTACCATTCGCGAAAATATTAGATGTAATATATATATATATATATATATATATATATATATATATATATATATATATATATATATATATATATATATGTAATGATAGTTTCTCGGGTATCCTGGTCGACAAATTTTTGTCGTCGAAACACCGTCGAGTTAACGCTTTGAAAATGATGGATGAGATTCCATCAAAAGGTCAGCGAAACCGTCCATCAGTGGACATTCAGCTACCACAGGATATCCGAGAAACTATCACTACTGGGTGTGAAACTACATTTCACACCCAGGAAAACATTCGTCAAAACATATATATATATATATATATATATATATATATATATATATATATATATATATATATATATATATATATATATATATACTGACACTGATATATCTGATATCCAATAATCCTCCTATCAGTAATCTACAAAGTTTTCACTAAAATAATATCTAATATTAGGAGGAGCTGCAGAGACGCATAGAAGAGCTGTAAAGAGCTGGCGAACAGTTTTAGGAAGGGATTTGGAGATTGTGGACCACTTTATATATATTTGACAAAGGATTTCAATGGAGGGGGATACCGCCCGGGATATGGAACGGCATGTTAACTGGCATGTGGCTGGCAGGCTCAACATGATGTTTAAGAGCGGACTCCCACTTTGTCAGAAAAGAAAAGTCTTCGATCAGTGCGTCCTACCCTTTATGACATATGTAAGTGAAACCTGGACACTCACATCGCTATCAATTCAAAAACTTCGGGTAGAACAGAAGGGAATGGAAAGATGTATGCTTGGCATTACAAGATGAGGCAGGAAGACCTGCGCATGGATCAGGGAACAAACGAAAGTGTGTGACATCATTGGAAGAGTAAGGCAATTGAAATGGAGATGGGCGGACCATATAGCGAGGCGATGGGACGACAGATGGACCAGGGCAATTCTGGAGTGGATACCGCTTGATCGCAAATGTCCGCGAAGAAGTCCGAAAGCAAGGTGGACTGATGACACCGTTAAGTATATAGGACCCGAGTGGCAGAGGAGCAACTCCTTGATAATGAAGGATTAACAAGAGGACGCAAGAGGATCAAGCCCTTTCAGTTAGTTCAGTAATGTGACAGCAGAGTATTGTGCGTCTTAATGTATACGTTCATTTTAGTGTACAGTGCCGTTCAAGATATATCGTTGACTGAATGGGTGCAATAAACTGTTAACAACCCCTGTCGTAATGAAACCGGGCAAAGTTGTAAAAAAGTAAACAGGGCCGGGCCTAATAAAATAACAGGTAAAACGATGAAATTAATTTTATAACTGGTTTAGTAGTTTCGAAATATTTTAGTTTAGTTCGCATTCTTTTCTTAAACAGTACAGTTCCATAATTTCGATCGTATTTTTATTATTCCAAATGAGGGGGCTTAATGTAAATGCAGCCGCAGCAGAAACGTCTTCATTAACGAAAACGCCATTGTCTACAGTTAAAGATATTGTGATGAAGCCAATTAAAGCCAAAAAAGTTCGTAGTGATTCTGGTAAAAGCAAATGTGTTGACGAAAGCCACAAATACTTAATTCGAAGCAAAATGTATGCTATGTATGAAGACCAAACGAAAAAGAGCTAAGAAAAGATGAAACCAACATTATTTGCAGCAGAACTAGCCTCCGGAGAATCTTATCTCTAATGGGTTTTACATATTGGACCATTAATAAAAGACAAATATTAATGGAATCACAACGATTGCGACGATGGCGGTTTGACTATTTAAACTCTATAAAAAAATACAGATTAGAAAATCATCCCATTATCTACCTTAATGAAACATGGTTCGATACACATGAGACGTTAGCAAAAGGATGGGTAGATACATCAAGAAAATGCCAAACCAAAACCCCAGCAAACAAGGGAAAAATAATTACAATTTTACATGCTGGTTCCGAGGATGGATTGGTCCCAAATTGTTTACGGTTGTCCTCCAAAAATATTAATCATTCATCTTTGGACTACCATGACGACACCACAGGAGAACTTTTTCAAGATTGGTTTAGAAATAGCCTTTTGCCCAATGTGCCTAAGGAAAGCGTAATTGTAATGGACAATGCTAGTTATCATAATCGACAAAAAAAAAGTTCCTAATGCAAATAACACTAAATTGGAAATTCAGAGTTATATGTTAAAAAACGATATATACTTCGAAAATACATATAAAAAATGTGATTTTGTAGTAATATTAGACATTTAATATTAAAAAGGAATATGGATGTGATACCATTGCTGCCGATATAGGACATACAGTTTTACGCCTTCCCCCGTATTACTGATATTTTTAATCCAATTGAGCATATGTGGCATCAGGTAAAATCCAACGTTAGAGCAGAAAACATTTATCCGACTCTAAATGCAAGTGCTGCAACATTAATTAAGAAGGTTGTAGACAGTATTCCCAAAGAAAGTTGGATAAATTCGATTAACCATGTTATTAAAATAGAAGATTTCTATGTGTCATTTACTAATAAAATAGAACCACTTATTAATGTAGATCAAAGTGGTAGTGAGAGTGAAACCGAATTATATGAATAATTAAATTTAACTTATAATTTTTATTGAATAATAGATAAATTTATTTATTTATTTATTTTTATTGTATTAATAAATTCAAAATACACAAACCAATAAACAATGTTTTAGACATACATAATAATAATAATAACAATTTAACAATATTTATTTTTTTCCCAAATTATTCAGAAGTTAAACCACTCCGACTCTGGCGCCTTTGAAGAAACTAGGAATATTTTTATTGAAATTTATTGGGGCAATTAACATTTTGCCGAAAGGCAACGAAATATCTTGAACCGGACTATACGTAGTTTATTAGATATCTAAGGATACTGATGAGTAAGACCTTAGGTCTAAGCTTTCTAAGTAGTATTATAAGTTAGATAAAATGTACTTATTGATCTCTATGATCAGATTATAATGTCCGTGAATGCCCTAAAAAGTATCCATAATAAAAAAGTGTATGTGTTTAAGATATGCTATGCTATACAGTTAATACAATTTCGGTTTGATTAGATTATGTATAATGGGCTTTGTACTTTTTGTTCTCCAGTATATTTCCATCGCATAACTGATGTGGCATCCATTAATTCATTATTGATTATATATAATTATAGTAACTATATTATCAGAGCAAAACAAGTAGGAATAAACGTTAAATCCGTAACAGAATAAGAATGTATTCTATGATCAAATTACTTTTTCATCGTCATCGATTGGGTTATTAAAATCACGTAAGGCAATAATTTCACCTTAAAGATCTGGAGATTATCGAAGATCTATGTCTTTTAACAATAAACAGGAAGCAAATATAGAGATAAAACAGAAAATATGAGCAAAATATGTGCAACAGCAGCACAATAAGTGGGACTTAGAAAAGATAAAGTAAATAGGGGGAACATGGGGATATCAATAATACAGGCCAACAGTCGTTTTGATGCTGGGGTATTTGGAGATTATTTCATACGAATTTGATGCTCTGAATTCAAATATGACATTAATTTTTGCCTAGGAGTTCAAATTTCTTTTAGGGAAATATACGTTACACTATTTTAAGTTAAATCCATGGATCAAATAAAAAACTAAACACGGAATTTGTATTATTACATTATACAAATACTATTATATATAAAGATAGAGGAAAAAACCATCGATGAAACCAACTAGTCTCTGAACACTTCAGAAGCTTCTTTTCCGTGACATTCTTGAATGTATTTTGGAACAGTCCGTTTTTAAACTCCAGCAGTAATCTGTCTATCATGTGCGTATTCCATCGTCCTTGGTAGCGGTCCTCCATAGTTTTACTATCCTGGTGAAATCTTTCACCTTGTTCCTCACTGATGTCTAAAATTTTGAGGAAAATGGTCTAAATGGCTGTGTAAATAGTGCACCTTAATGCTCATGTTAAATCCAAGGGATCTGAAACTGTTAAGCATCTTGTCGTTAATGTTTTAGGTTAACTTTATAACAACTCTTTCCTAAACACAAATGCGTTAAAGGTCTTCTTGTTCTTCTTCTTCTTCCTTTTAACTTGGCTTCTGCTCCAGACAGAGGGCAATTAACCAGTGCATTAGGAATGGCGAAGGTTAGTCTGACTCGGTCTGGTTACCGGCATGACAATGGGTTGAAAATCCAAAACTTATTGCAATCGATTACCACTGGAAGCATCCGGCTTATTCTGGCCTGGTTACAGGCGTGATAATGGGTTGATAATTATTTATCTACATTCAACGTTTAATAATTAATAGAGGAAACAAAAATATACCAATGTCACAAATAAATTTCTTCGAAATAAACTGGAAAGCTAAAGAGGAGATACCGAAATACTACTTCACTGACTCGTGTCACTACTTTCTCTTGATGAAACCCGTCCAAACAAAATAAAAATATTAAGATATTAAAAATGCACGTGGATATAAAATGGCGAATGACTCTCGCCTCGTTTCACATGATGCGCATACCATCGGAAACGAGACGGAAGTGAGCGTAGAAGGCCACTTCAGTTACCAGAAAGGCAATGATTATGCCATCTAGTGGATTTTCCTGGAACTAACTCAACGTCAAACTGAGAATATGGCAAATATACAGGAGCCAATCCTGGCATTTTAGAACACCCATACTTGAATCTATTGAATTGAAAAAAACTTTGATATATAAGTGGATGTATCTAAAAAAGTAAAGCAGATAGAGAAAAACTGATTTTATATTTAGAATTATCGTCCCAATATAGTTAAAATCAGTTCTAAAATTCTAGGCACCAAAAAAATATTTTTTCATGTAGGCTCGTGTCGTGTCCACTTATCTATTCTTTAATTGCCCTCTGTCTGGAGCAGAAGACAAGTTAAAAGGAAGTTCTAAAATCCCAGGCACAAAAAAAATATTTCTTCATATAGGCTCGTGTAATAATTCGAATTCGAACATCAAAAACAGGAAGTAGAGGATTTTTGCTATTTAATAACGCAAAAAAAGTGTGGTTGAATCTACAATACATATATTAAAGGTACATTCTTACATGGAATAACATAAACAAAATTTTAAGAAACAGCAGAAACATTTATTAAAGAGCCTCAGAATTATCCATCATTTGTAATGACTGGAAAAACTAACAAAATATATGAACTTTGGAGAATATTGATTTATGTGGCGTGAAATGTAATGGTAGTTTCATAAGCCTCGTGGGAAAACCTGGGCGGAACCATACACTAGCACTGTTCTATGTGAAATTAAAGAGGCATTTTGTTATACGAGGATGATGTTCTGCATACATTTATGACCTTGTTGGTTCAAAAAGGACTAGCAATTAATCAGAACATCGGATTTCTGAAGAAAACTGGATGTACGATAATGTACCCTCTCAACAGTATCGAAAATGAATATTCATCTTATTGATTAACAGATTAACCTGATCTGTTTCCCTGTAATCATTTTCTGTTACTGAACTTCGTTAAAATTCGTTAGAAATCGTTAAAAAATAATTCCGAGACTGAGAAAAGTTTACTTTCAAAATCAATACAACAGTACCAATGCAACAGATTAAAAATAAAATAATGTTCTACAAAAAAATTATTCCAGTTTTACGTGAAAAAAAAAAATTGATAGATATATATGTAAACCGTTTTGTTTCATTAAAAATTGATGTAACAATCAAAACAATAATCTATGATGTTTTATCGATGAATATGTTTCCTTAATTATACGTTACAGAATGCAAATGAAAAAGAATTATTGAGAAACCATAAAAAGGGGGTGGGTGGTATTAAAACGTTACACACGTATATCGCAAGCATCGTTGTATTGATTTTCAATATTTATTGAGTAAATATTGTGTATGTTCATATATTGTTGACTTAATATGCATGTACAAGGTGTGAGAGAGAAACAGGTGATTTGCAATATCAACTTTTCCTTGTTTTTCTCTCTCTGGTATGGATAAAGCGACTATCTTCACTGCATTTGCAGCATCATAGCAACCGCATACAATTTCGTCGTCAATGCTCGACTCGTTTGGATAAAAATTAAATCCTTGTTCACCATTAGTTTATGTCTGATGCGGCACATTTTCATGTGCCATAAATACGACAACAACATACACATCCTATTCGTAGATTTAAAATCAGCATTTTGACAGCCTGAGAAGGGACGTGATACTGAAAGATGCAAAGAACATGAAAATACAAGCAAAACTTATAAGACTAATAAAGATGACGATAGAAGACTCACAAGCAGCAGTGATGACCAAGGAAGGAATATCGGAAAACATTGAAAACAATAGACGATTGAATTAGAGAATTATAGAGTTAGAGAGTTAGACAAGGAGATTCATTTTCAGCACTATTGAATATAACGTTGGATGGAATAATAAAAAAAGTAGCCATAAAAAATAAAACCAGGAACATATCCGTATACATAATAGGCTACGCAGGTCACCTCTCAGTCATAGTCAGAGATGACAAAAGTCTAAAAGAAACTCTCACATAAATGGCCCTGGTCCCTCTTTCGTCCCATGGTCTCGCTACACGGCCTGCCCACCTCCATTTCAATTCCTTTATTATTCTAATGATGCCATTCACTTTCGTTTGTTCCCCGATCCATGTGCAGGTCTTTCTACCCCGTCTAGTAATACCAAGCATACATCTTTCCATTCACCTCTGTGCTACTCGAAATTTTTAAATTGACTGCGATGTGAGTGTCCAGGTTTCACTTCCATATGTCTTAACTGGCAGGACACACTGATCAAAAATTTTTCTTTTCAGGCAAAGTGGTAGTTTGTTCTTAAACACTAGATTGAGCCTGCCAAATGCCTGCAAGCCACATTTAACGCATCTTTAACGGAACAATTCTTCCAAGCAAGCTAAGAAAAGAAGAGGTACATTAATTCCAACCTGAAGATCATCAAGATGGACTGTCGATGTAGCTTCATCATATATTGATCCTAGTAGGTTTGCATAGGCTTTCTCTACACCTTGGCTAAGCAAAGCATCCATTATGGCTTAATTGAGAAAATGCTTTTTGCTAATGCATAATCGATAAAAGCCAAGCACAGTGGCATAGTGCATTCGTTGTGTCTTTCTATAACCTGCTGTAGAACCTGGATGTGATCCATTGTACTGAATCCCCTTCTGAATTCTGCCTGCTCTTTTGCTTTGTGTCATTACGTTTTCGTAATGTTCTTTTAGATATTATCTTGTCGAAAACCTTGTACATTTGGCATTGTACAAGGCCTCTTCAGCATGCTTCCAACTCTCGCGGTCCTGAGCTCTGCCATACGGGTCCAATATACTTAATAATGTTATCAGTCCATTCGATCTTCTCCGTGGACGTTTGCGATCAAGCGGTATCCAGTCCAGGACCGCCCTGGTCCATCTTTCGTCCCATCGTCTCGCTATATGACCTGCCCACTTCAATTTCAATTGCTTTATTCTTCCAATGATGTCCCTCACTTTCGTTTGTTCCATGATCGTATGATCCATGTGCAGGTCTTTCTATCCCGTCTAGTAATAATATATATATATATATATATATATATATATATATATATATATATATATATATATATATATATATATATACATGTATATATATACATATACATATATAATGTATATATACATGTATATATATATACATATACATATATAATGTATATATACATGTATATGTACAATATGAAATACTGTATGCATGTATACAGTGTTTCACATTGTTTTGTCGTCTCTTTTGCTGCTACGATTCCGTTAGTATTCCGCGGATTTTCCTGCCAGTGATTAATTAACCTTTCCACATCTGAAGAAACGGCTCGCTAGACGAATGTCTACGACATTATGTGAAAACTTTTTTATAGAACAAGTAATATTTCCTTAATATGTGATGAAGAAAATCTAAACGTCTAAATTTTCCTTGTTCATTTAGTAACAGTTACTTAGCTGTTTTCTTTTCAAGAGGATATTTCGACTATATCGTGTTCACTAATTTATATTCCGATTGAATCGTCGATGATGCATTATGCCGTAGTCTATTCTATTTAAACGGCAACAAATAGAGCAATTTCCAGCGGAACTGTACGGGAGTTCGCCGACGAACGCGTCGGTGTGCGATAAATTTCCATTAGATTGCGGGAAAGCGGCCTTGAATGCATCCCTTTGTGCTACCTATCGCGTGAGGGGATGTCGTATTGTTTCCATGGGGTTGATTTATGGCGACGGGGCTGCATTTTCGTCGAACGGCCGGAACACGATGCTGGAACGGAAATGCGGATATCCAGGCTGGATTTTACATTGCAAATTGTCGTTCTGTGCTGTTCGATAATTTTTTTTTGGTCCTGCAGGTTAACAACTGGACATTGTGACGATGGACTATGTAGAACTTCATGCAAATGTCCTTAAATGAACATTTTGTTTTATTTCTATTGGACGAATCAATACATTTTCTCGTTAACTTCCGCTTCTACAAGGCGGATCTGTCCTTTCATCGGCAAATGAA
This sequence comes from Cosmopolites sordidus, assembly GCA_031761425.1. NCBI lineage: Eukaryota > Metazoa > Arthropoda > Insecta > Coleoptera > Curculionidae > Cosmopolites > Cosmopolites sordidus. Next base: position 704,563 of record JARFXV010000019.1, read on the forward strand.
GTTTTTCGAAGAGGTAGAAGTCGCAGAGAACCAAATCAGGCGAGTATGGTGAATGATTGATGAACAACACGAATACGCGAACGAATACACACACGAATACGCGACAACAGACGCTTCATAACACCAAAATAAAACACCGCATTGATAGTTTGACCAGGCCGAACGAACTCCTTGTGCACAATTCCCTCGTAGAACGTAAAATCGTAGAAACAAATCAACAATGTTTTATTTTTGACTTCTCGAGACGGCTTTTCTTTGAATTTGGCTCGCTCGGTGCTTCCATTCAGCACTTTGACTCTTGGTTTCTGGATCATATTGAAAACACGTCTACACGAAAACACGTACAAACCAGTAACAATCCTGTATTTTGAAGTTTTCGTCCTTTTTTCGTCTCTTTAATCAAGTCCTTGCAATGTTGGATTCCGAGCAATTTTTTGTTGTCTATTTGGTATTCTATGAAAAATCTCCTTGGGTTTGATCATTACTACCTTATACTCATAAACCCCTATATACTCTTTGAATAAAATTATTTTCAAATAAAACTGGCTTTTTCTTTGTTAGACTCAGAAAAAAGTTTTTCATTATTACATAAATTAAACATCATCAGATCTCTCGAGCCAGCAACTTGAAAATGACGACGAATGCGATTTCGACGAAACGACGTGAAAACCTTAGTACTACTCAGTACTTAAAAGAAACCGTTCACAAAAAAAAACCCATCAACAGATATACACGCTATTAAAACAGACGATTCTCCAAATTCCAACCGATGCTTTATGTTAAAAACGTACACATTTTTTTTATTCCATAGGGTATCTTCATTTGAAAGGATACATGGACAATCTTGTTCGTTTTTCCACAAATGTCCTTCCTTTGCAACTCAACGATAATTTAATTTAATTGATAATAATTTTCCTCATTTTTATTTGGATGCAACTTAAAATCTTCTTTTAACATTCTTACGTCATCTAACAAAACACAACCTGATTTAACAAATTTTCTGCAAGATTGGATGCAATTTCTAGGAAGAGTTACGCGGGCCTGTTTAATTAAGTTAACTATTCTAAGCGTACTTCAACGTCTGGTTTACTTTTATGATTTTAACATTTATCTCCTCGGAACTAATATACGCGTGAGAAACTAATATTTTCTTTTTTAGCTTTTAAAATATTATTTTTTTTAACTTTACGACGACGTCGATATGCGAAAATATTTCAGATAATTTAAAAATCCTACATACTGGCACCGATTAAATGTCAAAGTTCAGAAAAATGTTCTATAATTTGTAGGCTTTCCAACGGTATTTTACACAGCAGGGTTTTTCACTGAAATGCAAGTTGGTTGGTTGATGTACAAGTTGGTTTATTTACGCATCGATTTAAATAAAAATACCTCTTATCGTTAAAGACTAAAAAAATCTTACGGAACTTCCATTATCAGACTAAACTCTAGAAATTTACAACAAAACACCAAATCATTTAATTCATTCATTTAATTGAAATTTCTCAACGCTCGGTTCGCTGACAATGAATTCAAGATTTAATTTGTCATCATCTATAATGCCAACGCGATTAGCGAGACCCGCGTAGAGAAATTATAAAAATGATTTAGTGTTTTGTGGTAAATCTCTTTCAATTTAGTATTCCCAGCAAAGGTTCCAATACAAGAATTGTATCATTGTAAAGCTAAAGAACTGATCGCGTTGCGTTAGATACGATCTGACGACGGGGTCCATTATTTTGATCACATAGAGATTATTTAAACTGCCTCTAATGGTTCTATGGGCGATCCTAAAGTGATACCTCTATGCTGTTCTAATGCGAGAGTTAATTTTCGCCTTTCACCCCAAAACATTGACTCTCCTAGGTTTGGTTTGGTCATCATGATTATTTAAAAAATCTAGACTCATCACTACCAGGTGTGGCGGTTAATAATTCTTAATTTTATTAAGAAATGGCGGTAGAAACAAGAGTCGGTTCACAGTCTAATCTCTTGTGTCATTTTCTTGCAACGGCAGTACCTTTCAAAATGTCATTGATGTTTAAACGATTTCGAGTTAGCATCATATTTTTCTCGTGTAGTGAACATGTCTTGTTTTGAACCAAATATAGAAATATAGAGCATTTGCGGTCGGTACTGTTTTTCTTGTTCAATTAAAAGAAAAACGCGAGTGGAAGAAGTATACTTGTGGAAACTTGCGGTGATAATGTTCCAAACCAAGGCGCTTGTGGGCTTTGGTTTAGACGATACAAAAGTGGTGATTTCGACTTGAAAGACAAAGTACGCCCAGGTCAACCGAAAAAAATATGCCGAATTTTAAGCATTCCTGGAAGAAGACGATATGCAAACGAGAAGACCAAATTGCAGAGAGATTAAATGTTAGTCGTTAAACCATTTGTGATCATCTGCATCATCAGCTGAACGACCTTTGCTGTCTCGGCATGAAAGAAAGACTTTTTGCATTGGATCTTGATTGGAGACGAAAAATTGATATATTTCGAGAACCCAAAACACAGAAAATCATGGGTTGATCCAGGACAACCATCAAGATCGACCGACTATTGAATTGCTTTGGAAAGAAGACAATGCTGTGCATTTGGTGGGGTTAGAAGTATGTCCTGTACCATGAGCTTCTGAAATCAGGCCCCATCAGCGAAAGCGGTCAGAGACACCATTTCTGCACTTAGCTAGAAACTCTTGCCCCACTCGTCGTACTCACCAAACATGCCTCCTTCCGACTACCACTTGTTTTCATCAATTTCTCACGCACTTTCCATCAAACACACTTCAACAACTTCGAATATATCGGCTTGATGACTGGACCACCTCAAAAGATGTATGGTTTTTCTGGAAGCGTATCCACAAATTGCCAGAGAGATGGGAGAAAGTGCAGTTAGCGATGGGGCATACTTTGAATATAGCTTGTTTACCTTTCTCCCAAATTAAACGTTTCTCAGTTTAATCTAAATACGTGTACAGGAAGGATTAATACGTGTACAGGAAGGAACTTTTTTCTTGCCCAGAATACATCAATGGCAATATGATATCGTTATAATTTTAAAACAATGATAACAACTGTTAGAACTGTAACTTTTTTAGTTTAACCATTTAATTGACGTAAGCCGTGCTAGTTTACTTGAGGTGTTTTTACCATTTTTGCATCACTACATTTGATTCAACTACTCATTAGCAAATACCGACAGTATCAGTACATATTTTCAATTACGAAATTGATGGATAATACCTATTATTTAGGACTGACGCACTGTATGCATTAAACATTTCCAAATTTGCTTAAAATTAGAAACTCATTAACACACAGTTGTAATTAAACTTATCAGTTCTACAACTTAACCAACGAGAACAATTAGTGAAAACTAACCCAGATGTCTAACCCGAATTAATTTGCATTGAATGATACTCTCCGTGGGTTGGACGAGAATAATGAACACCATACACGTTAAATCTTGTCGGTTGTATGTACAAGAAAAATGTAACGGAATAAATTAAAACGTTTATAATTATTTTTCTAAAATAGCTTTATAGTGGGTGATAAATAATTGAGCCGTGATTTTTGGAGAAGCCGCTTCGAATGAAATACCAGAAGTTAAATTTAAAAATTGTTTCGAAGATTGGAAAAAACGTTGGAATATGTAACACAAAATAAATATGGATGGATAAATTATTTGTGCTTTATTTAAAAAGTCATCTTATTTGAATAAAAGTAGTATAGTGTCAACTTCTGCATTTGTTCTCCTCCATTCTTCACTGTCCTTTGCCCCACCGTAAATTGGCCTCAAAATTCTTCTTCTAACCATAATATACAACTGCTTGATTCTTCTGTTCTAAGGCATTCTTCATAATACTGTATCTTTTTATTTCTAAATCAAGTTTTAACTTCTCAGTTAATTTTCTTAAGTTGTTCAGTTGCTTCTATAACTTTCAGTTGTTCTTCAGCTTTTTCTTTACACTCCTCGTCTTTCGGTCTTTTCCATCGATTTTGAACCTTTACACATCTTGACAAAACCGTACTATAGATTGGTTTGATGTTAATTTTTTTTTATATTGCAAATCAATGAAGTTACATTTAATTCAAAGATATATATTGCCTTTTTTGGGACCTACCGGTACTCGCGAAAATCATAAATATTGTGTATATGTGGATAATTGTGTAAGTGTATTTTCGTACCTTTTTTTATAAAAATATATATTTGATTGTCACAAATAGACCTGATGTGTTAATTTTTTTATTAATATACTCTTGTTAGCTGGCCGTAGTACTATCTAAATTAGACAGACAAAAAAAAGGTTGAATTTAGTAGACCAGTGTAATTTAAATTAAATTAAATCTATAGCTATTAAATTTCGGAATTAAAGTATTCATGAAAATATTTGTTTGATTTTCAAAACTTTTCAGGTTACAAAGTTTTCAACACATTTTTCAAGTTACCTTAAATTCGATAAAAAATAACGTGTATGTTAACCTTTTCGAATATCAATACTACAATTTTTTTCAGTTCCAAAGATGATTTTACTACGGTCCAGTGAAGTCGGGTTCGATACAATAAGAAATATCACTCTAAACAATGACAGTGACTTCCTTACGGCCAATTTCAATAGGCGGATTAAGATTAAATCATTTTGAAAACAGCAAAACGAGATTACTTTCTATTACAACATAGATTTCATGTTGATTAAATTGTACCAACTTAAACATTTAAAAAAAGCAATAAAACCTATATGATACGGTAAAACTCTCCTAAAATATAATATATATATATATATATATATATATATATATATATATATATATATATATATATATATATATATAGGCTTTATAACGTACCGAAATAAACAGGCCCGTAAACTTTTTATAGAACTTCAATAGTTTTTGTTTTTATGTTACATACTCCCTTATTCCATAGTCCTGATATAAAGTTCCAAATTCCTGATACCCATATAGCAACAATTCTCTCAACGTACTCTCTATTAATCGCTTGCAATCCTACGATCTCAGCTTAGGCAGCCGCCTATGTCTAACATTAAACGCCGTCACCGTTTTTTGTTTTAGCTCTAGCAGATAGCAGCTGTATATATTTTTAAATTATTTATTTGTGGTAAGAAGCCTCGTTACGCCGAAAATTTAATGCTGCTTTATACTTTCTGATTTAATACACATTTATGGGAGATTCATGATTTAGTTTACTTGTCGAACTTGTGCTGTAATGTTCGTAGTTTTTGGTCAGTTTTCAAGTTTTGTTCTGTAAAGAAACTGTAAAGTTTGTTGTTTGTAAAGGATGGATAAACTAACAGAAGTTTATTCCAGAAAAATGGATAGAAAGTGTTTAACTAAAGGGGAAACATTTTCGTAATTAAGGAAATTATTAAGTGGCGTTAAACCAGCAAATATTTATAAGTCTAGATCTTTTAAAAATACTACTGTTTCTATAATATCAACAAACATAAAATATTGCAGTCCCACGGAGTTTCTAGAAAAACTAAAAGAATTCGCAAACTCAGTTAAAGTAATATTGATGAAGCGTTACTAGAGTAGTTTACTTATCAAACAAGTTTGCATACTCCAATAAGTGGCCCCATTATTCAGGCTAAAGCAGAAGAGTTCGCAAAATCGTTTAATGGTACAGGATTTTCTCTTGTGATTGGAGCTGGTTAGATTTAAAACGCTGGACACCATAAGTAGTAGTAAGATCTACAGAGATGCTGTAAGTATCTATATATATATATATATATATATATATATATATATATATATATATATATATATATATATATATATATATATATATATATATATAGATATGTGTATATATATATATATATATATATATATATATATATATATATATAAAGAAAGAGGAAACAGGAACGCAAACCTCTGGGTATTGGTAAATTTTATAATTCCAGATATTGGAGATGTAGAAAAAGTGCCAGTTAATTGCATAGCAAATAACTTTACACATTTTCGAAAATGAAATAGAATTTTGGGACAAACAATTAGCAAAACAAAATAGCTTGTTGACAATTGGGTTTTTGAATAAAAATTAATTATCATTTTTTTAATTTTATTTTAAAACTTTTTCATAAGTAATATTGATAATAGATGCGAAAAACTAAAAAAAAATGTTTACAATTAATTATAAATGAATTAAAATTTAAAATAAAATCACGGGGCTACGAAAGCACCACGATTGGATATTTGCGACGTCATTATGTTAAAATGTTTTCACATTATTACTGTCAACGACTTTTACCTCTGTATATACTGTCAAAATTAGTGAAATTTAGTGCAAAAAAATATTGTTGGTTACTAATTTAATTCAGTAATGTGTGACAAAAGATTCATTAAGACCAATTCTAATAATATACCTGGTGTGGATATTCTTATGGTCACAGATTTTCTTAAAAATGACATTCAGTTCTATTCAGCTGAAGTTCGAGGTGCTAAAGCATCAATTTGAATAATTTTAAAAATATTAATGTAAATGTAAATAAAAATAAAATATTTCTCTTAAATATAATTAAATTATTTGTAGAGTGTCACGTGAAAATTACGGTGACAAGGCTATAGGTTATGTTCAATTTACCGCAAAAATTGTATTTGCACGGTGGAAGGACGTGTATGTCGAGAACATAAAGTTCTAAGTAAAGCTTATACAGTTACCTTAACTATTAATGAAAAACTAAGAAAAGTTCAAGACACTTAATGTCACGATTGTGTAGTTTAAGCAGGTAATACTGCTCCAACATAAAAAATTAATATAATGTTATAAATAATAATCTTTTGTATATATCTGATGACAGGTGACAGTAACTGAGACAGTTCTGACGATGACAGGTGGTTGTAAAAATTTGATATTGTTTTAGGATTAATACATCGTGCAGCTTAGAACCATTGATTTCGGCATTTAACATCTTGTGGCACATTAGAAAACATCTTTTTTTTTGGGGGTTGTTTGTGTAGTATTCGGACAAAATGGTACAAAACAGGCACGATAACTAATTAGATTTGACATTTTCAATAAATTTATCAATACACCGATGATAATATCAAGAATAAGCTTATTAAAAATTAAAACACTCGTATCAGCTGTCTGTAATATTGATGGGAAATAAACATTGTGACGTCACACGAGTTCGAATTTTTTCGAGAACTGTCGTCGCGTCATCGGTACTAGGTTTAAAAATGTATTTTCAATTTGATATAACTTTTTAATTATAAAGAAAAAAATATAAATAGTTTTGTTATAAAACACATGATTTTTTTTCAAAACCTGTCAAACCTGTTTTTCAAAAATTGTTCTGCTCATTCGCGTTTTTAAAGTTTGATAAACATTATATCGGAATTTGTATCACTAAATTTTTCTACAGGATTTACAAAAAAACAACTAAAAGAGAACACTAATGAAAGGGTAGAGATTTATCAGAATACCATTATATGCTGTTACGGTTATGTTTAATGAATCTGAATAGATGCACGACAATGATCCCAAACATATATCAAAGATTTTCAATGGACAATATCTTAAATCATAAGAGAATGACAAACTTTCAAAAAATTATGTCCACAGTCCCCCCGCCACATACTTATCGAGTTGATGTGGGAAAATCTCAATCGTTGAGTGCGAAGTAGAACATTTTGCAAGCTGAGTGGACCAAAAATTAATCAGATGAATGGCAATGAACCGTTCGTTTTTTTTTGGTTTTAACCTATGTATTGAAAATGTTATGTATGATTAAATTAAATAATAAAAGCAAACATTAATTTGGATACCAGACACCAGATTTTGCTTCCTTATTGTTCTAAAAAAAGTTCTTTAAGTCCTTAAAGTTCTAACCGATTGGCTGAAAGTGGTTCAGCGTCTCAAAACACGCACTGTTTACCGTAGTAAGAGTTATAGTAAAATGTATACTCAAATAAGAAATCAGCGATGAATATCGTCACGCTATCCTTATGCAAGCAGAAACTTATCTTTTAAAGCATTATAGGGTTTTCCAATCAGAGTGTTAGGACTTTGAAACGTAATAGCGAGAATACTATTTCAAATGTAAATGTCACTTATAGAGTGTTTAGTTCATTAAATTGAAATGTCAATTCACCATTGAAATATATCTGATTCAACAGCGTGTCAAAATTTAAAGTTAAAACTCGTCTCCCACTTTGGGGAAAATAATCTTTTCTGACGAAGCGCACTTCTCGCTTAATGGATTTATGAATAAACATAACTGCAGGATTTGCGCCGATGAAAATCCTCAAGTGATCCAGGAGTTACCTCTTCGTTCGCAGAAAATCAGACCTTATTTTCTTTTGAAGACGATGATGGAAATCGTGTTACTGTTAATGGCGAAGAATATCTCTGGCATAAACTGAAAAATGTGGATATAAACAATGTTTTCGTTCAACAAGTTACATGACCGTTCATGGATCTTGTTTCACAATCGCTTTATTACAAGAAAAGTTTCCAGGACACGTTATCTTCCGAAATGGCAATGTGAATTGACCGCCAAAATCATGCGATCTCACGCTCTCGAATTATTTTTTGTGGGGTTATGTTAAATCTGTTGTTTACAGAAATAAACAACAAACAATTTTTTTACCTTAAACGAAATATTTAGGCCCTAATTAAAAATATTTATTATATAAAATTCACGCGATATGTGTTAAAGAGTAATCGAAATTTGGGTCTCCAGAATGTATTCCACCAGACTAAGCCTAAGGGGACATTTGAACGACATTATTTTCAAAACCTAATGCCCTTATTTGTTCTTCAAGATAAAATAAAAATTTTGCGAATATCACTTGTAGTTATTATTGTGCTTTATTTTAAAGTTCTGACACTCTTATTGGAACCCTTGATATGTTTTAGCTCAAATCCAAAGTGACATTTTTAAGTTAGAATAAAACAAAAACTACTGGACTACAGGTTGTCTAGAACGAAAGAATTATATATATATATATATATATATATATATATATATATATATATATATATATATATATATATAAAATAATAAGTTGAACATTATACAGCATGGATCAAAAAGAATGTAAGTTTTCCAGTATAAGTGTAATTTTGTTGATTTTCAATCTAAAAAAATGTTATTAACATCAAAACATAGTAATAAATACAGTTTTGAAGCATGTGGGCATCGCGCCTGGTATACCTTGCCTCCAAAAGGCATATAGGTATGACTTGACGGTATCACACTTGTTCAACTTTTGCGGTGTTAAACAAGCATGCAAGAACGCGAAGAAAAATCATGACGCACGACGAGACGCATGAGCACCGACTCCCACCGATGTTGGGTATCTTGCGCTTTCACTTTCAACTTCTTGATATAATCTAGAAGTTTTTACAATAGTTACAAATTTAATGTAAAGTAGTTTAATTTTATTAAAATAAATAAATATATTAAATTACATACTTAAGAACAATAAATAATTATATAATTTTGAAAGTAATTTTTTTTGCAAACTCCAGGGCAAGACCAAATCACAGCAGAAACGCTGAAATATATGGGAGAAATTTTTATCATCAATAAGCGATATCATAATAGAAAAGAAAGAATCAATAGACTGGAATATGGGTCCTTGTTTAAAAAAGGCGATATCAAAGAAAGTAAAAACTACAGAGGGAGTGGGAGTTACACTAACAAGTTTACCTGGACAAATATTTATCAGAATATTAGAGCATAGGTTGAGAGAAATATCAGAGGCAATATTAGCACACAAGATCTGATATTTATCTAGTAGAAGAGGGAGTAATACAAATCATCAACGCCTTATATAATAACAAGAATAAAATTAGAACGCATAACGATGAATCCACAGAATTTGAGATAGGAATAAACATAAGACAGGGCTGTGTATTGAGTCCACTGTTATTTTCATTATTTATTGACGATGTTGGAAAAAATAGTAAAGCAAATTACAAGAATACCAAAATAGTTTTAGAAAAATGAAAATAGTGACAACACAATAATTATTATTCGCTGATGATATGGTCCAAGTGGCAGATTCGAATAAAAATTACAACATAACTTAGCGATATATATATCGAAGAGCTAAGACAAGTAAACATGGAAATAAATATCGGCAAAAGTGAAACAATGCTAAGTACAGGCACAAAAATGAAACATAAAATTGTACTCGATGGGAAGGTAATGGAAGGTAAGTCAAAAACTATATGTATTTAGGCACAATAATAGAAGATAATAGAAAAATGGACAGTGAAATGAACGAAAAAATGGAAAAAGCAGGGAAACTATACAACACCCTAAAAGTAACATTCCTAGGAAAAAGAGAGATGCCGATAGAGAGATAAAAGCGCAGGTGTATCAGTAGTCAGACTATGATATACGGCAGTGAATCTTGGACCTTAACAAAGAGAAACAAAAGTAGAATTACAGCTGCAGAAATGTGATTCCTACGCAAAATAGAGGGAAATACAAGAAGGGATTGAGTGAGAAATACGATAGTAATTAAACAACTGGAAAGGTAACCAATAGAAAGAGCTGTAGAAGAAAGACAACTGAGCTGCCTAGATATATTCTCGAGACACATCCACCGAATGAATGAAGATATATTAGCAAAACAAATCTATGCAGGCAAAACACGAAGAAAAAATAAAGTTGGACGTCCAAGACTGAGATGGAAAGAACAAGTTCGACTGCGAAGTGGCAGAAAAACGAGGAATTCATTGAATGATTTTACTCTACTAGAAAAGTAGGGTAAAAATTCATGAAATACCATCATGCTGAAATGTGACCATCAGCCTTACACCTAACGGTACAACGACTTTTAGATTAAATAAAATAAAAAGTAATATAATTTTAAATTGAGTAACGAATATTTTTTTAGTATATATTTTCCTGTAGTAAATTGTAGCAATTATTCTAAATACTCCTTTATCCATACAGATTTTCTGTATTTTCCCCATACAGATTTTCTGTATTTTCCCTTATTTTCCGTGCTCTTATCAACGTTTTATATTAGCCGGTACTTATACCGGCTAACATAAAACTGAAATTACACAGTTATCAGTAGGTACTTACAAATTTAAAAACGTCTTTACAGAACTCGCCAGAAATGTTGAATGAAACTGACACAAAGATTACCCTGCGCTAATGCATGCAATAAACGCATGTTGAACGGAAAAGTTGAACAGAGGTGGACATACCTTATTTCATCTAATTTTTACCACGCCTCGCAGAGTTACAGAATGTTTCTTAAATTATAAAAATAATTGAGTCAATCATTATTATTGCATTTTTTTATCTACAGTATTTCTTGGTGATCTCAATAACCTAACAATAATTTCATCTAATCTAAAATTCTAATGAGAATTATTTATGCTTTGTAAACTAAAAGTGGTGTTTGCTTTGCCTAGACTAAGAATTGATCCTACGACATAAAAAGACGACCTAAAAAGAAATTGAACTTTAATACCTAACAACAAATATAATTCAGTAAGTCGAAGGTTGTATTATCGATCGCGTCAATAGTATCTGAATTGATTCAAATGCTATGATGTGATATGTAACATTTGTTTTACGTCCAAAAACACAAAATGGGTAAGGGGCTAGCATTAATGTTTTTTATGTAAAACTATTGAATATTTTTGCTTAGATTACCAATAGAATTGTATGGGATGATTGTCTTTCTTGTACAGATGTTTCCAATTGGTTTGGTGGGTTCAAAGACGACTGGGAGTCAATTCAAATCCTAAAGAATTCGTTCGACAAATCAACAACGGAACTAAAATAGAAACTGTGTAAGTCATCTCTGGCTATATTTGGGTATTTTATATCTTGGCATCTTGACAGAACAACACTAGCGCTAGTCAAATTATTTGCTAAAAAGGGTATTGAAACTCTTGACCATCCATTTTATTCGTCTGATTTGGCTCTCTAACAATTTCCTGTTCCGAACAAAAAAAGTTCTTTGAGACTATTGTGACTTCAGTACCGAACGATGTGCCAAAATACTATGTTGATGCAGAAGTTTGTCTTTTTTTGAGAAAACGTGTTAGTAGGCTAATTGAAAATTTCGCGGAGCGACATCTATAGAGCAGTAAAAGAACTATATAATCTACTACATTTTGAAGTTTCATCTTTCATATGAACATGTTTCAAGTTTTTTGGAGTTTCAAATTGATTTGTCAATTAATTCGTTCAAAACAGCAGCTTAAAGTAAACGTATCAGTGTTATTTTTAGAAATGGAAAATATTTAAAATCGTACAGTGATTAAATTCTTTGTAAAAAATGTTTAAAGGCAATCGAAATTCATAGTGAAATAGTCAATGTATTAGAGGAGTCTGCTCCTTCAAAAACAATGGTTTGTAAGTGGGCAGGTTAGTTTCAACGTGGTCGTACAAGCCTGGATGATGATCCTCGTTCTGGACGTCCACTAAGTGCAACTACTGAACAAATAACTAATTCTCTACATGATATGGTTATGGACGACAGACATTTAACTTTGAGTGAAATTTCTAAGGCCATGGACATCTCAACTGAACGGGTGTTTTATATTTTGAAAAAGGAATTGGGCTTGAGAAAGCTATGTGCAAGATGGGTGCCGCATTTGTTAAATTCTGATCAAAAACAACGTAGAGTAAAATTTTCTAACCAACATTTAGATCTTTTTCGAAAGAATAAAACAGATTTTAAACGTTGTTTTGTAACTATGGATGGGACTTGGGTTTACCACTATGATCCTGAACTGCGACAACAAACCGCAGAGTGGACTGAACCCGGTTGTTCATTTCTGAAGCAATCAGAGTGGTCAAAATCGACCAAAAGGTTATGGTATCAATTTTTTGGGATGCAAAAGGCATTTTGTGAATTGATTACCTTCAAACCGGTAAAACAATAACAGTACATTACTCAAACATTTTGGATCAATTGGATGCAAAAATTCGTGAGAAAAGATCTGGTTTAGTGAAAAAAAAATCAGTTTTCCTTCAAGACAATACAACGGCTCACAGAAGTATTCAAGACAGAAGCCTAGAAAAATACTCCTTATTATAAAATGCCATTTTTAACGCTTAAAAAATTTTAAAAACAAAACAACACCATTTTTTCCCAAGTACTCGTTGAAATTTCTTCTGTCAAAGACCATCAAACCTTGGGAAGTAGATAACACTTGCGATTCAATATCATCTAGCACCAAAAATGGTACGAACGTTTACATCAATCCCAATAAAAACTGAAGAAGGCTTTCTATATATTCATACCTAATGTTAAATATCATATTGCTATAGCCGAGTTTCCTCTTCCTGGAGTTCCAAAAGTTCGCTTGTGTGACAACCTGAATTGTAGCGAAGTTTTAATCATCAACAAATCACAATATTACAAAACTATGACTAGACTGAACATTCATATTGTCTATTTTCTACTGCTAAAAACAACTATCATATTCTTCGACCACTACAGATATAATATGTCGACAACCTGACCTAAACCCCATCGAAAACAATTTTTTTTGTATTAAAATATTTGGTATGACATATATAATGAACTTCAAGGGACAATCGCTGGAATTTTGTAACCTTAATCATAGTCGTTGCTAAAAATCTATCATTAGTTGGGATTAGATAAGAATCTGTTGTATGACTTTGTAACAAACATGCGAGAATGATCAGGAAATTTCCTACCACTTACTTGACGTCGATTCTGGATCGTTTATAACAATCAAGAGGACTGTGGATCTTTTCCTGATCCCAAGGTGATATTTGTCAGACCTGGAACAGTTATCTTTATATACATCAACCAGGATCTATGAAATGGATGACAATGTTCACATGAGATTGACTATAATGCAAACTATCACATATATAGATGGTGAGTTTGATGGTTTCCTCAACCGATATCATTAACATTTTAAGTAAATAAAACTGATATACTTTTATAGTTGATTTCAAGTAGAGCCTTCAAGTTTTTTGATAAAATTTGTTTTCATTTTTCAACGTAGTCAAATTGCAATTCAAAACATTTAGATAAACGACGTTCCAACTTTTTAAAACCCTTTTTAACACTTTACTTTTTAAGTAGCCCCACAGGAAAAAATCAGCAGGTGTTACATCTGGACTTTTGTACGTTTATCCGGCATTGTGTTTCCAGTCTCTTCAAAATTGCGCACCCAATGCTTGATTAAATTCGCACTTGGCACACTACTCATGGTCGCTAAATTAAAATTTGTCCTGTTTAAACGCCAAACAACAGTGCAGGAATCGTTGTTTTTATAAAACGCTAGCAGGCAAAATATACGCTGTGGTCCCATGAAATGATCCATCGCTACTAAACTTAAAAAACCCGTCAAGTGTTTGACACCACTCCCCTCCCCCCACTATCAATGTTTGGCGCGTAAGAGTCAAAACAAAAACGAAAAACATTCCGAGACACCCTTTACGATAAAATATATATAACCACCTATTCTGTCTTCATCCAACGAGCTATTTCTTCAGGTTTGCAAAGCCGTTGCTTCAGGTTAACCGCTGGGAGTTAAATTCGCTGAATACAGTGCATATAGCAGTACTTGGAAGCGTAGGTCATATAGTGTTTGCAGCTACAATCCAAGACATTTGTTATTAAATTACCACTCAAAAAGCTATAAAAATTATTCATTTTAAGCAAATATGTGTAAAAGCATATTAAACAAATATTGGTTAATATTTAACGTATAATCAAAAATTATCTAATTAATATTGATAAAACATTTTTTTTTAAATTAAGAATCAGCCAAAAAATGAATGTGGTAACGTCGCTTTGATTAACTGAGATGATCCCCACGACAAAAGGTGTAAGCGACAAAAATTACTACAATTAATTACAATGTATGTCAGTGTGTCTATTTAAATTCCAAACTTGTATTCTGTATGTAAATATCACGATATGTTTTTATTTACGAAGAAGTTGATACCACCCAGATATATGAGAACGCTTTCAACATGCCCGGAAAAATAGGTTAGCACGATGCCAGGCTTGCATAAACTCAAATGGAGTACATTTTGAAAATTTAATTCGATAATAAAACAATTAATCATGTGTTTCTTTAAAACAATTAGTGCTAGTCATTTCAACTTTGACATTAAACGACATAAATATGTAAGTTTTCCTTTTTTTTGTAAAAAAAAATGCTGAAACCTGTGGACTAAATGGCTATAAAAACATTATATTTTGTTTTTATAATACGTTATACGTTTTTATATACGTAAGAGGACAATGAAACAAAAACTGAATTTTCCTATAAAAATAAACTATGTTTTCCGCAGGAATAGTTACATGTTTAAGGAGACTTTTTGTTCAAAATAATGTAAAGCCCTCTTCCTGCAGATGCAAATTTAAGTTTTATTTACAGCTGCTCTGAATATTTAAATGCATGTACAATCAAATCATTCTAGTAGGTTTCCAAACCACAATATCATTTTTTTGCGAATGCTTCGTCTGCTTATCTTTCCCTGAATTGGAATTGCAGCAGGTGATAACGATATCCTCTCATATCACGTACTAAATATTCCAATTTTCTAGTGATCATAATTTTCTTTTCACACATCCTCGTTTGTGATTCTGTCAGTCCATGATATTTTCAGGACTCTGCCTTATAACCACAACTCAAAAACCTCTGTGAACACTTCAATACCATACAGCATAACCAAGAAGGCATAGGGTCTCATCATTCGTACTTTGGTGTTATTATCCAGATCCCTATTGAGGAAAAAATGCCTCAGTTTTACAAAGATAGCGCAAACCATTTCTATTCTGCTCGGATTTCTACCGAATGATCATTTGACTGGTTGTCCATGTGCCTAGGTTCTTGTATTTTTGTACTCTGCTCTCATTCTGTACTATCGTATATCGTTTTCCTCACATTCATATATACATTCTAAATTATATTCGGTTAGATCTCGTATTTATCGCACACACAGTATTTATCTTTTTATTAAACTAAGAAAATTCAATAACTCCCAATAAAAAAATCTGCACAGCTGAAAATGGTGGTATATTTGACGTGTAAAGAATCAGAAAAAATATGTAAAAAGGAAAAGCTAACACGAATAAATCAGCGACGTTTTTAAAAAGGGAAAAAACCATCTCCTAATAAACCAAACGATATTTCTCGACTTTTTTTTCATCCAAATCCAGCGATGTGTTACAAAAACGAAGAAAAAAATGTTCGTTGATAAAAAACTTTTTCTTTTTTATTTCCGTGTGACTTTCTGGTGAAAATTGTTACCTGAGGTTAGAAATGTATCATGTTACATTCTTAAACGAAACAGTAATGGATGAATGTCAACTACGGTTTTTTTTTTTGAATAAATATAATACGTACCTTTGAACCTTTTGGAATATGGAAAAACGTCTATACAAGGTGCGTCTCACTGAAAACAGCCTTCTTGCGGGTCAATACAACGTTTTGCCCGATCAATTAAGATCAATTGAAGTTATTCGAAGAGACAGAAGTTGTAGGGAGCCAAATTAGGTGAGTTTGATGAATGATTGATGATTAAAATGCTATTTTTGGCCAAAAAATCAGTGATGAGCAACGAGCGATGGAATGGGGCATTATCGTGCAATATGGGCCAGCTGTCTTCTTGACAGTATTGCGGCCACACACGACGAATACGCGACAACAGACGCTTCGTAACACAGAGATTAAACACAACATTGATCGTTTAACCAGGTGGAAAGAACTCTTTGCGCACAATTCCCTGCGAATCGTAGAAACAAATCAGCATTGTTTTGATTTTTGACTTCTCAAGACGCCTTTTCTTCGGATTTGGCTCGCTCGGGTGCTCCCATTCGGCACATTGACGCTTGGTTTTTGGATTATATTAAAAACACTACGTCTCGTCATCAGTTACAATATTGAATTTGAAGTTTTCGCCTTTTTTGACTCTTTAATCAAGTCCTTGGAATGTTGGATTCGGGGAAATTTTTGGCCGTCAATTTGTGTGGAACAACGCATGCACAAACCTTCCGAAATCCCAAATGATCAGCCAAAATGCGATGAATTGAATCTTTGGATATGTTCAATTCCATGCATTCGCAACGAAGATGTCGGCTGATTTTTTAATAATTCACGCACAATTTCAATGTTACTTTAAGTAAACACAGAATTTTTCAGACCAGGATGTTTGTCGTCCTTGATGTCCTCACAACCTTCTTTGAAACGACTAAACCACTCGTGAATTCTTCCATGGGGTAAATAATACTAACCATACACTTGTTTCATTAATTGAAACGTTTCGGTGAATGTTTTACCAAGTTTAAAACAAAACTTAATATTCGCTCTATGTTCGAGGTTCATTCTTCGGTCGATGGTATAAACACACAGATACTTTAAGTGAAATAACTTGGCTTCTAATGATCCCCATGTCACGAAATGGCGCTACTAGAAATAGTTATTTTTTAAAAATTCTGTTTTCCGTGAGACATACCTTGTATAATCGTTCAAATTAATATCGAAAATTGTTCTTACTTATTAACTTACAGCAAAAAAAATGTCTGTAAGCTGGTATCGCTGTATCTCATAGCCAATAGAGATTAAAAAAGATACCGCAAAACGGCTGTTATTGATGGAATATTGATGGCCGTGGTTTGGAGTGTCAAAAATTCGAAAATGACCCAATTTTATTTTTTGAAATGTTGCACTTTTGAGAGAAAAAATAAATTGTCAAAGGAAGGAAAATGTCTGAAAATCGAAAATAGGTGAATTTCTATCAAAGTATGGTACTAAATGGAGAATAAAATGGGGAATTGATTGGTACCAACCGCAGTTCGACATCTTCAACGATTTTTGAGATATTCGCAAAATATCCATCAAGGGAATGTAACTTTCACTAAATTTTCAGTTTTCTAAAAATCATATCTAGAAAACTAAGTGAGATAAAGCAAAACGGCTCCTAAAATATTGATTTCCGTGGTTTGGAGTGGCATACCATTTTACCATTCTTTATAGGCACTGAATGATACGCTTTTTGGAGATGAATAATTATGAGATGCATTTCCTGATTACTATTTGATCTTTTTTCAATTATTTGCTTTAGGCAAAAGACGTCGTTGTCAGTGCATATTCTTCCAGCTCGAAATTCGGAGAGAAAACATACAACACAACAAACATTTATCATTTAAGATGGAAACAAGTATTTAAACCGAAATATATTTTGTTTCACGTATAAAATCAGGCATTCATTTATAAATGAGTATACATTCTGTCAAAAAAGTGCCCGGAATTGATAATTTGAAAAGCCCGCCTAAAGGGATTTTTAAAATTATTTAGGAAAATTATTTGTATTGCTAAGTTGGAACAACTGTCCTCTATACTGACGTGGAGTTTGAACATCATCTGTCATTTAGTTTGTTCATAGTGCTCGGTTTTGTCAGTTCATCTCAAATGTGTTTTGCGATTTTTATAATAAATAAAAACATCGAACAAAGAATTTGTCGAACATTTTGCATTACAGAAGGCTTACGGTGAATCGACTTTATCAAAAACACGTGCATATGAGTAGTAGAGTGCATTCAAAAGCGATCGAGATGTGGTGGAAAATTTGCCTCGCTCTGGTCGGCCATTAACGTCTTTAACTGAAGAATATCGCTAAAGTGAGGGAAATGATGACTGAAAATCGTCGTTTGGGCATGAAACGCGTTGCCGCTCGATTAGTGACAGAAACTCACTTGTGTAAAGGTCGCTAAAGACATGCCAAAACGAGCCAATTCCGACCCCACATTCATAAAATGCATTGTAACTGGTAAAGAGACATGGGTATACAAGTTTGGCATGCAAACCAGTCAACAAGCTTCGGAATGGCCCTTCCAACTGAGTCGAAATCGAAAAAAAACATGGAATTCTTGCCAGAAGGTCAGACGGGAAATAAAGACTATTATTTGAGCGTTATGCGGCGTTTGAGAAATCAAATTCGTCGAAAAAGGCCAGATTTGTGGAAAGAAATCTCTTGGATTTTGCATCACAACAACGCACCATCTCACAAAGCTATCATCGTGAACGAATTCTCAACAAAATACCATCAAACAACCACCGTATTCACCTGATATGGCTCCGACCGACTTCTTTTTCTTTCCAAAACTCATATTACCCCTTCGAGGCACCTGTCGTTTTCAGTCGATAGAAGATATAAAAGAGAATTCGCGGCGAGAACTGGAATCAAATTCTGGAAAATGCGTTTAAAAAATGTTTTGACAATTGGATTATTCGTTGGCATAAGTGTATTATTTCGGCCTAATTTGAAGTCTATATAATAAATTTTAATAAATAATAAACCTTCTGTGTTTTACTGACCAATTCCCGGTACTTTTTTGACAGAATGTATATCATTAAACTAAATTCCAATCTCCAGTTGATATAGTAGCGGTGGTATACTTTTTAGTTCTTGAGAAGTATAGGGCATCCCTTTTCGAACGTCAAAAAGCATGGAACTCAATGTTAAAATATTAGACTCATTATAGAAATTAAAAGAAAAATACGTTTTATCATTATTCTCTTCAATGTTATTTTAAATGTTTGAAATACAAGTTACAATATGGGAAAAGGGAAAAAGTTTAATTAACCCTGATCACAATATAAAACAATTATTAGTAAATATTGACTTTTTTGGGAGCCAAAATGTTAGACATGCTTGCTTATATGTAAAATTTCTAAATCATCTAGGGGTTTTATAACATTTTATAAGTTTAGTTCAGTTATTTATCAGTTTAATTTTGTGGATTTATACAGAAAATTATAAATCATAAATAAATATATGTGATTCATTATGGGAAAAATTTAATGTTTTTCAAAAGATGGCAATTTTTTACGAAGATTTTATCGTTACACGCTAACGGGATAAGTTTTTCATCAGTTGCCAAGTTGATTTGATTCGGCGCGACAGATAGAACTCCTCGTTCGACTAGGAGGCCACTTGCTCTATCAAGAAGAGAAAAAAGACTAATTCTGAAAACTGCATTGTATTATTGCAAAACTGCAGGAGCAATTTCTGAGAAAGCTAAAGTGCAAACAAGAATTAGGAATTTAAAATATTATTAAAAAAGTCTAAAAATATTATAAGAAAAAAATTTGAAAAGGAAACCAACATTAAATATTCGCCACAAAATAGACCGAATGGCTTTCACTGAAAAGGTCATGTCATGGACTGAGCAGTGGAAATAATTTTTTCTGCCGAAAAAAACTCCATTTGGATGGGCCTGACGGTTTTTCCTTCTATTTTCATGATCTCAGAAAAGAAGAGCAATATGTTATACAGATGGGCGAATAAGAGGATGAAGTGTCGCAGTTTGGGTGAGAGTACTGGCTGCAAAAAAATAAGATTACAGTGTTTTTCTCATCCAGTTTCAGGCTTCATGGAAAAAAACTCCACATAAAACAATAAAACAGTTATATGATTCATTACCAAAAGGAATTTTTTACTTAATAAAAGGTGGTGGAAAGATCACAAGGTATTAAAATGTTGTTTGTTTATGTTTGCCTCTTGTTAACTTTCCCCTTTCCTATAAAAGTGACGGTGTGTTTAACATTTTGACGCGTCTAAAATCCATTAAAAATTTTAAAATATTAAGTTTTTTCTCTTGAAAAACGTGTTCAGTTCAACTTAACATGTGTACAAATTAACTTTACTGCTGTTTTCATATTAATGAAAGGTATACAACTTTGCTCCCGTCGTTTTTTTTTCAAAGTTCAAGGCTTTATTGTAAAAAACAGATTAATCGTTGGCCACAACTTTATCCCATCTTTCAGGCAGCATGCGAATCCCGCGTTGAAAAAACTGGTCATCTTTTGAAGCGATCCAGGAATCGATCCAATTTTTGAGTTCATAAGACCTGAAGTGCTGGTCAGCCAGGCCATGTGCCATCGATTGAAAAGGTGACAGTCAGAGGGAGCAATGTCTGGAGAATACGGTGGTTCGGGTAGGACTTCCAATTTCAACGTTTCCAAGTATGTTTTGACCATTTTCGCAACATGGGGCCGAGTATTGTCATGCTGCAAAATCACTTTATCATGCTTTTCGCTGTATTGCGGCCGTTTGTCTTTCAATGATCGGCTCAAACACATTAATTGCGTTCTATAACGATCCCCTGTGATTGTTTGAGATGATTTTAACAGCTCATAACACCCTACACCGAGCTGGTCTCACCAAATACAGAGCATCACCTTGGAGCCGTCGGCGTGGAAGCTTAGCCGGGATATCCCCATGATTTTCAACGCTTGAGGTTATCGTAATAAACCCATTTTTCGCCCCCACTCACAATGCGATGCAGAAATCCCTTTCATGTTTGCCTTTCAAGCAATTGTTCACAAGTAAACAAACGGCGTTCAACATCTCTCGGTTTCAACTCGTATGGCATCCAATATTGGCAAGAGACTTCTGAGTCATTTCCAAGTCTTTGAGGTGTTTTGAAATTGCTTGCTGAGTCACTCCCAATGATCTTTGTCAACTCTTCTTGACTTTGACACGAGTCTTCATTAAGCAATGCCTCAAATCCTTCATCTTCAAAAACTGTCGCTCTTCCACCGCTATGTCGGTCTTCGACGGGAAAATCACCACTCTTGAAGCGTTGAAACCACCCACGACACATTCTATCACACATAGCGGCCTCACCATAAATGTCTGAGAGCATTTGCTCAGCCTCAGCCACAGATTTCTTCATATTAAAGAAATGAATTAACATCTCCCGCAAATGACGAAAATTTGACTCGTAATCTGTCATTTTTAATCGCGAATAACTTTGTGATGTAAACACAAATCGACTACTGGTGCTATAGGATTATGTTTACAAGATGCCCAAAGGTATTGCATGCCGTCTATGACATATTTATTTCGACGACTACTTACCGCTAACGCCATCTATAGGAAAACGGCGGGAGCAAAGTTGTATACCTTTTATGTTATTTTGAAAATTATCAATAGTGATCATATACTTTTTATTTCTTGGGAAGCATAAGGCGTCATAAAGGTTTTACACCACTATTGCTAGTTATACACTTAATATGGTTTTCCTTTTTTAATTACAATTTCAAAATGACTTAACCTCTTCTATTAAAAACAGCACTTGCCAAAGTTGTTTCTTGTTCTTGTTTCCATAGTAACGTGATTTATTTTTGTCTACTAGAAATATTCAAGGGCAATAATTTATCGATACCCCATCGAGTGTTATTTTGTTTGAAATCTATTACCAGTTCAGAAAATCGAAAAAAAACCTTAACTGATTTTTTTTTCCAATTTGGTTTCTACGTCAGCACACTTTTTTTTCTGTACGAACAAATATTCGAGCCCTTAATTTATTTATACGAGTAATAAATAAACGGTAGAGAACAACAATGGCGCACTGCGGGATTATTACGTACTACGTCGGCATTTAATAAATAAATAATTTTCGTTGGAGCGGATTGGAGGGGCGACGACCAGAGAGGGTAGGTATATTGGGGGGATGGTGTAAGTAGGTTAGGGGAGCAGACCGGGGTCGAATTACACAGGTTTGCGCTTGACAAGCGTTTAAAAGGCTTTGTTTCAATCAGTCTACAGTTAAAAAGTCCGTCGGCAAACGTAATTTGTCCTACTTCGAGCGCTACAGAGTTTCACAAAAACGATTCAAGTCAGGTCGTGTAATAGGAAAGAGTCGATTTCTTTATTGAGTTAAACAAAGCTCGAAACATACCAGAGCCATTTAAAAAGTTCTCGACGTTACAAATATTACTAAATGACTATGATATTTGTCAAGAATCATTACCATTTTTCTATTGGAACCTTTGGTGTGAAACTCTAAAGTCGTAGAGATATACCACTAAACACCAAATCACTTTTTTAAACTTCTCGAGGCACGTTTCGTTAACCATGTTACCATCATCAGGAGATTATTTAATTTTATTTAAATATTAAAAGTATCATTAAGAGATTAAATCATTTTCTGATGATGCTAACATGGTTAGCGAAACATCATCATTAAGTTAGATTGCGTGTTGCCTTAAACATGGTCGTACATTCCTTGAAGTTGATGGTCATTCGTAACTCTCAAAAACCGCTATGAGTGACAAAAAATCTGTCGAAAATCCATATCCATGGTTTTTTGGTATTCTCGTGGTGCTGTGTTCATAGATTACCAGTCAAAAGGCAGGATCATCACCTAAGAGTAGTATGCTTTACAACTGGATTAATTGAAACGGCGTTCAACATCTCTCAGTTTCAACTCGTATGACACCCAATATTCTTGCTTCTGGGTCATTCCCAGATCTTTGAGGCGTTTTGAAATTGCTTGTTGAGTCACTCCCAATGATCTTGCTAACTCTTCTTAACTTTAACACGAGTCTTCATTAAGCAATGCCTCTAATTCTTCATCTTCAAACACTGTCGCTCTTTCACCGCTATGCCGGTCTTCGTCGAGAAAACCACCGCTCTTGAAGTGTTGAAACCACTCACGATACGTTCTTTCACTCATAGCGGTCTCGCCATAAGTGTCTGAGAGCATTCGGTGAGCCTCAGCCGCAGATTTCATAGATTACCGCGTACCTTTTGCCTAAAAGGCAGGATCATCACCTAAAAGTAGTATGCTTTACAACTGGATTAACTGATTAATTGGGCCGTCATACTGCACATCCACATCCAGTCAAAAACAAACTGTTCTTACACCACGATAATGACCAAAGTTTCGAAGTGGTTACAGATATGCCATATTCGCCAGATTTGGCCACATTTCCACTTGTTATTTTTAAAACGTTCCCTTGGATGGCATGGCTGATACCAAGCACGGTATTATAGTCTAGTACAATATAATAATCCTTTTTAATTAGGTTATTCCAAGCTGGAGCAAGTTGTAACTATTCATACATAAACTCTATTGGAACCAGATCGAGACTTTGAGGTATGACTATTTCATAATTATAATTTTTTCCTTTCGTTCCATTTGTTCTAACCATCTACGACATAATTTTGAGTTATGTTGGGAATCATTATCCTGTTGGAATAAGAAGTATTCTCCGAAAATTCATATATCAGATGGAATGGAGTTCATTTGCTAAATTTCTTTATAACGCTCTAATAATTTTACTCTGTTTTGACGAGATCATCTTAAGATGTACCGGTAAAACAATGATTTATGTATTCGTTTCCACAGGGATCTAATCTACAGACGAATATTCTCTTAAAAACGAAAATTTTAAATTTTGATTCTTCGATTTACAGTATCTTTTTCCATTATTCGACCGTTCAATCTTTATGTTCTCTTTACGTAACTACGAATTCCTAGCAATTCTTTCATGCAAACCAGCTTCAGCTAATCGTCTTTTTTACTATTGTTACGCTAATTCGTTTTTCTTCTATTTCTCTTACTGAACAATACAATTGCACCGTAGAAAAATTATACTTCTTATTACTATATTGCACAGGAATTTCACTAAAAACTTCTGAACAATGGAAAAGTAGCATGAAAACTTCTAACAGGACAGTAAAAATAACTCATATTTGGTATAAATAAAATTTCTTTAATTTTCAATATAAAATAATTTTATTAACACCAAATAGAATTTATAATAAGTTGACACTAACCACACATCCAGAGTCTCTCTTCAAAATTATTCATCAAACATTCCAAATTTTTTTTTTGGCACAGTTACAATTTGTTAGCAAATGGCAAGTTTCAGGTAAACTATTGAACGAGGGCGACGGATTGAAAGAGTTGTACCCTCGCGAGGTCAGGACTCTAGCAGTTGTTAATGAGTTCGCTGAACGAATTCAAAGAAATCCATTCCGAAAATAAAAAAATATGAAATTATGTGAATCATTAAACATTACCTATGGCTTGGAGCTAACGGGCAGCTATTGACGGCAGCTCTATTTAACATAAGAGCCACGAGAGCTATTTGGAATGAAAACGTGAATGGAAACTCACTCACATATATTTCAGATATGATAAGATTTTTCACTGTTGAAGAGAAATTTAACCGCCAAAGTCACAGAGTTTATGCTCATAATTCTCGGGAAGCTGATGAAAAAAATGGGAAAGTGGAAAGAGGTCATCATTCAGTTTCAGTGATGGTTTGGTGGGGAGTGTCGTGTAACAAACTACCAAAGCGATATTTTAGAGAAGGTATTAAAGCCGCTTAAAAACAACTTGTATGCAGCAAGACAGTGGATCTTCCAAACAATGCAGTGCCAGTCCACAAGGCGATATCCACACAGCGTTGGTGGGAGACCAATTTGCTTGGGTTAATCACTGCAAAAGATTGCTCCTCAGGAAGTCCAGACTTCAATCCGCTGGACTATCGGCTATGGAACGTTTTAGAGGAGAAGGTCTGCTCTAGACCTTTTCCTAATATTTGTTTTTTCTTGGGTTTTCGGTCAATTGTAATATTTTTTTTGGTTTGTTAACGTTTCAATTCTTTTTATTATTAAACCATCTTCAGAACAGCTATAATTCTACAATATATACTATTCCTATACACAGTACAAATTAATATTTTAACACATACCGCCTTATAATATTTTAATATACTATATCATAATTAATCATAAATTAATAGTTGAGATTTTTTTGCTTAATTTTCAATTGACATATTTTTGACATTGACACATTTTATAATTTTTTTATAACTTAACAAAAGTGATAAATTCAAAACTGTTAAAAAAACGAATCTAAAGGATAACAAATTAGAAAATGTGTCAAAGTTAAAAATATGTCAACTAAAAAACCAAACAAAAACTAACGTTTAAAAAAAATCTGAACTAATAATTTATGATTAGTCCTATAATATTAATATAGTATATAAATCAACTTCTAAGAGAAGTTCCGGGGTCGTAGAAGTTAAATATACTCCAAAATTTGAAATTTGGGATTGCATCATTGTGAATCCCTCGTAATTTTCTCTTCGTGAAGTTTATAGAAAAAAATTGTTTTATTTGCTTAATATATAGTATATTGCTGTATATAGAAATAAATTTGAAATTCACAAATTGATGTTTACAGTTGTCAAGTGTAATCAAATACTTCATCTGGCATCCCTAGTTTCATAGCCCACTAAACGAAAAATATATATTTACCCAAAAACAGACCGAAACATCTTTTCGCCATTTTCTTAAATCTATTAAGAGAAAAAACCAATTCAATATTTCCCTCGTTGAAAAAATGCTCTTTCCAGCAATACCAAATTCAACTACTGTTGTTATTTAAAAAAAAATCAAGTTTGCTTTGAATTTCAAATATGCGACGAGAAAAAAAAAATCAAATACATACAAAAAGTGGCAAACATTTCCTGATGTTTGATTACAAAATTTCATTATGAAATCTCAAAACTTTCTCGACATATTTGACCGTTTCCATCATACATAACAGCGACCCTATATATATATATATATATATATATATATATATATATATATATATATATATATATATATATATATATATATATATATATATATATATATATGTGTGTGTGTGTGTGTGTGTGTAGCTGTTACCTGTACTTGTTACCTTATGTTAGGGCTACATATAAATTGCTTTGGTAATAATTATTAATTTTTATTGAAAACCAAAGACTTTACACTTCTTTTTCTTATGCTACTCGTTATAATAATAAAAAAAAATAACATCTCTGTTACAGGAATTCAGATTATGTACTGAGAGTAATTGCAAAAAAACTATTTTTTTTTATTATTCACTTGAAGTAAAAATAGGCATTTCCAGTATTTTAACTTTAGAATAATTATCCACATCTTATGAAAGTATTAAACATTATAACAGACTACGGTTTGTAGAAATATAGTAATATTTCCTCAAAAATATTGATAATTATTTTGGTGACCAATACTTATATTAGGTACTATACACAAAGACTTACTCAATGTGATGCAATTATGCACATTATAACGATGAGATCCGAAATCACGATATAATAACATTTTTCACAAGAACCAGCTTCGAACAGCACGATGCGAAAATACAACAAGCACTAATACCAACCAAGCCAACTCAATTCCTTGACAGACAAACATTCTTAAGACTTGAAAATATTAACTGATAATGACAAACAAGATAAAATTTTTAAATTGACCTGAAAATATTCAGTTGCGATAGGCAACATTTTTATCGAAGAAACGAGACCACATTCGAAATTAATGTAAACTTTTTTGGATTCGGTTCATGCTTTCGGATACAAAATAGATAACTGGTCGTTACGACTGAGGAGAAACCGAACCCTTAAAGGGATGTAATAAATAAGGAATTGGAGTGGCCCAGTGAAGCAATTCCGTATGGGATAACAGACAATAATGGGTAGGCAGTTAAAATACTTGAAAGATCGAAGTTCGGTTCGATGAGGCCATGCCAGTGTTACGATAACAAGATTTCTATTAAGCCATATCCGGTGATTTAAGTATTAGGGGGGCATTCTTAGCATATTTGAGATTATATGACTTCGATTTCATTGATTCATTGAGATTCGATTCATTGAGATTATATTATGAAATTATATGACTTCGTTTTCATATCTCTGTTAGATAAACTATAAATTACATAATTTTTAACAATATATTGAAAACAGAAACAGAACTACCATATTAAATATTATATTATACATTCAAGTGCAACAAAGATAAACATTTTACATGGGCTAATAAATAACGTCTATATGAATAGTTGAAGGCTTACAAAATTGCATCATTATAAAATGAATTTATTACCATTACACATTTAGTTTATTATATTGAAAACTATAATGTCAATACTACATCGTGGCGCAAAAAAAAGCATGCTTTTGAAATGGGCAGTAGATGGGAATGGGGAGATTGGCGACCACCGCACACAACTTGTAAGAATTGGGTCAATGCAAAAAAAGTTCGTCTCATATTTCTAAGAAAAATTGATGCAAAATTTTATGTACGAAAAATTTCATGTGTTAATATGGTAATCAATATGGATGTAAAATTTTTACCTTTTAACTTTTTTGAGCTGTTTTGAAGCGTCTATATAAAAGGTTCTGGATCTAATTCAATCACAATTATAC
This sequence comes from Cosmopolites sordidus, assembly GCA_031761425.1. Taxonomy (NCBI): domain Eukaryota; kingdom Metazoa; phylum Arthropoda; class Insecta; order Coleoptera; family Curculionidae; genus Cosmopolites; species Cosmopolites sordidus. Next base: position 732,594 of record JARFXV010000019.1, read on the forward strand.
CCACTCCTTCTTAACAACAGCTAGTAAATTCCTGGAATCAGAATCCAGCATCGATGATAATGTCACATCAAACCCAATGCCCCTTTTCCGCTTCTGAAGAAAGAAGATAGAAGCCAGGAGCAGAGGAAAACGCGTTTTTCGTTATACCAGCTCGCCAGATTTCAGGCTTTACGGCCTGAGTCTGGAGAATATCTTCTAAATAACGTCCCGAAATCTTTTAGATTTCTCTCTTAGCCGCTCAGCACCTCCTGGACTAGATAGCCCCCATCAAGAACAAGGGTAGTTTCAATAGAAATCAATAAGAGCCACAAAGGCTAGCTCAAAAACCTGGATAAATAAACAGAAACATATTACTTCGATTCCTGGATCAATTAAAGGCCCCCAAAATTTCTCAAAAAACACCTCCTGGGAGTAATCTCATTAAATAAATGCATGAGCGGAAAAATGCTAACTTAAAAACCTGGCTGATAAAATAGAAAAAATAGAAATTGATTACTTCGAGAGAAAAATACCCGAGCTTAACTAAGTAGTTCTTAAACAACAAAACCGGTCTTAAGATGTGGATGATTTTTTTTTTCTAGTAATCGAACGAGACATAGTTCGTCTAGACATACTATCTGTATTTCATAATACAGTTAATTATCTTATATTGAGAATTAGTACGATCATGTAGACAGTCTATTTTATTTCTATAATACCTAATGGTCGTGCTATTTTGCAAATAGTTTCTGTTGAAGGTGGGAAAATGACAGCGTTGACTGAAATATCAAACCGTTTTATGGTAGCAGCAATTGTGACAGTTAATTTGGATATCCCTATATATCCGCCAGTACATTGTTTTGAGTAACATGAAACTGTTTACTAACGCCTACGCCGAGTTAAAGCGGCGAACCGGTAGTTTTTTTAACGGATTAAATGAAATTGGTTTCTATTTTAAGTCATGCGCGCTCAAAACAACAGAACAAATTACACAGGCGGATAATATTTTCTTTCCGGCGTTAATTTCCGTTTTGCTAACGTTTGATCCGCATAATTCGCACAAATTACTCTAACTTCTATGATTATTAAATGTATTTATAATTAATCATTTAAATTCATTAATTTAATTCTTCAACGCATATACGTGCGCTTTACGTACCGATATAACAACTTGTTTTTAAGTTGGTATGACTGTCCTTGACATCTGACAGAAGTTTCATATCATTCCGTTTGTTAGAAAGTTGTTATAGAAAACATATCTTGTAATTGTTAAAAAAAAATTATGTAAAAAAATCTTCTATGTTAAAAAAGGGGGCAAGGACGTTAGATGGTGAAAAAGCAGCTGAAGATAAATCTCGTTTAGGAAGACCACTCATGTCAACCAATGAAGAAAACATTACCGGAATCAAGGTTTTTTTGTTTTAAGTAATTGCCGATTAAGTATTAGAGACATTGTACACATTACTGGAATATCATTTGGATCAATTCAATGCCTTCTCATCTTATTCAGAAAACACTGCATTTTTTAAAAACATCGTCATTTTAAGATTGCTGAAGAAATGTCTTTGGACGATCTTCTTCTTCTACCAGGTGTGACGGTTAATAATTCTTATTTTTTCTTAAAAAAAAACACGTTTAATTTGGGAGAAACGTAAAAAATGGTTTACTCAAAGATTGCGCCATCGATAGCTGCACATGTGTGCCATCTCCATGGCAATTTGTGGATGCCCACGCAGAAAAACCGTAGATCTTTTGAGGGGGTCCAGTCATCAAGCCATTTTTCGAAAACTCCGTAATTAATAAATTTAACTGAGGTAGCCGTTACTTGATGGAAATTAATTTTAAATAAATAAGTAAAGATTCGTATTTAAAATTTCCACTATATTTAAAATTGTACGTATAATAATTGTTTCGACATACAGTGCCTTTTTTAAATACAAATATCGACATCGACTGCAGGGCCAAATCGCTATGGACGGACGACAATGCTCTGTGCTTGGTAAGATCAGAAGGGTGTGATCTATTATGAGCCGCTAAAACCTGGCGAAACCGTTAATACTGAACGTTACCGACAACAAATGTTTGATTTGAATCAAGCTTTGCGTGAAAAACCACCAGAATATCAAAAAAGGCAACGCAAAAAGAGCAACCGTTTTTTTGGTGTGGCATCCACAAATTGTGAGAAAGGTGGGAAAATTATATAGCTAGCGATGGGCAATACTTCAAATAAAATATTTTTTATCCTTTATCATTATACAAAAATTCCGGTTTCATATTTACATACCTGGTATTATACAATTAATTAAGGGTTTACATTAAATAAGACTTTTATTTGAGAAACTATATTGAATTAAAAAATAAAATCTCTGAAATGAGAAACTGTCATATCGTTGACGCCAGAAGAAACACTATAAAACAAAATCACGAACAATCTGAGTGCCACAAATAAAAACTAACTGCAGAAGCGGATATTTCCATTTTCCGAAATTAATATCCGTTTCGCGAACGTTTAATCCGAGTAATTCGTTTTAATTATGGCGACATGCCACGGCCTGGATCGTCGGTTTAAATAAAAACGGCGGTTTTGTAAACTTCCACACCCGACATCAAATTATCTAAAGGGAAAAACAGCTTTTAGCCGAGGCCACAGAGCAAACCGTTGAATATTCATAAATTTTCCACCGAGATGCCGTTTGTTCCTGTTCGACACGGTTAATTTTCCATCTTCAGAGCTTTTTTCTCTGTTCTACAATCCATCAACTTGACTGAAGGACTGCGAATTACTTTCAAATATTTACCATTTCCGTGCGCTTATCATGATATTACAATTTTTCACAAGAAAAACCTTCATTAAGTAAATTTAAATTCAATAAGCTAATCTGAAGAAATCGAGTTCCGAATTCATCTCTAAGCTCTACCAATTCTTCATCCTCCGCATTTGCTGGCTGCCCCGGGCATTCTGCATCATTTGAGACAAAATTACCAGTTCGGAATACCAGCTGGAATCACTTCTCCAATACTGTACGAAATAGCATTATCTCCCGAAACTGTACAAATCATGCCCTGAGCCTCCGTAGCATTAAAGTCAAAAAGTAAAAAGAATGTAGTGCCTGAAATGTTGCTTTTCAAACCACATCATATCTACAATGATATTTCAGGTTATATTCACAGTAGATTCGTATTTTATACCTTGTTTTGATGTAAAAAAATGGTTCTTTAAAATAATTATACGACGGGAAAAAATCTTATTCAAATAGATTTTACAGTCGAGAATTGAATTGAGGACCTAATATTTTGGAGATTATTATTACCTTCATCAAGCGAAATGTAACTAAAATCGTAAGAAATAGTGCATTTTATTATGTTGATACACGAGCCTCTAAAGATTTCGTTTATCCGATTCATTTCGCTTAATATTGGTTATAATATATAACGGATTTTTCTTTGAGCGTTTTTTAAAATTTTTTGAATAAAATACAGAATTTGCCTCGGTCTCTTTTCATTTCAAAAGTGTAATGGAAGATATTTATAAAAATGGAGTCGTATACAATACAATAACGCGTTAAAACTGTTGAATTATTTTATGAAATGGGCGTTCAATAAAAAATGTTTTTAGAAATTTACGTGATTTTACGGTTTACATAACCCTTCATCTGAAAGCATTATCAATCGAATTGTTTACAAATTTCAAGAAACTGGTTCGGTGGAAGATAAAAGAAGAGCAATACAATATATAGTCATAGTGGTCGTTCACAAGAGCATCTAGATTCGGTACGTGAAAGCCTTGCTGAAGACTCAGAAAGTTCTATTAGTAGACGTTCATAACGATTTGGACTCATTGAATCCAGAACTTGGCGTATTTTACAAAAGGATTTAGCTTTGAAGGCATATAAGGTTAAAATAGAAACTAAAGCCACTGGATCATTCAAAACGTTGTGCATTTGTGCAAAAAATCATCTTTTCAGATGAAGCACATATTGAAATTGGTGGGTATGTTAATAACAAAATTGTTGCATCTGGGGTGAAGAAAATCCACGGTTGATTCATGAGACTTGACATCCTAAACGAGTCACTGTTTGGTGGGCATTATGTTCAGGAGGTGTAACTAGGCCGTATTTCTTTCAGAATGCTGCTGGTGAAGCTGTAACTTGAATGAGGTTCGATATCGTGAAATAACTGCATTTTTGTGGGCTGTTACATCTCACTCTGCTAATGAAACAATTGATTTATTGAGACAAAAATTTCCTGGGCAAGTTATTGCAAGAAACGGTGATGTTAATTGGCCACTAAGATCATGTGATTTGACACCGTTGGTCTATTTTCTTTGCGGTTAAATAAAAAACCAGTTCTATAAGAACAATCCACACTCCATTCCCGAACTAAAGGATGAAATTATTCGAATCATTAGTGAAATAGAACTACGGTTATGCCAAAATGTCTTCCAAAATTTGGACAAAAGAGTGGATGTCTGTGGAGCTGTAAGAGATGGTCAATTGGTAGATATTGTCTGTCGTGTTTAAATATCATACACTATGCTTCAATTATCAATAAAAAGTTTATGTTTTATTCAAGAATTAAAAAACCGCTCAATTTGAAAGACCCTTTAGTACAAAGGTGTAAAACTGTATTAACTGATACATTATCACCGCAGTTTAGACATGTTTCAAATTACAACGAATTAAATGAAAAAAATGGTCTAGGGGTTTCTTATAGAACAATGTTATTAATATTTGGGTGAATATACACTGAGTCAAAATGTTAGATACAGAGTAGAAATTTAAAAAAATTTAAATATAATTAAGTTCTCTTATTCTTTTTCAGTGTTTTTTTATTTATTTTAAATACAAGTTAAAGTATTGGGAAAGGAAAAAAATAATTGACCTTGATCAAAATATTAAACAATGTTTAGTAAATATTAACTTTTTTGCGCGTCAAAATGTTAGAGACACTTTGTATTTCTTAACCCTCTAGAGGTTTTATTACGATTTATCCGGTTAGTTTGGTTATTGATGAGTTTAATCTGGTAGATTTGTTTTTCAGAAGAAGAAAATCGATTAGTTTTTCGTTACACGCAGAAAGAATGAGTTGTAGGGACGTCGGACGCCGATTAAAAAGAAGTTTTTCATCGGTTGGTAAGTTGATTCGATTAGACGAGACATACGAAACTCATTCGTATCTCATCGCAGGAAAAAATCTGAGAATTATGTTGATGTCAACTCTTTTGGGCAGACTTAAGTAAAAATTAATAAAAAGCGTACTGGTTTAACCAAAAAGATAACTATTATTCCCTTAAACCAGATTCGATTTAGTGGCACACTCGTCTTATTCACCAGACATAGTTCTTTCGGACTATCACCTATTTTCGATTGTATTATAAACAATAATGTTAAACCTTCTTCTTCTTCTTCTTCAGTCCGTACTTGGAGTTAATTCCAAGACCCTAAGGAGAATGTGAAAGTTATTTGGAACAACTTAATTTTGGCTTTTATTAAGGCTAGAGACTCTGGATCATCACCGGTTTACATGTTTTGAGGTGACAGGGTATTTTTAGCTCATAACAATAAAGGGTTATCAATTTTATGCTTCGGAAAGTAACATTAAAAAAAGCACACAAAGAATTGAGAATTGAGACAACTCACTCTTATGAAGATTGTCTACGTAATCACGATCTTTCACGTAGCCCCACAAAAAAAACCCAACGGCATCAAATCGCATGATCTCGGCGGCCAATTGACATCACCAAACATCGAAATTACGCGGCCTGGGAACTTCTCGCGCAATAAAGCCAAAATTGGTCGTGTTGTGTGGCTTGTGACGCCGTCTTGTTGGAGCCACATATCACTCAAATCGAAATTTTCAATTTCTGGCCAAAAATAATCGGTAATCATACAGTCAGGTATAACAATCACTCCTTCGTTTTCGAAGAAGTATGGACAAATGACACCACCAGACCATAAGGCGGACCAAACAATCTCCTTTTTCGGATGCAATGGACTCTCCACAATCACTTGTGGGTTTTCAGAACCCCACATATGGCAATTTTGCTTACTTACGTATCCGCCGAGCGAGCAGAAATGAGCCTCATGTTCAAGCACCCAATCGGCGTATGCCCGGCGGGCTTCAATTGTTGTGTGAGTTGAACTTTGTAAGGATGAAGATGTAAATCCAAATGCAAAATATGTCATAATGTGCTGTAAGACAAGCTCACAGATTGTGAACGCTGAGCAATCGATAAATTTGGCTCTTCAGCCACACTTTCACTAACAGCAGCGATATTCTCCATCAAGCGTTACGATGATGCACATATTTTCAAATTTCTTTACTGTGTTGGAAATTGTGTGCTCAGAAAGACGATTATGGCAATTACAATATGCTCGTAAGGCGCGAAATCTGACTACGACAGAATCACCATTTTTGTAAAAACTTTTAACAACTCTAACGCGTTGTTCGGTGGTTAAACGATTCATATTGTAGAATGGCAAACTTTAAACCAAACAAATCAGACTTTGAATGACATTTAAGTTTGACAGTTGTCAAAATGCAGGGCTGTATTTTCCGAACCACGAAATGGATAGCCCTGTACCAGCAAAAAAAACCTCAAACTGCAAACGCTGCAAAACAAAAATTGAAATACGATAACAAAAACGAACAACACAAGCTGATAATTCCTTCTTTCCGGAATTAATATCCGTTTCGCGAATGTTTGATCCGAATAATCCGCCCAAATGACGCCAACAGGCAACGGCTTAGATCGTCCGCTTAAATAAAAACGACGGTTTTGTAAACTTCCACATCCGAGATCGAATTATCTAGAGGAAAAACCGCTTTTATCCGAGGCGACAGAGCAAACCGTTGAATATTCATAAATTTTCCACCGAGATGTCTGTTCCTGCCCCAAACGAGAAACGGTTTGATTTTCTAGCTCAATCCGGAGTTTTTTCCCCTATTCCATATTCCATAAACTTGCAAATGACGTTCAAATATTTACCCTTCCCCGGCATTTATTTGGCCCTTTTCATTTTCCAGACGAAAAATCGAAATTGTGGAAGATAAGCACTGAAACCTTTTTTGTGATTTAATTTAAAAAAAATGGTTTTCCAAATTAAGGGTCATACTTACACATTTTTATCAAAGTGATAATCGACGGATAAAAATTATTGAAATACATCAATTGTGTAAAAAGAATTGCGATCTTTATTTTACATTACAAACGACATACTGCTGTGAATAGAAATTGCAACACCAACAAAAAAGAGAGTTAGGGGTAACAAAATTTATTTAATAAGTAGTACATAAAAAGGTAGTAAAATGATTATGATTGGGGGGGAGGGGGTACACTTATAAATAGCACTGGTAATCAGTACCTTGAATAACCCCCACGTACTTACTTCCTTGGAAGACTTGAAAAATGACCTGAATCCGTTCTTTAGCCAGAAACCTCAACACCTCTAGGAGCGCGGGATTATGCAGCTACTGGGGAGGGCGAAAAAGAGCTTTGAGCAGAACGTCACATACTATATTGATTAAATGTAATTTTTAGTAAATACATTTTTTCTCACAAAAATATTATGAATTTTAGCATCATCTTGATAAAATTCATAAAGGTGGTGAAGGCCATACGGAAAAATACACAAAAAATATTTTGACGACTAGATTAGTTAGCTGCAGTTTATTCTAAGTCTCTTCAAATAGTATTTATTTTGAAAGCAACAAAAAAAATGTAAACGATTGAACCAATATTTTGTATTTTATTGAATAATTCCCGATATTTATTTGAGAGAGTGTAATTCACGCACGTTTAATGTTGTATTATTAATTGTAGACAATCGCATTTGGATTGGTTCGTAACAGACTGTTATCTGATCTAAAATGTAACTGTTATATCGTGACGAAAAATCTTAACGGAGTAACCCGCCAACGTTAAGTGTGAAACTAATAGTAATAAAGTTTCATTGTAAGTTAATAAAAATTAAACATGAATCGATTCAAAGGCGTTAGAAAAATGTCGTTTCTGCCATAGTAATATCCTGAGGATACCAACTTGGTTATCGAAACACACGTCAAGTGAGTTCAATGCGATTTGGCAAATAGAAATCTCGTTTTAAACTTGTTAAAATCTCTGGGATTAAATTTAATCCTTGACGGTCTACCCTATTATCCTTAGTAGGTTCCTTATGATTATTTCCTTTTCCTGAAGTGTAAAACTGCTATGAAAATAATTTATTACATGAACAGTATTGTACCAGGTACTAAAACAGGACAGGACCGACTTTTTAAATGTTTTTAACGCGTTTTAAACATTGCATTGCTATGGAGGATCGAAACATTACATTGATGCAGACGAGCTGCGTCCCCTATAGAGGGAACGCAGGTCAACATCTGGTGGGTCTTCGGTACGAATTTTCAATTCCACAGGGTCATTTGATGGTCCATTGAAATTCTTGGGTACAGTGCGACGGAAACTCCACTTTGCAAAACTTTAACCTATAAACAATGTTTCTTCAATCGGAACTAGTTTATTATTTAAAGCACACGAAATTCTGCGAAAATCTGCGCATAAAATACATCACTGGTGCCAAATCTTGGATTATTGAATACCACCTGGAAATGAAGTGCCAGAGCCAGGAATGGGAAACTTCACCCTCACCACGCCAAAAAAAACTAGAAAGCTTTTTGAATAGCCAGGGGATCGTCCATACGGAATGCGTGCCTCAAGCCCAAACGGTAAACCAGCATTTTTACAGAGAAGTTCTTGAAATACTTCGAAAAGGGGTAATTCGTGAGGCCTTGCCATACAGCGATTTCAATTAACGAGTTTTTTAAAATTAAAAACATCACTGTGACTCCGCAGCCCCCTTATTCATCTAACTTGAGTCCTTGTGACGCTTTTATTTTCCCAACATTAAAAATTCTCCTCAAAGGACTTCATTTTGGGGCACTGAGTGGGAAAACATTGAAAGGGCCGTAAGCGACCAGCTGAAGGCAATTGCAGTATCTGAATTCCAGCTCTACTATGAAGAATGAACCGATAGCGATATGTGGCTTCCCAAGGCAACTACTTTGAAGAAGACAATATAGAATTGTAATTTTAAAAAATTATTCTAGTCTCATTACTTTCTTCACACAAATTTCGAATAAATTGATGTATTTATAATATTGTTTGTTAGATAGTTTCAAAATTTGTTACTACACGATTTTTTTAAACTTTTTAAAATTCTAAATTTTCTATTACAAGACGTAATATTGCCTGTACCACTAAAAATAAATGTCGGTTTCTTTCTAACAATCATACGAACAAGAATTAAATCTTAGAAACAAGCTTAAACAAATAATCCATCAAAAACGAATTAAAGTCATGTCTTTCACTGATAAAAAACTTAACTCATTCTGGAAAGTTTAAATCCCTTTGCCGCCTGTTGTCGTTTTCTACAAAATTAATTTACAATTTGGGAGGGCGGCACCAAAACAATGACGTCAAGTCGCACCTGAATAGTCGTAACAAATTGATGATAAATGAGGCGATTGAAGCGTTTGTCAAATAATATTGTGGGCGTTATTGTTGTAAAGTTACGAATCTATTTGGCAGGCCAAGCAAAACATTACAGTATTGTCTTGGGAAGTGTTTAAATAGAAATTAAATCGAGAACAGGACAGGAAATAAATTCATTTTGGTCGATTTTTAATGATTTGTTTGGTATAAGTCGATCACAAATTATTCCCACATCATCATATATATGAAAGGGTATGAATCCTGCATCGGCATAGAATTAATTTTCGATACAAACTGAACAATATAAATATGTAATACTTTAAGAATGGTTGGTAATTATAAACAAGGATCCTTCCAAAAATTTCCGATCTAATAAAAACCCACATAATTTTTGAAAAAAAAAATCATTTTTCAAAGTAGTAAATTCTATCTTGTAATCTAATACATTTAGTTCATCGACATTCCAACTTTTTAATTCGGTCAGTATAATGGTATTTATCCAACCCTCAAGCGGTTGTCTGAGCTTTGATCTCGTCATTTGAACCGAATGTTCGTCTAGCGAACTATTTAAAGTTTAGGAAGATGAAGTAATCGCTGCTAAAAGCCGAAGTGCGGTGAATAAAGTCCATGTGTAAACACTTCGAAGCTGAAGCCATGCACTTTTGCAATAACAATCCGAAACGCATGGTACTCTATAAGAATCATACCACGAGAATCCCAGGAATTTACTTCTAGCCGTTACTTCTCCTACAGATGGAACCATTTTCGCTTTCTTTGGCGCTCTTTTACATAATGGTGAATCTATGTTTCATCTTCTATTATAAAACATCCATGAACCTCAGCAGAATCACGTTTATTTGAACCTAAACATACTTGAAAAATGCTCATTCAGTCGACTATTAACAAACGTGACACCCACCGAGTGGAAAACATTTTTATATTCAAAATATCGCGAATATATGGATTTTTAAACTACCATGTGGAGAAAGTAGGGGAATTCCGTACGAGACGATCCGAATTTAGAGACTCGCAAACGCTTGACTACTCTGGCAATACCTCGAGAGTTTACCAACCAACCAACTGAAAATCTGGATCTTAAACTGGACCATTACAAGTAGTAGTTGAATACTAAAAAGTGCAAAAGAGCGTTGAGACCTATTTAAACGCGGTTCTGATGAGTTTCTTTGATGTTTTATAAGAGTATCTAACACATAAATTCACCATCATATGCTAAGTATAAAGCAGCAATTCAAACAGTGGGTGAAAGTGCTCCAAAGAATTCGAAAATGGTTCCATCTGCAGGAAGATGGTGAGATGGTCCTTGCAAAAGGTAGGACCATCACCGGAGAGTATGACGTTTCATCACTGGACCAATTGGAGGGTGGTATTCAGGTTAAACGTCCACATCTGGCTAAAAAGAGAGCAATTATTGCTGCAAAATTGCGCTGTATTCACCGGATTTGGTTCCCGGCGATTACTTCCTCTTCCCAAACATGAGGAAATGGCTCACTGAACAAAGAATCACTTCAAATGATGAGGTTAAAGTAAAAACAACCGCTATTTTGAGGGTATTAATAATCTGGAACGTTGTTGGTCGAAATATATTGAATTGCAAGACGATTGTGTTGAAAAATAAAAACAATCCCAAAAATTTTAGGTTTTATTTTATTTCGGCCGAGAACTTTCCAAACGACCCTTCTAAATTTCGATTAGTCACATCCAACGTTTTTCCATTGATTCATTGCTCAATATACTGCCCTTTTTATATAGACCCTCCTAATGACTTTTCCTTATTTGTAATAAATAAGACGGATAATTTGGTTAATTTTCCATAAAGGTCGGCACTTGAAAGTCTTTTTTTCACTGTAATATAACTAATGGATTTATATATACTTGTACGTTTCTTTGCTTTATTCTTTGTGAGTATCCCATAAACTGACAAAGGCTAGATTGACCACTAGCATGTCCATTTGCGATTCGAAGAAAAAAACTCAGGAATTAATAAATCTCTAAAGAAAGTGCTCAACCACAAAAAAAATGTTGATGATTAAACCATTATTTTGTGGTTTATTAAACAATTCCCGGTAATTCAGACTTTTAAAGGTTATATTAGCAATTGTACACAAAGGCATTTGATCAATCATTATATTGAAACCTTCGGTGTAAAACACTAAACTTGAAAAACCAAAAACACCAAACCACATTTTAAACTTCTCGACGCACGTTTCGCTAACCATGTTATCATCATCAGGAGATGATTTAACTTGCTTATTAAAATTAATATATTAAGATTAAATCACTTCCTGACGATGCTAACATGGTTACCGAATCGTGCGTCGAGAAGTTTAAAAAAGTGATTTGGTGTTCAGTGGTAAATAAAAAAGTTTAATAGCACTTGAGTTGATTCATAATAATCTGTAATGTGATTTGTAATGTAAGGGTTATTTCGAGACTCACGCCGAAAAACCAAAATGGAATTGCTTAAACAATTTCCGATATTTATTTGATAGAATGTGTGTATATATGTATCTGAAGGGGTATTGCGAAACAAGATTGGCAAATGTCAAATAGTGGAAATAACGATCAGTTCTCCGAATCAATACAATTGAAGTTTGAGCTTATAAAGCACTTTGTTTTGAGAGTTTTGGTCATAACGGTCATACAAAAAAATCTTAAATTCAAATTTAAAAGATTCTGCCTCTTTGTTCTCGACGGTAAAAAAGTCTGTTTGGCTTAAATTTGGTCGTACAACCATTGCGCGGGTTAGCTGACATTCTAAACATCTCTGTTCAACCAATGACGTATTCAAATGAACAATTCTAAAGAGTGTTTAAACCTATTCAGATGCGATTCTAACAGCTGATCAACACATTCTTTCACTATTCCACACCAGAAATGAAGCAGCAGTCCGAATACTCTGTGGGAAAATGTGAGAGTGCACCAAAGAGAGCGAAAACGATACTACCAAGAGTGGGGGTTAATGATTTTTATTTTTTTTTTTTAAATAGCTTTAATTTGGAAGAAAGGTAAACAATGATTTATTCAAAGTATGCTTCATCGCTAGCTACAGATTTTTCATCTCTCTGGCAATTTGTGGATGCCCTCCCAGAAATATCGTACATCTTTTGAGGTGGTCCGGTTGTCAAACCATTTTTCGATATCTCCGTAATTGTTGAAGTGTTTCATGGAAAGCGGGTGAGACATCACTGAAAACAAATGGTAGTCGGAAGAAACCAAATCTGGTAAGTAAGGCGGGTGGGGCAAAAGTTCCCAGTCAAGTGCAGACATGGTGTCTCTGATCGCTTTCACTCTGTGTGATGGGGCGTTGTCGTGCTGCAGAATCACTTTTCCGTATCTTGTAGCCTATTCTGATCGCTTTTCGATCAATGCATGGTTTAAATTCATCATTTATTAAGGGTAGCGAATGGTATTAACGGTATCATCTGGTTTCAGAAGCTCATGGTACACAACACCCTTCCGATCCCATCAAATACACAGCATTGTTTTCTTTCCAAAGCGATTCGGTCTTGCGTTCGATGTCGATGATTGTCCTAGGTCAATCCATGGTTTCCTGCGTTTTGGATTCTCGAAATATATTCATTTTTCGTTTCCAGTCACGATTCAATGTAAAAAAGTATTTCTTTCATGCTGAGAAACCAAAACTTGGCTTTTCCATTTGTCTGTCGTTCAGCTGATGTGGTATCCATTTTTGGGATTGCCTATTGGGACTGGGACTGCCTATTGGATCTCTCCCATGGCATGCAGATGATCACAAATGGATCGACGAACAACATTTAACATCTCTGCTATTTGTTGTTGAGTTTGTAGATCATAGTCTTCCAACAATGCTTGCAATTCGTCATCTTCATGTTTTTTGGATGACCTGGACGTTATTTGTTAAGTCGAAATCACCACGAAACCATGGGTCGCCAACCCGTTGATCGCGAGCTACCGGTAGCTCGCGTGGACGATTTCGGTAGCTTGGTATACTAATTTAGGTATTTTGTTACGTCGAAAATGTGTTTCCATTATTGTATTAAACAAGTTTAGATAGCTCTCTCTATTTGAATATTATTAAAATAGCTCAATACATTGATAAGGTTGTCGAACCCTGGTCTAAACCAACGCCTACAAGCGTTTTGCGTTAGGATATTTTCACCGTAAGTTTCCACAAGTATACGACGGCGTTTACTCGCATATTTCTTTTGAATGAAGAAAAGCAGTACTTCCCGCCAATGCTCTTTATTCGACTCGAAACTAGACATATTTACCACATGAAAAAATATGGATTCTAATTCGAATGAACCAACCCTTGTTTCTAGCGCCATCTCTTGAAAAAAAAATAGAATTATTAACCGCCACAACTGGGAACTGCACGAAAAGTCATCGCTATGGTTTTTTGGAATTCTCATGGTATGATTATATATGGCAAAAGGCAGAACTGGGGACGCTTCACTAATGGACCAATTAAGAGCGCTATTCAGGTTAAATATTCCAGATCTGACTAAAAATAAAGTACTCTTTCACCAAGATCATGCGGCGTATTCACCGAAGTTGGTTCCCAGTGATTATTTCCTCTTCTCTAACCTAAAGAAACGGTTCTCTTGACGAAGATTCCTTTCAAATCGTGGGATTAAAGCTCAGACAACCTCTTATTTTGCAGAGTTGGGCAAATTGGCATTTGGATCTTGATCTAACCGACAAATTTTCTCGACTCTCGCAAATACAATCTACAAAATTAACACGAACATTTATCCTCATCTAATGCATCACTTAATTTAAAGTTTCAACACTAAAGAATACCATTAAACTTTTAAGAATACACGCCATTTTGTTTGAAAACGAAACCTTGTTGCAACACAATAAATTACAAAACTCCTTCCTGTTAGTCTAACGAGATGCATCTTATTTCCAACTACTGTTTCGCATTTTCTCAGTTGCCTTTCTTCTTGCCTTTTAAATGACGTGCACGTGCTCAAGCAGATTCTTTCGAAAAATAATTAGGTATTAGACATAAATAGACGCAGAAGTAAAAATAAAACATAATGGCAATTCTAAATTCTCGGCGGAAATAAGCCATGGTTCCCCCATTTTAAATGTCAAATAAGAATGGCTACCAACTGTTTGTTTTGAGAATCGTCGACATGTATAAAAATGTTGAAATCAATGGCGGTATCTCTGTATCGTGTTGTATTGTTTTTCCGTGTTCGATATCGAAAATAGACTATTTTTACTTGCAGAGTAATTTATTTTAAGTTTTAGGAAGACATCAATCACATAACGTCCCGTTTAGATTTGGGTCTGGATGAGAAATAACACTTTTAATCACCATAAAAGCTGAAAATATCCGTTAAAAGATTAACACGGTTTATTAAAATTTATTGTTTTTTTTTTTCTTTTTATTATAGGCACGTTATATAATAGGTATTGTTTAGTGAATTTACAATATGTAGGGGTAGTAATCGCAATGATCTGTCTAGCTATGTTAGCTGCAAACTTAGAGATATCTTAAGAAAATTAATCGATCAGAGACCTGTATGAGTAATAATAATGTTAATATTTAAATTTCAGGTTTTCAATCTCGCGTCTTTTTATTTTGCAGTTGGTAACTCTCTTCCGATTAGAACATTTGGAACACTATACGAAAGAACAACTTATTATTAATGTTAAAATACATTACAAAATCGATAAATATTTTGTGGCGGTACAAGAACTTTTTTCACCCTGAAGGTTCCAATAGAAGAATTGGTATACCCAATGAGTAACTGTCTGTGAGATTGATGAAATTTAATCAAACTGAGTCGGTGAATTTTGATAAAACTGTGAAACTATTGGTATGGTTGATGAAAGTTGAAAATCGGAGAAGATCGATTCTGTATTGTGCATAACAACTAAACATTTCGAGAAACTCCCTGTAACGAATACTCACGAAATACTCGCACAAAAACTAAAGCTTTCTGACCATTCTCATCATCGATTGGTCGCCCGTTGGTTTTTAGAGCATCGTGAAGTGGTCTCTTGGTCGAAAAATTATGTTTAGCGATGGGGCTCATTTTCAAGTCGAAAGTTTCATCAACAAACAAAATTGTCGCTTTTGACGTACCAACTAGACGGTATGGACCTTGAACAAATGTTGACCCAACAGAATAGTGCCATCTTCCACACACTCCATTACTGACAACAATTGGTCCCAAGATCTTGTGATTCAACATCACAGGTTTTTGTAGGTTTATCCAACGCCTATGCCAACAATCCACAAACAGCTGTCGACATCAAAAATGAAACTGGACCTGCTTCGATGTTAATCAGCTGAAGCTGAAGGTGATGATTTGTCTGACGCAATTTATCATTTAATCGGAGACTGTGCACTTACAATATTCATAGTACAATCATAAAACCAATAAAAAAAGTAAACCAGCTTTTAATTTGGGATATCCTTAAGTGTCACCCGATATAAAAATTTAAAGATAATTACTATAGGAGAGGACAAACAAGATAAAGGGACGCACGCACAGGCACGATACTTTATAAGTATTGTTGCAGGCAATGGATTTATATTGACTTGACATAAAAACACAACACGTAGCTGCTACAAATACAATAGTGAACTAAAAAGGGACATTTTTAGTGTATAAAGGTATAACTAAAACATACTATCATTACAATAAATTAAATGAAAAAAAAACGGAATACATAACTCAAGCAGAGAAGAAAGGGACTAGATTTTACTATAAAAACCAACCTTGTAAAAGTATCCATACAAATCATAAAGGAAGAAAGAAAAAAATGTCCGAGAGAATCAGAGATGGCAAAATAGAGGTCAGATGGGAAACATGAGAGATGTTCCCCATAGGAAAACAGAAATAAGGATATGATATAAGTGGGTCTCTATTCATAAGGAATGAGTGAGTGAAATGGCAATGACCACTTATGAGTGTTCCTTAATGTAGATTTACGGAGTATAAAGAGTGACCAAAGATTTTTTTTTCAACATTTTTAACAGAAAAAGAAAATCATGAAAGAAATATCCTGCTTCAAATATTGATGTAAAACGTCAAATAAACCGATTACGTTGAGCAGCGACTCTGGCTCTTTTATAGTTCCAAACTTATGTATCTATCACTATCTGAAAACTTCTTTTTCAGTGCAGAACCAGTTTCTTTAAACTTTTTCACCAGATGGTGTCGTATCATTACAGTTCACATGGAAAGGGCGACGAAATTGTCGTTGAGCTGTCACAATACAATCAGTATTTTTATAATATGCTTTCATGGAGAACGTACGTTGTGTACCGTTCCACTGACTCATAGTGGCAACATACCTGCACCGCGGGTTTGGATGGATTAAGGAGATTTCCACTGTCCCTACCCACTAGTGGAAGTGCGACTCACTTTACACGCACATCCCTAAAACTGGGCGTTGGCGAGAATTTATTGAAGGGCAACTCGACGAGGAAGGTCGTCTAATATGTTACGGGGGAGGGGAACCTCACCAGGTTTCGACTGGTGCGTAGATCTGATGAGGACAATGGCTAGGCTACCTGAATCATAGTTACTAATAATGTAAATATAGTGAAGGTTACCAATCGATTTACTCTTACCCGAAAGACGCTCATATCTATACCGCAGACCGACCACACTTGCAAAGGGTTTTGATAAGTTAGAGCAGTTTGTCACATCTGTAAATCCATCTCTTACCATAGATGATCTATTGAGTTGGGGATTTTGAGGGAACCACTTCATAAACATAATTTTCCATTACGCTCCATTTCCTTCAAATATCCATGGCATAGTCTTAAGGTGTTGCCGGAGCGGTATCTTGTTGGAATACGAAACGGTCTCCGATTATTCGTATTTCAAATGGAATGGCGTTTGCTTTCAATTTCTCTATAGTGCTCTTTCCTTCATATTACATCTATTTGGATGAGATTGCCAAAACATGTACCAGCAAAATAATCCCAAACCATTATTGTACCTCCTTCATGTTTAGACATAAAACATAATAATTCGAGCATTCGTTTCCCCACCGATCTTCAAACGAGTTTTCTTTTTCATAAACGGAATTTTTTGAATGTTGATTCATTGATCCACAGCAAGTTTTTATACTTTTCCAAAGTCCAATCTATCTGCTTTCATGCCCAACCTAATAGTGTAATCGTAAATTCTTTACGCCAAAACAGTTTTCGGACAGCAATTTTTTCCTTGTAAACCTACTTCACCTATTTACCATTTTACTATTGTTTCACTAATTGATTTAAAATGGAGTAATATTAATTTCAGTTCCAATTTCTGGTGTTATTTTCTCCTAATTGTTTCATTAAGCAATTCAATTGCATGAAGAGAAGTTAGTATTGGCGGCCTAGATTAACCCAAGTTGCTCCATAATTTCTTTAGTGGAATTGTAAAATGGAAACTTTCAGTAATTTAATTTTACAACAGTTATTTCCATATAAATAAAATATTATGGCTGATATTTGATTACAATTTTATTTTAAACAAATGATTGACTTAAGAGAAATAATAATTACAGAAGTGGAAAGACGACAATTTAACTGGTATAATATAATCACGTGAGAAGGATACCAAAAGATCGACTGCCGAAATTAGCTATCGATTTTGTCTCACCGGAACGATGAAAAAGGAGTTTACCCAGAGACAATCCTGGAGTGAGAATATCAATAATGTGATGGAACAGAGAAACCTACATGACAATCAGTGGCACGAGAGATAAAATTTGAGGAAGAGCTTGAAAATCGGACAACGTCGTCAAACGTTTTAAAAACGATAATCGTTCATTTAAAAAGCCCGCGTAAATTTTTGTTGTAAGTTGGTACCAATATGCCTAATTGTCACGTAGAATTTTGACGCCCTATGTCGAACAGTTTATTTAGAGCTGGGTTCGGTTAGTCGACATAAATTGTACTCTATGATTTCTAATATGGATAAATGCCAACCAAATTTCTTAAGCTAAATTGTTAAAAGTTCTAGTAGGGAAGACCTACACAATAGGTCAAAGGTACAAAGCATTCCAAAAAATCCCAATAGTGATTAAAGACTGGCCTCATTCTGGACGACATTCAACATCTTCGACTAACGAAAACATCGCATACAAGAGAATTGGCTCAGGATTTGAACATATCTTATAAAGTTGAATTTTCTTCAAAAAATAGTACCGTAAATACATGACTATCGTACTGTTGTCTACTCGGAATTACTTCCGAAAAGACCAACAGTGAATAAGCAATATTATCTGGAGGTTATGAGGCGTTGGTAAAAAATGACTAGATTTGTGGAACAATTCTTATCCAAAAATCGATCCTGGCGTGAGAATTTTTGACTAAAAATTGAAGGAATGTTATCAACCAAAGAGCGATCGTATTCGCCAGATACGGCCCGAGAGACTTTTTTTTTCTTCAACCTCAAATTACCACTTCGTGGAAGACGTTTGGAGTTCACTGAAGTTATAAAATAAAATTCACAGAAGGAGCTAAAGAATATACCAGAAAGTTCCTGAAATAAATGTTTCGACAACTGAATTATACCTCAACATAAATGTATCGCATCAAATGGAGTCTATTTCGAAAGGGACAACATTAATTCGGATGATTAAAACAATATTTTGTGTTTTATTCAACAATTCCCGGTATCTATTTATCAGAATGTATGATATAGTTTCTTTCAATTATACAGACCCTTCATTCAATTCCGAAAGCCAGGGGACCTATCAATGTGGACAAGGAACATGACAAGTTGGTAATAATTAACACGATATCAGAAATTTTCTTAAACTACGACATACGTGTATTTCTTTTTACATTTTTTATAAATAATCTTTTTCTGTAAATTATATCCACAGTTATATGATAGATAATTATATGAATTATATACAATTGTATACACTGAGTTATATACGCAGATGCCACAGAAGGAAAACAGAAGAAGAGAAGCGCATGTTGTAGATTTTTTATGGAAAATATTGTTGATGTTGAATTGAGCGGTTTTTTAATTCTTGAATAAAACACAGATGGCGTTGTAAATTTGCCTAGGTCTAGTTTCATTTCAGAAGTGTAATGTATAATATTCATAAAAATGGAGTTGTACAATACAACAATGCGATCTACAATTGTTGACGACAATTGTCAAATTATTTTATAAAAATGGGCGTTCAGTGAAAAATGTTTTTAGAAAAATTACGTGATATTTACGGTATGCACAAACGTCCATCTGAAAGCACTATCAATGAAATTGTTCAAAAATTTCAAGAATCTGGTTTGGTGGAAGATAAAAAAGAGCAATATATATAGTCGTAGTGGTCGTTCACAAGAGCAAATTGATTGGGTACGTGAAAGTGTTGCTGAAGACCCAGAAATTTCCATTAATCGACGTTCACAAAAATTTAGACTCAGTGAATCCACAACATGGCATATTTTACGAAAAGATTTAGCTCTGAAGGCATATGAGGTTTAACTAACCTAGGACCTAAAGCCACTGGATCATTGAAAGTATCGCGCATTTGTCAACTTTTCAGATGAAGCACATTTTGAAATTGGTGGCTATATTAATAACAAAATTGTCTCATTTGGGGTGCGGAAAATCCACGATTGATTCACGAGAAACCTTTATATCCTAAACGAGTCGCTGTTTGGTGGGCATTATGGTCAGGAGATGTAATTGCTTTCAGAATGCTGCTGGTGAAGCTGTAACTCTGAATGGTGCTCGATATCGTGAGCACGTAAATAATATTGATCCGGAGGATATATGGTTCCAACTAGATCACTCTACTAATGAAACAATTGATTTATCGAGAGAAAAATTTCCTGGACGAATTACAAGAAACGGTGATGTTAATTGGCCACCAAGATCATGTGATTTGACACCGTTGGACTATTTTTTTTGGGGTTATGTGAAAAGCCAGGTCTATAAGAACAATCTGCGATCAATTTCTGAATTAAAGGCTGAAATTATTCGAGTCATTGGTGAGATAGAGCCATATAGATAAGTTATGCCAAAATATCATCCAAAATTTTGGCAAAAGAGTGGACGCCTGTGGAGCTGCAAAAGGTGGTCATTTGGCAGATATTGTCTTTCGTGTTTAAATGTCGTACACTATGCTTCAATTGTCAATAAAAAGTTTTTTGAAATTAACGTAAATTATGTGTTTAATTCAACGCTCAGTTTGAAAGACCCTTCATTTCTTTTAAATAATCAAATATTTGTAAGAGATATTTTAAAAACATTTTTTGTTGCTCAGGAAGCATAGAAACTAATAAAAAATCACGACAAACAAATCTCTGTGACAGATCTAGGAAAAATTTTAATATTTTTGGTGGCAAATGATACCATATTTAAATGATTTAACATAAAAAATCCTAATTTTTAATAAATCACTATTTACGTGGGTTACAGTATTCAATGAAGGCTCAGTATTTAAATATACTAGTGAACAAATACTTAGCAGTGCATTTTTTTTTAATTCTTTTTTCTATTTCAAAATCCAAAAAATATGTACATTGTCATCTTTAAATTCCAAATAATATAAATCAATTACTTACCAAGCATAATCTCATAACTAGCATTCCGCACTCTCTTTAAAGACCTAAAGCCCATCATCTTGATATCCTGTGCTAGCTCTATAAATGTTTATACGTTCTTTTTTTCGTTACCGTCAACTATTAAAACAGTTTTTCTCTTTAGCATTCCGCGACATTACGTAGCATTCTTTTTTCTTTTCCTGTTAGCGCACCTCATTCTAGCGTTTAAGGGAGTTTACGTTTTATTTTTGTATTACAATGAAACTGGCAAGTTCATTTTGTATTAATTGAAACTAGTGGGGCACTCTCTATAGATATTTAATGAAGAGTTGTTGAAAAATGAATTTTTATCGATTGTTTGGGCGGAAATCGATAACATATTTCAAGTGAAATTCTTCAATATGAAAGATTATACAAGGTGGTTCTTTGGATTGTATAAAATGATTCGGATGCTTTAGGCAAATTCTTTCTCGTACTGCATTTCTAAATAAAATTTGGTGTACTGCATATCTTGCTATATTAATGGTATTAAACAGCAATATTTCCCGATTGTGAAATGTTACATTACTGTAAGTGAAATCAGTCATATACTGAGGTTTAAAGGAAATGTTATGCATTACAATTCAGAAAGTACAATAAAGATAGTAACAATGTTAGTTCAAAAATTGTTATATACAATAAGTTTCACATTATTTGACACAAAAAAGTGTTTTGCAACCAGAATCAAAAACCAAAAGATTTCTGCGAAAAAAAAGCAAAGATATTAAATCGCTAATCCAAAAGGTGGAATGAAAATGGGCGTTCAGTGAAAAATGTTTTGAGAAAATTACGTGATATTTACGGTTTGCACAAGCTGAAAACACTCAGTCTAGTGTTTGTCGAGTTGTTCAAAACTTTCAAGAAACTGGTTCGGTGGAAAATAAAAGAAGAGCGATATATAGTTGTGCTGGTCATTCACAAGAGCATATTGGTTTGGTACGTGAGAGTGTTGCTGAAGATCCAAAAATTTCCATTAGTCGACGTTCACAGCAATGTGAACTCAGTGAATCCACAACATGGCGTATTTTACGAAAGTATTTAGCTCTGAAGACGTATAAGGTTCAAATAACATAGGAACTAAAGCCACTGGATCATTCAAAACGTCGTGCATTTGTCAACTGAAACAAAGAACAAACAGATGATTTTTCTCAAAAAATCATCTTTTCAAATGAAGCACATTTTGAAATTGGTGGTTATGTGAATAAACAAAATTGCCACATTTGGGGAGATGAAAATCCACGATTGATTCATGAGAAACCTTTACATCCTAAACGAGTCACTGTTTGGTGTGCATTATGGCCAGGAGATGTAATTGAGCCGTATTTCTTTCAGAATGCTGCTGGTGAAGCTATAACTGTGAATGGTGTTCGATATTGTGAAATGATAACTGGATTTTTGTGCACTGAATTGAATAATATTGATCTGGAGGATATGTGGTTCTAACAGGATGGCGCTATACCTCACTTTGATAATAAAACAGTTGATTTATTGAGAGAATTTTTTTCTGGACGAGTTTTTGTCACGACGAGTTAAACGAGTTAAAATCATATAATTTGACACCGATGGACAATTTTCTTAAGGGTTGCGTATAAAGCCAGATCTGGTCTATAAGAACAATCCACAATCGATTTCTGAACTAAAGGATGAAATTATTCGAGTCATTGGTGAGATAGAACCACGGTTATGCCAAAATATCGTCCAAAATTTTTGACAAAAGAGCTGCAAGGAGTTGCAAGAGATGGTCATTTGGCAGATATTGTCTTTCTAGTTTAAATTTCATACACTATGCTTCAATTATCAATAAAAAAAAATGAAATCAACGCAAATTCTGTTTTATTCAAGAATTAAAAAAACTGCTCAATTTGAAATACCCTTTATGATAAGAATTATCATTTTAAACAAATATGTGTCAATACATATTTGGTAAATAATAATTGGTGATTATTTAACGAATAAACCAGAAATAAACTAATGAACATTGTTAAAATATTTTTTTTAATCAGCTATACGTCAGCCAAAAAATGAATGTGGAAACGTCGTATGGACTAATTGAGATGATCTCCACGACAAGGGTGTTGGCAACAAACATTATTTCAGTGTGGGTATTTAAATGCCATTTAAAACTAAAATTGTATTCTATACGCAAATATTACGAGATGCCTCTTATTTACGGAGAAGCTGCTACCAACCGGATTAGAAATATACCAGGACTTTTCCAAAGTATTCGGAAAAATAGGCAGGTCCCCGTTCTAGCCAGGCTTGCATAAACTTAAATGGTGAACATTTTGAACATATTTCATTCAATAAACATTTATCATTTAATAAAATAATTAATATACCTATATTTCATAATGTGACGTGAATGGCTTAAAACGAGTTATGGTGTGCAAAATTACTAGTAGGAATTTTGATATTAAGCGACATTAATGTGTAAGTTTTCCTTGTTTTTTTGGAAATGGTTGCATTTTGGATACATATTTTCTGGAAACATTTTGTTCAAAATAATGTAAAGAAATGTTGGTTAAATTTACTAAAGTTATTTCCCTTACACCCTGTATATAGTCCAACCCATGGTACCAAGTTTATAGTTTTGTCATTTTTGATCTGTCAAATATTTTGCGCGTATTTTTTTGACATATTGTTAGTTGAAACTCAACCATTTAACACAATGGATCGGTAATCTACCCTACAATTAGTAAAAATCGTACTACGAAAACAACAAATTTTCCTTCACTGCGTAAAAGTGTATGTCTGGTATACGCAAAACTGTTGAATTTAAATAGAGTTGAAGAGTTACAAATGTTGATTTCGAGAAGATTTCAGCAACTTGGTCTCCTATAAGGCTTTTATGGCGAATTTTGTATAACGATCTTCATATATATATATATATATATATATATATATATATATATATATATATATATATATATATATATATATATATATATATATACATATAATATTCACCTCACGCAAAAACTAAAGTCTACAGATTACGGTCTTAAATGAGCAAACAATCGATGAGGATTTTTTTTAACCGCTTTCAGTAATGAGGTATATGTTATTTTCAACTCAATCACCAAAAACGATTTAAGAGAGAACAGTATATACTACGACGGTTTTTGGACAAGAAGCATCATTGGCACTAGTTCTTCGAAAATGATAAACGTGCGACCGTTATAGTCAATCGAATCCGCTACAGCAAATGATAACTGACTTTTTGCAGTCGGAATTGGAAGATTTTGATTGGAAAGACATGTAGTTTACACAGAACTGAACCATATGCCATATAGCTCGTAATGAATAGATCTATTTCGTAACAAGTACGGTTTAAATTTCAAGATTTCCAAACGAAGAACAAAAAATCATGCGACTTGACACCGTTTAACTTATTTTTCAACAAATATTCTGACAGTGGTTCCAAATCCTTCTAATAAGCCAGAGCAAATCCCATTTACTGAATTTGTACAAACAACAAATTTTCTTTAAATATTTTTTTTCCATTTTTTCCATCGTCACCTTATTCTATATCAGTTCTAAAGTAATACACTTAAAGAACAGCTTTGCTACTCTACAATACTAATACTAATAAAGCAAGATGGAAGATGAAGAAGTGAGTTTAAGCAGAGTAATTTGAAGAAGTCTAGCAGGAATTAGCTGCAATTACATTATCATGAAGGAAATATCTACAGGAAGTATTTAAAAACAAATTAGTATAAAACAATGAACCAAATCAATAAATAGATTTGTAGTTTTGTTTTAAAAAATTACCTGTGACAAAAATGGTTCTTTTAACAGGTCATATTATATGATGAAGTCATGAAGTATGAATTTACTACCTACAAATTATGCTCGCTATAAATTGCAGTGCAGAAAAACAGTACGAGAAAAGAATCTCTTAGTTTAATCGAAGACAAAACAATTATTTTTAATGCAAATCCAGAGAGGAAACAATAAAGAAAAATACCGGCTAATTAAAATACACTGCAGAACTAAACAGCACAAAACCTCGGCATTGTCCGATAACGAAAATAATACTCATCACAATAGTCCTCGCGACGCAACGCTGCAAACATTTTATCGAAGGGGTGGCTGCTCTCACCCTTCCCGTACCTTTACCGGTCGACAACTAAACGTTAGCTATCAGCCTGATAACAACATAAATATTAGATTTTCAAAACAAGCGCCACAGGCGCGTTCCACCTGTGGAGAAGTGGGGAGGAGTGAGGTGAAAGGGGAGGGAGCAAAGAGCGAGAGGGGGGCGAGGCGAAGCCAACGCGGACGCTTTCGAGGGGCGTGCATGTACGCGTCCTGAGGGCTAACGACGACTATCGATAGGTCTAGACGAGTAATCGTTTATTTTTAGTCGATTATCCGGAAAATTGACAAAACTAACTGTATTCAAGCGCCCTCTATCGGATCTCGTGTTACAAGGACCATTCGGAAACTTTTGAGATACGGGGTTATCCAATAAACAATAATTTTGAGAAATTAAATTTATTATAAAATTTTATAGAATTTTTGATTTTAAAATCCGCAAAAAAATACTCCTAAGCCAGTACGTTGTACGATGTATTGCAGAAATTAAATATTAGAAAAATAAATAATAATTATAATTTTAATTAATTTTTGAACACAAATATTGATACCAATATTGGAAATATTTGAAAATAAATGATTTGTTTTTGTTATTCATTTTTCTACATAAAAATATTAGCATATTAAGTACTCACTCTTGTACTGCACAGTGATTCTATAATTCAACAATTAAAATAATGATTATCTAAAACGCAATTTAATTTAAAACACATTAAAACACATTTAAAACACAATTAACGTCGCTAGTCGGGCGTAACACGTCACTAGCATGTCGGTGACGTGAATCCATAAGTTTTGCCCCTACCGAAAAGCGCTCAACGCGGCTAAAGAAGTATTCATCTCAAAAATCAGTGATTTACATACATTTATCGAGCAAAGAATTCGTGTTAAATTTTGTTTAAAAAACGATTATCTGTGTCGAAGCATTAAAAATGTTAAGAAAGTGTTGCAGCAATGAACCTATGTCAAAAACATGTTTATAAGGGGTTCAAGGACTTTAGGACTCAGGAATGATAGGGAAGCAGTTGAAAATGAACCTTGTACTGGAAGACCTACCATGTTAACTAATGAAGAAGACATTACCAAAATCAATGATTTCGTAATGTGTAATCACCAGTATGTCACTGTAAAACGTGAATAAAATGGTGGAAAAACTATTCATGGATTTTGCATCCGGATAACGCCCCGTCGCACATCGCAATAATTACTAGACTAATTGAAAAGTCCGCGGAGCCATACCTATAGAGCAGTAAAAAAATGCATGTTACAAAAACAGCAGCTTAAAGTAAACGTATCAGTGTTATTTTTTAAAATGAAAAATATTGAAAATCGTGCAGTGATTAAATTCTTTGTAAAAAAAAGGTTTAAAGGCAATGAAAATTTATAGTGAAATGGTAAATGTATTCGGGGAGCCTGCTCCTTCAAAAACAATGGTTTGTTTTTGGGCAGGTGAGTTTCAATGGGTAGGTAAGTTTCAACGTGGTCGTATAAGCCTGGATGATGATCCTCTTTCTGTACATTCAATAAGTGTAAATACTGAACAAATAATTCATTCTAGATATGATATGGTTTTGCATGACAGACAATTGGCTTTGAGTGAAATTTCTAAAGCCATGGATATCTCAACTGAACGGACGTTTCATATTCTGAAAAAGGGATCGGACTTGAGAAATTTATGTGCAAGATGAGTGCCGCATTTGTTAAATTCTGATCAAAATCGACTTCGAGTAAAACTTTAACCAACATTTGGATCTTTTTCGAAATAATAAAATGGATTTTAAACGTCGTTTTGTAACTATGGATGAGACTTGGATTTACCACTATGATCCTGAACTGTGACAACAAATAGCAAAGTGAACCCGGTTGTTCAGCTCTGAAGCAGCCAAAGTGGTCCAAAGTGGTGGTTATTTTGTTGCCTAGTTGAGATTGCTGGTCGCGTTGGTGCGAACGGTAAAAGCAGCGGCCTGCGGCTGCTGTGCCGAAACCGCACTGGAGCGGTAGTTGGTTCGATTCCAGCGCTCGGATGGTTGTTTTTCTTTCTTTCTTCTGTCTGTTTACTTCCTAAATGTTTGTGACTGTTTATAGGCAAGAGTGTAAAATCCGACTACGAATTACCCCTCAGTCACGCCAGTTTAAGGCTGGGTAAGGCCGGATGCCTTCTGAGAAGTGTTCTACGTTGGTCACTCGCCAGTCGGTAGGTTTCCTCATAGACTTATGGGTAGGCACATAACCAAGGTTTTATAACCCGAGGGGGGTGCTGGCCTGGGTTTGTCGGAAGCTGATGACCGTGGTTCGGAACCCACGTCAAGCTGTAGGTCCAGTCGCTAAATAGCCTAGTTGCTGATGCACCTCTAACCCTAACACTACCTTACCTTTATTACCTAGGTGAGCAACGCGCGTTCAATGCTTGCTCAACTAGCCCCATTAGATGTTCATTGTAGAAACAATTGTAAAAACAATTTTTCTTTAATAAATTAATAACCATCAATTAATTTGTGCATGTGACGATTCTACACAAAGTTTACTAACTAAAATTACTTATATTTATAATTGTATTAATGCTTATTATTATAATACAGAATGCGTACATATAAAAGAAAGACCTCAAAAGATTTAGCTACTAGTCAACAATTGAGTGATGCAGCCATACAATTTAATATTAACAGGATGACTTTAAAGAGATATGTTTGTATTAATTGTGATAGAGACAAGAATGATTAATAATTTGGGATTTTTTATCATCTAGCAATATTCTTGATCTCATAATTAGTTACTATTTTAATTTAATATTTATTTGCGTTATAATTATTCTTAAATATATAATGTTAAATATAAAAAGTGTAATAATAATCCAAAGACTGGAAATATTTAATTTTGTTTGATTTTAATTTAATTTTTCTAGAGATATGATAACAATATGTAAATATATAACAATAACAATGTATTCAGATCATTCTATATGGTCATAAAGTCCATTTTAGCAATTGCTCAGCTAGCCCTAGGACATTTCCAACAGTTTGGGCGGTGACCGTCTTGTGGAGGTACTTTTCAATTTCTTTGGCCAAAGTAGGTGTAGACATATTAGGATCTTGTTTAACTTTGCATATAATACAGCGTTCATCCATTGCATTAAATATTTTTTTGAGACTATCCCTTTTCTTATTTAATATTATTTTTTAATTTTTAAAACGATCTACAACACTTTGAACCATAGTGTATGGCCGGTTAACAATTTTTCCAATTTGGCAATAAGATTTCCCCTGTTGAAAATGGTGTACAATTAATCTTCTTTCTGCTTCAGTTGTCTGATTCCGTTGGCGCCCTATATTTAGACAAAAACGTTGTAACGCGATATAATGGATAAATATAAATTTAAATGACTTCTTCAAAATGATGTGTGCCACGAACTTCAAAGAAATAATAAATTCTGTTAAAATAGTGTTTGTGTACGAGTTTCATGTTTGCAAATAAAAATATACTTATGAATGTTTTTTAAACAACTATATTTGTATACAATATTTTTCCCTGAAAATTTATATTGGAACATAAGGTAGAAAAATATAAATATTAAAGTAGGTGGTCCTAATAAATAGCGTAAAATTTTAAATTCAAGGGTACGATTTTCATTTTTACTAACTGTATATTAAGCTAAAAGTTTTTTGTGCAGCAACAGTGGAAGGGCCTGAAAACTTTCCACGTCTAAAGATGGCATTGGTAACAAAAAAGCAATTCTTCACAACCAAGCCTCTAAACATGATGAATATATGAGCCGTTATTTTTGAAAGTGATAAAATCCCCTTTTTCATATTTCGAGATATTTAAGTATTTGCGTGTGAGTTTAAAAATATTAGCAAATGATAATTATTTCAGGTGGTGTTTTTAACACTATAAACTTGTTATATTTTGTTATGTCATATTAATTCTTAATATTGTTAGGAAAATAAACGATTTTTTAGCTTCAAATGGACTTATACCACTTTCAATAACAATATATAATAAAAAATAAAAACAAGAGAAAATGTAAGTACATATTTTATAACATTGGCTTTACAGAAACGGATTTTTTTATGTAAAAAATAATAATAAAATCAAGACATGTAAGTATCTGAATAATCAAGTTTGTTATGAATTAATTTCGCTTACATAAAAAAAAATAAAAATAAACAAGTGTAACAACTAACTTACTTATTTCGTTAAAATAAGAATAAAAAAAACCTTTTTATATATAATATAAGCGTATTTCTCCTTTACACTTAGCACAGT
This sequence comes from Cosmopolites sordidus, assembly GCA_031761425.1. Taxonomy (NCBI): domain Eukaryota; kingdom Metazoa; phylum Arthropoda; class Insecta; order Coleoptera; family Curculionidae; genus Cosmopolites; species Cosmopolites sordidus. The sequence goes on from JARFXV010000019.1 coordinate 761,993, forward strand.
GAAGTATTAATGGCAAATAGGTGGTATGTAAGCTATTAAACCCAACATATCGCTATATTTGTCTTTTGTTATAGGTCTTGGAGTTTTATACAGTGGCAACATAGTAATTTTGCGGAGATGCTTAGGTCTTCCTTGTTTTCCAGATAAAAAAAGCTTTTAAATAGAGCATTTTCTTCCGTATTAGTTTTATAAAAAAATTTCCACGGTTCATCTATTTTAAATCTCATTCAGCATATTTATTCAGCTCATAAGCTGTATTTTTTTCCGGTTTGATATTACCTCTTCTAGAGATTTGATTAAGACACAATCTCGTTTCATTTCATACAAAATGAAGCTATTTTTGCGGAAATTATTTATTACATTATAATAGTCTTGAGCAGTATATAAATGATCCTTTTTCTGTAATGCTGATTCCATGACTCCAAAATCTCTGTCGTTTGGAAGAAATGAATGATCCAATAATAGAAATGTGTGGTCAATGACATTTATATTATTTTCAACTGATTAAGCAATCCTTAATTACACCTATGCGAGCTTTATATTTCAGTTTTATCCGGTACACATATCACTCTATCCTATAATATGGACTTGAGTTGTAACATTTTGAATTAATTTGAATATATTATATTCAGGCAGCAAGATCCTACTTTTTCCACAGCTCTAGATGTTACAGTTTTCTCCCATACATACATATAAACGTTGTCGTCATGATAATTGTGAAACCTTCATTAAGAACACACATATTTCGCTTATAGTACGCAATAGCAATTCTTTGCTGCTAAATTTTGATCTTCTTTTAAAGATTTTCTAGTCATTTTTGGATTATTTAAATGGATTATATGTTCTTCTATTAAGCTGCTCTTTTCATCAGGGTTTGAGGTAACTCTAATCTTCATATTTAGCGAGTCACATTTTTGACAGATATCCTCATGTGGGTGATGAAATCTTAAATAATTTTTTTTTTTTAATTTTCCTATATAGTTGATAGCCCAGAAATGTTCTCTTCACAGTTTTTGACATACAAGTTGTATTTTTTTTGAATAATGGGTCTTATTTCTATAAGAACTTCAATATCCCTACGAAAAAATATATTACTCTTACTTACCAACAACACATCAGATCAATTTGAGATGTTACCGTCTTTTTGATGGGTATGTTTTGATAACGATTATTTCAAAATGTGAAACACAAACTAAACAGTTGGACTTGCGAATAAAAACTAAGCGTAATTAGTGAAAGTTGTTTTAATTATTAGGAACGGACTTACTGTTTCCTTTTAGGAATAGACTTACTCCTTACTTTTTCTTTTGATTACTTTATCAAGAAGTCGTACCCCTTTGAATGCATAATTATAAATATATAAAAATAATATCTATTGTTATTACTAACATTAGCATTAATTAATTTCCATCCAAAAGTAAACTTATACCACAAAAAAAACGGCTTAATTACTGAATAAATTAGATAAAGATAATTTGTGAAAATGTAAAAACCCAAATAAAAAAAGGTAACAAACTAAAATTTTACAAAAAAAAATTAAAAATTGTTAAAACTTTGTTGCTCCTCTAGATGATTCCATCGTCAACGTCATTAATATGATTGTAAGGTTCACAAGGGGGACTAAAAACATCCTTACATACAGGTGGAATTTTTAAGCCAAGTCAGGTGGGATCCGATTGTAACCGACAAGAAACAATAAAAGAAAACTTTCAAGTAAACGCATGTCCTTCGGAAAAAAAAAATTATTTCAATACAATGTTGAACAAATTACCTCTAATTTGGAGTTATTTTTCCTTGTATTACCTAAATTGTTTAATGACATTAAATTATTTATTCGTTTTTAATACGAGGGTACAGTAAAAAGTCAGAAACTCTTTAAATAAAATATTGCTTTTTAACAAATATTGATTTATTTTTCAATTAAATCTCCTTTTAGCTGCATACAATTCTTTAAAACATTTTTTATCAACTTTTTTAAAGGTTTAAAGATATTAGAGTTAGAGGCGCATCAGCAACTAGACTATTTAACGACTGGACCTACAGCTTAACGTGGGTTTCGAACCACGGTCATCACCTACCGACAAACCCAGGCCAGCACCCCCCTCAGGCTGTAAACCCTTGGTTATGTGTCTACCCATAAGTCTATCAGGAAGCCTACCGACTGGGGAGTGACCAACGTAGAACACTTCTCAGAAGGCATCCGACCTTATCCAGCCTTTAACTGGCGTGACTGAGGGGTAATTCGTTGTCGGATTTTACACTCTTACCTAGAAACAATCACAGACATTTAGGTATGGATATGTGTCGGCGCGCGTGTGTGTGTGTATGTGAGTGTAAGTGTGTGTGTAGGGGAGGAAGTAAGCCGGACAGAAGAATGAAAGAAAAACACCCATTCGAGCACTGAAATCGAACCAGCTACCTTTGGATTGCCAGGCAGGCGACTAATCCACCAAACCATCGCGGTCCAACTTTTTTATGCCTTTCATAAAGCACGCCTTGTCCAACTCTGAAATAGCCTTCCGTTTCGACGAAGACCTCTACATTTGATGTGGATGCGGCATGAATTCGTAACATAAATTGACGAATTTTGCTGTTGGAATTTCCGACGAATCGGCGTATGCATTGTTGTCGTGAAAAGGTACTTTTTTTAGCCTAAGGAGGGCGCTCTTTTATCAACTTTTCCTGAAATTTGACCAATAATCCAGCGTAATACTCTCATGTGATCGTCTTTTCTTTTTCTAAAACAGTCGATGAAGGAAATCGATCCAGAAGGCAGTGGTCCTGACCTTTTCGGCCAATGGAAGTGTCTTCCCCTTCTTCTTGGTACGTTCGCCTGGTAAAATTCACTATTTTGGCTGTTGCTTCGTTTCTGGTATACAGTGATGAATCCAAGTTTGATCAATAGTTAGAAATCGCCGCAGAAACTCATTTGAATTGCGCGTGTACATGTCTAAACAGCTCTGTAAAATGGTCACTCGATTCCATGTTTGGTCCGCAGTGAACAAAAGCGGCATCCATCGTGCTGATAGCTTTCTCATGTCGATATGTTCATATAGGATGTTATCGTGTGTACAAATAAGTTTTGAAGGATTTACAAAACATGGCATACCTAGTATTAAATCGCATAGGACCGTCTTGTAACTATATTCATGTTAAAGCGCCATCATTTCCCCCTAAAAATCAGTATGTGCCATTTCGCTGAAATATAAACAACATACTTTCTTTGTGCTCTAACCATGTCAACCTTTGTGCCACACTTTGCAGGAATCTCTGCTTTTTTGTTTTAATTTGAAGAAAAGTGCAGCTGATAGACTCTAGATCATCCGGTTATTAGTAAGTTCGTTCACTGGGCAATTCTGTGTCCAGAACGTGGGGGTCCCAAAAGGTCTGGAGTCTGCCTTTACCGGGCACTGCAATAAGTGGGCCCCAAAAATGAGCGGATTCGGTAATGACTGGGCTCTAATATGACTGGTTTTAGAACTAATGGGTCCTAAATTGACCGGGTTCTGTAATTACCGGGCCCTAAAATGACTGAAGTCCATAATGACCGGGCCATAAAATGACCAGGTTCCATAACCACCGGGCTCTAAATCCTTCTCTAATGGAAGGGTACGGCGTGAAGATGTTTGTTCAGCTCGAGATGTGATGTTAGATTCCTCGGCCTTCGTCCCGTAGAATACCGGTGCGGTCTCAGATAAAACTCTCGAAAAACGATCTTACCTGTAGCGGTCGACAATTTGTAAACGCTGCAATTTTTCTAAAAAACTAGACGGTGACAAATTTTTAAATTTTGAGCATAGTTCAATTACATATCCTTTGTCACAATTACCGTATTTCAAGTCTTAGACTTGGAAACTCGTTTTTTCCTAGATTCGCCTCTTCGGAAAAGACCAATGGCTCTTCCGAATCATAAGGCACATCCACTAAGCAGTGTTATTAACATTGTACTGGCATTTTTGTTAATCTCAAACAGCAATTTTGTTTGCTTCCATATATGTTTAAATAATAATTATAATCCTATTATTTTATATATCATGTAATTTACGAAGAACGCATCAAAGAACGACATGTATCGCAATCTACAACGTTAATCTTATAATATAGCAGGGACATTTCACGTGAAGTGGACAATGATAAAAAAGTGAAGTTCTGAAATTTATTCATATTGAGCATGTTTGTACTTCTAGGAGATTTGAACGTGTGCACATAATATTTTTTTTATTTGAGGTTTAATTGTTAAGATATGGGATTCTACAGAATTCACCTGATTGACAGAAGGGTTTCTTTAGAATTTTATTATCATATTGAAGTAAATTAAAATAAAATAATAATTTTTTTTTTTGTTTTTGAAAATTTTTGAAAATTTGTTTTGTATTGAAAATTTACTGTTCTTTTTGATTTTCAAATCAGATTCCAAATTTGATCTTTTTTCTAGTGTTAAACCGGAAGTAAATATTTCAAATATTTTTTAATAACTTCGACTATTTAAATTTACATTTTTTTTACTGCAAAATTAAGCTTAACATTTATAAATTTTACCCTAAAAATTGCAAAATGGGATCTGAATTAGTTTAGGAGAGAAATCAATTAGAGTACGTACATGTCATACTGGGCGCTTGCTAAAGTTGGCTGGTTTGTGTAAAAAAGGACATACCTACATAGTAAAACTGCTGTGACGTCACCTATTTATGCATAAAGACGGATAATTCACGGCCACCTTGTGGATTAGGACATGATAAAATGCCGAATTGAACTACTAATTGCTTTGCTTTTCTTGCTTGTCGTTTGGAAGTTGTAAATTCTTCTGGAAGTTTATTTTCACTCCAAGATTTAGGTGCTACAGTTAGTATCATTATCTTCATAGAAGTATATGTAGACGGATCATTAAATTTCTCCTTCAACTGCTTCAAAATTTCTTGGTCTTGGTCAGTTTGGGTCGAACTATGTTTATACTTATCTTCGGGATCGTACGGTACATCTTGGGAGTTTTGTGGAGTTTCAACTGATGATTGACTACTCTGCACGAGATTTTTTACCACTATCGGAGGTGTTTCAACCGACATTCGTTTCCTGCAGGATGCACACACATAGACATTTGAGGAACAATTCAATTTTTCAGTTAAATTTTTAGGAATTTTTCTTATATGTTTAACTTTGGGTGAGCTGGTAAATTAAATGGATTGAAGCACCGATCACCGTAGGGAGCCATAATAAATCAATAAAAATGATAAAACTTATTAACGAACGTAACTCGTTAAGAGGTTAGAACAACAACTAAAAAATAAAGGAAAACAAGTGTGGCTTGGCGTCATACTTCTATCTCTTTCTATTATATAACTTTGATTCGTTTTGCTGAAGTCATTCTTTTCGTAACTAAGAGATGGCGTTATTATTCGTATTTCATCGTCACAATATGAGAAAAAATCACGTAAAATGTTTTATTTTGATATTGTTTTCTATACATATTTTTGTAGAATATAATACATTTTATTTTAAATTTATATATTAAATAACCTTATAATGACACAAATACGTAAGAAAATAATACGTAATCAATATTATTGAAATATAACCAACGTTTTAATGTGTTTTTACATCACCAACCGGCTTTAACAAGCAACAGGCATCACGCTCAGAGCGACATGTACTTACTCTAATTGATTTATCTCCTAAACTAATTTAGATTCCATTTTGCAATTTGTATGGTAAAATTTATAAATATTAAGCTTTATGTTGCAGTAAAAAAAATTAAAATGGTCGAAGTAAAAAATATTTGAAATATTTACTTCCGGTTTAACACTAGAAAAAAAAAAGAAAAAATTGGAATCTAATTTGAAAATCAAAAAGAACAGTAAATGTTCTATATAAAACACCACATTTATTATTTTATTATAATTGACCAATATGAAAATAAAATTCCAAAGAAACCCTTCCGTCAATCAGGTGAATTCTATATAATCCCATATCTTATCAACTAAACCTCAAATAAAAAAAATATTATGTGTACACGTTACTGTACACAAAATATTTATTTATTTATTTGGGATTTTTATGTTTTCTTCTAGAGGATATTAACATCCCCTAGAAGTACAAATATGCCCAATATGAACAAATTTCAGAACCTCACTTTTTTTCATCGTCCGCTCCACGTGAAATGCTCCAGCAATTACATCTAGTAAATGATAGATTAGCAGTCTAAAGAGCTCTTTATTGAATGCCTTGTTATTATTTTTTATCTTTAAAAATTAATCTCTTATAATATACTGGGAAACAAAAATGTACAACACTCAGTATACATATTTTACTCAAACCGAAAATATACTCTTTGTATAGTGTACCCCAAACACTACAACTGATACAGTTTTTGCTTATTTACCTTTATGTTTCTTTGAATTATCTTAATTTGAATGAATTCCTTAAATTATTAATTTGAAATGGGACTAATTAATGATATGAGGCGAAAGATGCATAGATATGGGGTGTTTTTTTTTGGTGAGTCCGAACTATAAATTCAAATAAAACAACAACCAAATTAGATGGCTAGAAAACATTTATTTTACGTGAAATAACATCCACTGGCATTAATGCTTGAAAACAATTTCGGATAAATGTTCGGACACACTAAAAAATCACCCTTTATAAGTTTTCGTGAAATAACGAGATGATTGGGCAGTGCACTACTACCGTTACGAGAATATTGTGGATTAGTGTTATCCAGGAGTACGAGATTCTAGCTCATCTTAGAAATGTACATGGACATAACGAACGGAATCTTAGACTTTTTGCTGTATGAAATCGATATAAAAATATCCGGCAAGTACGTTATATTTTTAATGCGCCTACAAATAAGACTGTTGATTGTGTGGATGACTGTTAATCGACACTTACTTGCGATGGGAATGCTTCGTTATCGTCGTTATTGTATCTTGCTATTACATCGCATCAAGACGCGTTGCTTAGTATAAGAGGGTTACTATTTATGTATCCGAAATTGACAACAATTGTGTTGCTAGGCGCCATATGACATATGCATCATAAAGTTTAACATTGTTGACTGTATACGTACTCAGAACGTTTTGTCATACGGACCGTATTTGTGTTGTTTAGTGACTTGAAAATTTCATCTGAGTCAAAAAATGGAATTAACTCGTGAGAATTTTCGTGCTATGATTTACTACAACTTTCGACGTGGACTATAAAGTCACTTCGTTATCACACGTTATAAACTCGCTTCGACATTTGGCGATGAAGCACCATCTAAAGCCACTGTATATCACTTGTTTGGTGAATTCAACCGTGGTCGTCGTTCGCTTTACGTGGACGAATTTAAAGAAGGTCGTCCAAAATCGGTTGTTGTGTCAGAAATCATCGATACTGTGCGCGAATTGATAAACCAAGATCGTCATATGACGATTGAAGCATTCCTGGGCGCTAGTATGACAAACATACACAAGATTTTACATGAATATTTAGCGTGAAAATTATTTGACAGACTGTGAACAATATTTGTTCATACGTATTTGTGTTATTTATTGACAGTTTTTAACTCTGTACCCCGAAATTTAATCTAGGTTGATTCATTACCACTTTCCTATCCGGAATGAAATATTCCGCTAACTCATTCTGTTTTTATTTGGCAGTTTTCGTTGGTTTAAGCCCCGAGGAGCCATAAACCTGATATATACGTGCAACATTTGGACAGTGTAAATATTTCACTCAGGCGGCAACTACCCATTCCAGAATAAGGCCAGATAAAACTGGAAGATTGCTGTGGTCAGACCCCAATAAACGCGTTTGTAGCATTAAAGATTGGTTCGATAAAACATCATTGGCATCTCTCGGGTAAATTGCTGAACATTTTTTTGATAAACAACTCTAATATGGAGACAATAAATTATTGATTAATGACTTTTTTAGATATCTTGTATACAATATGTCTGAAAAATAACGGTACTTTTTAAACTAAAAGCCAGCTATTGAAACAATATATAATCTGAAAGCTGTATATCTCCTCTATAAAATGAGAAGTCACCATTAAAATCAGATAACGGATTGTCAAGTTAAAGCCCATAAAAAGACCGTACCTCACTTGTCACCTCGCCACAAAAACACTATGGAACAAAGATCTCTAATATTAAATGTTGTTTCAAGCTAGGATTTTTTTTTACAAAAACATTTGAATCGATGAAAAAAGTTTATGTTGATGGTTTATTTCCTACGATCGTGATGCTTTGGAAGACGACCCAAAGCCAGGTCGGTCAAAAAACAAAAATCGCAATGAGTTGGTGGAAAAAGGGCTTGAAATGATCGCCTACGATACGAATTCTACTGTGAGATGGATAGCGGAGGAATTGAATACGAACAAAGACGTGATTGTTAATAAATGATTTAAACAACTAGAAAGTCGGTGCATGATTTGCTCATCACGGCTTAAATGATGACCAAGAAATTGCTTGCGTTGTTGCAAAACATTGCCAACACCTTATTTCGTGTGACTTGGTACTTCAAGTACGATCCTCAAACAAAACGGCAAAGTTCTATGTGGAAGTCCCCAGGCCAAAGATTGTGTTTCCAGAAGTCACGAGTAAAGACAATGAATTAGTTTTTACGACTCTAAAGCTATTATACTTCGGTTTTTCTCAACTTTTCAATATCAACTTTCGATTGATTTATCTCCGTGTGACTATTTCCTGTTTCCGAAACTTAAACTAGCCATGAAATGAAGGGTTTGTGAGTGTTACCCAAGTCCAAGAAGCCGTGACGAGTATTATTGAGGCGATTCCGAAAAACGAAAACATAAAAAATCCATGATGGCATTGGTTAAAAGTGCCCAACGATGTATTAATGCAAAATACACTCTATTTTGAATAAAGAAAATTATAGAAAAATAACTAATTGTTTTTTTATTTAAAAAATTCCGTTATTTTTCCGACATCCTGTGTATAGCCCGTGACTCCAAAATAGCACACCCCATGTTTTCGGGTATTTATATACCAGGTATGTAAATATGAAACCGGCAAACGCACAAGCGAAAAATGTCGACTTCGGAATTATTTCGATGTACAGGTAGAAGTCGATAGATAATTGTTAATTTGATTAAATATCCGTAATATTTGATTAAATAAACGTACAGAAAGACTAAGATTACTGGAAGACCCTTTATATTACTCGCCTACCAAGGTGTGACTACCAAGATGAAAAACGTCAAAAGGATCTTTCAATCAGCTTCACATATTCATAGGAAGAAATGGAAGGCTTCCCCGCCCCTCACAGAAAACTTATCAAGAATATTCGAACCAGTTCGCTCGCGACCATGTTCGTTGGGACAAAAAATTGGAGCAAATGTTTTCTAATGAAAAGAAACTTAATTTGGATGGGCTGGACGGCTGCTCTTACTATTTCGATAACTTGAGAACGGATGAAAAAATTATAGCAAAGCCATAAATGGGTGGTGGTAGCGTCATGGTGTGGGCAGGCATCGGGAATGAAAAAAAAACTGATATCGTTTTCATTTCTAGCTGACTGAATAGCCAGGACTACTTATATGATTCATTCGCAACTAGGGAAATATTTGAAAACAACGCTAAACAAAAATTTTATATTTCAGCAAAACAATGCTCCCATGCATATGGCTAGGGTTGTTAGGGAGAAAATTCCCATTTTAGACTGGCCAACAAGATCCCCAGATTTAAACATGATCGAAAATTTTTGGGCACAGTTAACCCGAGAAGTATACAAAGGTTTGAGGCAATTTCAAACTCAAGAGGAATTAAAAAAGGCAATTTAGGAGGAATGGGCCAGACTTTCTCGAAATATCAAGCGCCTTTACGAAACTCTTCCCGCTTAAATGATTACAGTTTTGAGAAAGGAGGGGGGTTCACAGGTTATTAATTTGTAATTATACATTTTTTTAATAAATATTTTACAATTTTGGAAAAATTGAAAATGTCCTGTCTTTTTGGCCCACCTTAAAATCGTTCTTTGCAAGCATTTTATATTTAACACTCCCGAACGTAAGTAAACGAAGTTATTGGTTTACAAAAGGTGTGAATACATTACAATAAGTTGTGAATAATATGGAATAAAAATTAAAAAAATCACAAAAACAGGGTGTCCTATTTTTTTGTTTCAGACCTTAACCAGTATTAAGTTAAACAATTCTTGATTTATTTCAAAATATGATGTCTGGAGAGTTCTTAAATACGGCAGGATTTGAACTTTTCGTACACTGCATAAATAAATAACTAACTAAATAAATAAATATAAATCTTCCATCCTGTTCTATATAAAGTAATCTAAATGATTTATGTCCAGAGAGACAGGCGACTGTAATATGCATGACATGTAACCAAGACAATTAATTTCACAACAACGCTTAGGAAGTTTAACTTTATTATGTACACAGTCATATTTTTTATCAAAATTCGAAAAAACGAAACTATAGTCATAAAGTCAAAAAATAATATATACATTCTGTCAAAAAAGTACAGGGAATTGGTTAATAAAACACAAAATGTTATTTATTCAAATTTATTGTATCGCCTTCAAAGTAGGCCCCTTCCAAAATAATACGCTTATGCCAATGAATAATCCAATTGTCAAAAACATTTTTTAAACGCATTTTCCAGAATCGAGTTCAGTTCTCGCCGCGAATTCTCTTTTATGTCTTCTATCAACTGAAAACGGGTGCCTCGAAGTGGTAATTTTAGTTTTGGAAAGAGAAAGAAGTCAGCTGGAGTCACATCAGGTGAATACGGTGGTTATTCGATATTATTTGTTGAATTTTTGGCAGGAAATTCGTTCACAATGATAGGTGACGGTGCGTTATCGTGATGCAAAATCCAAGAGTTTTCTTTCCACAAATCTGGCCTTTTTCGACGAATTTGCGCTCTCACATGCCGCATAACGCTCAGATATTCTGTATTTACCGTCTGACCTTTTGGCAAGAATTCTGAGTGCACCACACCCCGATAATCAAAGAAAGTAGTCAACATCACCTACACTTTTGATCGACTTTGACATGGTTTTTTCGGTTTCGGCTCAGTTGGAAGGAGCCATTCCGAAGCTTGTTGATTGATGTGCATGTCAAACTCGTATAGCCATGTCTCATCGCCAGTTACAATGCGTTTTATGAATGTGGTATGGGAACTCGTATATCTTCAGCGACCTTTACGCGATTGAGTTTCAGAAGAAAATTCAGGTCTTTCGGCAGTAGTCGAGCAGTAACGCTTTTCATGCCCAACAATCGCTTAAAAAGGTACGAATTGATTCGTGAGATACGGAAAGATCAGCGGATATCTCTCTCAAACTTAAATGACGATTTTCAGTCACCATTTCCTTCACTTTAGAGATGTTAACTTCAGTTGAAGACGTTGATGACCGACCGAAACGAGGCAAATCTTCCACCGCATCTCGACCGCTTTTAAATGCACTGTACCACTCATATGGACGTGTTTTTGATAAAGACGATTCACCGTAAGCCTTCTGCAACATTTTCAGCGATTCGATTTTTCGATATTTTTATCAATTGTAAAAATCACAAAACATACTTGAGATGAACTGACAAAATCGAGCTCTGTAAATAAACTAAATGACATATGACGTTCAAACTCGGCGTTAGTATAGAAAACAGTTGTGCCAGTTTAGCGATAATAAGAATTTTGACAATTCCTTTAAATGGGCTTTTCAAATAATCAATTCCTGGTACTTTTTGACAGAATGTATATGTATGTTACATCTAATATTTCTAATCTAATATGGTAGATAATGCTTCTAATTCATTCCGGGCGTTGAACTGTTCATTCTGTGAAGTGTCACGACCGCCAGTGACTATTAGTCCGAGAGTACATTCGATCGTTTGTGTCCCGTTTGTTGGGAACGTGCAGACGTTTCGCCAAGACTTTTCGAACACGAACACGACACTACGAACTAACATATATATATATATATATATATATATATATATATATATATATATATATATATATATATATATATATATATATACTATCTTAACAACGTTTCTATAAGATCGCAGTCGTAATTATTAAGTGTTCAAGTTGAAGGCTCGAGGGAAACTTAGTACTTCTCAGTACTTAAAAGAAATTGTTCATAAAATCACACCCTTCAACGGATGTAAACCCAGAAACCCTTCAGCATACAGCACCATCCATGATTCAGTAAGTAGTGGGAGGGTGAGAGAGAAATTAACTTATTTATAATGAAAAGGTTTTAATTATTGTAATAATTGAAATTATTAGTTAAAAAAAGCTAGGCCCTGGCGAGATTCGAACTCATGATCTCCTGTTTACTAGACAGGCGCTTTAACCAACTAAGCCACGGCGCCTTGGCATACATTCTAACGAATCTTTTCTACAGAAAAAAAAATCTGTCATCACTTTAATTTAAAAATCGAGTTCTAATGAGAAAAGTTTTCCTATCATCGAGAAAAAAAGAGCTGAACGACAGAATTTTTACGAACTTTATCGAACAATTTAAAAAAAAACCTTTTATCTTTACGCTCCATATTGTTTTACGTCGGTAAAACGGTGACGTTGTGCAGTTTTTTTTCCAGTAGATTTGATGGCGTCATTTATACCTTTTTTCTCATGCACGAAAGCTTTTTTTACGATTATATCTGGTTGATAGGATTGCGAAATTGACGTTTGTAACTTTATTCCTTCATTTTATAGATTACTGTAGCGGGGACTAAAAATGACTTAGTGCCGTTTCACGAAAATATGGTTATGATTTCACAAAATTCGTCTGTTAATTAAGCCTGCGTCAATTCAATTTGGATTAAAAACGTCATTGTCGGCGTTGATGTTACATTATTATCACCATCACAGCTATACTAGATTTCCTTGAGTTCATATTAATTTTTTCGCTCTCCCCATCTATCAGGTGGATTAAATTGACCCAGAATTAAAATTTGCGACTAAACTCCAAATCATTATCATTTAATTTCTCGGCGCACGTTTCGCTAACCACGTTAGCGTCATCAGGAGACGATTCAAAATAATTCTAAAACTAAACTATGGTGTTTATTTCATACAGTTAACATTTTGAATAATTAATGTAACTCTTGGTTAACTTTAAGGTTCATTATTTTTACACGTTTCATTAGGTACGGTTGTCATATAAATAGATATAGATAGATTCGATTGAAACATCTCCTGATGAGGATAACACGGTTAGAGAAATGCGCTTCTAGAAAAAAAACATTTTATCTTTAAGTTCCATATTGCTTTACGTCGATAAAACGGTAACGCCGAGCAGTTTTTTTTTCCAGTAGATTTGATGGCGTCATTTATACCTTTTTTCTCATGCACGAAAACTTTTTTATTATTATATGTGGTTGATATGATTGCGAAATTGACGTTGCAACTGTATTTCTTCGTATTATAGATTACTGCACTGCGGTGACTAAAAATGGCTTCGTGCCATTTCAGAGAAATATGTTTGTATATGATTTCACAAAATTGGTCAGTTAATTAAGGATGGCAATAGGAGGGAAAAGTACCGAAAATCATAGATTCGTGAATATATTTGTTTCACAGAACATAGAAAAGAAAAATTAATAAACATAATGCTAGAAAATAATGTATAATTAAAAAAGAAAGTGAAAATTTCATCTATAATATTGAATTAAATTAATCAAACAAATAATATGAAAAAAATTTAACTAAATTTTGGTAGTGAATATTTTGACTTAAATCTTTAGAACTATGAACATGGAATTTTTAATAATACTTAAATATTAAGTAACACCTCTAAATATTATTTATATTTGATAATTATTAATAATAAATATTTTAAACTTTAAGGATGTATCGGGGGTACGTCAAAATGCTTCAAGCCGTTTCAAAGCAGAATTTTTGCCAGAATATTCTTTACTCAATCCTTAAGCCACTGTGACAATTTCAAATCAATTAACTAAGCCGTCCAAAAGTTACTGCAATTTAACATAATCGTAATTTTATATATGATCTTACGGAGATTCACTAACATAACAAGTTAAACATATTACAAGCATACAAAGAAAAACTATCAAACGTTCCAAACTTTTGTAACAAACTCTTTGGAACAAATTTTGCACTGTTTTATTAATATTCATTGTCAGTACTTTTGCCTCCGATTGTATAGTGCGTTTCAACATATATCGTTGACCGATTGGCGGTAATAAACTCTTAACAACACCTGTCGTAATGAAACCCGGCGAAGTTGCAACAAACGTAAACAGAGCCGGGCCTAATAAAATAACAGATAAAAAGATAAAATTAATTTTATACCTGGTTTAGTAGTTTCGAAATATTTTAGTTTAGTTCGCATTCTTTTCTTAAACAATGCAGTTCTACAATTTCGATCGTATTTTTTGTTATTCCAAACGTGCTAAGGTGGTATTTTTGGCAAGATAATGTCATTGTGCCTCCTGTAGTGCTAATTTTAGAATAAAACATTTATCGCCCGATGCTAAGCAAATTGTTAAAAATGTGTATGTTTCTTTATTGAATAGGGAGCTTAATGTAAATGCGGCCGCAGCGGAAACGTCTTCATTAACGAAAACTCCGTTGTCTACAGTTAAAGATATTTTGACGAAGTCAAAAAAGTCCGTAGTGATTCTGGTAAAAGCAAATGTGTTGACGAAAGCGACAAAGGCTTAATTCAAAGCAAAATGTATGCTATTATGAAGAGCAAACTGTGCCTACATTGCAACAGTGACTAAGGAAAGATGAAACCAACATTCTTTGCAGAAGAACTAGCCTCCGGAGAATATTAACTCAAATAGGTTTTGCATATCGGACCATTAATAAAAGTCAAATATTAATAGAGTCACAACGATTGAGACGATGGCGGTTTGACAACTTAAAACTCTATAAAAAAAATACAGATTAGAAAATCGCCTCATTATCTACCTTGATGAAACATGGTTCGCTACACATGAGACGCCAGCAAACGGATGGGTAGATACATCAAGAAAATGTCAAACCAAAGCCCCCGCGAACAAGGAAAAAATAATTACAATTTTGCATGCTGGTTCCGAGGATAGATGGGTTCCAAATTGTTTGCGGTTGTCCTCCAAGAATATTTAGCATTCATCTTTGGACTACCATGACGACACCACTGCAGAACTTTTTGAAGATTGGTTTATAAATAACATTTTGCCCAATGTGCCTAAGAAAAGCGTAATTGTAATATAAGTTCCTAATGCAAATAACACTAAATTGGAAATTCAGAACTATATGTTATAAAACGATATATATTTCAAAAATACATATAAAAATGATACCATTGCTGCCGATATGGGACATACGGTTTTACGCCTTTCCCCGTATTACTGTACCTTTAATCCAATTGAGCATATGTGGCATCAGGTAAAATCCAATGTTAGAGCAAAACATATTTATCCGACTCTAAGTGCAAGTGTTGCAACATTAATTTGGAAAATTGCAGATAATATTCCCAAAGAAAGTTGGACACACATTCCATTAACCATGTTAATAAAATAGAAGATTCCTATATATATCATTTACTAATAATATAGAACCACTTATTATTACTGTAGATCAAAGTGCCAGTGAGAACGAAACCGAATTAAATGTATAATTAAATTTAAGTTATAATTTTTATAGTGCTAATAGATAAATATATTTATATTTATTTTTAGTGTACTATTAAATTCAAAATACACAAACCAATAAACAATGTTTTATTCGATTTAGAAAATGAACCATCACAAAGTAATGGAAAAATTAATCAAAAACAATGTTTTAGTCATGCATAATAATAATAATAATAATAATTTAATCAAAATTTAACAATATTTTATTTTTCCCAAAATTATTCAGAAGTTAAAACATTCCACCTCTGGCGACTTTTAAGAAAGTAGGAATATTTTTATTGAGATTTATTGGGGCAATTAACATTTTGCCGAAGGGCAACGGAATATCTTGGAACGGACTTTAAGTCTGCGTCAATTAAATTTGGATTAGAAACACCATTGTCGGTGTTAATTTTGCATTATTATCATCACAGCTGAATACTATATTTCCTTGATTTCATATTAATTTTTCCACTTTCCCCATCTATCAGGTGGATTAAATTGACCGCAGGGCTAAAATTTGCTACTGAATGTCAATAACTATCATTTAATGCCTCGACGTACGTTTCGCTAGCCATATTGGCATCATCAGGAGATGATTCAAAATCATACTAAAACTAAACTATGCTCTGTTTATTAAAACTCTATTAAATTATTAATGTAACGTTTGGTTAACTTCAAGGTTCATGATTTTTCACGCTTCCTTAGGCATGGTTGTTATATAAATAGAAGAAAATTTAGTTTGAAAATTCGATTGAATCATCACCAGATGATGTTAACATGGTTAGGGAAATGCGCGTCTAGAAGTTATAAACAAATGCTTTGGTGTTTAGTGGTAAACGTTTTCGTGTTTAATGTTTCACAACGAAGGTTCCAACCAAAGAATTGACTTTTCCTTTTGTTAAAGATGACGCATAACTTAACCAGATAGGGCGATTACTCACACTGTTAGGATATCGATAAATGAGGTTAGATTGTCAGTTCACAATCATATCGTCCTCAGATATTTCTTGGTTAAACAAGAAATAACACGAATTTCAGTAAAATGTTACACCGTGTGATGAATAATATTTGGTTGAGCTTGAAAAAGTTTTTAGACGGCGGAGCTCACCTTTCGGTCGTTATATTAAAAAAATTAAATATTTTTTTTTCTTCTATAACGTGATAAATTTCTAATTTTTTAAATACATTATTTTCGATCAACTATTGAGTTTTCATTATCGACAGATTCTCCCCCACACCCTATACATTGTTGGAATAATATTCTTGTCGTTTTAGAGTATGAGGGCTGTATGATAAATACCCGTCCTAGACCTGGCGCTGCTAGTATTTAAAAAGTGATATTTTTCGTAAATATAACCTTTCACAATAATACTGTTAAACTGTCAAGTCGCTGCGTGGTTAGTTTGCGAATGACAGCCATTTAAATAGGACAACTTTTGTATTTTTACAACAAAGGAAAAGAAATGAATATCCCAGCAGTGATAAAATACTTGGAAAAAGAAAACAAATGATCGTATTAAAAGGGAGCTCGTGAAGTTTATGGGGACCCATAATACCTTCGTTATCAACCATAAAATATTGGACATTTGAATTCAAACGTGGCCGTACAAGCATATGTGATGAAGTTCGTCCAAATGAGGTTACCACTTCAGAAATGATTGAAAAAGTCCACGATATCGTGATAAACGACCGGAAAGTGAAAGTGCGTGAGATTACTGCAACTGTGGGCATCTCAACTGAACGGGTGCAGAATATTTTAATAACTCATTTGGATAGGAAAAAGCTTTCCGTAAGACGGGTGCCGCGATTGCTCACAATTGACAATAAACATACATGTATGTCAACTTCAAAAGAATGTTTAGCGATGTTAATGATTCATCACAATACACCCCAGGCCAAAGAACAGTCACGAACATTCAACGAACACTTATTTTGAAGGGCTGGGAGCAATCGTATTTTTTAGAGAGGATACAAAAGATAGAAAAACGTTGGACTAAGTGTATCAAACTGAAAGGTGATTACGTTGAAAAATATAATAAATGTTATACATAAAAATGTTTTTTCTTGTCAAGGCCAGGTACTTAACATACAACCCTCGTATACTAGTTTTGTCAGAATGCTACGAATTTCATGCGCTCTTTTGTTCTTCATACGTTGGATTGCAATAGTTAAAATTTTATCTTAATTAATTAAAAATTTTATCGCAGAGTTGCCCAGAAAAATTCGTGGTGCTTTTTTTTTAAGAAAAAGAGAAATGCGAATAGTTTATGTAAATATTTCTTTAGTTTATTATGTAATTACTAGAGACAAGACCTACTCTAAAAGATAATTAAATAAATCGTTTCAGGCAATGGCGACTTGTAAAATAAATAAGAATATCTATACCGCCAAAATGTTTATAAATTAATTTAAATTATTTTTGTAAGTATATTGGATTATTTTGTTTTTTTATGTGGTAAAATGTTTTTTTATGTGGTTTTATGTGGTATGTAGACCATGTCTAAATACTCTGATAAACAATGACCTTGCCCGAACTCTGGCAAAAATCTTGTAGTATTGTAATAATATTGTTTTTTATAACTTTTTTGCCAAAGTAGTATTAAATCCACACCCTTGTAATTACTATTGTTATATATAACTTTTTTGCTAACGTAGTGTTAAATCCACTGCATTGTTATTATTATTGTTATTTATAACTTTTTTGCCAACGTAGTGTATAGGTCTATAAAGCTATTTTCCTAAAAATTATCATCTTTATTGCCAAGAAATATCAAGTTTGTTTTTTATCATTTAAACAATTTTGGAGAGAGCGGAATAGATCGTAGTCCGAGGGTGCAATGCCAAATGATTAAGATGGATGTGGTAAAATATTCCAATATATTTGAAGCTCAACAATTTTTGCCGGGTCTTGACTGAAACATGTGGTCATGCATTGTCATGATAATATATGACGCCAATCTTGTTTGTTAATTGTGGCCAGTTTACTTCAATTGATCTAATCGTAAAATAGTAATCTAATCTAACAGTAGAGGTGGGTGTTGATGGTTTGGTTGCGTGGAAGAAGCCGTGGAATTTTTTTCGTTGCCAAATTATCCACTTTTTCATTTTTTTCCAGCAAAAGATTGCACGAAGAGATACGGTCCAGCAGATTTCGTTTACTAAGTTCGTGATGGACCCACACATCGTATTGGCAGATGTACCTATTTTTTCTCAGATCGTCATCAATATTTAACTTATCTGCTATCTCATGGACCGTGGTGTGTGGATCGTCTGCTATTATGGCCTTTATTCTTTCAACATTAATGCTTAATGATGGTCAAAGCGATGCCGATCTTCCAGGGAAAATCTCCGTCCCTGAACAGACCACAATACTTTTGCGCCGCAGTTTCCCCAACAGAACCCTCTCCGTAAACGACACAACTCTTGTTATTTGTTTAGACAAAGTTCTTGTCCTATTCAAAATATAAAAATCATGATGTGGCATAAATGCAACTTTTCAACTGACACTTTGCAACTATTCAATTTGAATCAACTTGATTAACTGAAGGTAAATCACAGTGAATCGGAATGTACCAGGTACGGCGGTTAATAATTCTTCATTTTTTTAAGAGATGGCGATGGAAACAAGAGTTGGCTCACAGTCTAATATCTTATGTCATTTTGTTGCTACGACAGTACCTTTCAAAACGTCATTGACATTTCAATTATTTCGAGTTAGCGTTATATTTTTTTCGTGTGGTAAACGTGTTGAGTTTCGAGCCAAATAAAGAGCATTTGCTACTGCTTTTCTTGTTCTATCAAAAGAAAAACACGAGTGAAAGCCGTCAAATACTTGTGGAAATTTACGATGACAATGTCCTAACGTAAGACGCTTGTGGGCACTAGTTTCGACTTGAAAGGCAAAGAACGACGCCCAGATTAACCGAAAAAATTTGAAGATGCCGAATTGCAAGCATTGTTGGCAGAAGACGATATGCAAACTCAACAAGAAATGACCGACAGGTTAACTGTTGGTCACCGAAATATTTGTGAACGTTTGCATGCCATGGGAAAGACCCAGAAGGCAGAAAAATCGGTACCACATCAGCTGAATGACAAACAGATGGAAAAGCAAAAAACGGTGTGCGAAGTTTTGCTTTTTCGGCATGAAAGAAACACTTTTTAACACCGGATCGTGATTGGAGACGAAAAACGGATATATTTCGGAAACCCAAAACGCAGAAAATCATGGGTTGACCCAGGACAACTATCAACACCGGCCGGAAAACCTAATCGCTTTGGAAAGAAGACAATGCTGCGCATTTGGTGGGATCAGAAGGGTGTACTGTACCATGAGCTTTTGAAACCAGATGAAACAGTTAATACCGTTCGCTACCGTCAACAAATGATCAATTTGAACCATCTATTGTTCGAAATGGGGAAAATCTGCAGTTGGCGCATACTTTGTATAAACCATTTTTTACCTTTCTCAAAAATTAAACGTTTTTTTGAAGTAAAACTTCTTAGGCGGCGATAATTGGACGAGAACTGGGAGTGAAATTTCAAGGACGCGTCACGTTTAGGCACATTTCGTTACATGGGAGGAAAAAAAGATATAACGTAGAGAGAACAGCTGAGGTACCACGAGTTGTGTAATTAATATGTATCATTGTGTCTTGTGAATATTTGAGAAGTTTCACTTCTATCACGTGTATGGTACTGCATGCGCATTTTTTTTTAATATTGGAAAAACCACTGGAATTGATAATATGTAAATAAATAGTACTAATCGAACACAGATTTTTGTTTACAAGGGTTAAAAAAGCAACTAATGGAAAATCGCCTTCATTTAAGAAAACGTCAACTAAATACATGTTGAGAATGTTCAGTGTATTTACCTCAAAATATATTGAATTTCTCCCCACAAGCGAAAACATGGAAAACGTCGAACGCCTACATTCTTCATTGTTGATCTTCTTATTTACGCTTTCCGAAAAACGCCGATAAATTGACATGTAAAATGCTACATTTTCAATATAATAGTAACATAAAAAAAGCTCGTAAACTACAGAAGGAAATATATAGCGAGATAAACATCTCCGATGCGAATCAAAATGAAAAGAAAATAAAATGAAACCATTGTAATATTTTTCGGAGGTAAATTTTGGCGAATAAATAAGATTATCTGGATAATATCCCTACAGATATTGTTATTTATTTATTTTATATTAGTATACAGCAAGTATACAGAGCCTTTATTTAATCATGTAACCCATGAAACTAGTGATTTATTAAAACTTAGAAACTATCATTTTTATACGTTGAATTATATAAAGGTCACTAAACATATTATTACAATTTCCCCTAAATCTGTCGTCAATATTTGTTCACCGTGATTTTTATTACTTTCTATGCTTCTGAGCAACAAAAAGTATTTTAAAAACATTTGATTACTTAAAAAATTTTTTGCATTTCTCATTTCTCATTTCTCATTTCTCCCTTTTTTGCATTTCATGCGTTTTTTGCATTTCATCAACAATATTTTCCAAACGAGGGTTGCTATTTATGTGTCCGGAATAATAAATAAAAACAAATATTTATCACTGAAAACAGTTTTATTGTTTTTCAAAATATTCTCCGCGATGATCAATACACTGTTACATACGTTTGAACCAATTTTCATAGCACTTTTTTGATTCCGATTGAGGTATCTCCAAAGCATGCATTTTGAACGCATCAACCGCTTCTTCTGGTGTCGAAAATCGTTGACCACGTAGTTTATTCTTTACGGACGGGAACAAAAAGAAATCATTGGGTGCCAAATCAGGACTGTACGGCGGATGACCAATCAATTCGATGTATTGACCGGTCAAATATTGAGTTATTCGGTCCGATGTGTGAGTGCTGGCATTTTCATGATGAAGAATCGCCTGCGTCGCTGATTGTTTTTTCTTACTTCTCAAAATACTTCTGGCAAACAAATGATTGGGTACTATTCAGAATTGAATAGTATTCTCTAGTGGCACTGTAGCTACATGTTCATATGATTCGAAGTGCTTCTTGCGCGAACAACTTTTATTGGGTTTGGCTCATTTTGAAAGACTTTCGCTCATACGTACAGATCAAAGATTCATCACCTATGTAGATGTTATGTAAAATTTGTGTATACTTGTCATACTAATGCCCAGGGATCCCAATCTCATATAACGTATGTTACATGACGATGTTGTTTTATCAGATGTTTTTTCTCACAACAATTTTGGATGACCTTCTTTAAATTCGTCCGTGAGCGAACGATGGTCACGATTGAATTCATTAAAACAGTGATATACAGTGGTTTTAGATGGTGTTTCATCGTCTAAAGTCGAAGTAAGTTGATCGACGAACTGTTGTTGAAATAATTCACGTCGAAAGTCGTAGTAAATCATCGCACGAAAATTCTTACGAATTAATTCCATCTTTAAACTGAAATTAAATTTTCAAGTCACTAAACAACACAAATATGTCCGTATGACAAAACAACGTTTCGAGTACCTATAAAGCCAACAATGTCAATCTTTACGATGTAAATATCAGATAGCGCCTAGCAACACCATTGTTACCAATTCCGGATACATAAATAGTAACCCTCGTATTTTTATCTACTCCAATGGGGTTATTTTAACATTTTTTTTCCTTTAGGTTCAAAATAATGTAAGACTATGCTATGTTTATTTTCGTTATTAGTTCTAAACTGTGTATATAACATCATACGAAGAAAAATATTATTTATAAAAACTGGAAAAAGAACCCGATAAACATATGTCGTAGTTTCAGAAACTTAGTGATATCGTGTTAATCATTACCAATTTTAAATTATTCAGGATTAAACGCAGACTCTGTAGATCAGGAAACAATTTCATGTTTGAAAAGCAACTATAGAGAATAGATGATTAGTAAATTAATTCATTCGGCTTAGTTTTCATTTATCGGTCTTGTTTTTCATTTAACTCTTTTCTTCACCTAACCTAACAATAATCACAACGTCATCTTCTTCTTATCGTGCCATCTTCAAATGAAGTTTGGCGACCATCTTGACTACCTTCACCCTGTCCTTGGTCTTCCCACGCTTCTTCTACTTTCTATGTTTCTCTGCACAATCACTCGGAATAATTCGTAAGGTTGTCCTCTCATTTCATGCCCGAAATATTCCAATTTTGTGTGTCTTTATGGTTGTTATTGGATTCATTTTGGTTGATATTCTACAGTGGATCTCTCTATTTGTGACTTTCTCTACCCAAGATATATGTAGTATTCTTCTGAATAGTCACATTTCAAAAGCTACCAGTCTACTGATCATGTAAGATTTCATCAGGTAGAATGTGTTGCGAGCTGTTTCTACCCTTGTTTTTATTTCTTCGGTGTTATCATTCTTTGAATTAATTCAAGCTCCTAAATACTTGTATCTATCCACTGGTTCAATATTACTGTTGTTATTCGTAAGTGTTGTTATTGGGTGATTTCGTTAAACACATTTTTTTTGTTTTCTTTAGGTCCATATTCAATTTGTAGAGTTTGCTGATTTCTCCTATCCGTTCGGTCAACGTCAACAATGTCATCATAATGAAAATGTGTGAAACAATAATTAATATGCAGTTTTATTTTATTTATTCTAAGATACTAGGCGTGTTAATAATTTTTCGAGGCATGAGCATCGACCGCAAGACTGAATCGCGTTGGAAAGAAAACAATACTGTGATTTGGTGGGATCAGAAGGGTGTTGTGTACTATGAGCTTCTGAAATCACGTGAAACAGTTAATACCGTTCGCTACCGTCAACAAATAATCAATTTGAACCATGCATTGATGGAAAAGCGACTAGAATGGGCTAGAAGACACGGCAGCACGACGACGCCCCATCACACATAGCGAAATTTTATCTGCACTTGGTTGGGAACTCTTGCCCCACCCACCGTACTCACCAGACTTGACCCCTTCCGCCTACCACTGGTTTTCATAGTTTCTCACGTACTTTCCATAAAACACTCATCAATTGAGGAGATGTAGAAAAATGGCTTGATGACTGGACAATCTCAAAATGTACGGGTTTTCTGGGAGGGATCCTCAAATTGCCAGAGAGATGGGCAAAATGTGCAACTAGCGACGGCGCATAATTTGACCAAACCATTTTTTACCTTTCACCCAAATTAAACGTGTTTTTTTTTAAGAAAAAATTAAGAATTATTAACCGCCACACCTAGTATATAAAACGATCCATGCTCTAAACAAATCTGGCATAAGCTGTACTCGTGTCGACCAAACGATCCAAAGTCAAAGAACTACCTACAATAACAGCGTCTCTACAAAATATCATATGTCGACCCGATTCTCCCGTCATCGGTAAACTCTTTATCTCTTGTGGTATCACTTCCCTTTAAACTAACCATTATTTTCCTACGCCACGCATTAACTTAGTTTCGCCGAACCTTGCCGGACCAAGGAACTAATTAACATCGCAGATCCGGATAGGCATAATGAAATTAGGGTTATCCGTCGAGACCACTCAGGCTTAAGCTCGTCCCGTCGGAGTTCCCTCTATAGGACAGCGAAAGATTACGGTCGAAGTCAGAATTTGCGTATTTACTTGTCAGAAAATAGCAATACACATAATAATCCAAATGTGGTTGCTTATTGTTCCTTTGGTCTGATAAAGATGTCAACCAGCATACAGAATGTTTAGAATTCTTTCAGCTGTATATTACCATTCATTAATATTTTATCCCATTTGATCAATTCTGTTTTAGTTTAATCACTAAACTCCAAATCGCTTTATTTAAATTATTGATAGATTTTCCGTTACTTTGTGATAGTTCACTTTTTAAACGGAATAAAACAATTTTTTACTTTGTTATCTATCACTTTTATTTTATTAGCTTATATTTATAAAGCTTATTTATCTATCATTTTTATTTTTTAACTTTGGTCGACTATAGTTTCGTAAAACAATGTTACATTATCAAACACTACTTTAAAACTAAGGGATTACAGCCGATTATCCTATATACCTTATTTTACACTTTTATTGGGATTAATTTTTTACAATATTCTAAATAGTGGGGAATTTCGGAGATCTGTTTAATTTCGGAGATCTGAGATCTTTAATAATTGTCTACACGGGTTTTTATTATATTTATTAATTTCATTCGCTTCTAAAATATTTATTTTTTGTTTTTTGGCGCTGTACGTAAATTTTTTATATTTGTAATCTCGGGAAATATATGTCCGGAATGTCCGAAATGGTTCGCAAAATTAGAATTATGTTTCTTAATAGGTATGCAGATTTGTGTTCTTTGAATCTGGTATGAAATTTTTGGCGCGTTTCTTCTACATAGCAGCTAATGCACTCGTTGCAACTTAACATATAAACTCCAGATTTTTTATTTTGTGATGTTTTATCTTTGGCATTAAAAAGTATTTTACTGGTTGACTGGGGGGTTTTAAGCGCCATTTGCAAATTATATTTCCTAAAAGAGTGAGCTATTTGTTCTTAAATTGAACCGAAATATGTAATCTTACAGAATTTTTCATCATTTGTGAGTTTTACTTTTGGGTATACTAACTATACTAATAATTGTTTCCGTTTTTTATTAGTATATTAGTTTTTTATTAGTATAAGTAACTAATTTCTTTTCCATTGAAGCCGTTATTTTGTGCTATTAGTTTTATTTTTTGCAGTTCTATTTTTCGATTATTTTCGGATAATGGAATTGTTAACGCCCAGTGAACCATAGATTTATATGCTGCATATTTATGTGTAGTGGGATGGACTGATTGATTTGTAATTGTTATATCTGAGTATGTGGGTTTTCTATAGATATTAAATTCTCGTTTATTATTTTGTTTGGATATTGAAAGATTGAGAAAATTTATAAAAGTAATAGATAACAAAAGTAAAAAATTGTTTTATTCGGTTTAAAAAATGAACTATCACAAAGTAATGGACAAATTAATCAATAATTTGAAAGGAGCAAGTACAGTCAAACAGTCCAAATTATACTTTAAACACACACAATGTTTAAAGAAGAAAGTGTATCCCAAATTTCTTCAATTCAAGATCAACGTGACCACAGATTCTACGAAGAAAGCCCTAGATTGGTGCAAAAACCACCTGGCTAAAAAAAGAAACAAAAAAATTGTTGTATATTAGAAACAAGTTACTTCTACATATCAAGGTGTTGCACTCTAATTTATCATATAAACTCCATCCAATTGAATTTGATATCTTAGATGATAAAACCACACAAACAATCACATAAGCTATTAAATCTATCTAAATTACAGTTAAATGACAAACAACAAGAATTTTCACCAAAATATAACTTCTGCAAAAGATCCATTAACTTATCAAATACAGTTTTCACAAGTAAATAGATTAATTTTATTGAAAATGGCCCGAAATGTAACCCAAATACAAAGAAAACAAACCCAATATAAACAAATACAAACAAAGTAAAGTTTTAGAAAATATAATATCTGAAGTAGAACTATCCCTTGAAAACATTCCTAATTCCAATTTTACAAAAGAAAAAAATAGAAAGACACTAGAAATGAATCAAGAAATACGACAACAAAAATGAAGACGATATTATCAAATCCATTAATTATAAAATCCAAGAAAATAATTTAGTTATGACTAAAGCAGATAAAGGCAATTCAATTGTTATTCTAGAAAAAGAAACATACGAAACCAAAATTAAAAACTTTCTACGACTTCTACGATTCAAAACTAGTTAAAATCAACAATAAAAAATATAAACACAATTTTGTTAAACGAAGATACTACTCCTCCAAAACTGTACGGTTTAATAAAAATTCATAAAGAAAACTTTCCAATAAGACCGGTAGTTTCGTAGACAAATAGCCCTTTAAGAAACCTAGCATTTTACTTAAATAATATTTTTTAAAACTTAACGAATTTCTCCCCAAAACATTCAATAAAAACTCGGTGGACCTTACAAAAAAGCTTAGCAAACTATATCAAAAAACAATTTTCTAGCATCTTTTGACGTTAACAACATGTTCCCGAATATTCTGACTAAGGATTGTCTACAATTAATAGATAATTTACTAATAACAAATAACATCAATCTAATTATTAAGCACGATCATTTAGAACTCTTTAACTTATGCATCAATGAACATTATTTTCAATTTAACTGTGTTTTTTACAAACAAAGGGATGGTCTAGCGATAGGTTCCCCACTAAGCCCTTTATTATCAGAACTGTTTATGTCAAACTTGGAAACATTTTTTTTAAACAGATAAAGTAAAAAATATATTGTTTATGGTTTAGATATGTAGACGACATTTTGGTTTGTTATACTGGAAACAACAGACAAATAGAAGAAACATTAAAGCATTTAAATATAATCCATCCAAAAATAAAATTTACACTTGAAAAAGAACAAAATCAAACCATAAATTTTCTGGACCTTCCAATATCCAAACAAAATAATTAACTAGAATTTAATATCTATAGAAAACCCACATATTCAGATATAACAATTACAAAACAATCAATCCACCCCATTACACATAAATATGCAGCATATATATTAATAAGTCTATGATCCATCGAGCTTTCACAATTCCATTATCCGAAAATAATCGAAAAATAGAACTGCAAAAAATAAAACTAATAGCAGAAAATAACGGATTCAATGAAAAAGAAATTAGTTATTTAATATATAAAAAAACTGAAACGATTATTAATTCATCAAGTATACCCAAAAGTAAAACCAAGAAAAGACAAAAAAATACAGTAAGAATACATATTTCGGTGCAATTTCAGAATAAATAGCTCGCTCTTTGAGGAAACATAATTTGCAAATAGTGTTTAAAACCCCCCAGTCAACCAATAAATTATTTTTTAACATCAAAGAAAAAACATCACAAAATAAAAAACCTGGAGTTTATATATTAAGTTACGAGTGCAGTAGCTGCTATGTGGGACAAACGGGCTGAAATTTTGAGACCAGATTCAAAGAACACAAATCTGCGTTCCTATTAAAGAAACAAAAATCTAATTCTGTGAACCATTTCATAGATACCGGTCATATATTTTCCGAGATTACAAATTTAAAAATTTTACACACAGCGCCAAAAAGCAAAAAATTAAACATTTTAGAAGCCATTGAAATTTAAAAATATAATAAAGATCCGTCTAGACAGTTATTAAACCATCAGACAGATCTCCAAAATTCTTCAATATTTAAAATATTGTAAAAAAAGTTGTCTTTGATAATGTAACATTGTTTTACGGAACTACAGTAACACAAAGTTAAAAAATAAAAATGATAGATATATAAGCTTTATATATAAGATAGATAAGTTTTTTTTAAGAAAAAATTAAGAACTATTAATTGCCACACAATATAACAATAATTATGGAACTTGACATACACTTAAAAACATTTGGAATATTATTAATACTGATTTACATCTTCATTATATTAAAAGCCTGACAACCAAACATATCTGAATGATTTAATATATTGTTTTGTGAAAAAAAAACGTATCTCCAATTCCAAGCGTAAACTTTCGTTGCCCTTTAACAGAGAGAACTCCGTCGGGACAAGCCATGGACTGAGTGGTCCCGATGGGGCAAACCTAATTCCATTACGCCCATCCGGATCTACGATGTTAATTAGATCTTTGGTCAGGCCAGCTTCAATGAAACTAACTCAGTTAAGACGTGCCGTAGGAAAATAATAGTTAGTTTAAAGGGAAGTGATATTGGGTGATACAGAAGTGATGATATGGTATGATTGTCGACGGTGGGAGAAGAAGGTCGACATCTGATATTTTATCGAGGAGCTGGTATTAAGTTTTGCATCTTGGTTTGGGAACGTTTACATCTCCGTAAATCACCAGATAAAAATGATAGTGATGAAACTCTTATTACTAAAATATAAATTAGCGAAAGATAGCAACCATATTGACAAAATCTCATGACGTCTGAAGATATCTCCACATTAAGTAAAATTGTTGAACTTCCCGAGTGCCAGCAATGTTGACAAATAAAGTGGAAGCAGCACTTAAGAAATTAAACATTGAACATCGACTAAAAACGATGGCACTATGATGAAATAATAAAAGTTTCAGGCAAACTTGGAGGAACAAGTATACATAAGACTTGTAGCAAAATTTAGAAGTCATGAGTGTGAGCATCCGGGCGAAACTTGAAGAGATTTGACTTGTTTAAACTTGTCGACGCGCGTTGCGCTAACCATGTACCAACCGTATCTAATGAAGCGTGTAAAAATCATGAACCGTGAAGTTAACTAAGCGTTACATCAGAACTTAAAAAAGTTGATTGAAAGGAATAGGTCCTTTTATCCCGGTTCACGGTTTTCTTACATTTTTCTATTTGAATGTTTTCATACGCATACTCTATTATTATTTACACTTTTAACAACTCTTTCACAATATTTTAAATTTCTCCCATATTTAATGTGGGCAATGTTCTTCATACCTGGTTAATATGGATGTTTTAGTTCGCCCAATTCAATTACATTCTTGGCAACTAATTTCATAAATCTCTGATTTTTTGTTGTCTATTTTATCCTTTGGTACTCAGGATTTCTCTTAATATATTATAGGGTTTATAGACTAGTTTAATGTCCATTTTTTTTCAAAATCTAGCCCTTGGGTTAACTAGGGGCTATTAATACGAGGGCTAGACAAGATTTTGAAAAAAGTGGATATTAAACTAGTCTCCAAACCATATATAAAAATATTATATGTAATACGGACTTTTTTGAATGCGCGTAAAAGTATATATATATATATATATATATATATATATATATATATATATATATATATATATATATATATATATATATATATATACATATATATATATATATATATATATATATATATATATATATATATATATATATATATATATATATTCCGCTACGAAATTCATCGCGTGAACAGCTGTGCTCCATAGCTCGAGTTGAAAGTAATTTAAATATTGAATTTTCCGCATGTTTTAATCATTTAAATACGAGAACGTTGATTCTGGCGATAGTTGAGTCGTTTATTAGTGAATTATTTTACCTGAATATTTCTTTTAATCAGATGATTTAGGAAGAACGGAGACACATTCCTTAACTTGAAAGACGGTGTTGTTTATATTGTGGCGGCGACAGTGTTGCCAAGATGTTAAATGCTGCAGATGACTGTGAAATTTGTAAGGATAATTTTGTTGCAAACAATAAAGCAGTAAAATGCACGTATTGCGGGAAATGTTTTCATAATATGTGCATTAAGATGAAAGATTTTATTTCAAAAGCTGTTGTTAACTATAAGAATGTTCGTTGGTTCTGCGATGGTTGCATAAGGATTGTGAATAATAACTTAAAGATGGCTAAAAAATAGAGCAGATCGAACTCAAAATGGATGCAGTTATGACAAGATCAACGGATTTAAAAATAGAAAAAAGTTCTAATAATGGTATAGAGGAGACATCGACTTCGACTCCTAGTTATGCCGGGGCATTACAGAGTGGAGTAGTGGTGGTGAAGCCGATGACAGCGTGTGACAGTCAGGAGACAAAGATAATTGTCACACAGCAAGTTGGTCCGGCTGGGCTTGGTGTTGGAATCCGTGGAATTAAGGAGACTAAAAACGGTGCAGTAATAATTCAGTGTAGAAGTGAGCTTGAAGCCAGGAAAATAAAATCTGACCTTGAGCCGAAAATAGCAGAGCATTACTTGACGGTTGTCCCTAATAAAAAATTCCCTAGAATAAAGATTGTAGGCAAAGAGGAGCAATATAGTGAAGATGAGCTTATTCAGAAGTTAAAAATGCAAAATAATGATATTTTAACAGCAGAAAGTCGAATAAAAATGATTGTTTTAAAGAAAATGGTCAAGTCTTATTTTGCTATTTTAGAGTGTGATAGTTGCACATTTAAACGAATAATGTAGGAGAGTGAGAATAGATTATTTCTTGGGTGCAGATCATGCAGATGCTTCGAGCACATAAGCCTTGTCCGATGCTTCAATTGTAACCGATATCATCATACCGCTAAAGAGTGTAAAAATGCAAAGTACTGTGGAAGATGTGCATGTAATGACCATGATACTAAAAATTGTAACACGGACAGATTGGAATGTATAAATTGTAGGCTGTGTACGGCAAATTTCAATTGCATCTTGATGCAAGTCATGGATCATATGATATTAAGTGCCCAACATATCTGAAGTATTTAGAGAAAGAGAAGCAAAAAATGAGATATACTGATGTCCCTGAGTAGAAGCTACAGAGTGAAGGGTTGATTTCTGTGACCTCGGGAGTGTCGGGACTCGTAATCATCCATCAAAATGTACAATCATTAAAGAATAAAATCGTTGGAAATAGAATGCCAATTGAAGAGGATGGAATGTAGACCACAGGTACTCCTCTTTACCGAGCATTGGCTGGAAAAGAACGAAGCTGCATATGTAAATATTGAGGGATACAAGCTTATTTCTTTATATGCGAAAGAATAAATGAAACATGGAGGTGTGTGTATATTCTACTGTGAAGATGGAACTTTCAAAAATGAAATGGAAATGGTAG
This sequence comes from Cosmopolites sordidus, assembly GCA_031761425.1. Classification (NCBI taxonomy): domain Eukaryota; kingdom Metazoa; phylum Arthropoda; class Insecta; order Coleoptera; family Curculionidae; genus Cosmopolites; species Cosmopolites sordidus. The sequence continues at coordinate 793,191 of JARFXV010000019.1, forward strand.
CTGCTGCTTTGGATGATGCTACAAGGTGGTGATTGTGTGCGTGTATCGTCGGGGAGATGGTTCTTATAATATTTTTTTGGATGCCATTGAGCGGGTGCTCGATTATCCGCATATACATTACCCTAAATATGGTATCATTGTTGCGGGGGATTTTAATTTAAATTTTTTTGATAAGCATAACTGTCGTGTAAAGAAACTCTGAGATAAATTGTATAGCTATAATTTGCGTCAATCTATTTTTGAAGCAACTCGTGAAACTAGTGAATCTGCTAGTTTGACATATAATATATTTTGTAAAACATGCTTGAGGGTATCTGGTTATGTTTGGAACCTGGCACTCTCTGACCATTATGCGCAGATTATTATTCAGGAATTGTGCAGTAATAAACAGCAACTAAATTATGTATATAAACGAGTTTATCGAAAGAGTAAGGTTTTGTCCTATAAAAACGAAATTGCAAATGTAGATTGGCCCAGAGTATATGATTCTAGAATAAGTAATGAAGCATATAATGCATTTATTACACCGGTTTTAAATTTGTTTAATGCTATTTTTGTTTTAAAAAAGTTCCCACGCACTAAAACCACTAATTGTTGGATCACGAGAGCTATACGAGTGTCTTGCAATCATAAACGTGTGCTCCATTACAGAACAATAAAGGGGCAAATTTCTAAACAATATTATAAAACATATTGTAACATACTGAAACAAGTAATTGGGGAAGCAAAAAAAATGTCGAATAAAGAATTTATATCTAGATCTGAAAATAAAGTGGCTGCTACTTGGAAATTGGTAAAAAAATTAACAGATGAAAGTAAGCAAAATAAGTGTGTATTGGAGTGTTTTGCTTCGAAATATGGTGAACTTATAAAGACCGTTAATAGTCTAAATAATTATTTTGTGGGTTCATGTTTGGATATGAGTCCGATTACAGCCTGCAATACTTCAGTTTCCTCGGTGGCTCAGACAATATATTTGGCACCTACGGATTGGCATGAGGTTTCGAAAATAAAGGAATTAAATAAAAAATAATCAGTCGGGGATGACAATCTTCCAACACAAATAATTAAAGAGCTTGCAAACTATATATCTAGACCGTTATCTTTTATTGTGAACCTCTGTTTTTCCAGTGGTGCATATCCTGATTTATTGAAAAATGCGCTTATAAAACCAATATACAAAAATGGCAAATCAGATGAAGAAAAAAACTACAGACCTGTAGCGTTACTAAACAACGTTAATAAAATATTAGAGAAGGCATTTTATAAAAGATTGATACGATTTTTAGAAAAGTAGTATATAATTAGTGATAACCAAAATGACTTCAGAAAAGGAAAATCAACGACTAGGGCAATTTTTCAGGCAATCACGTATATATTCAATTCATTAAATGCTAAAAGAACCACGATGACAATGTGCATTGATGTGTCTAAAGCTTTTGATAGTGTTAACCATGAAGTACTGTATACCAAATTGAGTAACTATAGCATAAGAAGCAATGCTTTAAAACTAATTAAATCGTATTTGAAAAATTGTACGCAACAGGTATTAATAAGGGATACTGATGGCAGGGTCTTTCTCTCAGAGAGGGTACATGTTACCAAGGGTTCGGTTTTGGGTCCATTGTTGTTTGTACTATATATTAATGATATCACTAATGTGTTGAGTGAACAAATAGTTATGTATGCAGATGATCTGAACTTTATATTTAGTGAGGGGAGCATTGAGGATGTACGGGCAAGTGTATATAGGGCGTGCGAGGTTCTTGATCAGTATTTTTCTGCTCAGGGTCTCATTTTGAATGCATCAAAAACACAGTGCATTCTTTTTGAAAATCGCAAAAGTAATGACCTCAATTTTGTTTGCAACGACAGTGTTTTTAAAACGACAGAATGTGCCTCAGTACTTGGATTAGTGATTGACCGAAGATTGGATTGGAGGACCCATATTGAAATAACAAATTTCAGTAAACATAATTTTTTCATTCCTTTCTAATATATCATTATCATGGATATTGATCCCTTTCTTAATGTAGTCGTATTAATAACATCATAAAAAGTGGTATATATTTCTTCAGCTATTTTTGAAATGTCGATATTTAAAGAGATAACGCAATCAAAATAATGGTGTTTTACAGGTAAATTGTTGTGGCGAAAAAGAAGGTTCCTTCTTTTAAATTAAAGGATTAACAGTCTTTTTCTTTTTCAGAATAAGCTATTCACATATGCTAATTCACATGCAGAACGAACATAAATTGGTACAATTTACTTTGAAACTGGTAAAAGAACCTGGTTATTTCAACTCAACGTCAATTTAGACAAATTTTTAACGTTAGGGAAGATGCTTCCAAGCGCACAATATGCAAACTGACTATAAATTTGATAAATAGTTAGATTATTGGGAACTGGGTCTGAGGGAGATCCTAAAAGACAAGGCAAACGACCAACAGCAAGAGCAGCTGAAAACGTGTAAGGGAAAATGGTCGGCAAGCTCCAGAATCATTAACCCGCCCCACTGGGAATGAAGCGACTCATAATAAAACACAGCATTTTAAAACACGATCTTCAAATGCACTCATACAAAATCCAACTAGTGCAAGACTCACACTCTTCGTGGTTTTCAGCTTGGATTAGAATCCAGCAGTGGCGGCTCGTGAGGGAGGGCGTTGGGGCGCCGCCCCTCCTGGCTTTATTACAGTAAACAATTTTTCAGAGCAAAATACCATATTTTATTTCCGTTGAGTTTCTTTCTTTTAACTCATTTTAAGATATTAATAAAAATTAAAATTTCCAAATGTAGAAGAACGTCTGTCGACCCATCACGTGAATCATGTCTTTGGTCGTATTTAATTTCTTCGCTATCCATCCCATAGTTGAATTTGTATCGTATGCGATCATTACACGCACTTTTTCTACCAATTCATCGCGATTTTTGTTTTACAGCCGGCTTGGCTTTAGGTCGTCCTCCAAAGGTCACGACCACCCTGGAATCGCTTATACCACTCGACCACACGTATACAGGATAAGTAATCATCATTAAAACCTTTTTTCATCAATTCAAATATTTCTGGACATGCGATACCGAGCTTGAAACAAAATTTAATATTAGCTCTTTGTTCCATCGTGTTTTTATGACAAAATGCCAAAAGCTACTGTCATTTAAAGCACTATAACTTGACAATCCGTTGATCGACTCTAATAGTGGCGGTCTCCTTTTATAAAGAAATATACAGCTTTCAGATTATACGAGGTTTGCTATTTATGTATCCAGAATAATAAATAAAAACAAATATTTATCATTGAAAATGATTTTATTGTTTTTCAAAATATTCTCCGCTATGATCGATACACTTTTGCATACATTTGAACCAATTTTCATAGTACTTTTTCCATTTCGATTCAAGTATCTCCAAAACATGCATTTTGAACGCATCAACGGCCTCTTCTAGCGTCGAAAATCGTTGACCACGTAGTTTATTCTTATTAACAAAAAGGAATCATTGCATGCTAAATCAGGATTGTACGGCGTATAATGACCAAACAATTCGATGTTTTGACCGTTCAAATATTGAGTTGTTCGATCCGACGTATGAGTGCTCGTACACAATGGTTGTGTATCATTCAGAATTGATCGTTCTACGATTCTCTAGGAGCACTGCAGACACATTCCCATTTATCCAAAAAAAAAAACAGGCGCCCATCTCTTCCAAGTGCTTCTTGCACGAACAACTTTTGTTAGGTTTGGCTCATTTTGAAAGACCCATACATTCGACTCTTGTTTACTTTCGGATAGATCCAAGATTCGTTACCTGCGTGGATGTTATATATGGCTTTTTTGCACCGAGCCTTTTTTTGAGCGATTGTCAAATTTCGCTTTTTCGCGGCTAAATAAAAAATCTTGTGTATGCTTGTCGTACTAATGCCCAGGCATGCTTCAATCTCACGGTATGTCATATGACGATCTTGGTTTATCAGTTCGCGCACAGTATCGATGTTTTCTAGCACAACAACCGATTTTGGACGGTCTTCTTTAAATTCGTTCGTGAACGAACGACGGCCACGATTGAATTCACAAACCAGTGATATATAATGGTTTTTGCTAGCGCTTTCATCGCCAAAAGTCGAAGTGAGTTGATTGATGATATATTGTTGTGACTGAAATAAAATTTTTAAGTCACTAAACAACGCAAAAATATGACAAAACTTTCTTAGTGCGGTCAAACAATGTCAAACTTTACGATGTATATGTCAGTTGGAGCCTAGAAACACCATTGTTGCCAATTTCAGATACATAATCGCGTTAGTAGTTTTCTTTAAATTTAAAAAAATCCCTTTCTTTTACGACATAATGTGTATATTAAGAAACACTATCTATGGTAATGAAAAATGGCCACTATTTAACAACATATTTTTTTCTGAAAATACCCGATTAAAAATTTCAGAACGTGCAATTTACAAGTTTGTTAATAAACTTTCAATAAACTAAGTCGTCAACTGAATTCTCGATCCAAACGCTTCATCTACTCTATCTACTTTTCCTAAACGGATTCAAATGAATGAAGCAGGAAAACATTATTGTATAACTGCGAAAATACGTCATACAGTTAGTAAAAGTTCTTCAAAATATGTGTAGCATGTCTAAAAATAACTTTATTTTGAAACCGAATCCATTTCATTATTATATTTAATGTGTTTATGTAACCTGTATTTTCCAAAACCAACAATTTCGTTGTAAATGAGAATGACATTTAAACTATCCCTTTGACGTGCAAGAAAGGGTAGCTAAAGCAATAAAAAATATTTCCGCTTTATGAAACATGCATATTTATATTAAGAAACCCTTTCCTCCCCTGTCTGAAAATACCTCTTACCTTATCAGACGTGCAATTTTCATGGCTCGAATGTTCCTTCTATAACGATATATAAACAAGAGGAATGTATTTCCACAGAACTCCAATTCCATTTCAACTCCTAATAAGACCCTTCAGGTGACTGAAGCAAAATGAAAAGTGGGAAAAACGCCCGATCGACTCCCCCCAAACCGTCCTGGTATGGGTGGAACTTCGTTCGACCCCTGACATTTTTATCATTATGTGCTTTTTCTCTCGGTTTCACCTTATTCTCCGGAGTCATATTCTCTTTCCAAGAGATAGATAAATTGCAGGTTTTTTTTATTTGAGTTTGGCTTAATTGAGTTTTCAGAACAGTTTATCTTTTATTTCGTCAAATGTTACACACAGGGAAAGTGTCACGCCACTCATTAATTGCAATGGAATGAACTCTTATGGCCATATCGATCTGTCTTTCTAAATTAAAATGAACATCACGTATGTCATTCTAGTCGACAAGTCATAGAGGTGAAATTCCTACGAGGAGCGTTAACAGTGAGGAGCGTTAGCAGTGACAAAAGCAAATAAAATTAGAAATGCACATGTAATTTAGCAATTAAAAGTATTGGGTTGAGAAACAGGAACGAAAATAGGTTATTTAAACATTTATTTAGACTATTATGCAATTAATTATTTATAACATTATGTCAAAGTAGGATTAGGTTCACAATCAACAACAGATGGTTTTTCATCTCTTCTTCCATTTTAAAAGATTTCCCAATTAAACAATTTTGGAAAGTGCGATGTCCGGTGAATAAGTGGGGTTATGTGTTTATAATGAAACACGACGCCTTTCTGCCTTCAGCCGATTTCTTGAATTGCTGCCTTCAGCCCATCTAATGGTGAACAGTAAAGGTCGGTGTTGATGGTTTGGTTGCGTGGAACCAGCTCAAAGTGTATGAATCCCTTCCAATCCGACCAAATGCAAACTATAATTTTCTTCGAGCGTCTTTCGAGGTCGTCTTTCGGTGTACTTAAAACCGCTGGCTTGTGACAATCCCCATCATTTATTTCGTTGCACGTTATTGTACACAATTCACTTTCCATCACCAGTTTCCATCAGCTCCAGAAATATAGCTGCAGATTTTTTAAGTGAAAACTTCTTTAGGCGCTTTAAGTGATTTTCGGTAGGGGCAAAACTTATGGGTTCGCGTCACCGACATGCTAGTGATGTGTTGCGCCAGACTGGCAACGCCAATTGTGTTTTAAATTAAATTGTGTTTTAGATAATCATTATTTTAATTGTTTAATTGTACAATCACTCTGCAGTACAAGAGTGAGTACTGACTAGCGTGGTAAAACTGATTTCTAGTTGTTCGATAGTATTTTTGTCGCGAATTTTAAAATTAAGAATTCTGTAAAAATTTTATAATAAATTTATTTTGCCAAAATTGTTGTTTATTGGTTTGAATTGTCAGAAATAAAATACGTGCTTTGTTATTTTTTGCAAAATGATTATTTATAAACTTATATCATTCAATTTCACCATTAGAACTTTACAAAAAAGTATTGTATATAATGGTATATATTATATAATTATACATAATATATCTATATTATATAGAATGAAATACATATAATATCTACATTCGTTTTTCGAAATGTATGTCCTTTTTATATATTTGTTTAGAACCTCCATCCTACGTGAAAAAAATTATACATTTAAAGAATAATTAATTTAAAAATTAAAAAAAAAACACAGTTATTCCAAAGTTTCAAGTTTTCACTTCTGTCGGCAGTCCCCATGACTGCCTACCTTTTTTTTCAGCAAAAAATCGCACGAAGAGATTTCATCCAGTAGATTTTGCTCACTAAGTTCGTGACGAATCCACATATCATATCAGCAGAGATAGCAATTTTTTTCCAGATAGTCAAAAACAGTCGATTTGACAATATTTATCTGATCTGATATTTCACGGACAGTGGTGTGAGGATCTTCCGCTAGTATGGACTTGATGTCCCCCACATCAATGCTTGAAGCGAGATTAGTGCCAAAGCAATACCGGTTTTTCAAGTCAAAAACCTCTAAATCAATCAAACCACTTTTGCACTGTGTCTCCCCAAGAGAACCCTCTTCATAATCAATGTAAATCTTGATCTTTTTGTTTGGACAATGTTTTTGCCCTTTTGAGATAAAAAAGCATAATGTGATGTAAATGCCAGTTATCGATCTCCATTTTTAATAGACGGCTTGACTAACTGAAGACAAATCAATGTGTAGCTGAAAATAAACATTGTAAATGTTACAGAAATTAATAATATGTAAATAAACATTACTAATCTAACACAGATTTTGTTTACAAGCGTTAAAATAGCAACTAATGGAGAATCCCTACGAACTTTCAGGACAACCCATATCGATACAGTATTAAAAAAAAATAAAAAGGCAGCAGCTGAAGTGGTTTAAGTACAAGAATAAACATGATACAATTAAGCGGAGAAGTAATATGGGACAATATGGTGAAGGGGGTTTTATTAGAAAAAAAACTCGACACAGAGATGGCGCAACTATGTCCACTTGACTATGATATTGGTCAAGTATGATTCGTTAGATGGTATGCCGCGAAGTTTCAGACGCATACTATTAGCTGATTGCGCCGATTGAGTAAAGCAAACAAGTTATAACATTTTCTAAATAATGAATAAATAGCACTTCGAGCTATTTATCTTAAAGGGGTCCATCTTAAAGGATTCTTCGACTTCGTTTTCAACAGTGACCTACAATGTAGTATTAAACGATTGGTAACTGAGAGTATGCGAGCTTGCACACATTGTAAAAACATCGATAAAACGGTGTCCACTACATTTTCTAGAAGTAGCATGCTTCCCGAATTTGGGTAGTCGAAGGCGGAAGTCCTGCTCCCTCGACATGAAAGAAAAGGTTATATACAGGGTAAATCATACGTCTAGACTTTTTTTTTAATAGAGTATAAAATACGATAAACTAAACATTTTTTTTTCTAATACCATTTTTCAAAACAATGAAAGATAAAAAAACTTACCATATTCATTTCGAAAACAACATTTATTTCGGTCCTGTACCATGTACTTAAAGAAAAGGTTGCAAAAGTCGGTGCATGCGCGAAATAGTGATAAAGGTCTTTCCCTAACAGTCTTACCAGCCTGTTCTATGCGATCAATGTTCAATCTTCGAATATGCGATCAATCTTCCCTTGTATTAATTGGCGTTTTAAAAACTATGCTTTTCGTGTAACCCCATAAAAATAAATCACAAGGATTAAGATCTGGCGACCTAGCCGCCTACGCAACTGGCCCTCCACTACCTACCCACTTATTCAGAAAAGTTATGTCTAAAAACTTCCACATTTCACGCCTAAAATGGGTTGGCGCTCCATCGTATAAGAACCACATGTTCTGCCTGACATCCAAAGACACATTTTCTAAAAGACCGGGGAGATTATTTTGTAAAAAATCGAGATCCGACAAGATGATAAAAGGCCCAATAAGAATACCGTTGACAATTACAATTTATGTTGGAAATTTATTTGTCTAGAAGGATGAGGCTTATCAACTGACCAAACATGAGTATTGTGGGAATTGTGAATTCCATTTCGGGTAAATAAAACCTCGTCCATAACCAAAATGTTTCTGGTAAAGTTTTGATTCATCTCATGTTGGTGTAAGAGCCATTCGCAGAACTGAACTCTGTTAGGGTGGACTGGTGGTTCTGAGGCTTGAACTCGTTGCACATGAAATGGGTATAACTGATTTTCCCGCAATGTTGTAAAAACTTTTTTTAGCTCAGTTCAACTTGCCGTGCTATTTCTAGAGTACTTGTTGTTGGGTCTTCCTCAACAAGATTCAAAATGTGTTCCTCGCGTTGCAGGTTTTCAGGTACTCTCGGTCTTCCCGCGTGCCCTCCACGATATTTCCTCAAATCACCTGTATCTCTGCCGCAATGTACGCCAACCAGGCTGGACCGCGTGTACCAATTCTGTATCCTCCTGACCTTAAATGCCTAGAATGTCGAAGACCATTCAGATTTAAATCAGGTTATTAGATCCACTATAAAACCAACAATTCTCCATAAATTAAAAGCCATAGCTGAGGTCATGCTCATATCGAGTCGACAGCCATTCATCATTACATTTTACATGATGTTTTGAGTATGACAAAGCATTCGGTTTGATCGTTGCCGCGTTTGTTAACAATCGATCAAAGACTCATTCAAATGAATATTTCTCAAGAATGTTCAGGCTAATTTATATACGATTCTCCTGAGTTTCTTCGACGAAATTTCATTATCTCGATCCAAGATATTTATTACTGATATTTAATCAATTAATTTTCTTGTTCAAAAAATTTATTATTTTGAATTAAAAATAATTATTCTTTTGAACCAAGAAGTCAGTCTGTTGAAATTAGAGACTAAATGTTCACAAGCCAAGACATTTTTTTCTGCCAAGAAAAATAAGCAGATGAAAGTGTGCCAAAGAAACTTTTCTGGAATTCTCGTACTGTGGTGCTCATAGACTAACTGTCAAAAGGCATAATCATCACAGGGGAGTATCACGCTTCACTACTGGATTAATTAAAGAACACTATTTAGACTAAACATCCACATCTACCCAAAAATAATCTGGCTCTTTCACCACGATAATGCGCCTAAACATCTACATGATCCACAGTTCGAAGTACTTCCACATGCGCCATATTCGTTGGATTTGGCTCCCAAAGATTACTTTCTCTTCTGAAGAAATGGACTGAAGCTCGCTGGACGAATATTTACCTCAAATAATTAGGTTAAAGGTTGAGATACCGAGGGCATAATAAAGTCAGAATGTCGATGGTCTAAGTGTACTGAATTGTGAAGTTTAAATGTTCTTTTTAATCTCGTGTTTTCGTTGGCAGGCCGAAAACTTTATGAACGACCTTTGCACATACCCACAAAAAATGGGCTCATAGTTATACAAAACATACATTTTTATGGAACGACCAGGTTCATAATAAAGTGGAACAACTTGTAAATGGTTTTCGGTTCTGAACGATGCCATTTTTATAAATGGTAACTATTCGTGTTCTCAAATATCCATACGAACAAAAAAAGTATAAGTGTATTGGATTTTGTTCGTGAAATACTTTTGGCTTTCACAATTAGATGGCTCCAGTTAGGCTTTTATATTTTTATACGCATCTGAAATGTCAAAAAATAGGGCCTTGTTAGGCAGTTAACGTTTGAGTATAATAAAGATCATGGATTATGAAAACCAATTTAAACGACATAGAAAGCTAATATTCGTCAAAGGAATATTTAATAAATTTAATGAGATTTTAATGGAGTTTGTTGTAATTATATTATTAATAATGTATACCACATGTATCATATAGTACTGACATTGCAACATCTGACATTTATATAATTCGTCTCTGATAAGTTTAAAATCACTTTATACGACAAAAGATTATACTTCATTGCACAGGAAATTTTAGAAAACGAAATCACGATATTCCATAAATATAGGGTGATTTTTTTACTAAAACTAAACACCAAACCCCTTTTTAAACGTCTCGACACGCCTTTCGCTAACCACATTAGCATCATGAGGAAATGATTCAATCTTATCTCAGAATCAAATTGAATCGATTGAATCGGATTAAATCATCTGCTCATGATGCTAACTTGGTTAGTGAAACGCGCGTCGAGAAGTTTTAAAAAGAGATTTGGTGTTTAGTGGTAAATGTCTTCGAGTTTAGTGTTTCACACCGAAACTTCCAATAGAATAAGTGAAAATTGAAGAAGCAAGATCCGTACACAGGAAAAAAATATATCAACCAAGACAAAATATCAAGAGTCAAAAAAATTTTTGAGCATATGTAACGAAAATCAAATTTGTCTTCAACGAAGTAAAATTTTTTCTTTAATAATTCAATCTTGAATCAATTTTTTTTCTTTAGTCGACATATATTTCACACTTAAATCAAAACTTATATTTTTACTTGAATATTTGTTAATTCTCAATATGAGTAATGTGGTTTTCAAGCAAGATCTATAATTCTTTTATTTCAAGATTAAATGTTTTAATTAGATAATAGCAAAATATTTCGAAATAAGTTTATTTTGACTGAAACTGAAAAAATAACTTTAAGCAATAAAAAACTATATTTTGTCTTAAACTAATATATTTTCTTATAAGAAACAGTGCTACCAACTTCAACAAAGAACACGGCTATTTGATCCAAGAATTTTTTTTGAACGACTTATTTTTCGCATTTTGATTTTTTTTTAATTAAAGTTCTACTTTCAGTGCGAAATGAAATAGCGTCAATAAATTATTATCCATTTAATAATTATACTTAAAACCCACAGTAAAAATTGTATTATCTCGATCCAATATATTTATTATTAAACTCTAAGAGATTTACCGCTAAATACCAAATCACTTTGATTTGTTTTTTGTCGACGCACGTTTCGCTAACCATGCTAGCAGCATCAGGGGATGATTTAATCTAATTCTAAAATTAAACTATGTTCTATTTATATAATAACCCTACCTATTTCGAAATTGGTTGTCAAGATTGTGATCGAAGGTATCTTGGGAAAGCAAAAAGATCCATATTAACAAGATTTAAAGAACACATTGCCCACATCAGATATGGGAAAAATGAAAAATCTTGTGTTGCCCAACATGCAATCGAACATGACCACAATATAGATATTAGAAATGTAAGACTGGTAAAAAGTGTAAATAACAATAAGACTTTGAATGCATATGAAAGCATTCAAATAAAAAAATGTAAGAAAATCATGAACCTATATAAAGGACCTATTCCGTTCAGTCAACTTTTTCAATTATTAATGTATTAATATAATTCACGGTTCATGGTTTTTCCACGCTTCACTAGGTAGGGTTATAAATAGAACATAGTTTATTTTTATAATCAGATTAAATCATCTCCTGATTATGCTAACATAGTTAGCGAAAGATGCGTCGAGAAGTTTCAAAAAGTGATTTGGTATTTAGTGGTAAATGTCTTCGAGTTTAGTGTTTCACACCGAAGGTTCCAATAGAAGAATTGAAAACTGAATAAGCAAGATCAGTAAACAGGAAAAAAAAATATTTGAACAAATATTCTGAACAAATTTGATATGCTCAAATATTTTGAGCACATCAAATTTGTGTTCAACGAAGTAAAAATGTTTCTTTAATAATTCAATCTTAATAATTTTTTTTTCTTTAGTCGACATTTTAAAATTACATTATAATTTAATTCTGTGGTATAAACGTTTTTTCGGTGGCAAAGTGTCGCTAGAAGATGACAAACGTGACGGGAGACCAATTTCAGCTCGCACTCCCGAAATAATAAAAAAGTTCGCAATTTTGTAGCAAATGACGCAATGCTTCACTAAAAATGATGAAAAAGGCTTTCAATATCAGCAAAGAAACTATTCGACTCATTCTTCATAAGGATTTAGCTAAAACAAAGGTGTGTGCAAAGTTTGTTCCACACACGTTGACGGAGGAGCAGAAATCACTTCAGACATTTCAGAGAGGTCGTCGCAGCCGCCCGAAATGATGAAAACTTCCTGAAATCAATTGTTACGGGGGATGGAACATGGTGCTTTCAATACGATCCAAAAACTAAGCGCCAAAGTGCGGAATGGAAATCGTAAAACTCATCACAGGCAAAAAAAAAACACGAAAAACTCCTTCAAAATCAGGACAATGTTCATTGTTTTCTTTGATAGCAAAGACATCATCCACAAAAGAGTTCATTCCAACCAGTCAAACTGTCACTGCATATAATTCACTGCATATAAGTCACTGCATATAATTGATGCATATAATTCGTCGCATTCGGCCAAAATATGTATGATCAACCACCCACCGTATTCACCAGATTTAGCCCCTTGTGACTTGTCTTTGTTCCCAGAGTAGAAATTAAAGTTGAAAGGGTGTTTTTTTAATTAAAAGATAGCAAAATATTTCGAAACAAAAACATATTTTCTTAACTGAAAAAAAAATTACTTTAAGCAATAAAAAACTATTCGATATAAAAAAAAAACATATTTTGTCTTAACTAATATATTTTCTTATTAGAAACAGTGCCACCAACTTCAACAAAGAACACAACTCCACGAAAAGAATCAAGATCACGATCCAAGAAAACTTTCTCTTGAAAGAAATTCACATAAAACTTGTTTTTCACAATTTGATTTGTTTTTAAATTTAAAGTTTTACTTTCAGTCCGAAATGAAATAGCGTCAATAAACTATTATCTATTTTATAATTATACTTAAATACACAGTAAAAATTTCTCTTATCTCGATTCAAGATATTTATTATTGCTATTTAAGCAGTTTATTTTCTTGTTCAAAAAAATTATTATTTAGAATACAAAATAATTATTGTTTTGAACCAAGAAATCAGTTTGTTGAAAACGTACGTACTTCTTGGTTAGAAAAATATGCTTACTTTAATCAAAACCTTTTAAAATAATTTTCTTCGACCAATTAAACGATTATATTTTTGTTCAGGAACAAAATTAGGAAAATGATATTTTTCTTGGTTCTTTTAAAGTTCTTTAAAGTTAACTTTTTTTACTGTGTACAGAAAGCTGTAAAAAAACCTTAAACAAAATATCTAGCATTTAATGTTAAGGCAACAATAATTATAAAATGAATATATTGTAAATTGTTTTTGTATTAACATTTCCTGATATTCGTCAGGAAATAGTGTTCATTACTGTAGATCTGGAACAACCCATAGTTTAAATTTTCGTATTGTCCCCTTACTTTTTTATTTCAGTAGTATTTAGTTTTAATAAAACAATAGTATGTTTTTTGTAGTCAATTTGAGAGAAACGTTTCAAGAACTGAACCTCTCCCAGAGTACTCATAATAAAGCAATTTAAAAAATTTTACGTCTCGCTTCATCTTTACCTGGACCGAAGGCGCTTTCCGGCTTCTTTTATTTGTCGGAAAAACGAGGAAAAACGATAAATCTGAGAGGGTTTATTCGAAGGCGAATGGGGGATTATGGCGCAAAATGAGCCGTATCCTGGCTTTTCTTTCTTTCTGTCTCTTTATTGTGTTATTTTTGGATTTTTTATAAACACTTTTTACTCCGATTAATTTTAATTATCTTGATATTTGACTGTTCTTTTCATTGTTATCTAAAAATACCCTTTTGTTATATTTCAGCTAATCTCTTCCTTTGATGCTAATGTTAAATCTATCAGTAAAACTGAGCGTTTTTCTTTTGGCATTTTCAAACCACACATCAAAACATAAGGTACACGTGGCTATTGTTTATATAGCCAGTCTTTCACAATGGATTTATTATTTTTAACTATTAATCTAGTACACTTTTTTCTGCGTTCTGAAGAAACTAATTAATTGCCATTCATAAAAAGGGCGTCATACAATATAATAGAGAGTATATAATTTTTTTGAGCCTCATCCATTATTCGGTAAATAATGTTTTTGCATCTAACGACGAATCACATTTTTATTTTAAAGGATGTGGAAAATTTAAGAGAAATTCTCAAATATACATTTTTGGGATTATAAACTATTTATAAAGAGTTTTCCAATAAGAGTGTCGGAACCAATTTCAATAAGAGTCATGTAACTCAACTAATAACCGTAATAGCGTCATAATGTAATAGCATACGTTAAACGTAATAGCGTCAACACTGTTTGAATGTTTTTCGTTTTTGTTTTGTTACGCGCCAAACACAAATAGCGGGGACAGGGGAGTTGTGTCAAACACTTGACGGGATTTTTAAGTTTAGTAGCGATGGATCGTTTTACGGGACCACAGCGCGCATTTTAGGCGTGTGAGCGTTTTATAAAAACAACAATTCCTACACTATTGTTCGAAGACTGTACAGTAAGAATTTGGAGCGCAATTCAAAGAGATTGGAAACACAATGCCGGATAAATTAACTGGCCGCAAAAATTCATCAAGAACGAGCATGAATGTTGACCGCGTTCGCCAGTCTGTTAGAGACGATCCACGGCAGTCTCTACGACTCCGCGCAGCTTCTCTACGTTTGCACAGATCCATGATTCATCGCATTATTCGCAAAGATTTACATTTTCACCCTTACAAAATTGTGATTATGTAAGAGATGAAAAGCGATGATCCAGCTAAACGAGTCGAATATTGCAGGGCAATAAAAAATCGTTTTAGGAGCTTCAATAACATATGGTTTTTTGATAATAATATATGGTTATTTCTTTGAAGACGCTGACGTCGTAATCGTGTTAATGTTAATGGTGAACGCTATAGCAATATGCTAACAAAATATCTTTTGCCTGAACTGATAAATGTGGATATAAACAATGTTTTTTTTTCCAAAAGACTTATCACTCGCCAGATAATCGATTTATTGCAAAAAAAGTTTTCTAAATGCGTTATTTTTTGAAATGGTGAACTGGCCACCAAGATCATACGATCACACCTCCATTATTTTTTGTGCGGTTATGTTAAATATCTTCTTCTTCACTTCAAATAACTTAGCTTCTGCTCCAGACAGAGGGCAATTAGCCAGCGCATTAGGAGTGGCAAAAATAGGGCTGGCTCGAAGACATAACTTCATTACTGAATTATACAACAGCAGTTTATTTTATAATAAAAATACCACTGGAAGCATCCGGCTTCATCCGGTCTGGTTATCGGCGTGACAATGGGTCGAAAAATTAAACTATTGCAAATGATCACCACTGAAAGCATCCAGCTTCATCCGGCCTGGTTCCCGGCATGACAATGGATCTAATACTGTCCAATCAAAAATTAATGCAAAATCATAGTGAGTAATAAAAAAAAACTTAAAAACTTAAAACAAGACATATATATGGACGGGTTATCAAAATACTACTTCGATGGCTTGCGTCACTACTTTCTCTCGATAAAACTATTGAGATGATTCAAATGCACCTGGATAATCTTCGGCAATGAGACCCGCTCCTCTTCACACGATGTGAACACCATGAAAAGCGATGCGGGCGTGATGTTAAATTTCTGGTTTACAGAAATATAACCCGAACGATGACTGGCCTTTAACAAAACATTTAGGCAACCGTTAAAAGTTGAAAAGAATATATATATATATATATATATATATATATATATATATATATATATATATATATATATATATATATATATATATATATATATATATATATATATATATCATTCAGGGAAATAATAGTTGTAGGTCATCAATCTAGATAAATTTATTGCCAATTTAAATCGATAAGAAAGGAAAAAATCATTTAAAGTTCGAAGCACTATGTTTCCTTCTTCCTCTAATCTTACTAGAATAGGAAAAAAATACGATGCGCCGTTAGAGTACATTCTGTGAAATCGCCGTGAAAATAACATTTAGGTTTGTGGTTCTGGACAGTATTGCCTAACACAACTTTCTTGACAAGTTTTTGAGTTGTGCCTTTAAAAGTTTTGAATTATTTTTACTGTATATAATATTATATTTGCTGTTGTAGCTATTTTCTGGTTTAGTTTCTGTTTTTGTGAGTTTTGTAGTTAAAAATCTGCGATTATATTTGTAAAAAGATTCCAAAACCAATAAACAGTCGGTGTTTATTGGTTTTTCTTTATTTATCAGTTATTTTAAACAGGAACGAGATAATGGTGCTCCTCTTTTGCTATTAAACGCCATGAGAGAAGCATATATGAATAACTTAGTAGGTTCATGGTTAATTGGAGTTTTCTTAGCAAGTTTCAGCTGCACTAAATATTAGTATTGGTACAGTTAGTGCAATTTCGAAAAAGTTGCAGAATAACGAAATCTTAAAATCACCGAATAAAAAGTGTTTACATCCAAAACGAGTAACTATTCTATATCATCTTGATGTGGGCTCAATTTGCAATCAAATCTACGAATTGTATGAAAAAAGTGAGTAAATTTACATGGTAATATTGTATTTTAATGAAATTTTATTAGTTATTCAACTATTTCCGAACAAACGGTTAATCTTGAAAGCATTCATGAAAAAATAAAGAACATGCAGCTCTTTGATGGATGTAAAATTTCAAATGGAGTAAGGATAATCTACGTAGGGGCCTAAATGGAACTTCCAGATATTGCCTTTAAACGAATATAATTTTTGAAGATGTATCAAAATATCAAAGACGAATCTCTGTTTGATTTTATTTATTTGGATGAAACATGGATATTTTAAAACAGGCCCTTGAGTCATTCATCGCAAGATGATAACAAGAGGAGTGTAAAGACTACAAAAGTTGATGGCAAAAGGTAAGTGCTATACCTAATACTTAAGAGCCATAAAGTCATGTTGTCTTGAATAGTGGTTTTAAGACGTGTCATTAATAATATGTTATTGCAGATATATTGTTCTTCATGCTGGAAACAAGAATGGCTTTAGTACAAAGGCCGAATTAGTCTTCTGTTCTAAAACAGAAGGCGATTATCAAGGATAAATAAATCAAGATAACTTTCTATTTTGGTTTGAAAACCAGCTGTTGAAAATCTTGGAGGACCCATCAGTTATTGTTATGGATAAACCTCCAACTAGTGCATGGACAAAACCAGAAATTGCAGAACGGCTGACGAAGCATAATCTTCCTTGTGAAAGCAGTATGTTGAAAAGTGAACTACTGCAAATTGTTATTCGGTAATCAGTAATTAAAGAAATTAAAGGATGTTTAGTGTTCCATAATGTTTTTTTCTAGGAACAAGCCTAAAAAAGAATATGTGGCAGATCATATGGCTGGTCTTCCCCCTTATCATTGCATATTCAATCCTATAGAATTGATATGAGGGATGGCCAAAAATGATTACAATCGTAATATAGGTCGAGATGGAAGAACGATTGATAACTGTTTGGATATGTGGAAAGAAGATTTATTATCAGTTACACCACAGATCTGGATGAACAGCATCAGATATACAAAAGAAGAGATTGAAATGATGATGGTGGAATCGCGAAAGAGTATTTGATATATTAGAAGTTAATCCTCTAATAATTTACCCGAACAGCGATTCAAATACAACATCAAAATTCAGTTCAGATTCATCAAAACAGTGATTGTGCATGATTAAACTTTGTGTGAACTAAATGAAAAGTCGCTGATGAAATGTTCACAAGCAGAAGTTTCGAAACAGATTTTTCATTTTTTATGTTCTGGCACTCTGGCACTTTAATGTTAAAACATGTCACATGATATAAACTTTATGAACTTTCCACTTGCAACAAATCGCTTTAGAATTACTCGGCTCGCGTTTCACTAACCAAGTTAGCATCACCATGACACGATTAAATCTAGTTTCTGTTGCAAGTGAAAAAAATGGCGTTAATGACGCCTATAAATCAGAATATATGTACATAGGAGGAATAGAGAAAACTCTTGTTCTAGAGGCAGCACTATGCATTTTACCCATCAAAGAATATACATTTCTGGGACTAAAGATGGAAGCGAGGAAAAGTAACCTAATAAAGATATACTTAAGGCAGAAGAGCTATTAAATTATTAAATAGGGTGACATGAGATCTTGCTTGCTTGCATTTTAAAGTTGACTAACGAAGACAGAATGAACTTGCTCCCAAAAAGGGACGTGGTATTAAGGGTTGGAGGCGCTCTAGTTGGCTCAGAAAATTGTCGGACGTTTGCATGCAACTCATGACTAATGCAGGAGGTCCGCTGTTTCGAATGAGAGAGATTTTTCCGTGAAGCCATTAAGCTTTACTAAACTTCGCGTAGGTGAAATACAATGGGTGCTGAAAGCCTCACGCAGTGTAGAAGAGGAACTTAATCAAGCTTGATATCCGATAAGTAAAAGGGATTTCGTACAGCTTGATGTCATCATTTTATTTTAAGAGGAGATGATCATCACAGTGTATTAAAACAGAACAAATAATTTGCACCTTCATTATTAAAATAATTATAACTAACATTAGTACAATGTGGGCAATAAAGGGAAAACATAAAGATATTCTGTCTTAGAAATTGATTTCTGAAGAATAACTGCAGGGAGAGAAAAGATACAAATGGAAAAATAAGGGAAATAATGGCAGACGATATCACACACAACATTACAACAAAATAATTATGATGGTACAGATATATATATATATATATATATATATATATATATATATATATATATATATATATATATATATATATATATATATATATATATATATATATATATATAAAATGTATGAGGGTAGTCCCAGTAGAATCCGGCCTGAGATATAGATGGCGGTTGTTGTCAGAAAAGAATGACTATAACGAAAGTATAAAACCTTCAAAGTTTAAGTTTGAAGTTTGACGACGCTACGTTATTTAGTATTTGTTTGGCAGCAATTAATAGTAAACGATCTCAGTAAATTTGCAAACATGGAAAAAATTGGTCATTGTTATGTGATACAATACTTTTATTTGAAAGGTCAGAGTCCAACCGATATCAACGCAGGGCTAAATTTTACTCTGGGGGAGTCTGCTCCTTCGTTTACAATAATAAAATATTGGGCGGCAGAGTTTAAACGAGGCCGTACGAGCAACCAAGACGAATATCGCAGTGGTCGACCAAATGAGGTGACCACGTCAGAAATGTTGAAGAAAATCCACAAAATGGTATTGAATGATCATCGACTGAAAGTGCGCGAGCTAGCAGACATGGTAGGCATTTCAAAAAGTGTTGTATATCGCATATTGACTGAAAATTTGGATATGAAAAAGCTGTGCGCAAGATGGGTGTCGTGATTATTCATAATGGAACAAAAAGCAGGTCATGAGGATATTTCAATCGAGTGTTTGGCAAAGTTTCACAGGAGTTTTTGCGTCGGTTCATAACTATGGATCAAATATGGGTCCATTACTTCACATCTGAGATGAAGGAATAGTCAAAACAATGGATTGAAAGGGAAGAATCAGCTCCCTTTCAGGCGAAAAGAAGGCGAAGACAGTTATCTGCAGGCAAGGTCATGGCGTCAGTTTTTTGGGATGCGTGTGGGGCAATTTTCATTGATTATGTTCAGAAAGGAACAACAATCAACGGCGAGTATTATGCGAACTTATTGCAGCATTTAAGTGATGAAATCAAGACAAAACTGCTGCATTTGGCGAAAAAGAAAGTTTTGTTTCATCAAGACAATGCACCAGTTCACACATCCGTTATCGCGATGGCCAAAATCAATGAGTTAAAATTCGAATTGCTTCCTCACGCACCCTATTCGCCAGATTTAGCCATCTCGGATTATTTTCCGAACTTGAATGAAAAAAAATGAATCCGATATTGAATTTTCCGAAAAAATGGCTCGGTGGTAAAAGATTTGCCAACAAATTTATTATGTTTTCTTTGTTAGGTCGGATACTTCTGAGACTACCCCCGTATAATGAAAGGCTTCTTAAACAGATTAGTAGGACACCACTAGAAGAGAGAAGGGAAGACCAAAGAAGAACTGAACAGAACGACAGATGAAAGGAAGATTAAACTTGAAGAGATTTACAGCTAAACACTTTTCCGCCAAAACACTTTTTTGAACTGTTTGACGCACGTTTCGCTAACCATGTTAGCATCATCAGGAGAGGATTTAATCTGGTAAATCTCCTCAAGTTTAGTGTTTCACACCAAAGGTTCCAATAGAAGAATTGAAAGGAAGATGACTGAATAAAAACTTGTAGAACGACAACGAAAGGGCAGTGGAGATTGGTTTGTGTCGTTGAGAGAACACATACACACATGTTGACATAGAGACTATCATAAACTGTTGAAAAAACTTTTGGATTCGCCATTATACGACAGAAATGAAGCAGTAGTTTAAACAGTGGGTGGGAGCAGGTGAAAATGCCCCCAAAATCATCAGGAAAAGTTATGACTACTATTTTCTGGGATTCTTGTGGTGCAATGATCATAGCAAACCCGCAAAAGGTAGGATCCTCACCGGGGAGTATTATGTTTCACTACTGGACCAACTGATGGGTGCGGTCCAGGCGAATGTTCACATATGGCCAAAAAGAAAGTACCCTTATACCACAATAATGCGCCTGGATGCATATTCACCGGGTTTGGTCCAAGGTTCACTATAAATGATGAGGCCAAAGCTTATGAAATCGCTTGTTTTGCAAAGTTAATGTATTGAATCCAAGGTAACTACTCTGAAAAGTAAAAAAAAATATACGTCTTGAGTTTTGTTTGATGGACTGAGAACTTTTTCGAACGATCCTGGTAATAAATATTAATGCAAGCTTTCTACATTTTTAATTATGCAACCACGTTTTTGTTTATCTAGCACCATCCATTTAAAGGCGGCACAGGGCTTATCGTTCAACGATTGCATCGGTTACGATTAGCAGCAAAAATAAAAATAGCATTTAAGGAAGTTTATAATAAAGGATGTATTATTGCACCGAAGCAGACCATCTAACATCTGTGTTTATCCAAGTACGATTGCATTAGTAAACTATGAAAAACGACTATCGATTACGAGATAAACAGTCGGGCGATGCTTTCTGTCTTTTTTTTATCAAAGTCGGTCTGCGATTAGTGTTGCTAACAGAACCTTTCCGTTTGGTTTTTTTAAAATCATTTTATAGTATTGAAAAGTGAAATTTGCTTTATTAAATAAGATCAATTATTAACTAAGATTATTTTAAGTACCAGGGAAGTATCTATAACAAGAAAATGATTATTGTCGATGAATTACATGGCGAAATTTTCTAAAACCATGACCAATATTTTAACGCATAAAACATATCAAAACAAACTGAATGAAGGCCGCGCAGGATCGAACACAGTGGAAACTCCTAAGGGAGACCTACGTCCAGCAGTGGACTTCAATAGGCTGATGATGAATGGGATGGATGATGCAATGTCAAGCTTACGGATGATCTATCTAGTATGCAACATCCGCTCTACGTGATTTTTGACTAAAACAAGTATCGTGATACTTGACCAACCTCCATTTTCATCTGATTTGACTCCGTGCGACTTCTGGCCATTTCCAAAACATAACTAAAACTAACAATAAACCGAAAGTGTTTCGACATCTCCTTTGTTGCAAAACCAATTAAAGCAAATTCAAAGATTCAAATATTTTAAAAATCTCATAAAATGTCCATTGTTTGATAGATTTTTAAAAGTTAAAAAAAATAAGGGCCATATGATACAGAACTCTAATGGTTGCTACTGTTCGGTCATCAAAATTATGACATTATAAACGTCTTTTAGGGGACTAACGATCACTTAGGGCTGATGAATATCTGTTACCCATCGATTTGGTGAACACACATATAGACATGTTAAAAAATGACACAGTCAGGAAGAAATATCAAGGGAATTGTAATGAAAAAAAAACTAATAACAATACAGAAAATATACAAAGAATAAATGTAATTGTTTTTAAGGAAAACTTTAGAAGCAGCAGAATAAAATTGAGTGGCATTAAAAGTAACACATAAGTCCAAAAACATATAAAAGTTTATAATGAAAAAAAAGAGAAAAATTTTAAATTTGCTTGAAAATAAAAAGCGTACAAAATTAGAATAGCTATAAAGAAGCAAAAAAATCATGGAAAAATGATTACCTAAAAGATATGAATTCCAATTTTGAAAAAAAAGTTTTTACGTAGTCATATTGTAATTTAATACTTTTAGACAAACCATTTGTGATTGAAACGACATACGTTTTGTCCAAATCTGCAAAATAAGCAAATAATTTTCGTCCAGCAAGCCATTTACCCAGGTTCGAACACGCAAGGACAGAGTAAACCAAATAGATCATGGAGTTTTGCAGTAACAACCCGAGACCCGAGACATCATACCCCCCGATGACAGTTCTGTCGTTTGTCCGGTAGTCTATGAGCACAACACTACAAGAACCCCAGAAACCGGTGACCATGATTTTTCCAGCAGTGAAACCGTTTTCAGTTTCTTTCGCTCACTTTCACTTTCTCACGCTTACTGTTTGAATTGCTGCTTCGTCTCAGCCATGTAAATGGTGGTGTGGTGTATCCATGTTTCATCTAGTGTAAGAAAACGTCGATAAAACTTAGCGGAATTGTGTTTAAATAATTTAATTACAGTGATAACACAGTTCGTAAAAATATCATGAATATATTGCAAGAATCGCTTGAAATTTCCCCAAGATCTCCGTATGCTGGAATTATAAAGTACCTACTACAAAATGTTAACGTCGAACAGAATGATCGATTCAACCATATACAGTTCATTGTTAGCGAAAAAAAGTTATTAAATTTTGTGACTAGAATGTTTAGTTATCCTCCATATTCACCGGACCTGACACCGTGCGATTCCGGTAATTTATTCAGAAAAAAATGGCATAACTAATTACAAATTATCTTATATATTATATAAGTTAAATTTCATTATACTTTAAAAATCCGAACGTCACTTGAAAACTCTATTTACGAAAGTAGTATGAAAAGTTTCCAGCCAGTACCTGTCAAAAATATTCTGGTAATATAATTGCGCATGCGTTAAAAGATAACATAAAATTTCAGCCATATTAGATGCTCAGTTGTTGTTTAACAGTCTTTTATGTGAGCCGATATTAGAGTTTCTGTAAAGATAGAAAAAATCGAATATAGAGTTGTCATTAAATTCTTGCATTTGAAAGGCCATGCGCCTAAATTAAAGCCGAGATAAATGTTGTTTATGGGGATTCTGCACCATCATTTGCCACCGTAAAATTTTGCTCAGCTGAATTTAAAAGTGATCGTACCAGGTTGGTTGACGATGAACGTTTGGGATGGACAAAAATTGCAACCACTACCGATAACATTGAAAAAGTTCACCAAATGGTGCAAGCCGGCCGTCGAATTAAGATTGGAACGATAAAAGAGGCTGTGGTCATCTCGAAAGAACGTGTTTGTCACATATTGACCGAAGATTGGGCATCAAAAAGCTAACCGTGCGTTAGGTGCTGCGATGGCACACTCGATGGCACGCCCTCCTGGCGTCGATTAATAACTGTAAATAAAACTTGGATACACAACTGCACTCCTGAAACGAAGGCACAGTCGACCTAGTTGACTACTATCTTGAAAAGGAAAAAACAATAACACCACGCAACATTTCTTGATAAGCTGAAGACAGAAATTGCCGCATTTTAAGAAAAAGAAAGTTTTGTTGGCGCCATGGCAAAAATTCACGAATTAGGATTCGAATTGATTAACCACCCACCGTAATCACCAGAGCTGGCTTACAGTGATTTTTCTGTCTTCCAAGTCTCAAACTTTCGCTAGGAGGTCCGAGATTTTCATCGACTGAAAATGCCATCATATTCGTAAATGACTATTTTACTGGATCTGGCTCACTGCGATTTTTCTATCTTTCCTAGGCTCAAAGTTACGCTCGGAGGACAGAAAGTTTCATCGAATGAAAATGCCATCATATTCGTAAACGTTTATTTTGCTCACGGCGATTTTTCTGTCTTTCATAGGCTCAAGGTTCGCTCGGAGGACCGAGATTTTCATCGAATGAAAAGACCATCATATTCGTAAATGACTATTTTGCCAGATTTGACTCACAGCAATTTTTCTGTCGTTCCTAGGCTAAAAAATTTCGCTCGGAGGACCGAGATTTTCGTATTCGTAAACGACTATTTTGCAGAACAAGATGTCAACCACTCTTTGGCCTGATGAAAGAGATGGGAGCATCGCCGGGAAAAGTGTAAGGAATTACCATGAGACTATCTTGAGAAATAAAACTGAATATGAAAAAAATACTTGTTTCTGTGTTAGGCCGGACACTAATCAGACTACCCTCGTACAAGATAATTACTGAGGACGAAAAAATGGCGGTAATAATTCAAAGGACTATCAGAAACGTATGAAAACAAATAGCTAACGAGAACGTAAATTATGATGACCATGAAACCATAATCATCTCAATGGAAGAAAAGAAATTAGTAATAGCAAAGATAAATATAGGGGTATTGACGATGTTACGACCGAGATTATCAGAAGAAAATATTAAGAAGTATACTAAGTGAAACATTTAAGAAATCCAAAATGCCGAAATAATAAATATATCATTAATACACAAAAGGGAAAAATTAATTGTTTTCTATGCTTAGTGAGATCAAACATTACGCTTGATGTATCATATGCATAATACACTTTTTAAGTTTTTAGTTTTTATATCCAACTTCTGGTATTTCTGTTACAGCGGCTAGCGAACTCTCTTGAATTACTTCTTTGGAGTCAAAACGGCATCCTCCAAATGATTTCTTCAATCTAGAAAACAGGAGATGCCATATTTGGTGAATATGGTGCTTGCGGAACATTTTATTTTATTTCTCATACCAGGTGTGGCGTTAATTACCAGGTGTTAAAATTCTTTTTTTTAAGAGATGGCGCTGGAAACAACGGTCAGTTGACAGTCTTATCTCTTATGTCATTTTGTTGCTTTCAAAACTATTCCGATTTAAAGTCATATTTTTTTCGTATTGTAAACATATCGAGTTTCGAGCCAAATAAAGAGCAAAGTTCAAAAGCAAAATTCGAGTGAAAGCCGTCGTATACTTATGGAAAGTTACGGTGACAATGTCTCAACGTAAGACTGTATGGGCGTTGGTTTAGATGATTTAAAAGTAGTGATTTCGACTTGAAAGGCTAAGAACGCCCAGGTCAACCGAAAAAAATTAAAGATGCCGAATTGCAAGCATTGCTGGAAGAAAACGATATGCAAACTAAACAACAAATGGCAGAGAGGTTAAATGATGTTCGATTGTAGTCGTCTGGATGCCATGGGAAAGATTCAGAAGGCAGGAAAATGGGTACCACATCAACTGAACGACAAAACAGTTGGAAAAAGTGAAAAACAAAAAGGTGTGCGAAGTTTTGCTTTCTCGGCATCGAAGAAAGACTTTTTTCATCAGATCGTGACAATGAGCTTCTAAATGAGCCTATACCATGAGCTTCTAAAACCAAGTAAAACAGTTAATACCGTTCGTTACCGCCAACAAATGATCAATATGAACCATGCATTGATCGAAAAGCGACCAGAATGGGATAAAAGACATGGAATGCGGTCAGATACACCATTTCTGCACCTGCCTGGGAAATTTTGCCCCACCATATTTGACCAACCTTCCGACTGGACTTGATGATTGGATAACCTCAAAAGAATTTCTGGAGGGACATCCACAAATTGCCAGAGAGATGGGAAAAATGTGCAGCTAGCAATGGAGCATGTTTTAGGTAAAAAAACTTTCTCCCAAATTAAAAGTGTTTTTTTAAACAATTAAGAATTATTAACCGCCAAAACTGGTTGCTTCCGTAACACTTTCTTAAGATTTTTAATGAATCAGCTCAAAAAATTTCCTTTTTAGACAAAATTAAAAAAAAAATATTTCGTCGATAAATTAATCCATTTTTTAAAATCGCCGAGAAAAATATTTAACAATTACAAAAGAATCAATAATTAGCAACTTAACAGGCAAAATATTTTTCAGAAGATTTTCAGCAAGAAAAAAGGCTATATAAAATATTTATATATTCGGCAAATTTAGATTAAAGAAAATATTCATTTTAACAAACACAATAAAAGCAGAATTTTCTTTTTTCATTGTTCAAATGCAAAGAAAAAAGATGTATTTTTAGAATTCAATACGAAAAAATTCAATATTTTTTATATTTAATTAATTTTTCAATTTAGGTTCCTCCATTTTTAGTAGCAGCAAATTGGCAATAATGAATTTCTTTAAAGGTCTCATGTTTTAAATTCGTACCAATTGATCTGAAAAAAATCAATATAATTAGATTTTTTCCCAGTTTCAATTTTAATTTCCACTGCGTGCGAAATTAATTGGCAATTATGAGAGAAAAAGTTAGGTCAATTGAATTGAATTCGTAATGAATTTAAAATTAATTTAGAGTAGAATATTTATTAGTTACGATAAATGGTGATAGAGGAGACGAACGAAATTAATACTCTATTTTACTTTGTTCCAAGAGCAAGGCGATTGGGATGTACAAAGACGAAATGGAAATAGTTACGAGATTAAGTAAATAAAGCAAAAGAGACTTAATAAAGAAAAGAGAATTTTTCAAATTCAACATATAAAAAGTAAAAGAAAAATAAAGACGAAAAAAGTAGGGACGGAAAAGAAAGGGAAGTACACTGAAAATTTTCTATACTGAAAAAAGAAAATTATTACAGATATTAGGAATGTATAAAGGTTTGTCAATGTTGTAATCAATTTATTGCAAAAAAGTTTCCTGGACGCGTTATTTCGCGAAACGGTAATGTCAACTGGCCACCAATATTATGCGATCTCACATCCTTGGATTATTTTTATGGGGCTATGTTAAATCTCTGGTTTACAGAAATAAACTCCAAACAATTATTGATCTTAAACGAAACATTTGGGCTACTACTGAAAATATATCACGCGATATGTATGAAAAATTAATCGAAAATTGGGTCTTTAAAATGCAGTTCACCTTACGAAGCAGAGAGGATATTTGAACGACATTATGAGAAAATGAAAATTACCGGATTATCATTATGCCTTATGTTAAAAATGTTTTTGTAAAAATAAGGTAAGAAACTCTCATATTCCAGTTTTATTACAGGGACATTGTGATTTTTTTTCTAAAAATTTTCTTAAAATTTCTCTGTAGTTCAGTGTAAAACAGAATGTCTAAATTACCCGAATTAACGCAAACTGAGAGTGGTAAAAGCGTCCTATTGCATTTACAGGCGATGCCATTAGCTGTAATAGCAAGAAAAATAAAGTGAACGCTATATGCAGTCCGCTCTACTATTAAAAGTTACCAGGAAACTGGTTCGTTTCTTACCAGGTAAAAAAGTGGTCGAAAACGTAGACCATCGGGTAAGGAAGAAGGATTTTAATAGCGAATCTCTAAGCACGATAGGAAAAAATGTCTGCAAAAGAACTCTGGCGGGCTTGGATACGAATATATTTCTATTTCTGCGCAAACTGTGAGAAAACTGGGGTGGGGGAAGCTTAAATTAAGCAAATTTAAACTAAAGTCCCATCTAATATAAGACTACAAAAAACGTTATTTATGCGTCAAAAAGTATGAAAATTGACTGGACTAAAGACATATGGTCAGATGTTTACAACATTTATATTCCATTTTTAAAACTTAATTCGAAGAGATTTACCACTAAGCACCAAATAAGAAATAATTCTGTGCTTTGGGTACCCGAGATCGACTCTTTACAACCTTGCCACGAAATATATGGCTCCGGAGAAGTTTAAAGACTTCACTAATCCGGTAAAGACGAGCCATTTCTCGAGGGTACGCCACTTACTCCGAAAGTTTTCGAAAGATCTCATGAACCTATCTCAGAAGACCCAGGGTAATTTTTGAGATAATGGTGATAAAAGTTTGTCTAAGCGAATCCACACTGCGTCAGGTTGCAGAAAAGAAGCTAAAGTTTTCAAAACAATGTAAGTTCTTCAACGCAAATTGCTTTTGATTTTGATGAAAAACAAAGCCGCAGGACGTGTGAGGTTCTTTTCTAGCGAAAAAATGTTTACCAGTGACGCAAGATTCAACGACAAAAATGCTGCCTTACATAAAATTTCGAAGATGTCTCCATTTATGCAATGATCAAATGTCCAACAAGTGTGCACGTCTTAGGATTTGTCAAAAAAGGCAGAAACCCGTGGCGAAATTGGTGGGCAAATGCGTTCTGATATGTATAGTGAAACCTTGAATAGAAATTGTGACCTTTTAAGGAGGCCATGTATATTTAAACAAGACGGTGCACCATCTCATGCTCCTAATAGTCCAGATCTGAATTCGGTGGACTGAAAGAGGATGAAGTGAAGTTCCAAAGGGATATTTTTGGAGAATTTAGATAGGGGTTTAATTGAGGCTATGAATATATACATACTATACTGCAACTGCAACGCTTGGCCTCCCAATTAGATCAACAAAAGCTTTTGATAATATCAGCCGTTTTCTAACTCTACGATCTAAACTTATTTATGCTTTCCCTGTTTGGTCGCCAATATATACCACATAGATTTCTCGTCTTGCAGGTTCAGAGGCGTTTTCTGAAGTATCTGTCTTTTCAGTTGGATGGTGCCTACTCCTGCAGAGGTTATAGCCACACTCTGTTATTGGGGAGATTCTCCTGTCAGTCCCTGAAGGATAGTAGAGTGTATGGATAGTAGTAGACGCTTAATTGATTGTGATCAATTCCTCAGTGATATTCGGTTTTCTATCCTTCGAATTAACAGCCGAGTTCAGGATACCTTCCCCATACCTGTCCCTAGCACCAACTTTGCCTCTAATGCACCGCTCTTTCGTGCATGCCGAGACTATAACAGATATGTTATTGGCGGAAACGCTTCTGTATCCTTGATGGATATTTTTCAGTCCCGCTTACTCAGTATAAATCAGCTTTTGAGAGGGTGCTGAACACTCGTGCGGTGCTTTGGAGATAATTTTTGTAATGATCTTAGAATTAATTTTTAATTTTTATATAAATATTTTTGTACCGCTATTAGTTCAAATTATTTTTGTTATATCTACTTGTATTTTGAATTGTCTTTTAATTAGGCAGTAGCCTGTCAGACAATTAAATATCATTCATTCATTTATACTGAATAAATACACTCTACAGGGCAAATTAAATTTTTAATTTAACAATTTTAATTTTCGACTAATAAAATTGTGTTAAAAAAATTGTTCGTTTTGTTCGGATTTTGATGGTGCACCCTGTAGAAAGTTATCTACGGTGGTCATCGTTTTAAAGGCATTCTCTACTTTCTTAGGACATCACTTGTTGTTTTCATACAAGAGATTTTATACAAATTCATTGCTTAATAAAATTTGAGATATTGAAATCAAAAATAGAAAATGAAATATGAAATATTAATGGTTTTAATGAGAATTTTCTAACAAATCCTAAACAATCCTAAAATATGTTTAAGATAATGAAAATATTAAAATAAAACTGGTACTTTTTGGTTGATTTAAAAAACTAATGGAATAAATAATTATAAGTTGTTTTATTAAAGAGTGATCTTTTCTTATATTACTTTCCCATCAACTTCAATTAGAATAACAAAATTCGTCATCTACAACTATTTGTTCACGTAAACAGCAACAAAATTCAATTCCAAAATCCGTAACCCGAAGATACGGATTATTGCACACAACTGAATCGGGCATACATCAATACAAATGGGTTTTTTTTACAATTACAAGTACACCGCCCGAATAATAGACAAAATGAGGATACCAGCGCGAGAACAAAATTCCACCAAATTAAAATCATTAAAAATTTAAAGAGAGCTAAACTAAGCAAACAATTTCTCCGCATTTGTTGTTAAAAAATAATATTTATTTACTGAAATCGTTATGAAATAGAGTAATGTTATGTCTAATTTGTCGTGCAAACACAATTAACTTCATACATACACACTAGAATATTAAAATATATAAAGGGTCTTTCAAATTGAGCGTTTTGTTTTTAATTCTTGAAAAAAAAATTATTGATGACTGAAGCACAGTGTATGACATTTAAACACAAAAGACAATATTTGCCAAATGACCACCTCTTGCAGCTCGACAGACCTCCACCCTTTTATAAAAAACTTGGATGACATTTTGGCATAACCGTGGCTGTATCTCACTAATGGCTCGATTAATTTCGTCTTTTAGTTCAGGAATCGATTGTGGATTGTCCTCCAGATCAGTATTATTCAATTGAGCCACAAAAATCTCACGTTATTGAACACCATCTACAGTTACAGCGTTATCAGCAGCATTCTGAAAGAAACAGGGCCCAATTATACCTCCTGACCGTAATATACACCAAACAGTGACAGAAACAGTTTCGGATATAAAGATTTCTCATGAATCAATCGTGGATTTTCCTCACCCTAAATGTGGTCATTTTGTTTAGTAACATAACCACCAATGTTCGTCATCTGAAATTACGTTTGTTCTTTGATCCAATTGACAAAGGCACGACATTTTGAATGATCTAGTGGCTTTAGTTACTGTGTTATTTTAACTTTATACGCCTTCGAATCGTTTCGTAAAATACGATATGTTGTGGATTTACTGAGTCCAAATTGTTGTGAATGTCGACTAATAGAAATTTCTGGGTCTTCAGCAGCACTTTCTCGTACCAAATGAATATGCTTTTGTGAGCGACTACTATGACTATATCTGTGGTCACAGGGAATCACTTGGTAAGTCGAAAAATGGCCAAAATGAGATAAGGGCACTGTGGTCTGGTCCAATGACGTATACGCACTGTGAAATAGTTGGTAACCCATGACTCTAATACTTTCCGAGTTGGGAGTTTCTTAGTAAGTGGTAAAACTGTGCTTGTTCTCAGTTAAAGCGACTTAACTACATTTTTCTGTATATATATATATATATATATATATATATATATATATATATATATATATATATATATATATATATATATATATATATATATATATATATATATATATATATATATATATATATATATATATATATATATATATATATATATATATATATATCCCGCCCGCCGACTGTGAGATACGATCTGCAATTCGATTCTTGAGTGCAAGAAACTTGGCAGCAGCAGAAATTCACCGTGATAATGTTATGAATGACAGTAAAGTTCGAAATTGGGTAATGTGCATGATCAGCCACGCCCTGGTCGACCTTCTCTGATTTCTAAAGATTTGGTTCGTGATGTGGACAACAAAATTCGAGAAAACGACGATTTTAAAGTTATCAAGTAAATTTCCACAGGTTTCAAGGTCAGTTTTGTGCATAATTGTTTCGGAGAAACTGAACTATAGAACATTATGTTCTCGGTCGATTCCAAGACTGCTTTCTGACGATTACAAAACAAAGAGATTGGGCTGTGCTTTATCGTTTTTATCGTTTAACAGTCAATGGAATGGCGACACACATCGTCGCCAACCAGAGTGAAAGCCAAACAGATAATTTCAGCGCGAAAAATCATGGAAACTGTGGTTTGGGACAGGAAAGAGATTTTGTTAGCGGATTTTATGCCAAGAGGCACAATAATCAATTTTGATGCGTATTGTGTTACCTTGAGAAACTCCGGCGCGCCATATAAAACAAGCGGTGTGGCCTATTGTCTTCCTGTGTGATGTTGCTCCATGACAATGCAAGGCCACAGGTTTATGCACAAACACAAGGTCTAATCAGGTCTTTTGAATGGGAAGAACTGGATCATCCATCTTATAGTCTAGACCTTATACCCAGTGATTTTCATTGTTCGGTACTTAAAGAAGTTTCCTGATGGTCAACGGTTCAACGACGACGAAGAAGTTAAAACTGCAGTCATGGAATGGGATTCTTCATAGGCGGTAGATTTCTTTGACGTCGGAATTCAAAAACTTGTTGAGCGGCATGACATATGTTTGAACAAAAAAGGAAATTATGTAGAAAAGTAGATAAAAATATGTAGAATATGGAAAAAATATATTTTAGTGATATTTATAGTATTTTTCTTGTTACTAAAAAACGGATCTTATTTAAAAAATATGCCTCATACATACATAATAAGACACTTTTTGTTGTGTTGAGAGCTCACCTTGTCTCTGACCTTCTTTAGATATATTCCATGTACAATAATCGATTAAAAAGCAAAAAATTATCCGCTTCACTACGATTACTTATACATATATTCATTTACTTTCCAATTGCCCCATAGCCCTTCAAGTTCGTGTTTTAAACAAAGCATAATGTTCCCTCAGTATTGGTTACCAAGACTAATATAAACAGTATAAATTTACCAATTTACCTAAAACTTTGCTCTACTTACTATTACGTAAATACTGCTGATAAGTATAAATATTCAGAACTATATTATTCAATATTTAATATTATTTTTGGTAACGAGTATTTTTTCTATAATAAAAATCGTTGTAATTCAGTTTTATATATATAAAAAAAAAATAGTTTCCTCATCATGTTAGCATCGATCAAATAATTTAAAAATTATTTCCTGAAACGCGTTGAAGGAACTTACAAAAAAGTGATATTAAGATTCTAAGCAATGTTTGTCACGATATGTGACAATGGATGAAACATGGATACATCACTACACTCCAGGGTCAAATAGGCAATTAGCTGAGTGGACCTCAACCGTCCAAAACGATCAATAACGCAATAATCGGCAGGCAATGTTAAGACCTCTATATTTTGACGAGAAAGTTAAAACCATCTATAACAAATATTGCATAGCGTTATTGGTGCGTTTAAAGACAATGCCTCAAAAAAAGGTTCCAAATGAACAAAAATAAGTTATATTTCAACAACACAATGCACACATTCACAAATCGTTGGCAACGATCGCTAAATTGCATGAATTGGAATTCGAATTGCTTCCTCATCCACCGTATCGTCCAGATCACCAGCGACTATTTCCTGTTCTCAGACCCCAAAAAAATGCTCGTTGGAAAGAAATTTCGTTCCAATGAAGAGGTAATTTTCGAAATTTAAGGATATTTTAAAGGCAAAGAGAAATCGTTCTCTAAAAAAGGTGTAGAAATGTTAGAAGAGCATCGGAATAATTGTATTGGTCTTCAAGGAAAATATATTGATGAATTAAGTCGATATTTGCAAAAAAAAAGAGTGTTTCATTTGTCAAACCGGGAAGTTATTGACCGATGTGTTACTATGCTGAATTAAAGGTGAAAGCTAAAACAGAGAGTCTAGTAATAAATATAGACAAAATAAAGGTGATGTAAAAAAGAACCAGTCCAAGAAGAAAACGGAACTGGATAATCGGCGAGGTCACTATTGAAGTTGTGAAGGAATTTATGTAAAGGAGATATCAGAAGTCGTATTATGAAGATTAACAAAGTTACTTATAAAGAACACATAAAACAAAGAACACATAAAAGATTCTTCTATAGGAAAGAAGAGCGTTCAGAAGAGTTTCTGGTGTTATAAATAATAATGGAGTTGGATGAATCAGGTATAACTCTGAACTTAAGCAATTCTATAAAGATCCGGATATGTGAGGGCTTAGCTATTCAGATGAGCGGGACACGTAACAAGAATGGAGATAACAGAAAAAGAGGTAGACCAAAGACCTGATGAAAGGACAATGTAAGAAGAAATGCTGAAGAACTATTGGAGGTCAAGGCTCACTGATGGTCTGTAGCACCACAGAAAAAAGAAGAATAGACTGGACTAGAAAGAATATAGGACATACTAGACTACACTAGAGTAGATAGATAAGATAAAAGATAACGTGATTGCAAATTTGAACCGACTGGTGGTCATTTTTAAGGCTGTAAGAGACGGATATTTAAGTGACAACATTTTGTTTAATCAAAACTTAAATTAAAAAAAATCTTGTCGCAAACCCCTATAGAGAACAAGTTTTTATTAAATAAGCCTTAGAAGTTTTACATAAAAAATAAGGAAGGATATCTGGCAAATTCAAACCAAGTAAAATTACGTCCATACAATAAGATCCAAAAAAAAGGTAAAAGAAAAAACTGACCGATCGATAAAAACAGGAAAAAAGAAAAACTTACCGAGTAAAGACGGAAACAAACTACCTTACCAGCAGCTTAGTTGAAATAACAGTGGAAAACAGTCGATACTCATCCAGAATTTTCTCGCCGTTTCTGGATATCGACACACGTCGCCCTCGAGAGCCAGATTGGGTCGGGTGGATTTAAGCTTCACATTTTAACCTCGAAGTTGGTTAGTTAGTTAGTTAGGTAGGCCCAAGAAAAAACGCACAAAAAAAACTTTTCCAACCCCAAATTCATTAAAGTCTCATAATTTGTTTAATTAAAAATACTCAGTTTTCATGGTCTCGAAAATACTAGGTGCCTTTAAAATATTTAATGATAATACTTCACCATTAAAATTTTGCTAGTAATTACTTAAAAATTGCTGCATTAAAGTTGAACATAGAGAGAATTACGGAGTGATGAATATTTAGTTGAACTGTTAGTTGAGCAATTACGAGAATTATTTTGAAATATTAAGTCGTCAACTTTTCTGACAACCTCTAATATATATTTATGAAAAAAGTAAATATAAAGATGGCGCCTTAAAATAACTATATAGCGGGAAAAATATCTGCTTCAAATGGGTTCTGCAGTGAATGAAACGTATAGCCTGTACAAAACTAAAACCGTTGCACGTCATCGATGAATTTATTAAAGAACATCAGAAAATCAAATGGAATATATTCAATAAATTTCAAATTTATGCTTTGTTCGGTTGGCAGCATATGCGACGTTGTCGGGTTTAAAATTTGCCTTGTTGATATTTATTGACACGTTTGAAGATTATCCCATTTGTATATAAACGTTTTCTTTAATTTTTACCTTGCGATCGAAAACAGTTTCTTTAAGAACTTAAGTCGCATCTGTAAAAAGCCAAATTATTTAAATCGTCGTAGTCAAGAGTTTGTGGCATCTCTGATGCACTATTTTGTAGAAGAATGAGACAATAATGGTCTATTGTTACCCTTTGCGGCTGTTAGAGAGGTATGTTAAATTAATTACTAATACTTGGATAAGTTTAGTTTAAGTTATTTTTTTTTAGCGTTTGCGGCCACCTAAAGGTTGAGTATGTCCACTGTACTATTTCACAAAAAATTAAAAACAATGAAGTTTTAAAATCGCCTAGAAAACATAATTTTACTAAAAGCGTTACTAATACTGCAGCTTTGGATACAAGTTCTATTCGTGACATCATTTACATCATGTATGAACACACTAAGTATTTGTAATCTAAGAATTGCAGAAAAGACTGTTCTTAAACCCATCGTAAGCACTCACAGTTTAATTTTAGTTTTCAGGGCAGCATGCAACTTTGAATTCCTTATATGAGCAATTAAAAGATAAACAACTATTTGACGGATGCCGTATGTCATTGTGCAATGTATTAAAAGAAGTAGGTTTTAAATGGAAAAAAGATGATTTAAGACGAGGCCTTATGGAACTTCCTAACATTGCCCTAAAATGTATAGATTTTTTGAGAGGTTATATGAAGAAAAGAAAAAAACGCCTTGTACAAATTTGTCTTCTTAGATGAAACCTGGATTTTTCAAAATGGTACTGAAGTCATTCATGGCAAGATAATAAGAGGAGTGTGAAAACCACCAAAGTTGATGGTAAAAGGTAAGTTACATAAATATGCAAAAAAATAATAAAAATTTTGATTGAACATTTTTATTTCAGATAGTAACAGAAAGTTCTTCCCTTAATTATAAATACTGCAGATGATAGCAGTGATTCCAGCCACTACTTTTCAGAATCCGATTAATGAAAATAAGTGTATGCAGATTTCATTGTTTCTATATATTATATATCAATAAATGTCACTAATAATTATATAATCTTTTTATTTTAATAACCATTCAAATATTAAAAAATGTCGATGGTTTTTGAATGAAGTATTTTTACATGTGCTGAATCTATCTAGAAGTACTAAATTAACGACACTTGCAAGACTTTCAACATTTATTATAATTTTGTAACTTGCTCTGTAATTTGCATTAATAATTGCAAATATAATATTGCAATAATATAATTTGGAGATAATTTTCTTAAATGTCATTAAAGTAAAATTATAAAAATGATTCCCTAAAGTAAGGTTATGATGTTTAATTGCAATTTGGCAACAGCGCAGCCAAAATTTTGATCATGTGCTTAATGACGTGCAACGTTTAATTTTGTACAAGCTATAGGGACCGAGTATTATGTTGAGGATTTAATTTATCCACAACTAATAAAACTGAGTCAGGAAAGCCATACAGCAGAAATATAAAAACCAATTAAACTGGTCTGGGTATTATTTAGCAAACTCAGCTATATCCTGAAAAGCAAAAAAAATACCCTCAGTAGCTTGCAACTGCGTTGGGTATCATATGATAAATTCAGCTACATTTTGAAGAGCAACAAATACCCTCACTGCCTTACGATCAAGGTGTTTAATCAGTTTCTATATGCTGTCTTCATCTATGGATCACAAGTTGGGGCGTTCAGAAACGCAAATATAAAAAAAAGTGAAAGTACCAACATCGATAGAAAGATAAAGGACGATGAAAGATAGAAAGAGAAATAAATGGACTAGAAATATAACAAAAACAAAATCCGTAGTACATGTGCGTAAATTCAAATTAAATAAAATCAAATCAGAGAGAAAGATGAAAGAAGCTGGAATAGATTGGAGACTAAGGAAACACAAGAGAGAGCTAGGAAGATGTGACATGGGATGATCAATAACTAAGAAGATAACAAATGACATGGAGCTGGATCTCAGTGAATGAATATTGCAATAGACAGAAAAGAGTGGAAATTGAAAGTAGAGGCGGAGGCCTGCGTTCCGTTGGAAAAAATTAGCCTATATAAATAGATGTTTTATACAAAAAAGAAGAATATAAATGGTAGTGCAGTTTTATTCGTGGTATTTGTAACAGTTTGAGTTTGGCTGTCTAGTGCAGACGTGCAAGTGTTATTACGGATAAATACAGTATGAAAGAACGCAGTAAAATTGTTGTAATTTGCATAAAACAAATTAATTATCACAACTCAACGTGAATTTAGGTCAACAAATTCTAATCGTCCGGAGCCCCATATAACAACGATTTATCGTTTATTCAAGCAATTTCAAGAATTCGAATCAGTTAGGGATAGGTCCCGCATTAGAAGCCCATGAACAGTGCCAAGCGCTGAAAATATTGCAAGTGTGGAGAAATCTCCACAAAAATCGATTAGACGAAGTGATACCCAATCTCTCAAAGTAGTTTACACCGAAAGTAGACGATTATAGGAGCTGCTCCCCCTCCTCCTCATTCTAATATGGAATGCCTCCTTAAATATCTTGTCACTTTCTTCAAGTGATTCACTAATTTTGAACTAAAGCTGACTACCTTATGTTTTGTGCTGCGACTATTTATGTCCCATCTGACCACATGACTTACCAGGGGAAGCCAGAAATATAGTGGGAATAAACACGAATAAAGGAGGAGACAGGCATTCCATATTAGAATGAGGAGAAGATATGACATGTTCATTTAGGCGGAGACGCAGGTGTTGTGTGTTCCACATGAGATTGTGGAATCCAACGGTTGGGTGTATGATGACACTCAGCTACTGTTATCTCACTGAACGCAATCCAAAAAACTCTAACATTGCATATATACGCCATTCGACGGGAAGTCGGCAAAAACATGGGTTATTGGCTGTGGATAGGGTCTCCCTATTCTTGATGGTATGGTATATGTCGGAGCCATAAAGAGTATGTACATCAAGAGACAAAACATATACCATCCAGTTGAAGGGATGGGCGGGGCTCGTTGCCGATCACAGTTCATAGTGTCTCGCGGATGGAATAATATATTAGACTATTAGTCCGGAAGTACATGAAGACTGCATCAATGCATGAAATCTTCAGACAAGCATTGAGAATGCTAAGTGTGACCTTGGCGAAACGTCTGCACGTTCCTAACTAACGGGGCACAAACGATCGGATGTACTCCCGGATTAATAGCCTAATATATATATATATATATATAGATATATATATATATATATATATATATATATATATATATATATATATATATATATTATGGCCATATATATGGCCATATATATATATATATATATATATATATATATATATATATATATATATATATATATATATATATATATATATGGCCAGCATATATGGCCATATATATATATATATATATATATATATATATGGCCAGCAAATCTAAGCATCTGCAAAATCTAAGAGTTTTTTTTCCACAAATCTGGCGTTGTTCGACGAATTTGTTCTCTCAAACGCCGCATAACGCTGAGATAATATTCTTTATTTACCGTCTGACCTTCTGGCAAAAATTCCGAGTGTGCAACACCGCGATAATCAAAGAAAACAGTCAACATCACCTTAACTTTTCATCGACTTTAACTTTTAATCTTAACTTTTTGATCGCCATTTTTTCGGTTTGGGCTCAATTGGAAGGCGTCATTCCGAAGCTTGTTGACTGGTTTGCTTGTCAAACTCGTGTACCCATATCTCATCACCAGTTACAATGCGTTTTTTGAATGTGGGGTCGGAATTGATTCATTCTAGCATGTCTTCAGCGACCTTTACGCGATTGAGTTTCTGACGAAAATTCAGATCTTTCGGCACTAATCGATCGACACTGGTTTCATGCCCAAACAATCGCTTAAAATGGTACCAATTGATTCGTGAGATACAGAAAGATCAAGCGGCCATCTCTCTCAAACTTAAATGATGATTTTCAATCACCATTTCCTTCACATTAGCGATGTTAACTTCAGTTGAAGACGCTGATGACCGACCAGAACGAGACAAATCTTCCACCACATCTCGACCGCTTTTGAATGCACCATTCCATTTGAATCTCATTTGCAATACAAAATTTATGACAAATTCTTCTATGTTTTTATCCATTGTAAATATCGCAAAACACACTTGAGATGAACTGACAAAATCGAGCACTATAAACAAACTAAATAGCAGATGACGTTCAAACTGCCGCGTCAGTCTAGAAGACAGTTGTGTCAACTTAGCGATAAAAAGAATTTCGACAATTCCTTTAAGTGGGCTTTTCAAATGATCAATATATATATATATATATATATATATATATATATATATATATATATATATATATATATATATATATATATCCTTTTGCAGACTACAAATTTGGATTTTTTTTTGGGTCACCCATTACCATAACAAAGGGTTGGTCGTGAAATCATTAACTGAATGATTTGTTGTTCGTTCTAAGGCGTGTGTTGTGTGTTTTGTGCACATTGAAAAAAAAAGCCACGGAAAAAATTATGTAAACTTGAACCTTCCGCTAACACAACATCTATATTTAGAAAATTATTTTGAGTTCGCAATACAAACATGGTATTCTAAATCATTCGTTTGTGATATGTTAAAAATCACAAGAAAATATACTGGGAAATCGAGAACAGCAGACGTAAATCGATTAATTATACCAATTATAATGTTTAAAGTAAAGAATAATAATACATTTTAAAATGTTCGTGTATACAAAGAACATAATATCGAACATTGGGTCAAAAAAACAATTAATGTCGTTTCCAATATTATCAAAATTATTGATATAATACGATATTAAAAGATGTTATCGTTTTATTTTTGCCATCCACAACAAGACTTTTACACCAGAACAAAACAACTTTCAGAACGGCATTTCAACTTTTTTTTTAATCTGACTAAACAAAATGTTCATTTTTGATGTGCGTCGATCTAACAAAATTTTAGAGGGCAATTTTTTTAAAATGGACAAATTTATTGAGCAAAAAATTTGTCTTAAATTTTGTTTAAAATGTGTGCTGAATTAAAAATGTTTATAAAGTGTTACAGCGATGAAACTATATTAAAAAAATGTGATACAAGAACTTTAGTGAAAGGATCATTAGAAAATAAACCTCGTTCAGAAAAACCAGTCCATCAATGAAGAAAACATTACCAAACTCAAGGATCTTCTACTAAGAAATCACCGATCAAGTTTCAGACATTGCAAATATTTGTGGAATATCATTTGGAGCAATTCAATATAATTTTGAAAAACAAGTTGGATTTGCCTCGTGTACTTTCTCGTCTTATTTCGAAATCATTTTTTTGTTTGAAAAACATCGTTGTGTTGAAGCTGCTGAATAAATACTTTCTTTGGATGATGACATTCTGAAAGGCATAATTATTGGTGATGAGACATGATCCCGAAACAGTTCAACAATGAAGGAGTATTGTGCTGAAGATGAACCAAGGTCGAAAACACCATGTCAAAGTCGGTCAAAAATCAGTCATGTCGACTGTTTTTTATTCACCACAAAGAGTTCCTTATGCGTCAATTCGAAAAATATGTAGATGATTTTTGCGTTACGATGATGCACCATCGCACACCGTAATAATTATTCGTCAGTTTTTCGCTAAAAATCACAAATACCGTTCTACAAACACCATAGTCCTCAAGTCAGGAGAGGAGGCTCTCCTGACTTTAGTCCTCACGGTGTGCCTTTTTCCTACGACTTCGTATTGCAGTTAGAGGGAATTACTTAGAACTAGACAGTATAGATCAATATTATTCACTTCACTCCAGATCAATATTATTCACTTCAGCTACCATCTAACGATATCACACATTATTCACAGTTACAGCTTCACCAGCAGCATTCTGAAAGAAATACGCCCCAATTACACCTCCTGACCATAATGCACACCAAACAGTGACTCGTTTAGGATGTAAAGGTTTCTCATGAATCAATCATGAATTTTCTTCACCCCAAATGCGGCAATTTGGTTTATTAACATAACCACCAATTTGAAAACGTGCGCCATCTAAAAAGATGATTTTTTGAGAAAAATTATCTGTGTTCTTTGATCCAGTTGACAAATGCACGACGTTTTGAATAATTCAGTTGTTTTAGTTAGAATCTTATATGCCTTTAGAGCTGAATCCTTTCGTAAAATACGCCATGTTGTGGATTCACTGAGTCCAAATTCTTGTGAACGTCGACTAATGGAAAGTTCTGGGTCTTCAGCGACACTTTCACGTACCAAATCAATATGATGTTGTGAATGACCACTACGACTATGTATTACTCTTCTTTTATCATCCACCGAACCAGTTTCTTGAAATTGTTTAACAATTCGATTGATAGTGCTTTCAGTTGGACGATTGTGTAAACCGCAAATATCACGTAATTTTCTAAAAACATTTTCCACACCCATTTTCATAAAATAATTCAACAATTTTAATGCGTTATTGTATTGTGTTCGACTCCATTTTTATAAATGTCATACATTGTACTTCTAAAATGAGACCAGACCTAGGCAAATTCATAACGCCATCCGTGTTTCATTCAAGAATGAAAAGAAACCGCTCAATTTGAAAGACCCGCTATGTCCATTCGTTAAATTTCATCAGTTCAAAAAATTACACAGAAAAAGACGCATTTTTTAAACAAAACCACAATCACAATTTAAAAAAAAAGTTGAAAAATTATAATCCTAGAAAACTATTCACCATTGGTTTGAAAAAATAATGGCAGTTTTCTTAGATTTTCAACAAAAGAAGAACATTATGATTTTTTTAATAACTTTTTTCTTGCGTATAAAAGCCGGTTTACATTGTAACATCATCATTCGTCATTGTTAATTTAGCTCCAAAAGAACAAAAGGTACCTTTTGGTGTTTCAGCCACAATTAGGCTTTAGTAGCGCCATGATTGCTAACCACACGCATTTGACATTGTAGCATAACTAGTATTTAAGTTGAGCGTTTGTCTTTGTGGGTCGGGTAAATTCCTGTTAAACTATAATAGACGCGTGGTTATGTAAGCACCGCTTTACACGCATTATGAGGGTCGTTCCAAAAGTTCTCGGCCTGACAAAGATTTTTAATATTTATTTTTAAATTTTTGCAACTTAGTCACCATGTAATTTAATATTTTTGGATCAAATATATTCCAACTCTTTAATATCCTCAACAATGTCCAACTAAAAATAGACAGTTGTCTCAGCTTTGATCTTTGAAAGTGAATTTTCGTCTAACTAGTCATTCCTTCAGATTTGGAAAGAGAAAGTAGTTACTATAATCGATGCAAAAAACCTAAAAATTGTTTGCAATTAATAATAAACGAATTAAAATCTATAACATTTAAATTAAAATCATGTGATTACGAAAGCGCCACGGTTGGCTGGTATGTTTGTGACGTCATTATGTTAAAGTGTTTTCACGTAAGTACTGTCAACGGCTTCTACCTGTGTATGTACTCTCAAAATTATTGAAGTTAAATGCAAAAAAAATATTGTTGGTTACTAATTTAATTCAGTA
The DNA here is from genome assembly GCA_031761425.1 of Cosmopolites sordidus. Lineage (NCBI taxonomy): Eukaryota > Metazoa > Arthropoda > Insecta > Coleoptera > Curculionidae > Cosmopolites > Cosmopolites sordidus. The sequence goes on from JARFXV010000019.1 coordinate 835,923, forward strand.
ATGTGTGCCAAAGGGTTCATAAGGGCCAATTCTGATAATAAATCCTGGTGTAGATATTTTTTTGGTCATAGATTTTCTCAAAAATGACATTAGGTTTAATTCAGCTGACGTTCGAGGTGCTAAAGCGTCAATTTGATTTTTTTAAAAATTATAATGTAAATGTAAATAAGAAACAAAATATTTCTCGTAAATATAATTAAATGATTTGTAAGATGTCACGCGAACGTTACGGTGACAAGACTATAGATTAAGTTCAATTTAATCGCAAAATATTGTATTTGCACCGTGAACAGACGTGTATGGCCAGAACATAAAGTTCTGAGTAAAGCTTAGACAGTTACTAAGAACAGTTCAATACACTCAATGTCGCGATTGTGTAGCTTCAGCAGGTAATAAATACTCAAACATAAAAAGGAGAGATGGAGAAAAGTTATCTAACAGAACGGCATATATTATGCTGATTAAATACGAGGGGTAATTTTTAAATAAGGTCCGTTTGTGAAACACCCCAACTTTGCTCCCATAGCGAAATTCCTAATAGGATTTCCAGACTGATTACTTCATTATATGTTGTTGTCCTTGCAGTATATTTCTACAATTCAGCAGTTTACAATAATCATTGGCGCCTAAGAGTTGATATACGAAGGGTATTTTTTAAATAAGGTCCATGACCATGAAGGGAATGACGTGCAATCGCCGCAGCGCGCTTGCGCGTCTGCTCCCAGCATGCTTTGCGCGCGTTTTGGCGGCATTTGCAGCCATATCGTCTATCTGTATGCTGAGCTGTAGTTTTTCTTTCAGTTTATAATGTTTAAGAAAACTGAGTCGCTTACCGACTGTAAGATACGATCTGTAGTTCAATTCTTGAGTGCAAGAAACTTGGCAGCAGCGGAAATTTACTGTCAGTTTAGTGAGCTTTACGGTGATAATGCTATAAGTGACAGTAAAGTTCAAAAGTGGGTGAAAATGTTCAATAACGGGCAACCCGCCCGTGTGCATGATGTGCCACACCCTGGCCGACCTCTGATATCTGAAGATTGGGTGCATAATGTGCACAACAAAATTCGAGAGAACCGACGATTCACAATTTCAAAGTTATCAAGTGAAGTTCCACAGGTTTCAAGGTGAGTTTTGTACACTATTGTTTTGGAGAAACTGAATAATCGAAAATTGTGTTCTCGGTGGATTCCAAGATTGCTTTCTGAAGATCACAAGAGAGATTGGGCTGTGCTTTATCGTTTTTGACAAGATACAATCAGGAAAGAGATGAATTGCTAGACCACATTATTACAGGAGCTGAGACTTGGGCGTCTCACATGATTCCTGAGTCTAAGCAACACTCATTGGAATAGCGACACGCATTGTCGCCAACCCGAGTGAAAGCCAAACAGACAAATTCAGTACGAAAGATCATGGCAGCTGTCTTGTGATTTTGTTACTGGATTTTATGCCAAGAGGCACAACAATCAATTCCGATGCGTATTGTGTCACCTTGAAAAAACTCCGGCGGGCCATACAAAACAAGTGGCGTGGCTTACGGTCTTCCGATATTATGTTGCTCCATGACAATGCAAGGCCATATGTTTCTGCATAAACACAATGTTTAATCAGATCTTTTGGATGGGAAGAACTGGATCATCCACCTTACAGTCCAGACCTTGGACCCAGTGATTTTCACTTGCTTCAGTACTTAAAGGAGTTCCTTGGTGGTCAACGGTTCAACGATGATGAAGAAGTTAAAACTGTAGTCATAGATTGGGCCTCTTCATAGGGGGTAGATTTCTTTGGCATTGGAATTCAAAAACTTGCTGAGCGGTTTAACAAATGTTTGAACAAAAATGGAAATTATGTAGAAAAGTAGATACAAGTATGTAGAATATGGAAAAAATATATTTTAATGCTATTTATAATATTTTTCTTCTTACTAAAAAACGGACCTTATTTAAAAAATATACCTCGTATATATAAGTTCAAAGACTTTATTAACCCGGTAAAAACGAACCATTTAAAAGATGGTACACCACAAACTCCGAAAGTTTTCGAAAGAGCTCATGAACCAATCTCAGAGGATTCAGGACAATCTTTGAGATAATGGCGACAAAAGTTAATCCAAGCGAATCGTGATTGTGTCAGATTGCAGTGGAGAAGCTACGATCCAAGTTGAATTCGAGTAAGGTTTGACAAATGATTTCCAAGGTTGCCAGGACAACTACTACTAAAAAATAACTTATTTAAAAAATATTTCTCGTATAATTTTAGTAAAAATGTCTTAAAAAAAATTGCGATAAACTTTTGCATCAACTAATACTATGACATCACTTTAAAACAAAGAACATGCACTTCCGGTTTGATCCATACATAATTGAAAAGAAAAATTTTAAAAATCCATATGTTCTACCCACAGTTTCTTTTGCTATTTTCCATTTTCTATATCCATAGGATCTCACACACTTTAATTTATAATAAATTGCTGATATAATGAAGGCGCAATTTCTATAGCAAAAAACTCATCAATAATGTAAAGCTCTCTGTCTGTATTCCCACATACCTAATTATTAACTTGTAATCCCGACGATACGCTGAAAACTATTTTTGAAACAAATAAAGGGGAAATTTTCAATTATATCGCATTTATATTCACAATATGATTCGTGCTGAATTATATAATATTATTATTATGACACGAAATGAACTATAAATTAATATAAATTTATATTTATTCAAACCTTGTTTAAATTAAAATTCATATTCTACACGAAGACCGCTCAGAAATTTTCGAGATAAGTGGAAAATATAAAAGCTAAACGCGCAAAGCTTCACGGATGTTCAAACTAGCTCCCTCCATTATCGATTCATTTTTGAAGATGAATTTTGCAAAGACGGAGAGCGTCACGGCGATTGTTTTCCGAAATGAAATGAAATGAGTATTCAAGAGAATTCAATTCAACCGTGATTTTAAAAAATCCAATCTACCATTTGTTATTAAATACAAGGAGCAGTAGAGAAATAGGCAATTATTATGAATTTTAGTACAGTCAAAGCTCCGTATTCGCCGGGGATACGTACCGTAAATATGCCGCGAATAAAGAAACCGTCAATACGGAATGGTAATTTGTATGGGATTATAGGGGATATGTTCCAAGGTTAATTTAATGAGAGTTTTTTAACAATATTAATAATTATTAACAGGCTTAGGCAAGGGTTTAAAGAATTTTAGTATTTTTTCTTGTATTGCCTATTTTAAAAGGTCTTTCAATTCGGATTGATATTCGATTGTGGCATTTACAATTTGCCTTTTAAAAACAAAACTACTTTCCATAGGCGGATCAATTTTTATGAAGAAATCACAAAGCTCATTTGACATTCGTAAACCTTTACTCAGATTTTTTAAGTTTAATGTCACCTTTTCAATGCTCGTTGAAGCTTTCTCTTTAATGGAATGGGGATTAAGCACTTCCTCCAAGTCGGTTTCAGTCAAATCTCCATCTTGCGATTCAAGAAATGGCATGTAACTTGATTCTATTTGTTCAAAATTGTCTAGTCCTATGTCATTCGCAGCTTCGGCAATGTTTTCAGTTAATGTTTGAATTTACACAGATTCTTCATCATTACCGACAGTTAGATTAGAGAAAATTTTTCCAGCAGTGCATAACATTCATATCAAGATCACATTTCATGGTGTCCAGTATGATTTTAAAGATGTATCTAATGTAATAGAGCTTAAATGCTTCAATTATTTCTTGGTCCATAGGTTGCAGTAAAGACGTCGTGTTAGGAGGCAAAGGATATCACCTTTATATTTGGAGGCATAGATTCAAGTTCACGTGGCTGACTTGGAGCATTGTACAAAACTAGAACTGCCTTGAAATCTAAATTATTTGTCTGTAAATAAGTTTCATCTTCAGGAACAAAACAATCCGGAACCACTCACAGAAAATGACACTTGTCACCCACGCTTTCTTGTTTGAACGCTAGAATACTGATAGGTTGTCGTTGTTTTGATTTTTCAAAGCACGAGGATTTAACGATCTGTAAAGCATAAGTACATAATTAAACAATCTCATGATGCATTAGAACAGAGCAGTAGCGTAACTTCATCTTTTGCTGCCTTAAAATCAGAGGAGGGCTTTTCACTTTTGGATATAAAAGTTTTGTTTGATAGTCTTTTTCAAAATAGGGCAGTTTCGTCTGCCTAAACACTTGTTCAGGTTTGTATCCACCATCATCAATGGACTTTGAAAATTCTTCTGGATATGTTGCTGCTACTGAAGTGTCTACAGAGGCAGTTTCTCCAACAATTTTAATTTAATGCAATGCAATTTGTCGCACTTTCAACTTATTGAACCAACCTTTCGATACTTGAATTTTTCAGCCGCGAATACAAGTGGTCACAATTTTTTAATCGGCGAATACTGAAAACGCGAATAACGGAACCGTGAATAAGGAGCTTTGACGGTACTTCTTCTGTAAGTGGTTCTAGAGTCCTACTGGATCAGGACCCCCCCCCCCCCCCTTAATTTCTGTCTCCACCTAGAACACCTTCAGTGTCCTGTTATCAGCATCCTAGCTTCAATAGTTCTCGCGCATTTTCTGGACATTGCCATCACATCGATTACTTGTCCTTTCAGCAGCCTTTTGGGGATTTGTCCGCCTTTCATGCTCTCTACGTGTCCAGCCCATCCTAAGCTCTGTATTTTAATGAAGTCTACTATCTTTCTTTCACCATATATCTGATAGATTTCGTGGCTGTATCTGATGCGTCATCCTGCCTCTTCTTGAACTGGCCCATATTTTTTCAAACTCTTTCCTTTCAAACGTACCAGCAGTTCCTCGGGCTTTTTAGTTAAAATCCACGGTTCGCTTCCATATGTAACTATTGGCTTGATCAATGCCTTATAGATTGTTATCTTTATTTGTTTTTTGACAAGTTTAGACTTGAGTATTTTATATAGGGCCTGGCCTGGCTTTATTCTCTTTGGCTATTTGCTGCATAATGTTCGATTTCGTTCATACTATTTACTTTGGCGCTTAAATAGTAAGTGAAATAATTCGTATTTTGATGTTGTTTGTCTCCCACCGTCAAGTTTGGCCCAACCCATTCCTGTGATCATTCTCTTTGCTTTTTAAATGTTAATTTCCAACCCAATTTTGAGAACTTTCTCTTTCAATGCTTCATAGGTATCCTTCAAAGCTCTCACAGATCTTTCTATTATATTGACGTCATATGCATACGTTATTAGTTGCAGTTCTTTTGTTATAATGGCACTTACATTTCTGACATTACTTAATATTAATTTCAGTAATTAATAGAAAAATTTTATTTATTCTTAGGCTCTTAATTTTAATTCTTGGCTTTTTTGATTACCTTTGATATTTATTAATAAAAAAACTAATGTTGACTTAACAGTGGCGGCTCATGAGGGAGTGCAGTGCGTTGGGGCGCCGCCCTTCCAGCATTTATCACAGTAAACAATTTTTCAGAGCAAAATACCATATTTTATTTCCGTTCAATTTCTTTCCTTTAACTCATTTTCCTGGTTCACCTCCTGAATAGGGTTTCAAGAACACGAAAAGTAAAAAGGAGGAAGGGGAAAGCAAAAAATCTTCAGCAGCACTATTTTCTTCTACGCCCTCCCACATTAAAAGCCCATGAGCCGCCACTGCAACTTAATCTTCGTCAAATCCCAGAACGAAAAAAAAAAACTTGATGATTTTGATGTAATTAGGCTATTGAGGGCATCCTCAAGAAATGTAAACCAGGTGATTTTGCAAGGATCGGGAGAGATAAAAATCCGAAAGGGGCAAGTCTGGAGAATACGCCGTATGCGATCAAATCTCCAAATTCAACTCAACGAAGAGGCCGAGGAACTACCTTCACATTAAGAAGAAAGACCTATCATGTACTTACGTTTAAATATAATCCGATAACACATAGTGAAAGTGCAAAATATTTTGGTTTACACATAGATAGAAGACGCACATCCAAAAAAAGTATATCGGTTCAAAAAGGAAACCACTCGGTTTATAACTGAATAAGTAGTCAGTAGACCTTCTAGAAAGCAAGTTATTTTAAAACCCACTTGGATGTATGGTGTGGAAGTATGGGGAACCTTTCATTTCAATTGAAAACTCTTTGAATATTATCATTGATTCATCGTTTGTGAAAAATAATATACCATCAGTATTCTGCAAATTATCTCAAAAGAAAAACAATTTTGGATCTAATCTACAATAATTAAATTAAAATAAAACTATGAACAATTAAAGTCAAAACGTTAAAATAAGCATATCCATAAGCATGTCTAAACTTTAATAAACTTAAATATACGTAAACTATACCCCAATTTTGGACAGCTTCCGAATTAAATTAGGGTTTTAAAAAAGACCATGTTGCCGGTTAAATGAAAATTCAAGCACCCTTTTGAAAATTTGATTATCTCCTGATAATGCTAACACGGTTAACATAGTATAAAATCTTGATATATTCGATCAATATTTTTTTTTCTTGCTTCATATAGATACATCAATGGCATTTCCATTAATATCCATCCAGTAACGAGACACATGCTTTATTTGAAATAGTTCACAAAAAAATTAAACAAACACCCTTCCCTAATCGAAGATGGCCTTGGCCCTGTTACTCGTGTGGATAAATCCCCACCACCCTATCTCCTCAACCCCCTTGCCTCCAAACTATTAAAACACAATTTGGGCTATAGAAAAAACATTCCTTTTTGACACTGTCCAGTGCCGAGTTTTGAGGGTCCTACAATGGATGATTCGAATGAACTAACACGCAATCTCTTTAATCGTTAATTGTGGAAATCAGGCCATAAAAATATGAAATATATTCGATTAAGTATTATGATTGGGGTTAATTTCACTTGAAACTGCTTGTGTCTAGTGGTGGTATTAGGTCATCCAGCTATAGTATCACATCATTAAACCGATGTACAGTGGAAACAAAGAAAAGTGTAACACTCAGAATACACATTCGAATCCAACCAAAAATATTCTTATTCTGTAGTTGAATATAAAAATGTATACACTTTTTTTGCTTGTTTACATTCTTTATATTGCTGTAGACAGTTGTAAAAAATGTAAGAAACAGTTAAAAAAGGCTAAAAAAATATGTTTATCGTAGTGTGAGGTATATGTCGTATGATACAGTGTCCTTGCAGTTCTGTTAAAAATACTGTCATAATACAAGTTTTTGAGCCACGTCGTTTCAAGAAGTTTCAAATCTGAGAAGGAACTGGCAGTTTTCGCGAAATAGCGAAACGATTGAATATTGCTGTTTCTACCGTTATGAGAACATGGATAAGATAGTTTAGGAAGTTATAAACTAGGACGTCCCAGTAGTATCCAAGGAAATTACAAATGGCGAAATTGACATAAAAATATCCAAATATGTGTTTTCAAGTTAGTTGACAGTTGTGTTAGTTGTTGTGTTGTTGTTGTGTGTGTATATATATATATATATATATATATATATATATATATATATATATATATATATATATATATATATATATATATATATATATATATATATATATATATATATATATATTATATTATATATATATATATATATATATATATATATATATATATATATATATATATATAATATAATAATATATATATATATATATATATATATATATATATATATATATATATATATATATATATATATATATATATTATATTATATATATATATATATTATATATATATATATATATATATATATATATATATATATAATATATAATAATATATATATATATATATATATATATATATATATATATATATATATATAAATATATATTATAGTTTTTGATTGAAATAAATAATTCCCAATAAACTCCAAATTACTTTTTTAAAATTTCTCGACACACTTTTCGCTAACCTAGTTAGCATCATCAGGAAATAATTTAATCTACAATGTTGCTGATTCGTATCCGAAAAAGGCTCCGTGTGCCGGAACAATTGTCATAATATTTTCAAATATAGTGGACATTTAGATATAAGGCTTAATTATTTATTTTACTCTGTGATTTATTTGAAAAAGTCACCATAGTAAATTTTAAAGCGCGTACTTTTAAATTGAAAAAGAAGATATTCGTCACATCTAAATCGTACAGATGTGAATTGTTTTCGTTCTTTGATAACGACTTTTAAGATTTTTTGCATCACAGGGGACAAGACTAGTCATATGATGTAGACAACAATCTGCAAGTTGTAATATATTTGGTTACCAAATTAGTCAGAATTCAAGCTTTTACAGCTAAAAAATAATGTTTAGTATGAAAAACAACAATAAAAGTTAGGACAATTTTTATATGAAGCAAATGTTTTCAAGCTTTGTGGCTTTTTCTGAGCGAAAACGGATAAAATACACGGTCTTGAAGCTGGAAACACTATTTAGAATAAAAACTTTTGAATTGTTATTAGACAATGTATAAATGAAGTATATACACACAGTGTCAAAATATTAGACATACCATAAAAATTTCAAACAAAAATATAATATATTATCTTTAAATATAATACTGTTTTAATGTTTATTTACTTATTTTAAATACAAGTTAATATACTGAAAAAGGGAAGAAGTTTATTAACCTTGATCAGACTATAAAACAATTATTATTTAATATTTCCTTTTTTTGGGCGTCAAAATGTCAAGTTCACTTGCTTATAATTAAGATTTCTTAATCCTCTAGAGCTTTTCAGTTTAATTCAGTTAGTCATCAATTTAATTTTGGATATTTATATAGAAAAAAATTTAAAATTTATGACTTACTAGCTGTACCCACCCACGCGTTACTGTGGCTCAGTCTTGTTAAATAATTAAATCAAAATGAAAATAAATCGAATAAATCTATGAAAATTCAATTTAACAATGCAATCGGAAACATTGAAAATGCTAAGTGCAGCAGATGACAAGAAGCACGCTGTCCGGCATGAGCAATGTTTAGAATTGCTTGTGCTGCTATTACGTTCACACACATTGCCGTAAAATATTTAGTATGGCGTGTGTTGCTTTTACGTCCAACAGATAGTGCTGTTTTTCAAAAAAACCATATTTTTACCTGTCAAATGTGTGACATCTATATAATTGGTAAATAAAAACACGCGCGTATTCGAATGCAATGTTGTGTCAAAATTTCAAAGAAATCGGTGAAGAACGGAGATTTAAGATTTCGAGCAAACGAACATTTACATTTTTATTTATATATATTATGGAAAAAACTGTTTTTCAAATGAAGAAAAACAATTCATTATTTTGGTTATACCTAGACGGGATGAATTGTAGAGACTTAGGACGTCGATTCGAACGAAGTTTTTCATCGGTTGCCAAGTTAATTCGGGTGGGCGAGACAAACGAAACTTATCGTTCAACTGGGGAGCCATCTGCTCTGTCACGAAGAGAAAAAGACCCATTCTGAGAATTGCATAAAATTCCTGTAAAATTACAAGACGAATTGTTGAGGAAGCTAAAGTGCAAACAAGAGTTAGGAAGGTCCAAAAATTATTAAAAAGGTCTGAAAATGTTGTAAAAAAAATGAAAAAGAAACTAGCATTAAGTACTCGTTCTTGTTACAAATTAGCCCGTATGACTTTTCCTGTAAAACATGTCATGGACTTTGCTGGCAGATATTTTTTTTCTGACGAAAAAAAAATAGAGCTAACTTTTAAAAATGCAAAATTTTATTAGAATAACAAAAGTTCTTTTTTAACAATATGAGTGAGCTTCGCTCCAGAAGTGCTACAAAATGATGTACAACAGCTGCACAAGACTGGCAGATATCAATGATAGTTCGAAGAAATCGTCTGGAATCTACAAGTGGTATTTCAAGGGAGCTTGTTAGGTTTGAAGTGGTAAATGTTTCACGACAAACAATAACAAGCAGACTAAAAGCGGTAAATATGCATTGCAGAAGACCTTGGTGTTCCCAAACCAACCCTTCAACAAAATAATGTAAGAGTGCAATGAGCCTGAGAAATGGCAAATCCTAGTCCTAACTGAAATAACGTGATGTTCTCCTATGAGACGAGAATTGGCTTGGTTTCTGATTCACGAAGAACATTAGTTTGGAGAGCTCCGGGTCGACAAGCCCAACTAGAAACAACTCAACCACGTACCCCATTTGAAGGTGGGAGCGTGATGTTTTGGGGTCGTACTATAAGGAGTACATGGACACCTCTACTGGTCCTGGAGAGAAGAGTCACTGTGTACGTCGAGGAAGTTTTAAATCCTGTTGTGCGTTTTTTCCAATAACTCACCTCCTCATCGAATAGAAGCAGAATAACATTTTCCTGAAGAGGAGGAAATAACCACGTTAGGGTGGCCAACAAATTCTCCTGACATGAATGGCATTGAATATGCTTGAAACATTCTGAAAACACGCATCAAGAAACGGAAACGAAACAATCCTCCTCTTACCCTGCGAGAAGTAAAGGATGCTGCTCGTGAAGAATGGGAGAGAATTCCATTCCACAAGCCCAAATTGATCATTTAATCGACAGCATGCTACTGCTTATTAGTTTAATTGAAAGTTGTTCATTTTATTTTAAAATTATTTTTGAAGGTAATTTTTTTTTGACTCCAAAATAAATGAATTTTACAGACACTGGTCATTTGGTGTGGTGTTACATATATATATATATATATATATATATATATATATATATATATATATATATATATATATATATATATATATATATATATATATATATATAGCCTATTTATACGTATCGATGTAAACCCTCGCCGGAACATGGCGTTATAAAAAGTATGCAATGTTCTGTTCCACAACATTATCGACTTCTATGCCAAATTTCATTAGAATCCTTCCATCCGTTTGAGCATGATTCAAGGATAAACATCCAAACAAACATACTTTCACATTTAAAATATTAGTAAGATTTGAAAAGTGCTATTCAGGCTTCATAATAAGAAATTCCACAACAAACAATGAAACAGCTGTATGGTGCATTACAAAAAAAAATATTTGACTTAATAAAGTGTGGTGGAAAGACAACAAAATATTAAAATGTTGTATGTTTACGTCTTCCTCTTTCCTATAAAACTAAGGGCGTGTCTAACAGTTTGATGCGTCTAAAATCCATTAAACAATTTGAAATATTAAGTTTTTTATAAAAAACGTCTTCAGTTCATTTGTCAACAATTTATTTTACTGCAATTTTCATATTAATATTAGTTTGACAAGTCTGAAAAATCACTGTTTAAATGTATCTAACATTTTGACAGTGAGTGGCAACCTAAATAACTTGAATATATTTTTAAATCAGTAAACACCGTATGAAATAATATAATAAACAATATAAATTATCTGCTCTTATAGCTCTGCGGCTATCCGGCTAGCCATACTCCCTCCACGTGCCAACGTCAAAGCTAACAGTTCAAGATCTGGTTTACAAAATATCTATTTCTCCGCATCTAATACAGTGCAAGCGCCTTTAGACTTTCCTTCTCGCAAACGATCTATTTTCTATTTGTACCGACCTAAGTAGGTCCGTGGCTTATTCCGGTTGTACTGTCGGCTGTCGGTCGGTCTGTTAAAGGTCCTCGAGAACTCGTTTCTTCGGTCTATGGTATAGTCTGTTGAGATCGACCAGAATACAACAGCGCACATTCAGGAACCAAGTTTATTGTTTCAGAGAAACAAATAAATGATTGAATCGAGGCAGAGTAGGTTTTTTTTGACCTCAGTGGGCGGTTAAAGAGACATTTGCATGCTATCCATATTTATAATTTAAAGAAAAACAGTTAGTAAATTTTGTCCTGCAAACCGACAAAAATAAATCTAAATTTATGAATATCCGCGCTTAAATAGAAATTTTATAAAGATAAATATAAAAATATGAAATGTAAAGATAAAATAAAAATTCAAAATATTATTTAGTTGAATTAATCATATTGTATATTTATATCGGGTTGTCCGGAAAGGTCGAAGGGATATTTTATTAGTTACTCTTTTAATGCTTGTAAATCACTATCTGTATTGGATTAGTAATGTTTATTTATATATTATTAATTCCTATGAAATGTACAATGTTTACGTTCAGATTAGCTTTGATTTGCCTACAATTAGTTCAATTAATTCGGTCTATAACTTGCATTTACGCCTTATTACGCTTTTAGATTTCAAAATCGACAAGAACGCTGCCCTAGCAAGAAAAAAACAAGATTTGTACCATTCACGGGGAGGGTTCTGTTGGGGATACCATGGAGTAAAAGTGGTTTTGGTTGGTTCAGGAGATTTTGACCTGAAAATCGGCAGTAATCTGGTCATCTTTCAAGCATTGATGTCGAGAAAATAAAGGGCATAACAATCAAAGAACCACACACAGCGGTCGTGATAGCTGATAAGTGAAATGTTAGCAAATAAACTGTTTTTGAACTTAATGTGCGAGAAACTGCTGACCGAATTTCTTCGTGCAATGTTTTGTTAAAAAAAATACTGAGGCTCCATTTCTGGAGCGGATGGTAATGGTAACGGACTCATAAAAATCAAGTCCTAAAAAAAAGAAAAAAATTGTCAAGAGAAGGATTGTAAGAAGGAGGGTTCATAAAAATCAACTCCTAAGAACAAAGAAAAAGATTGTCCCAGAAAAAAGTTGTCAAATAGTAGGTAAAAGCTATGGAATTCTAAAAATAATTTTAATCATACAAAAATTAATTATTAATAAAGTTAAATTTACGCCCAGTGAAGCGGGCGGGGGTAACAGCTAATTATCCATAAAGCTTAAAACTTCATGCTCCACAATACAACTGTGTTTAAAATAAATGAACAAAGTGTAAAGAGAAGGAATGTGGGTGCCACATTAACTTTCAACTGAAAACAAAGATTCAACGTGTAACCATCTGCAGTACACTTTTGTGTAGGATATGCAAAGGTCCTATTCTTCAAGAAATTGTTACTGGAGATAAAAAGTAGACTTTATACAACAATTCACATAAAAAACCAGGTCTTAACACAAAAAAAGGGTTACTCTCGGTAAGATGGGATTTTCAGAAATTATTCACTATTAGGTTCTGAATCCTAATGAAACCATAAGTGTGGAATATTAGTATGTTCAGCTTGATAAAATATACTTGGTTTTGATTTAAAAACGTACAAGATTGAATCAAGAACAAATCAGAGTTAGGCTGGAAAGCATTTTCTCACCCACCGTATTCTCCTGATGTTGCACCGCCAGATTACCTTCTTTTCAGATTTATGGAACATTTTTTTCGTGGAAAAAAACATCCTACTAAGACACCTATCAAAACTGTGCTCGAAGAGTAATTTTACTTCAAGATAACCGTAATTTTCGAAAAAGGGAATAGAAAGTTTGAAAATAAATGGACGAAAATTGTCAATAATGATGAGGATTATATTGTAGATTTAAACTGAATTAACTCTTAAATAAAATAAAATTTTGTACGGTATCAAAAAACAGACATATGGGTATACTTATTACACAGATAGCAACCGCAAAAATTATTGAACAATTATGTATTTGATCCTTTATTTCGTAAATTATCGTAGTTAAAACAGTTTATCGGGGACCATAAAAAATAACTCGCAGGAACAATACACTTTTTTATTAGGGCTTATTATTGACCAGTTTTAAAATACAGTTAGATTACTGTATAAAATTCCTAAAAAATCCGAATTTAGTGTTACAGCAACGCATAATAATTCGAATTTGAAAAGAGAAAGGAAAAACGTAACTTGCAATAATCAAAATCGTTCAAGTGTTTGCATCGAACCGTGCAATATGCCATCAAACGATATGAAGTTACGGAATCATTATTATAATGAAAAAATAAGGTTACTTTTATTTCAAAAATTTCCGCTTTACATATCGATACCACCGGTTGGTTTTTAAATTAGTATGACTCTCCTTAACATCTGAGAAGTTTCATATCATTTCACAAGTTAGAAATTATAGCGTCTTTTTTAACGGTAAAAAAATTGTCGATTTTTTTAATTTTGCCTAAAAACGATATTTCTTATATTGATGCATTAAAATTGTTAAGAAAGTTTATGGTGATGAACCTAAGTAAAAAAAAAATGTTTACAGATGGTTTAAGAACTTTAACCGAAGATGAACCTCGTTCAGGAATACCTTCTACGTCAGTCAGTGAAGAAAACACTATCAAAATCATAGGTCTTGTACAGAGTAATCACTAGCACATCACAATAATTATTCGTAATTTTTTCGTGAAAAATCAAACAAATACCATTCCACAAGCACCATATTGACCAGATATGGTACCATGTGACTTTCCTATTCCCTCGAATTTGAGGCCACAGAAGCCATTCAAGAGATTTTGCTGCCCGCTTTGAAGGAAATGCCCGAGGTCGAGTAAAATAACTGTTTCGAAGGCTGAAAAAAGCGCTAGAATAAATGTATTGCTTTGAGAGAGGATTACTTTGAAGGAGGCAAAATAAATTTGAATGAATACATAAATACTTTTGGTTTTATTTCATCACCTTAGTTTTTGATCATAGTAAATCAGTAGCAATCACATGGAGAGAAAATTGAAGAAAACTTGCATCTGAGGTTGCTGCAGAATTGTCACAAGAGTATAAACAATAAATTTATGTAAGAAGACGAAGAAGGAGATAACTCGATAACTAATGTAAAAGTATGCTCGCACTATAAAGGGGTTTGAAAAAATATAATAAACCTTTTAGAATGGCATGGACAGTCCCAACATCTAAACCTTATAAAACATTTAGGTGTTATTCTTAAAAATATACTGCAGATATAAACGATAAAATAAAAAAAAGTAAAATGCGGCTTTCAGCAAGAGTGGAATAAAATAAAAGATGAAGATTACTAAAATAGTAAGAATATCAAAAGAATCACCAGCAGAAAGTTATGAACGCCAAATAGAGATTAACATATTATTGACTCTAAGCAAGGTGATCACAAGATCAGGAGAAATAGTTAAGTAAAACAATGCTGGAACTAAGAATCAGTAGAAAGATTATAAATATGGTAGAACTAAGCTTAAATTATGCAGAAGATAGTAACGGAATTAATGGAAAATTATCAAACAGTTTCCAGGTCAAAGACGGATTGAAGAACATTAATAAGGCTCGTTTGCTGTACCACAAGAAACATTAGTGCCTCGCCTGCGTATATAACATTACCATAATAACAAGAGAATAAAGAAGAAAAAAAAGGAACTCCAAGAAACTATACAGATTTTCGACGGATTCGCTCGAAAATTGATACTGAAAATATATTAACAAAAAACAAACTACCTGAATTGGTCAGACAAACAATATAACGAAGGGGATACGTCTACAGTGAGGACGGGCGAAGGAAAAAGTTACAACTTTGGACAAGTAACAATCCCATTTGCCCCATGTGTCTTGCGACTTCAGGCGTGGCTTCATACGGAATATGTAAATCGCAATGAAACTACAGGCCCCATGAGGCTTTATGTCAAGGAAGGGCACTAGCTGAAGTTAGTGAACGCGGTGGAAAGAACCAACGGGGCACCTACGTGGAGTTTGGGGGGAAAATTTCTCTGTTTTAAATAGTTTCCCCTAACAAGCCTAAGTGCATCTCATACAGGCGATTCTGTTTTTAGATTGTTATTTAATTCCACCCAAAACAACAGGGTATATATTTTTAAAGATACTAATGCATATTTTTATGATTGTAGAAAAACTCTTATTAATAATTAATTAGAAAAAATTTAAAACTACCATATTTTCATATATAGTCAAAAGTTTAATCATTGTTCGGTTTTACTCCTACACCCCCTACTATCACAACTATCACATAGTTCAGTGGAATAAGATTCGGAAAATCTTATTTATATTTAATTTAGTTTTATGATTCTTTAATTTGTATTAAGATACAAATCATGTTTCATGGGTCACCACTTTAAAACTGAGGATAATCTAAGATATACTTAATAAACAAAATTATACCTTAGAACGAAAGAAGTACTATAATTAAAAAGCATTTCGAACTTTCTAAAATACTCCATCATTTGTAGCGTTTACAGTTAGTAAATTGAATAAAATTTGTCATGATGTGCATCACATTATAACATTGCTAGATGATCAGATCAAAGTGACCTAGAATCAGTGCGAGTTAAATATTTGCCTAGCAAAAAAAAAAGAAAAAAAAGCTTAAAATAACAGTCTCGAATTATAAATGTATTATATATTTGTTATTTTCTTTATAAATAATTGTAACAGTGATCTTATGTCAATGTTGATATTCCACACTTGTTTTCTCGTACTTGTTGGACAGGCTGTTCCATACGCTCAACCAATAATCCCTTTCTGGCGTTTAAAATATTGTGCTTACACCAAATTTTTTATGTACTAGAAATAACAGCCAGAGGATTATGGTCAAGACATCTAGGTGGCTATGTAACAAAACCGTCACGACAACTTCCGAAACGTGTATTTTCAGAAATGTTCTGTAATGAAGCATTCGTCTATTTGGAAACCGATATCGGTATTCCCTAACTGCAGACGTCCATTCCCGTTGCAATAACCATAAATTAAATTCATGTCTGCTAATTCTTGAGAAGAAAATCGGGAAGGTATTTTAAATAAACGTTTACCCGCCAGAAGACGCGTCATCGTTGATATAGCCTGGTCACCTAGATTTTCAAAAAAATACCAATTGGTTTATGAATATAAATCTGATTATTTACTTTTTATAATTTTATAGGCCTGTAACTTCGGAACGAATAAAGATCGACCTACCACTTCTGTGGTTTTTTAATAGGTCTTAAAATAAAGTCTATTTCATGTTTCCAAAATTTGAATATAACGATACGGAAAACCCTGTTAACGAAATTTGCTAGTCCATCACTGCATTCACATAATTCTACTTCAATCCACCTCTAGATTATTCCCCTTTCATGGGTGGTTTCTTCTCCCTAACAGTATCGATAAAACTTCGAAAGAAACACCCCAACTCTGCTTCCATGAGGAAATTCCTAATAGGATTTCCAGACTGATTACTTCATTATCTGTTGTACCCCTTACAGTATATTTCTACAATTCAGCAGTTTACAATAATCACTGGAGTCTAAAATCTGATATATTTTGCAGAGTATACTATTAAATAATTCTCCTTAGTTTTTATTGTTTGTATGATATAATCTTTTTCAGAAGTTGTATTGAATTACGATATCGAATGAGTCAAGTTATTTTTTATATGAACCATTCCTTAACAATCTAAAACAATGACTTACATCCATATACAAGATGTACAAAATAAAACAATGATATCGATCTGGCTTCCCATTTAGAGGCGAGACAGGTCAGCATCTGATACATCTTCGGTGCGAGTTTGAACTCCCTTGAGTCACTTGATGACTCATAAAAATTCTTTTCGTTAACCGCATTTTTCTAATGCGTTCTGAAATGACGTGAGCCTGACAACAATTTCAAGCAACGCTGCGCTGTCAAGTTCGGTTTCGGACTTGAGCAGAATGCCACGAAAAATTTTGCAAAACATCAACAGACATATGGAAAAAGTGTTTCGTCAAAAACCCAGGTTTTCAGGTAATTTGAGGCATTTTAATAAAGCCGAGGCTCGAATGATGATGAACCTCGCAGCGGAAAGCTTTTAACTGCGAGAAGTGATGAAAATATCTATAGAATCAGGGATTTTGTGCCTTCTGATCGGCGGTTTACAGTCAGAATGGTGGAGGAAGAGTTGAATGTGATTCATAGAACCATTAATCAGATTTTAACCATGAATAAATGATTCATTTTTCCGTCCATTTTAAAAGTGGCCCAATCTCAAATAGAGAAAAATATTTCCATACAATGACGCAACTTTCACCTTGCCTCGCAATAGGAATTTTATACATTGCCTAAAGAGCAATTCTACTATTTCTACTTCTCTGTCCTTTAAACAACAGTAGCTATTCATTTGCATTCTCGTTACAGGACTCATTATCCTGCTGGTTGCTTCCACATTCGATTCGATATATCCGCTTTAATGCATTGATGTTCCGCCATTATTATGGCATCTTAGAAATCTTTAAAATATCTTAATACATCCGCACAAATCATAAATCTTTAAAGCAATATTTTTTTTACACAAACTATATCCAGCTTGCAGGAAACAGCACTTTTTCAAAAAAGTGGCGCCATCTTGTGACCTGGGTAACCGTTGGAAAGGTGCATCCTTCACTGATGTTCTGATAAAATTGTATGACATTGGAATCATTAGAAATCAAGTTATCGCGCTTGAAGTGTATGGTGAGGATTGTTTATCCCGTGGCAGAGTCCACGAGGGGTTTAAACGATTCAAAGAAGGTCGTGAGGACATCAAGGACGACCATTATCCTGGTCCGAAAAATTCCGCAGTTATTCAAAGTAACACTGAAATTGTGCGCGAATCAGCCAAAATCTTCGTTGTAATACATGGAAATGGAATTGAACATCTCTAAAGATTCAATTCTGACGAGTAAAAATTGCTCCGAATCCAACATTGCAAGGACTTGATTAAAGAGTCGAAAAAGGACCAAAACATTAAGTACAGAATTGTATCTGGTGATGAAACGTGGCGTTTTCAATGTGATACAGAAACCAAACGTCATGTCGCGAGCCAAATCCCAAGAAAAGCCGTCTCAAGAAGTCAAAAATCACTTAAAAAATCAAATTGTGCAAAAAATTGCAAATGTGTCAAATTGTGCACAAGGAGTTCATTCCATCTGGTTAAACGATCAATGCTGTGTTTTATCTTGGTGTTATGAAGCGTCTGTTGTCGCGTATTCGTTGTGTGCGGCCACAGCACCATCAACAACACGCTCATCACTGACTTTTTTACCAAAAATGGCATATTAACCATCAATCATTCACCATACTCGCCTGATTTGACTCCCTGCGACTTCTATATCTTCGAAAAACTTTATTTGTCAATGAAAGCATAGCATTATGCCGACATTGAAGCCATTCAATAGGAGTCGACCGCCAAGCTCTGAAGGACATTAGCCAAGCTCAAAAATTCATTCGTCAACCCAATTGACCGTGCAAAACGTTGTATTGGTGCGCAAGGGTAATATTTTGAATAAAAATAATGATTTTTGTCGAAAAAATTAATGTTTTCCTGTTTTCCGTAAGACGCACCTTGTATAAGTGGCATAAAGTTCTCTTAAATATGGAGATCTCCTGACACAGAAATAATGCAAATATGACCAAATGATATTTGTTAAGTACCATATGAACCGTTAAATGACATGTTGTAAAGCTTCAAACGTGAGCGTTTAGTTACTTGTTTGTGTCGATCGAGTAAAGCAAACAAGACTTGACATTTTCTAAACTCAATGAGATCCACAACTAAACAATAAATCACTTTCTTAAACTTCGCAACGCGCGTTTCACTAACCATGTTAGCATCATCAGGAGATGATTCAAGCTAATTATTATCCTAAATTTAGACTACCTGAATCAGTTCAATGAGATTCCTGATGATGCTAACATAGTCAGCAAAACGCGCGTTGAGAAATTTAAAAAGGTGATTTGGTGTTTAGTGGTGGATCTCATCGAGTCTAGTATTTCACGCCGAAGGTTTCAATAGTTCGAACTGTTCTAAGGTATTGTATTTTAGTGGATTTAATTCGATGAACACACAAAAAAAAATCCATATCACTTTAAATGATTTTAGTCGGTAATAAATTGGGCTTCTCAATTTATACGTATTCATACAGATATTGAAGGTAAAGAATGCTCGGGGCTCTCAAAAACCGTTATAACAGACAAACTAGTCACAAAAACCCACGATGTTATATTAAAGCCTCCACCTCTATAACTAGACTATAGAGGTTATGGAAAAGAGTGGTCACCGGTTTAGGTAAAAAACATAGCCTAGGGGAAAGTAAAGGCCCTTAATAAGCTGTCACGACATAGAAAAGCGAGAAGTTGTATTAAAGCATCGCCGACTGAAGATATTCAAGCTTGTTGACATTGTAAACTTCTCGACAGTCTACGTCCTACTATAAACTTAAAGAGATACCACTGAACTTTGTTTAACTTCTCGACGCGCGTTTCGCTAAACACGTTAGCATCATCAGGAGATGATTCAATTTTAGATTTTTCATACCATAATTTAATCTGAGATTTACTCATCTCCTGTTGATACTAATGTGGCTAGCGAAACGCGCGTCAATAAGTTAAATAATGTGATCTGGTATTTAGTAGTAAATCTTTTCGAGTTTAGTGTTTCACACCGAAGATTCCAATAGCAGAATTAATATGTTCCACTATATTTTACACGAAATTTTGGGTATGAAAAAGTTTTACGCTAATGGGTACTGCGTTTGTTAACAGTCTACCAAAGATGTATTTGAATGAACACTTCTCAAGATTGTTTAGACTTATGCAGACACGATTCAGCTGAGTTTCTTCGATATTTTATAATAGGAGATGAAACATGGATTCATCATTATAATCCAAAGATGAAACAACAATTCAAACGGAGAAGGTGAAAGTGCACTAAAGAAAGTAAAAACAGTTTCATCCATAGAAAACCTCACGACTCTTCCTGATGTGGCGTTCACAGATTACCTCGCAAAAGACAGGACTATCCTCAGAAAGTATTATGCTTTACTATCGGGCTAATTGAAGGGTTCAATTCAGGTTAAACGCCCCCATCTAGTCAAAAACACGTCTCGGCTTATTGTTGCAAAACCGTATTCCACATGCACCGTATTCACCAGATTTGGCTCCCAGGGATTACAGGCAGGCGAACCAAATTATTTATAATGATAGTATTAAAAACGTGAAACGTCATTGGTCAAAATATATTGTATTGCAAGGTGACTAAGTTAAAAAATAAAATACAAAAAATCTCAAAAACATTGCGTTTTCTTGTCAAGCAAAAAACTTTTCTAAAAAGACACGAAACTATTTTCTTTTGAAAAATAAACTTCAGAACTCGGGGGGTTTTTAGTTTGAAACATTTGTATCGCTGTGGGAAACCTTTCGTGATGCTTTATAATTTGTAATGTTTACCTTCAGCAAATTGTATAGAATTGTCGATGTACGAACAGAGAGGAAACATCACGTATGTACTTCATATTATGACATTGATTTGTTGGTTAAATATTTAGTAGTTAATCGATTTTTACTACTAATTGCAAGTACACGTTAGAGTTCAAAGTTACGGCTTCAAAATTGAAGCAGACAGACAATAAAGCAACCTATAATCAGTATAAGTTAAATCAATGAATTACTTAATAATTCAAAACGTTTCAAAAAAAGAAAAGAAAAAAACAATAAATCATCAATACATACGTCTAATTCCCCAGTCCATCATTGTGCTCACATAATCCTGATCCAATCCACATCTACATCATATTCTTGGTTAACATTGAACTTCTCTCGCCCACGGTTTGAATAAAACTTTTAGAAACAAAATAAACAAAAAAAATAACGGCTCGCATTGACGCCGTTTACATCGTCTTTGGTCCCGTGAAGAAAATCGCAATGATTACCCCATTGTCCGTTTTTGCTCCCGAACCCCCTACATTGTCGCGGTGCGTTAGACGAGATGACGATGACGCGATCCTGCCGGGCGGTACGGGCGAAGAAACGAACGATCCTGCCGTAGCAGGAGACCACTCTGTACGCGGTGCGAGTGTTCGGTCTCTTGCGATGAACTCGGAGTCACGAGGGCGCTGAAGCATGCGCCGCGGGGCGCGGTTGCCGCTTTTCCGTTTCCCTTATTCGCTAAAAAGGCGTACGGTACAAACCGGCTGAACTCTTGTCGACTACCGTTGATTTCTTCGTTTGTTAAATTCGCTTCAGTTTTCATCTAGTCGATTTCCACTAAATCGAAATTACCACGGGTAAGAGAAAAGTTGCATTTCAAAACAAATTACAAATAAATCTTTGATCAGATTGTTTTTTTCTGTTTACGTTTCTTGAGCGACACCATACGCAGATGAGAAGTAGCGAAAAAATAATAAAGTAAAAATGAATAAAGATCATCCTCAAGAGGATTTAGCTATTAACAGAAAGAAATAGACTAAGAATCTTTAAATACAAGCATAAAATGCCTAAAATGTAAACTATCTGTAAAAACTATAAAATGGAGCACAATAATAGATAATTATTAGTGATGATCCGGTAATTTTTAGTTTATCTTCAAGAAAAATAATTACATAATGTTATCAATTTTTTTTTTAGATTAAATCATCTCCTGATGATGCTAACATGGTTAGCGAAACGTGCGTCGAAAACTTAAAAAAAAATCATTCAGTGTTTAGTGGTAAATCTCTTTGAGTTTAGCATTATGTTATGAAAATAATACGATGGTTACTATTTATGTATTAGGAATAATATAAACAAATATTTATCATTGAAAATGGTTTTATTGTTTTTCAAAATATTCTCCTCGATGATCGATACACTTCTGCGTACGTTTAAACCAATTTTCATAGCACTTTTTCCATTCCGATTGAGGTATCTACAAAATATGTATTTTGAACGCAACAACCGCTTCTTCAGGCGTCGAAAACCACATTGTTGGCCATGTAGTTTATTCTTGACGGACGGGAACAAAAAGAAATCATAGAGTGTCAAATCAGGACTCTACGGCGGATGAACTATTAATTCGATGTTTTAACCGGTCAAATATTGAGTTGTTGGATCCGATATGTGAGAACTCGCGTTGTCATGGTGAAGAATGATCCTGCGTCGCTTGTTGTTTTTTTTTATTGCATCAAAGACTTTTGGCAAACAAATGATTGTGTACCATTCAGAATTGACAATTGAACAACAACTTTTGTAGGGTTTGCCTCATTTTGAAAAATCCATAGTCGACTGCTTTTTTCTTTGGAGCTCATACGCATGGATCCAAGATTCCTCACCTGTGTAGATGTTATATACGGCTTTTGACGCACCACGATTGTATTTGTTGAGCATTTCTTTGCACCAATCGACACGGGCCTTTTTTTGAGCGATTGTCAAATTATGTGGAATCCAACGCGCACAAATATTTTTTACGTTTAAATATTCATGTAAAATCTTGTGTATGCTTGTCATATTATTGCCCAGGAATGCCTCAACCTCACGGTATGTCACATGACGATCTTACTTTATCAGTTCGCACACAGTATCGATGTTTTTTGGCAGTAATAACCGATTTAGGAAGATCTTCTTTAAATTCGTCCATGAGCGAACGACGGCACGGCCACGATTGAATTTACTAAATCAGTGATATACAGTGGCTTTAGATGATGTTTCATCGCCAAAAATCGAAGTGAGTTGATCTATGCACTGTTGTTGAGATAATCCACGTCGAAAGTGGATTATCACGAACATTATCACGAGTTAATTTCATTTTTTGACTGGGATGAAATTTTCAAGTCACTAAACAACACAAATAGTCCGTATAACAAAACGTTCTGATGCCTCCTAGACTTCGTTTGGTAGAATGTATTAATTAAAAACAATTTATATTTGTGGTTAATTTTATATAATAAGCCAATTTTTGTGACAAATGCTATCCCTGTTTGTAATAGAACAAAAGAAAATATAAACCTTTTAGGACGTTCCATAAGAATCAAGTTTTTTTCTAGGATTTATGAGCAACAGTAAATTGAAAATCTTAGGTAATAATCGTAACACTGCTTCGAAATATTGCGAAGATAGATGGGATTTTTATAAGCCACCAATCGAACAAATCGAAATAAAACTTCGAAGTAGTAAATTAAATTGTTCCTAACCTGTAACTTTTAAAATAAAACTAATTGATATATACTCTCAATAGAGTTAAATTCGATAAACAATATTAGAAGTTGCCCTATACTTTCACCTTTTATAAATTGATTAGATAATGATTTGAGAAACGCTAACTTAAAAATCATCTACAAACTTAGTAAAGAGTTTGTAATAAGTTGGAATTCATATAGAATCCAAAACAAGTTCAATAAAAATGAAAATATTTTTTTGAACAAGTTTATTACTCTTATACAGATGTGCAAATAAAGTTATGAGTCGGTAGCGTTCGATATGGCAACACAGTTGACTTCCTCTTTCGAAGGCAGACAAGCCAACATTTGATGCATCTTCAGAACTAATTTGACTTAGTGGTTCGCAGCAATTTTTTTCGAGAACAGGATTTTACTAGTACGTTCTGAAAATTAGTCACAACAATTTCGAGCAATGGTGCGCTATCAAGTTTTGTGGAGAATTCGTCCCTTCAATCATAGAGGAATGAATAGGGGGTAACAGAAAGAGAGGTAGACTAAAGACATGATGGCAGGACAATATAAGCGATGCTAAAAAACTACTGCACATGAAAACATGGAACAGAGTTGCTGGACATCGATGGCTGATTAACAGGCTGTAGCACCACAGGAAGAGGAAGAAGAACACTTGATCATTAACATAGACGAATTATTTAGTAAGAGATATTTGATTAGGTACATATTTGATAACTGAAGTTGTACTTGAACAGTGAATGGAATAATACCAGAATAATGGCAGATGAAAGAATTATTAGTACTTGAGAAGAGAGAATTATTACTCTATATTAGTAGTTTAATATAAACAATAATTTTTGCATTACTACTGTAAAACTTAAACTGATGTTATCAGTATTATGATTTATACACGATTTGAACTCTCATAAGATATGCACCCCATGAATGTAGGAAAATAGCAAACCAGTGGTTTAATGTTTTGTAATTGAAGTTCAAACTCCTAATTAATCAGTACTGAGTGCATAAAAGAGTATGTTTGTTTTGCCAAATGCTTAAAAGAAAAAATGTATGTTTACTTTCCATATTCTCATTACATTATGTTATTTTTATTTCAAAAAGGGCTAGAACACTGTCCAAACAAAAAAACAAGATGTGTGCCCTTTACGCAGAGTGTTCTTTTGGGCAGGCCATGGTGTAAAAATGATTTGGTCGGTTCAGGGACGGTAATTTTGGCCTGGAAGACCGGCATTGCTCTGGTCGTCTTTCAAGCATTGATATCGAAAAAATAAAGACCATAACAATCGAAGATCCGAGATCCGTGCAGATGGCAGATAAGTAAAATATTGGCAAACCGAGTGTTCTTGGCCATCTGAAAAAAATCAATGCGTTTGCCGACAGATGCGTGGATCCCTCGCAAACTTAATGAGCTAAATCTGCTTAATTGACGGTAAGACAATTACGGTAACATGTGACAAAAAGTGAATTAAAGACAACCACATTCAACAAAAAAACACTTTTTCCACGCAACTCAACCATCTACACCGGTGTCTGCTTTACACAGTTAGATGGGCTGAAAACAAAAATTGAAGAAAAAACGACCAGAATTAGAAAACAGGAAAGCCGCCGTGTTTCATCATGATAATGTACGAGCACACGTTTCAACCAGAACCCGGCAAAAATTGTTGAGTTTCAATTGGCAGGTTTTGCTCCATTCACTTTCCTCACCGTACACCACACCTTCGGAGTACCATCTATTGCGCTCTATCCAAAATTGTTTAAATTGGAAATCTTTTAAAATGGAAGACGATATGAAAAACAAACTGCTTACTTTTTTTGGCAAAAAAGATGCTAATTTTTGGTAAAAAGGCATTAGGGACCTACCACTACGTTGGCAAAAAGTTGCAAATAATAATAGTAGTTACATAATAGAGTAAATAAATATTTACATTTCTTAAAAAATATCTGGGAACTTTACGGACCACCCGATATTTAATAATGGATAGCAACTTTTCGCAGAAAGCCCTCTTATTACTTAGCAACAGGAACTAAAACTCATACGGTAGCTATTAGAAAAACGACCAAACATACTGAACAGAACTAATCTATGTCCCGTTGAGCGCGTATCATAAAACCGTCAGTCATAAACACTTTCTTAATTCCTACTGGCGAAAAGAACCGATATCCCGACTAGTAATTAAATCAAGGCCCATATGGCAACAGCGCCGCTGAAGATCAAGACCATGCTCGTCGGCTTTTAACCCGTCGCAAGAACGAAGAAAATAACCAAAGAAACAAAGAAGAGACGCTGCAATGATAAATAGTAAGAGACCAAAGAAGAAACTATGTTTACGCAGGATGCGATTGATTGTTTTCGTCCGATGTGGGAAACTAGACTTGCTTTTATGAATCTTAATAACAATAGAAGATTTTTTATTGCAAGCGAACATGTACGAAGCACAAATGTATATCTCTTACAATAAAAAGAAATGACATGACGTGATGTGAAAAATCCTAATAACGAAAGAAGAAAATAGTGTTTTTAAAGTTATTTTTATTGTTCAGCACATTATAACCCTACTAAATACCAAAGTTTGTTATGTTACTTCTCGAGTCGCATTTCACTAACCATGGTAGCATCACCAGGAAGTGCTTTTAGACCAGACCATTCTTAAGGCTAGAAACTGGTCTCGGGAGACACTTGCTGACGTTTTGGTGGTGCCTGAAGAAATGGGTGATTTTTACGTGAAGTACAGGTGAATTTTCCTTATTTTTGGATATTTCAATATTCTTCACGGACCCACTATGCAACTTTTCAACTTTACCATTAGTGTGCTTGATTCAAAGGCCATAGTGAATCAACACAGAATTAATCGTTCAGAAAGCCTTCGCCCCAAGGGTTGTCGACAAGAGGCAAGAACATTAAAAAAAATATATCTAAATCCATCTCAAAATGCAAAATGTTTCCGAGAAATCTAATTAAAATATAAGGAAATATAATAACATAAAGAAAACATAATTATTTTGGAATTATTTAGGGGAGAATTTTACACTTAAGGTAGCAGTATACAAAATAGCAGCGTTCATTAAATTTTGGCTTATTCAACGAATAATATTCTGATGAAACTGATATATTCTCTGTCATCTTTATTAAGTAAAATTGTTTTTTGTACTAATAGTACTGTTACTATACTGATATATAATACTACATAAAGGGTATGTTATCTTGTGGTTCGTTTTTGAAGTAGTGGTTATTGTGCCGCCTCTGTCACGCGACAGAGGTTATGGCATCTGTCAAGTGACAGAAATTCAGTATTATATTCCCGGCGTACAAAATGAGTCGATATACGCTTAATCAAATTTGGGGAATATTGAAAAGTTATTTTGTTGTCGAAAATTGTGTACAAAATTCAGTAGAAATGAAGCGCCAACTGAGAACGGTGTAAGGAAATTTGTGAAAAAAGTTCCTTCGACTGGCATATTAAATACTATAAAATATATAGAAGTTCCGCATCACCGTCCAACTCGTTCGATGGATAATATTGCTGCTGTATCTGAAAGTGTGTGACAACATCCGAGCCCCTCCACCCGTCATTGTTCACAAGAACTGAACATCAGCCATAGGACTATGCGAATAATTTTGCACAAAGACCTCTGTATGAAGGCCTACATAGTCCAACTGGTTCAAGAATTGAAGGGGGTTGGCCATCTATTGCGTTTTCCCTTAGCTGAATGGGCTAATTATCTGTTGAAAGATGAGCATTTTTACCAAAAAATCATATTTTCCGACGAAGCTCATTTTCACCTCGGAGATTATGTGAACAAGCATAATTGCCGTATTGAAAATGAGCAAGGAGCGGCACTAACAGTCAATGACGACCGTTATCGTGCCATCGTAATTGATTTTTTATTCCCAACGATTGAAGAGGAAGACTTTTTGCCGATATTTGATTTCAACGGGATGAATCGACGTTTTACGCCGTGTCTTCGAAAATCGCGTTATTAGCTGAAATAGCGATGCCAACTGGCCTTCTAAGAGCTGGGACTTGACTTCGTTAGACTATTATTTGTGGTGATCTATCAAGAACGAATGTTATGTCAATCATCCATAGATGATTGAGGCTTTAAAAGGCGCAATTAAAGTGGTTCATCGTGAAATTGAGGCTCAAATGATTGAAAGTGTACTGAAAAATTGAGTTTACAGAATGGGCTACTGCAAATCGAGCCGAGACAGGTATATAAATGAAATTGTATTTCATTCTTAATCGTAAGTGTACTCTCGAAAATAAAGTATAAATCATTTGAAAATATTTGTTGCATTTTTATTCAATATGCATTTTTAAAACGAACTAAAAGTTCTTTATAACTATCCAAAAACATAAACATGACCTAACTGCATAAACTAACCAAAAATACTATACTGATATATAATATTCAAAAATTGCGTTTGGAAGCAAGTGCCTGCTCTTTCTTCGGAACAAACTTTACATCTTAGAATAATAATTAAAGGGAGATGATGAATTGATGATACAAAACGCATAAGAACGTCAATAAATGAGCAATATCATCCTAAAGTTAATTATTTAATATTCAGTGATGGATGACTCGAAACTTGAGAGAAGGTAAATATTTAGGATTAAAGGCGCATCATCAACTAAGGCTATTTAGCGATTGGACCTACAACTTAACGTGGGTTGCAAACTACGATCACCAGCTACCGGTCAACACGCCTTAGGGTTATTAACCCTTGGTTTTGTGCTTAACCTTAAATCCCTGGAGAAGCCCACCGACTGACAAATGACCAACATAGAATACCTCTCAGAAGGCATCCGGCTTTATCCAGCCTCAAATTGGGGTGACTGAAGGGTGATTATTTGCCAGATTTTATACTCTTTCCTCAAATCATTTACAAACAAAGCCATATCACAAACATTCACATCGAGAACGGAAGTCAAACCCCGGGAGCTAGCACGCCGAACTACTCTGCTATCGCGCCACTTAGACACCGCTACAAAGCAACCGGCTGAGACTAGAGAAACAGTTAGTCATTGTTATCAGGAGAAAACCCATTTTACATTAAAATATATCTCTTACACCCCCACTCTTCTATTTGTTCAATAATTTTACAAATACTATCTCATAAGAGCCCTATTCTCCAGATATGACACTCTGTGACTTTTTTTATTTTCTGGGGTTGAATTGTTGTTCTTATTACACCATTTTGATGAAATTAATTTAATGGATTAGTCAGTTATATTTAAAATAAAATCCACTATAGAAAAGAATCCGAGGATTGGAAAAACATTGGCATATATGTATTGTATGATTCTTCACAAGTGTTATAGCCACAGTTATATTCTGCAGATCGTTTGTAATTGTCTAACAAGAAAAAAGGAAAAAATCCTCATGAAATAATAATAACCATATCATGTTAAATTTGCCTTCACAATATTAAAAAAAATCATATCTGCTACATATATTTGTTTTACTAATAATATTTATTAGAATGACTCATCATCTGAATTTTTATTACCGAGGTTGAAGAACTCTCTCAAAATATCTTGCAAGATGCTGGAACGATCATATTTGGGGAGACGCTGTAATTAATGAAGCAACTACGACCATTTAACGAATGAAGACAGCAGCGTAAAATAAAATAAATGGCTGTTAATAATGCTAGAAAGCGAGAGCTGCTAAAAAAGTACTATAGTGTAAAAAGTTTTTACGTTTTTAAGGTGCTTAGATATTCATTGTTTAAACTTTGGCACCATTCCGATGTTTCGAAAATGCCAGTCAACGGTAGTGTGGGATACTGCAAATTATCCCGGAAGTTTCCTAGTGCTTGTTTTAGGATCTGCAGCCACAACTGCTCTTAAAGTCTGCGTCTGCATCGAGAGGACATGAACGACCTGATCTTTTCCTTTCTTCAAGACTCATGTTTCCCTCCTGGAACTTTTTGAACCAAAGGTGAATGATGTGGATTGTGTGGTCGTTTTTGTTAAAAACCGTCGACTAAGTGCCGATTCAAATTTTATTCCAAGTATAGCTTGTACCTGGTATATTCTTGCACTGTAGAACCGGCCCTAATTCGCAATGGAATCACTTTAATACTCAAGAAGGAATGTTTATTTGTCGGAGCAAAAAGTTGAAATCGGATTAAACTTGCGAGGAGTGAAGTATAATCTTTTATTTATTAACAAAGGGAAAATACGTTTGTTACATTATATTAATTATATTAAATATTATTATATCAACTTTTCAGATATTTAAACCTCAACTAAATTTTAACATGTTTCCAAGAAGGTTTTACCTGAATAATAAACATATACCTAACCATTAAGAATTTGACTTTATCATGTTGGTACTAAGCGATAACAATTCCCAATATTTAGGTAGTCTTATCTAACAAAAATTTTATAGGAATAAATAGTTCAAGAACCACTTAAAATTGTTTTACCTGTAGAAATCACAACTACCAAATTCACAAATATTTAAAGATATTTTATATTGATACTACTATTAGGAATTGTCAATATTAAACATCTTAAGGTGAATGAGATCTACCTTCACTGATTAAATATCTTTGACCCTCGTGTAATAGTTTACGAAATGAAACTTTCTTACAGATAAATTATATCACAAATCGAAAAATTTCAGCAGTTTATTTATTTACTCACATTTATTTCACTTTTTGAAAATAATTTCTTCCTATGCAAAGTATTTCATGTATCATCTTTTATTCAGTGGCGGCTCGTGGGTTTTTAAAGTGGGAGGACATAGAACAAAATAGAGCCGATGAAGTTTCTTTTTTGCTTTCCAATTCCTCCTTTTTACTTTTCGTTCTATCGAAACCCTATACAGGAGGTGAACCAGGAAAACATTAAAATTTTGTATTGTTACTACTTACAAGGGCATTAGATTGGAGAATAAGTAGATACTTACCATTTCCCGAAAAGTAAACCATTCAAACAGTTTATTGTAACTGCAAATCAATAGAGAAAATTCGAAAAAGTTTATGAGAAGTTCGAAAAGTTCAAAATAATATTAAAGTTTTCTCACAAAAAAGGATTATTGTACACATTTTTGTCGGTGAATAGTAACTCGCCGTTTCCTAGTTTTTAAAGTGAAATTCCATTCGCCTGTTTTTGTCCAAAATAAATTGTTCAATAACTTTTTCATTAAAGTCCGGAATTAGTTCGACCAATGTGCTACTCTCAATATTTAACATACCTAAAGTATCCATATTCTTCCACTGAAGTGCATATTCCATATTCCATATTCCAAAACGTCCATATTCCAAAAAAGTCCATATTCTTCCACTGAATTTCTTAATCAAGTTCAAAGTCGAAAAGTCAAACAAGTATTCGCGAGGCGAACGAAATACGCGACACGTACACATATCAAAGCGCTTCGTACCCGTCAAATCAGTGTTTAAAAGTAATGACCGATACGCTCGGTCGCAGGGAATCTACGTCCAGTTAAACCCCCGAATTCTGGCAACCAACAAAACATGTAACGCCAACGACGAGAGAAGTTAATGTAGCGTAGGCTCGCTGCAGGTAAACGTCCGACCAACGATTTAAAAATTGTGGCGAGAGGATGGAATTTTTATCCGCATTATTTGGTGCGACAGACGTTCTTTTACATTTAGAGAGTTTAATTTTGAATAATATATTTAAAATTAAAGGAAAGAGACTGAACGGAAATAAAATATGGTGTTTTGCTCTAAAAATTGTTTACTGTGATAAATGCTGGAGGGACAACGCCCTCTCTCACCGCCGCTGCTTTTACTGCTTGTTATTGATTCAAAAACGTAGTACTAATCTCGCGGTTTCAAATAAATTCGAAGTTGATGAGATTTATATTTCAACTCATTCAAAATTAAATTATATGCTAAAGGGATGCTACAAAAAGCTACAATAAGAGCGCAAGATTTGAATTGCGCACCATTTAGGCTGTCATGATTCGATTGGTCAAGAATTGTGACAGATATATAAGAGACCGATAGGAGTTAATAAACATGGAGCGCTACACGATACAGCAACGCGTCCTTATTGTTAAACATTACTATCAAAATGGTGAGTTTAGTTGCTACGATTCGCAACGTGCGTTCGATTTTTGGTAGAAATAATGTTCCAAATTTTTCAACCGTGAAAAGTACTCTTCAATTATTGATGTGAAATACATGACCCGAGCTCGTAATGGTCATTCAGAACAAAACATTATGGCAGTGAGAGTGTAGCCGAGAGTCCAGAGTCCTCGATTCGTCATCGTGCACAAGGATTCGATATTTCAACAGCCATTATTCCCCGCATTCTCGCTAAAGATTTACCATCTCCATGATTACAAAGTCTAATTGACTCAATAACTTTTGCCAATAGATCATACACAGCGAAGAGAGTTTGTTGAGAAAGAGAAATCGGTCTTGGTAACCACAATTGGCCGCATCAGTCTTGACATTTAACATCAATGGGCATTTTTTGTGGGATTTTCTGAAGTCTCTGTATTAACGAAATACCGCCACATTTATGCAAAACAATTATTGAAAATTTATTTTATTTAAAATTCACATCTTGCGTTCTTATTACAACACCCTTTATGTAATAGTCGATAATGTAGTATTAAAAATATTTCACTGAACTAGTATGTTGCACATCTGCTAATGTAGAAAATTTCTAAGCTTAACGCTTTAGAAACATTGCCAATGTTTCTGCACAAAAAACTCAACAACCCTTTCATGAATGTATGCAAACAGTTTAAAACTTTGCAGTCTTACTTTTGTAACTTCATCCATCACATAAGACTATCAATCAGTGCAAAGAAACCGAACCAACAGAAAACAGATTTGATGTTATACTAGAACTTGTTAAGCACTTAGGAATGGAAGATATGAATCCCTATTATCCACTACGACATGAATCTGAAACATATTTCAAATTAATGAAGCAAGTTTGGATAGAAATTAATTCAGACGATAGTACTCGTACGGTTATCCTTTCTAAATAAGATCCATACAATAGTGCTAAGCTCCATACAAGTTTAATTACACTTAACACTTAAAATGCTTTCAAAGAAAGCTCTACAGATACAGATATTTCGTCAAGACCTAATATTAATATGAAAATCCTGACGCGCGTTTCTCTAACCACGTTAGCATCATTAAGAGCTGATTCAATCTAATTCTAAAACTAAACTGTTTTATTTATATAACAACAGTGTCTAATGAAGTGTGTAAAATCATGAACCGTGAAGTTAACTAAGCGTTACATTAATAGTTGAAAAAGTTGACTGACTGGCATAGATCCAGCATCCCCGTTCATGGTTTTCTTACATTTTTCCATTTGAATGCTTTCATACGCATTCAAATTCCTTTTCTTAACACTTTTTACGAACAACACGGAACGGCAATGGGCAATCATGTGTCATCGTTCTTAGGTTTTACTTATTCGCGACCAAATTAGGAACAGAAGTGATAAACGAATTCGGTTACTTTCTCAGGATGTGACAAATTTTGTTGTAATTTTCGATTCAAAAAACGAAAACTTAGAAGATTTTGTTAATAACTTAAATGATAAATCTGAAACCATATGAAATCGAGAACAATGATAGTTTACCATTTCTGGATGTGTTAGTCAGTAGAAATAATAAAAATAGGTTAGATTTTGATATTTTTAGAAAATATACCACCACTTCGAGATTCATTCCTCCCCATTCGAATCATAGTTTCCATAAAAAGATGGTTATGGTAGATATAATAATTAATTTTGCTTTGAACAAAAATAATTATAACAAAGAACTAACATGAATTAGGGAGGTGTCCGAAGTAAATGGTTATAATAAAAATATTTTAGATAGATCTAAAATATCTAGAAATCATAAATTTAGACTATTAATGAAATAATCTTCCACTTTTTAAAAGAAACAAAAAACAAATAAATTCATGGTAATACCGTTTGATGTCCAATTAACACTAGGGCTAGACAGGATTTTGAGGACATTAAAGTAGTCTAGAAACCATATAACAAATTAAGAAAAGTCCTGGGTAATCCAAAGGATAAAATAGATCAACCTGAAAATTGGAGATATATGAAATTAGTCGTCAAGATTGTGATTAATATTGGGCAACTAAAAGATCCATATTAAGATATAAAGAACACATTTACCCACATTTTGATATGGCAGAAATGAAAGATCTGCAAGCCAAACATGCACCATAATATCACCCTAATATAGGTATTAGTAATTTAAGACATGTGAAAAGTGTAAATAATAATATAGATGTTAGTAATTTAAAACTTGCTTTGTATGCGTTAGCTTCCAAATCAATCGTTATAAATAAATCCAAATTAATAAATTGATAACATTTTCTAATATTTAAAGTTTCAAGGTGACCGAGACCCTAACCCTCCGATAAAAATGTCTTTGACCCCCGCCTAGTAGTCCATAAAACGACAAGCTTTAAAGGTTAATTAAGTTTAAAACCGCGTGTAAATATCAACAACTGTTTACCATGTAAACACACCCAATCTCTATTTTATTTCTCCCGGCATGTCTCTCCCCTTATTACAATATTTTCTTAGATAGCAAGGCATCCTTTCTTTGTTCCCTTAAACGAAACAGCAAATTCATATAATCATCTAAGAATTTATTTCAGTTGAAAAAACAACATATTTTCAACAAAACGATTGAAATGAAATAACAGTTGGGATATGTATACGAATATGTGTATGTGAGAAGCTTAAAAAAACAGGTTTCAGATGAGAACAACACAGTTCAACATTGTGCATTTTTATATCTACATTTCTTCTAACTAGTTTGATAGTTGACACAATCCAACATCAAATTAGCATATAGAATAAAAACGATCGGCTAATTTCGTCTGCTCTAAGTCTTCCATAATAAAAATTATGCAAATTCGAAATAATGGGCGCCATCTGTGCACGGGGCTACTAAACATTCAATTTGTAGAAAACTGTAATATAGGATGAGCGTTAAAATACCTAGACGAATTTAGTCTGCCATTTTTAGGATATATGCGTTTTGGTCCCGATCATTTAGATTACCCCCAACCCTTAAATCACATACTCCAGTTCGGGGTCAAATACTGCGACTAAATTAGGGCTTAAGGATCAACTTTTAAATACCGAAACAATAAATCCCAATAAAGAAAATAGAGAACTGTTTATTCACGGGGCATTATACTGTTCGACATAAAATAAAACATTGACATGGAAATTTTTGAGTAAAAAAACATAATGCCTGCTGAGATGTGAATTGTTGAGATCCCTCAAACAATACTCATTCTATCTTCCTCACTTTCTATACACCTTCGCCACCTTTTAGACAACTGTTGAAGATCGAGGACCAGGATTCAGGCCCAAATCGAAAAAAAACTTGCTGGTTTAGATGTGATAAAGCCATTAGGGTTTTTTCGACTTCCTCAAGAGATGTGAAGCGGCTGTTACTCAGGTGATGTTGCAGATATCGGAAAAGATGAAAATCCGAAGCGGCTAAGTCTAAATTAACATTACTTATGCTTTTGACACGAATAACACGAATCAGTTGCTAATAACAACAGCCAAGAGTGGCTGTTTGAGCAGACTGGAGCAACTCACAATGCACGACGCCCATCTCATTCCACTATACAGGGTGCGGCGCCAAAATCCGGACAAAATTCAAATTGAATTTCCCGTCATTCTATACCACTTGTAGAGGTCGCGATTGGTGCCCAAAGAGCCGCGATTATCGAACGTATTCCTGCTGGGCGCTCTGCGACAGAATCATTCGGTTCTTCGGGTATCCGAGATCCACTGTGTATGATGTCTCGAGATATAATGAGTCGGAGAAGTCCTACGAATGTTTTGCATCACCGACAAGGAAAACTCATTCAAAGGAACGCGTTGTCAGGACGCCCGACATCATTCAACGGGCTCAGGAGCTGATTTTTGAGGATCCAGGGCAGTCGATACGAAAATTGTCATCAGTTGTCGGTGTGAGTAAAAAAACTATGCCTCAAATCGTCAAGGAGGACCTCCGCTACAAGTTTTACAGAATTAAAGTGAGACAGAGGCTTTCCGAAGCTGCCAGGACAAAGCGAGTTGAACGCTGCAACCTGCTTTTGTATTCCTTAAGGAACAATGCTGTCAGACGCCTCAGTATTTTTTATGACGAATTTTTTTTACTGTCGATGCGAAAATCAATTGAAGAAATCGCTGGTTCTTACATGACCCTAAAGATGTTCATGTGCTAAGTGTTGTGTCCAGTGAGGGTAATGTGATGCGACCGCATTTCTTTAACAAAGAGAAAAATGTAACAAAAGAAGTTTATTTGCGTGTTCTGACAAATATAGTGAAGCTGTGGATGGAAACAATGTCGTCTGGAAAGCCGTATGTTTTCCAATAGGGTGGTGGTACGCCCGCCTACACAAGTCATTTGGTTCAATATTGGTTGTTGAACAACGTCGACATGTTTTGGTCAAAAGAATTGTGGCCTCCCAACAGCCCAGATTTAAATCATTTGGACTTCTATGTATGGAGCGTGGTTAAAAGGGTCACCAACAAGTCCAGACATCCAAAGGTAGCATCACTGAAAGCTGTTATTGAAGCGGCATTCTGACCGATATGTACAGTGACGCATTAAAACGAGTCTGCTAGCGCTCCAGACCGAGAATGGAGGTGGTCATTCAAGCAGGGGGAATATATATTGAATAAATGTGTTTTTATGACCTTACAAACAATTTAGTAAAAAAATGACAAACTTTTCCGTTTTTAGAATAAAAATTATGTTTGAAAAAAATGTCTAATTTTTCCGGATTTTAACGCAGCACCCTGTATACACAGCAACACTTATTTTGGCGTGGATATTTGGTTGTGCGGTACTAGTTAAAGGCGTACCAGGCTTAACACACGAATTTCGCCTCTTTGGATCTTAATAGAGAATTCACATTTCGTCATAGGGCACATTCTTATACAGGAAGTTTTTTTTCTTAAGTCTAGAGAGCAATGACACGACAACATAGTATGACTGAGAATTTTTTTAACTCCCAATTAGAATAATTACACCTTCGGAACATATTGTTTCAACAAGAAGGGACAGACTATCAAACAGCTCAAGACTTAAATATACCAAACATGTTCAAAAATAATATAAAACAGATTAGTTACTTATTGCCCGCCCTATATAAACAAAGAGGATGTCACAAATATCAATAAAACATTTGAAGTATGTCAATTTATATTGATGAGTATTGATGAAAAAAAAAAATTAGAAACGCTTACCAGTATTTGGAGCTGTCATCAAAATACTCAATGGACACTCGTCATCGTCCAAAACATATTCGGTATCCGGAATGCCCGGCTGCTGGGTAACTTGTACCAGGCAAAATTGAGATGGGTCAACTGGAACAAGAATTCTTCCTTCATATAAAAAAATATTGTTCTTATTGTACAAATTTATTTTTCAAAAAAACCTTGATATTACAAATAAATTTGGAGCAGTTACGTTCTGCCAGCTTCGTTATACTAGTTGAGTACCACCAAAACACGAGGGTGAATTACGAGGGTGTATCAAATATAAACCGGAATTTTATAATTATTTTCTCAGCCAATCACGAGTGGGCTGTCAGTATAGATTGTTGCAGTGCAATGTATTAGTGGGG
Source organism: Cosmopolites sordidus (assembly GCA_031761425.1). Taxonomy (NCBI): domain Eukaryota; kingdom Metazoa; phylum Arthropoda; class Insecta; order Coleoptera; family Curculionidae; genus Cosmopolites; species Cosmopolites sordidus. The sequence continues at coordinate 873,314 of JARFXV010000019.1, forward strand.
GAAACGCTCGGTGAACTGTTTCACTTAGTTCTTTTGTGGGTACAGCCATGAATGAGCAACAAGGTCCACCGTCCACTGTGCAACGGGTTTTAATAAAGTTTTTAACTAAGGAAGGCGTTAAACCATCCGAAATATTAACTCGGTTGAAGGTTCAGTATGGAGACGATATCCTGTCTAAGACCCAAGTGTTTGGTTGAGCCAAAAGGTTTAAGAGTGTACGGGAAAGTGTGGTAAATGTAAGCCATAATCGACGTTCCAGGTCAAGTGTCATTGCTGACAACATTGATGCAGTTCACGAGATTATCGAAAATGATCGGTGAAGTGTTCCAACAATCAGAAATCATCTTAGCTTCAATACAATCTGTGTCCGATGGGCCCAGTTTTGACGAGGGAAAAACTGAAGAATATGCATTGGGAAACCCTTGAACACCCATACCTTGAATACCCATACAGCTCAGATTTGTCACCCTGTGATTATTTTTTGCTTGCGTCCTTGAAAAATATACTTGGATAGGTACGGGTCGGCAACAATCAAGATGTCGAGGATTTCGTGCGCAAACTCAAAATTTTTACGAGCAAGGAATTCACAAGCCTCCAATCCGCTGGGAAAAATGTATAGAGCGTGGAGGAGACTATGTCGAAAAAAATCAATGGTTTTTTGTACTATTTTATAAATAATAAATATGTATAAAACAATTCCTGTTAATATTTGATTCACCTTCGTACTATAACGATCTGTAGTACTATAATGTACTATATTTGCCGAATGCCGGATTTAAATTTGAAATAAAATGATTTTTTATCGATTCTATGATTAGATTTTTATTGAGTGTTGAAGTACACTCATACATACACTCTCCTATTAAATATGAAAACTTATAAAACCCTAAACTCAGAGATTTTCCACTAAACACTAAATCACTTGTTTAACTTCCCGACGCATGTTTCGCTAACCATGTTAGCATCATCAGGAGATGATTGAATCATATCTAAAACTAATCTATGTTCTATGTATGTGACAATCGCATCAAATCCACTATGGAAAAATCATAAACCGTTAAATTAACTAAGCGTTAAATTCATAACTGAAAAAGTTGACTGAATGGAGTATGCTTCAAAATTATAAAGTCGTTATTAAAAGGGCATTAAAAATAATTAATATATTTAATATCAGATATTTTAATAAACAATTGGGTTGTTCCATAAATTCTCACCGATTTTATAGTTCGTCTGTTTTTTCTGCATTTTTATTTTGTTTGGTCAAGTGTGTATATGCATTTCAAAGTCCTTTTTTTTTAATTATTGCTATCATTTTTCTGAAAAATTTAATTTTAATTAACTTGCACTTGCTATATTTCGCCTTTCGTCGTGGTCAAAAAGCCACAGAAGCAGTTTTAGACATTTGCGTCGTATATGAAGAGGGCGCTATAGCCGATCGGGATGCTCGAGATTGGTTTGCCAAGTTCAAAAATAGCAACTTTGACCTTGGCGGTACGCCCCGCTCTAGTCGACCTTCCCATTTCGACTAGAACCATCTTTAAGCGCTTTTGAATGAGGATGGCCGTCAAACATGCTGAGAACTGGCTAAGAAGACGGCCTTGCGACAGTCTCCCGACACCTTCAATCTCTGAGATTTACTCAAATCTCGGAGCTTGGGTGCCTCACAAATTAAACGACGACAAGGAAAATTTCGCCCGATACCGAGCAACACGTGGTCAGAAGCAACGATTCCTGTACATAATTGTAACGGGAGATGAGAAATGGTCTCAACGCCAATATAAAGCAAAGGAAGGAGGGAGTGGCCGCAGGAGGCACGCCAAAGCCAAGAGTTAAGCAAAATCTCCATACCAACAAGATCATGAACTACGTTTGGTGGGACTCGGAGGGTCTCTTTTACTGGGAAATGCTGAAGACCAAGACGGTCGACATGGAACGCTACCTCGCCCAGCTGCACCGTGTAAATGAGTTTGTTTAACTGAAATCACCCGATCGACAAGTTCAAGTCATCTTGCTCCACGACAATGCACGATCTTACACAGCATACATTGTCAAGAAGGCTCTGAATGATCTCGAATGGAAGGTTCCTCCGCATCCGCTGTACTCTCCAGAGCTTGGGCCAACCGATTATCACCTTTTTCGCTTGCTATCCAATTAAATGTGGTGCATAACCATCGCCAACGATGAGGACTGCAAAAACTGGTTTAACAAGTTCTTCGAGTCCAAGCTCGGCGGCATCAAAAATTGGTCCAGAGGTGGGAGCAGGTAGTAAACAATGACAAAGAATAGATCATTGATTAATTTGTTGTCATAATTGTTGCTTCTTTCAATAAAAAAAAATGGCGGAAACTTATGGAACAACCCAAAAAAAAAAAATTTGCGACATAAATCAGAACCAGTTCATTAATATAACCACCTTTATTAGTCAAATTTTAAAATGTTGAAATCTTTGATAAAACAAAATTAATTAAGAACTGATTCAACCATAGATGACCAGTAATACACAATGTTACACATAGCTGTGAATTTACAAGACTGAAATATATCCTTAAATTTTGGATGATATGCTAGGAAACAAAAAAATAACAACACTCAGTATCGGTAGATTTGAATAAAACTGAAAATAAAATTTTGTACGAATACATAATATGACTAAAACTGGGTTGTTACATGCAAAGATTAGTGGCGCCAGTCGACCGGAGTCTGTTTTTTGCATGTAGAAACTTGCAAAAAAATGGACTGGCGCTAGTTTAGTTGCGCCACTAATCAATACACCAGTAAAGTTAAATCCTAATCTACTTTATAGCCAGTTCTGGTATTTGTAGACAAAAACAAGTGTGTTGGTCAAAGATTGTCAAAATTATTAATTATTATTTTTTCGGAGGCCTATAAACAATATTCATATTTATGGAATATAATAGTGGATTATAAATGTAGGAATAAAAGAGATGAAGTTTTAAGAACAATTGTAGAAATCATTTCTGATTCAGTACCAAATTTTGATACAAATTCTGCCAAGGTCAAAACGTAGTATTCAGAATGCGTATACCTTGGAACCAAGAAATCTCAGTTTTACTTATAATTTTAAACAGCTGTAATAGCGTCCCTCATATGGGTGTCTGATGTTTATGTTTTGTTCGATGTACAATTAAATAAAAAGTTAAACTAATAAAAATGTGTTATCCTTCAATCGTTAATATATACGTTCTGATCTTCATTAGACAATTCTCGAATCAAACTATTGATGCACCTAAGGTAGTTCTGAGTGAAATCCAATTACGAACCCAACATTAATTTTTTTATAGTCTCTTTTTAATATCGCCTGCAATTTTACGCTTAATATTTGAATAACGTTAATATCAGCGCGAGGAATTACAGTTGACGCCATTTTTATAACTGAGCCAGTACATAAAATTGAATTTATGTAGAAACGGCTATTGGCGTCAGTATTTATTACGCCAGTAAACTGGTGTGGTATTGGCGCCACTAATATTTGTATGTGGAACTCCAGCTTAATATGCATATAAATACATTGACACATGTTTTTTACTCGTTTACCTTTCTGTGATTGCAAAAAATGTAATGGTTTAAAAGTAAATGGTTTAACAAATTTTAATTTTTATCAAGTTGCGAGGTATTTTTCGTATGCTACTAAGCTAAACAGTATTCTTATGGCTCTACTAAAAGCGCTAGTGCGCGGAGAGGTGTTGAAGATCGGAGCTCTAGAAGTATACAAGGACGTGACGGTTCGTCAGAACTTGTCATTAACCAAAAAATTCCAAGAAAATTAAAGTGCGTAATGCTTTAAAAAATAGTTTTTTAATAAATGTTAATTATCAGAAACTCTGTATAACGTGAATAATGAAGTGTTTTGTTGTATTAACCAGTTAAAAATCTGGAAATTGAGAATAACACATTGGTCAATAAGTCGCCGGTCTGACAAATAAAGCACACTTTTTTTTGCAAATTTCGGCTTGATTCATCAATATATTCCCCTTGAAGAAAAATACAATCATTCCAAGGCTTTTCTAACATTTCTACACCTTTTTTTATAAAACGATCTCTCTTTGCCTTCAATATATCCTTGTTTCTTTATTGGACCGAAAATTCTTTCCAGCAAGCATTTTTTTGTGATCTGAGAACAGGAAATAGTCGCTGGGGGCCAGATCTGGAGAATACAGTGGATGAGGAAGCAATACGAAGTGCAATTCATGCAATTTAGCCACGGTTGCTAATTATTTGTGACACGGTGCATTGTCTTGGCGAAATAGCACTTTTTTTGTTCATTTGGATTTCAAACGTACCAATAACGCTATGTCATATTCGCTATTGATGGTTTTATCTTTCTCGAGATAATAGATTAACAATATCCCACACGCATCCCAATATACAGAGGCCATAAGCTTGTATGCCAATGGTTGTGTTTTTGGCCGCTCTGGACGGCTTTCATCGGCTGCTGTCCACTCAGCTGACTGTCGATTTGACTCCGGAGTGTAGTGATGGGTCCATGTTTCATCCATTGTTTTATACCGCATAAAAACGATTTAGCGAAATAATTTTGTAAATTTTTCTGATGTTTTCTGATGTAACCACCTTATTGCTTGTACAGCCACGTTTGAATTCGGCATACCAATCAATTATGATTGATTTTCCTGGGCAGAGTGCGGGTAATATTTATCAAGCTATTGTTTTGCTTCAAAGGTATTTTTTTTTATCAAAAAGCAATGCTTAATCAACACACGATTTTTTTTTACATTGTTTTGAAAATGTTTTAAAACAAAAGCAGCATCACTTAAAGCCCGACAACTCAGAAACTAGTAAACAGATTGTCATGAAACTTTAAAACATGATGTTTGAAGGTTGACACAATCGACCACTGGTAAAGATTTTTTCGTAAGTGATGCCATCTATATGTCAGACCGGGGACTTATAAACCGATTTGTTATAACATCAAAAGCTAAGTCAATTCTTTCGCGCTATTTAAACACTGACTAAACATTGATTATTTGTTTACTAATAAAAATAAACTGGCCATTACTATTAGGTCATTAACCTAATTCGGCCCTACCTTTCATCGACTGCATTCGGTTTTCACAGAATAAATATTTTAAAGCGCCATCTTTCTGGTTCAAAACGAGGAATATAGAAGGAAAACAATATCGGAACTATTATGAATATCATCTGAAAAATCACTTGCAGATGCGTTGTCGTTCCAAAAGCAGCATTTGAGGAACTGTTTCCTTTCCGCTTTCAACTGAAAAAATGCTGGTAATACTTTAAAAGGAAAGTAGCTGCGTCACCTAAGAACTTACAGCTGAAAATAAGAATAGACACTTTAATATTATGTCATTACTAAACTTCCTGAACGAATGGGGGCATTATCTTGTTAAAACACTATCCAGGCTTCACCCATATCATTAAAAGAAACATTTTGTTGTTCTAATAAATGTTTATATTCTTGAGAGTCAACTCGATGAGAAAGAAATGTTGAGTTGCATTTTTTTTTGTAGTCAATACTCGTCCTAACCACGGCACTTCGTCCTCCCATTTGCCGCCTCAGGTCCATCCAAATTGATTAAATTTTCGTCAGAAAAAAATCATTCAGGCTAATCCGTGGTATTTAATGCTGATTTCCTTTTCATTTTTTTCCTTACAATATTTTTGGACTTCTTAATAACCTTTCGACATTCCTAACCCTTGTTTGAACTTTAGTTTAGCCAAAAAATTGCTTTTGCCGTCTTACAGAAATTCTATGCAATTCTTTGAGTGAGTCTTTTTTTCTCTTCTTAACAGAGCAACTGGCCTCCCAGTTGACCGATGAGGTATATCCCGCCGAACCAAATCAACTTGGCAACCGACTTCATTTCAATCGGTGTCCTATATCCCTACAACTCATCCTGTCTGCGTGTAACGAAAAAATCAATCGTCTTTTTTTCAGAAAATCACTTATGTTTTTCCATAATGAATATCCTATGAATCTCTATAAAATTTTGTCTATAGAAATCCTCTAAATAAAACATCTAAGAGGATTAAGAAATCTTAAATATCGAGATTGTATCTAACATCTTAATGGCCAACAAAAATAAATTATTTACTAATAATTGTTTTATATTCTGATTAGTCAATTTCTAACACTAAACTCGAAGAGAACACCAAATCACTTTTTTAAAACTTTTCGGCGCGCGTTTCGTTAACCATGTTAGCATCATCAGATGATTTAATCTATTAAATCATCTCCTAATGATTTAACAACCGGTGGTCCAAGAAGTTGTTAGTTTTTTAAAATAAATTAAAAAAAACATGTTGATCAATTTTAACAAATTTGTTCTTAAAAAACAATTGTTCACAAAACAAGCGCTCCTCTTCTGTGTAGCGCTGCATGATGACCCTGAAATTTCCCTGAGCCGAACGATAGTTTAAGACCGACCCCACCTTTCTATCCCTCCTACTCCTTGGAGGGATGCCAACTCTTTGGACCACCCTGTAGATTAAAGATTACTTATTTTATGAGATTAAATCATCTCCCGATGATGCTAGTATGGTTAACAAAACGCGCGTCGGGAAGTTTAAAAAAGTGATTTGATATTTGGTAGTAAATTTCTTCGAGTTTAGTATCCTGACTAAGGTTAATAAAACTTTTTCCTTTTTACAACATTTTAACTTGTATTTGAAACAAATAAAAAAACACTAAAAAAGAATAATAAAACTTAATTATAATATATTTTTTAATGTCTATGGTGTATCTAACATTTGATTGAGTGTATATTCCTAAAAAATCATAATTTGCTTATAATAGACTGCAGCGGATATTGTTCATTATGAATTTCTCGTCAGAGATTAAACAATTAAAAGTAAAGTTTTAGGGTTAGAGGCGCATCAGCAACTGAGAAGGTTATTTAGTGACTGAACAGCTTAACGTGGCTTTCGAACTACGGTCATCCGCTACCGGAAACCTAGGTCAGCATCCCGCCTCGGGCCATAAATCTTTGGTTTTGTGCTTAACCATAAGTCTCTCGAGAAGCCTACCGATTAGCAAGTAACCAACCTAGAAAACCTCTCAGAAGGCGTTCGGCCTTACCCAGCCTCGAACTGGCGTGACTGAGGGGCGATTCCCTGTCAGATTTTACACTCTTACCAAGAAACATTCACAAGCACTTAGAAGAAGTCCATATACCTAGTACGGGAATCGAACTCGATCCACGCTAACTACCGTATCGTCAGGCTACCGCCTTAGACACCGCGGCTAACGTGACTCCCAGATTAAGCAATTCCATTAGAAAATATACCTTCTGCAAGTGGAATTTATATAGTATGTTTTACTGTAGATAGCGACAAACCACAGAAAAAATGTTTTTTTATTTATTGTAAGATAATTCTAGACGACATATAGCAATAAGGATCTTTTATATTATATTTTTTGCAGGGAACTACATAAAATACTTTTATATTTTGAACTTTATCTGTTATTACAAAATAAAAAAACTAATAAATTACACATTAGATGACCAGCAATACCTTTAGTTAGTCCATACTTGTCCAACATTTCCCTGACCACTGCACCGGCACAATCCCGCACTGATAACAACAGCGTTTTGTAAGGTACATCTTTACACAAAGCTTCACCATATATTTTAAGAGTACCCCCTGTATCAGGTCCACCGTCTTTCGACCGAAATTGCTGCAACTTTTTCTCCAATTTTTGTTGCCTTCTCCGTCGCATCACAGCCTCTGGATTGGAGATCGATCGCGTAAATGATGTTTCAGGAAGCTCTGAAAGAATGTATTGCGACGTTAATTATAGAAACCATTTGGAATGATGACAAATATTACCGTTGTATAACTTTTCGGTTACATTGTCTTGGCCACCGTTTACGTCTCCGTTTTCACTCTTCATTCTGGACAGTTTTTCTTGTTTCTTTAATTGCTTCTTTTCTCGTTTCGATAGTTTCCGTCGGAAACTGGCGTTTGAATCTAACGAACCCATTGAACCCACCTGGAAAGAAGGAGAAAGTTTAATGCTTATACTATGCTAATAATACCAAAACAACAGTATTGCTGGATATTATATGATTAGTATGGCTCTGCAGAAAATCAGCTAAATATTACTAGTTTTCAGATCGATTATCTTGAATGTTAAATACTGCTTAGTCATGTTTAATTATAGTCAGGAGAAAAGTGCGTATCGATACGCACTTTACGTATCGATATCACTATTTGTTTTTTAAGTATGGCTGTGACTGTCTTTGATATCCGAAGAAAACTTTGCGGGGATGTAGCTAGGGATTGCAATCAGCAAAGTGGGATCATTTGAAGGCCAAAGGGTCTTCCGTCACTAGCTTGCGGATTCGATCAATTAAATCAAATAATTAATTGACAGTTTGCAGCCCTTTTTAATTGGGTGTCGAAGTATTATGTAGAAGAGATTCTACCCCAATAACTGCAGGCACAACTTTTCGATTTATTTTAGACAAGTTGAAAAATCAAGATACATATTTAAGCACTGGCGCCGAGGGGCTCCGTGTAAGAATGAAAGAAAGGCGCATTGAAGTTACAGGGTTTACTTGCAGAATCCAAAAAAAAAACTGATAAAGAGTTGAAGACACCTGATCATACGTTCATGATACCCAAAAAGAATAAGATACGTCAAGAAATGAGAAACGTTTTATGCCGAGTTATTAAAGCTAACGTCGAAAATGTAGAACTTGTAATAGTTATAGCGGCTGCAAATGATAGCCAAAACTTTGCAACATATTTTAACGTTCAAGAGGAACTAGAAATGCAGATAAAGCAAGACAATGACGACTACACTAAACAGACATGAATTGGAAAATAGAAAGATTTTGAAAAATTATTAAAAGAGATGACGGCATACGAAACTGTTGGAGTGAAAGGAAAATACTTGACTTTGATGCACGACTATTTATTGCCACCCAAACCAAAAAGTGTAGAGGCAGAAAGGGCTTTTTTTGGCCGCTGGCTACATATGTAGTTCTATAAGAAGTAGATTGAGAGATAACACAATTGATGCTACTTGTTATTTAAGATTATTTTTCCAAAAAGAGTAATGACTTAATTATTTTCAAATTTGATGTTAAATTACTTAATGCCATAATATGGAACTTGAACAGACTGCTTAGTTATCTAAATCCCACTTATATACAAATTAATGTGATTAAAATTGATTATAATTACCTAATAGACAATTAAAATCTAGCAACAACAAGAGAAAATTTAATAACTGGAGAAGATCTAATAGAAGCTATGAAAAAACTAAAATTGGGAAAAGCATTGATTATACCAATACACAAGAAAAGAAACAAAAAGAGAATGCACGAACTACAAATATATATAATTACTATGTATAAGAACAAAAATGTACGAAACTATACCAGAGAGAAGATTAAGAGTGGAAATTGACAATGCACTATTAGACGAGCCAAGCGGATTCAGGAAAAATAATTCTGTACAAGACCATTTTTTCACCCTTCAATAGAACAAGCGAGAGAGAAGAACAGAACAGTATACTTATGTTTCACAGATACGCAAAAAGCTTTTGATCCAATAAAAAGAGAAATTATATGGAACAGAGAAAAAAATATAAACAAGGATCTTATCCAAGCCACCCAAAGCATGTACCCACAACAAATCAAATTAGATCGCACAAGAGTATCTACTCCTTTTACCACAATGGAAAGAGCGAGACAAGAAGAAAGTCTGAATCCAGTACTGTTTATAAACACAATAGATGAAATAATCAAAATATTTATGAATAAATTTAAGAAATACTATGTGGGATGGGCAAAAATGAAACCAGTTAATGTAAAAATGTGTATATTTGCTGACGATATAGTTCTCATGGCAAAATCTGAGGAAAAATTAAAATTCAACATAGGAGTATGGAACGAAGCAGCTGAAACATTTGGTCTACACATCAATATAAATAAAATATAGCTTATGATATTGATAAATAACCAAGAACATTGTAAGGAGAGAACAATAACCTTAAACAACATGGAAATTAAACACAATGAAAAATATAACTAAACAACAGAATGGCGAAAGCAGAGAGATTGCTCTAATCAGTTAGTAGAGGCCTCTTAAACGACAAAAAAATATTCAAAAAAAACGAAATTAACAATATATAAAATGATACATATCCCCACACTAACATATGGATGGGCACATTGGATCTTGAATGAATGGTACAAGTAATACAAGTAATACAGTACAGAGTACAAGTAATACAGAGACAGCCTAGAAATACCAGCACTCATAACAAAAATAGAAGAGAAAAAACTGAGAAGGTTCGGACATCTAAACAGAATGGACCCACACAGACAAACTAAGAGAGTTTGGGAAGCTAGAACGATGGGAAAGAACAATCACAACAAAGAACAAGAACAACAAGGACATCACAGAACCAATGCAAAGAAGAAGCAAAACATGGCAAGACGAATTTAACCTAACCAAGGACCGCAAATTATGGAGAAACTTCGTTAACACATGCTATGTAATTTCACCTCGACACCTTCGGGTATTAAGAGGAAGGATTAAAAAGGTAGAGTGTTAGGGTTAGAGGCGCATCAGCAACTAGGCTATTTAGCGACTGGACCTACAGCTTAGCGTGGGTCGCGAACCGCGGTGATCAGCTTCCGACAAACTCAGGCCAGCACCCCCCTCGGGCTATAAACCCTTGGTTATGTGCCTACCCATAAGTCTATCAGGAAACCTACCGATTAGCAAGTAACCAACGTAGAAAACCTCTCAGCCTCGAACTGGCGTGACTGAGGGGCGATTCCCTATCAGATTTTACACTCTTACTTAGAAACATTCACAAGCACTTAGAAAAAGTCCATATACCTAGTACGGGAATCGAACCCGATCCACGCTAACTACCGTATCGTCAGGCTACCGCCTTAGACACCGCAGCTAACGTGACTCCCAGCAATTCCATTAGAAAATATACCTTCTACAAGTGGAACTTATATAGTATATATTACTGTTGATAGCGACAACCCGAGACAGCGAGTGACCGACATAGAACACTTCTCAGAAGGCATCCGGCCTTACCCAACCTTTAACTGGCGTGACTGAGGGGTAATTCGTAGTCGGATTTTACACTCTTGCCTAGAAACAATCACAAACATTTAGGAAGTAAACAGACAGAAGCAAGAAAGACAAACAACCATCCGAGCGCTGGAATCGAACCAACGACCGCTCCAGTGCGGTTTCGGCAGAGCAGCGACAGGCCGCCCGTCCGCACCAATGCGACCGGCAGGAAGGATTAATAAGTAAGATAATTATATCAGGTAGACAAGTTATAGGCTAGTTAGATAATATTAGATATATAAAGCTAACAAAGTCATAGTAATTATATAGATATGTGATGTGTTGTGCACTTAAATAATAAGAAGCCAAAATCTAAAATAACTTTATTAACTAGAGTACCACCAATTGTTGATTTTTGTACCTTTTATTAAACTTGGCTTGATTATTGACAAAATAATCGTTTTATTTGTTGAATTTTATAAAATATAAAATTCCTACGCGGGATGCTGCTAACAACGGGATGCTGCAATGCAACACTGCTGCATTGTAATCCATAGATGTAGCTATGTCAAAAAAAATGTTTAAAAGTGGCAGAAGCATCTTAGTGGTGATAAAGAACCAGTTGAAGATGATCCTCGTTCTATAAGACCTTACACGTCAACCAATGAAGAAAATATTTCAAAATCAATGATCATATGCTGAGTAGCCGCCGATTAAATGTTAGAGATCTTGTAGAAATTACTGGAATATCATTTGAATCAATTCCATCAATTTTTAAGAGCAATTTAGGTTTGTCTCGTGTGTCTTCTCGTCTTGTTCCACAAAAACAGAATTTGTTTGAAAAACAACGTCGTGTTGAAGAGATGCTTTCTTTCGATGATGACATTTTGAAATTTATAATTACTAGTGATGAGTCATATAACCATACTTATGAACATATGCCAGAATATAAACATATGCCTTTGCTTATGAGCTATACCAGAAACAGCTTAGCAATCAAACGAGTATCGTGTTAAAGATGAAAAAACACAGCAAAGTCGGTCAAAAATGAAAGCCGTGTTAACTGTTCTCTTTGATTACCGTCATATTGTGTTATGCATGACTTGCGGAATTTGATTGATTTGATGACAAAAGAAGTCATGGTTTTTGCATCATAATCACCACTGCACACTACAATAACTATTCGCCAATTTTTTGCTAAAAATCAAACAAATACCGTTCAACAAGCACCATATTCACCAGATATAGCACCGTGAGCATGTTTCCCCGTTCCCTCGATTGAATAAACTACTTCGCGAACGCCACTACAAGCCAATTACAAAATACATCAAAGTCATACTAAGCTGTATATAAACAAGATAAACAAGATAACGTAAATTATTGGGACTAGCATACAACAGTTCTTCTAATTCCTCTTTGTCTGGCGCCTCAAAAAAAAACCGCTAACTTTCAGTCCCTACGCTTCATTGGGTATTGGGTATGAAAAAGCTAAACCACGAAACAACAGAAATTGTACTGCAATACAGCGAGATATAGAAATCTACGGCCAGTACTTTTGTCTGGTATTATGCAAAAATATGTTTGAAAAAATTTAATATCGTTTTGTAATTATTTTCACTGATTATTTACCGTTTTATCATCAATATTCCTCAATAAGAACCGTCCTTCTCGATCATCTACGTGCCAATTTAACTGGACCAGTAGTGGTTTTTCGTCGGGTGACATTTTCCTTTCCGGACACCCTTCATGCAATTCGTAGAGGGCGTAACTGGGTACACTCAGCATGCGCATATCGGGCCTAAATTTTTCCACTAGCGTACCTATGACATCTTCCACGGTAGCGTCACTAGCAACACGGATGCATTTGGTAGCAACCTTTTGTCCAGAATCTTGAAAATAGAAGCGCATCACACCATGAAATTCTAAATCCTGAAAAGCAAAAAAAACACTAAATAACACATAAGATTGTTAATTAAAAAAATTGATATAGCGAGTCAATAAACTAGAAGTTTTTAGTTAGTTTTTCCCTTAGAATAAAAAAATTGCATGTTGGCAACAGGATGATGAGACACCGCATTACGTTTCAGAAACAAGCTACATTTCCTGAAAGTCTGTTCTTCTTAAAAGGATGAAAATTGGTCACCTAGATCCTCCGTACTGACACCGTTAGACTATTTGTTTTGGGGCTATATTCAAAGAGAAGTTAATAAGAATAACCCACAAACAACATTGAAGCTCAAGGTCAAAAATGCACCATGTGTTGATAAGATAAAGCTACAATTATGTGAACATGCTACTGATAATTTTACAAAAGGGTGACCGTTTATAAAACAGCAAGAAATTCTTCAACTTTCGAATTAAATTAAGAAACAATTTAAGCAGACATTTTGTTTAATCAACAAAGAGAACATACTGGTATACCCTGCGATGAAGATATTGAAGTTAGGAAGGAATCTACTTATCTGGGAAGTAAACTACAGGACATTAACATCAAAGGAGATATCAGAAATCGTATTATGAAAGGTAACAAAACCAATTACTCCCTGCAGTCTGTCCTAAGATATACACTAATACAAAGGAACATAATAGTTAAGATCTATAAAACACTCATTCGGCCAGGAGTCACTTATGAGTGCGACAGGTAAATCTTCACAAAAAAAACATTACAGATGCTTGAAGTATTTGAAAGAAATTTACTAAAAATAATTCTTGGTGCTATGAATGATAACACAATTTGGAGAATCAGGTATAACCTGGAATTAAAGCAATTTTGTTGAGTTTATCTATGAAGATATGGATATTGGAGATTACATTACGATTCACCGACTCAGATTGGCGGACGGGAAAGCTCAGAGTAACAGAAAGAGAGATATGTTAAAGACACGGTGGCAGAATAATGTAAGAAAAGATACTGAAAAAATAATGTACATCCAAAAACTAGTAAAAAGTTGAAGAAGTTAAGGCTCATTGATTGACGGTAGCACCACAGGAAGAAGAACAACAAACATTATATTTGATTCAAAATATCATTTCTGAAAACCCTATAGGACAGATGATGGTCTTCAAATGAAAATGAAGCTGTTTTGTTTCATAGGGTTAGAGAAAAAAACTTGTAATGCTGCTTAATAATTTAATTATTAATCAAATAATAAAAAATAATGAAAGAGTAGTGTCAATAAATTGAATAATTCTATAAAGCAATATAATTACATTTAATATAGGTGTGCCTGGATGACTACTTGAGCAACGAAATTAAAATAAACCAATCTCATAATTGATCCTAATATGAAATATCACTAGCTGGATATATTAAATTGCCCCATCAAGTAGAAAGAAACCAATATTATGAATGACCAATAACATAATCCTGTGGTCTAATGCATTACTGCATTTACAATTTGGCGAATGCGCTTGGAAATTGAATTTGTCCCTTATGTATACCGAAATATTTAAATGGTACATATTTAGATACACTCAGTTCAACTGTTATAAATGACAATAGAAAGAGTTTTCAACAATTAACAAATATGAATTAATATTAATTATTCTGTTGTCGTTTGACGTGTTCTTTTTTTAAATTAACTTTAATAATACCAAAATTCAACGGTTTAAAAATTCAATTCAAAATAACAATAAAATAATAAAATTTGTTAAGCACAAATGAACAATGCAAAGATAAACAAATACATAAATATATATATATACAACATAACTTTCGTTCACATAACATATTAGTCTTAATAAAATTAATTATGAAACAGTACTAATTAAAAAATTTACTTTTACCTCATAAATAAACACTAGGTCAGTCTGCGATATATAATACGAGGGTGATTCACGAATTATAGACTCTAGGCAAATAAAAAAACAATTTTGTTGTCTTCATTCATTAGCATTACTGGATATAATTCAAGTATCTCTGTTGTTTCATTCAAAGTGTATTATCTTATAGTATCACAGTACATTATATTATAGTATCATGTCGTTAACTATGTTAGCATCATCTGGAGATGACTCATTATTGGCCAACGTGGTTAGCGAACCGAGCGTCGAAACCAATTGTTATTGATGTATACAACGCACTAAAAAAATCCGGTTCACGAAAATAACTGCTACAGATCACCAAGTGACTAGTGAGTTCAAACTCACACTGAAGATGCATCAGATAACCGCATGTCTCCCCTCCAAAGCGGAAGCCAACACTATTACCAGATCGAACGTTACGTCACCAGTCGCATTACTATATTTATAGTAATGAGACTGGTTTGTATTGTATTTATTCATTGAGAAGACATAAGCCAAGGGTTTATGGTAGGGAGGTATAGGAATCCAAAAATTTGTCCAGCAGAAAACAGGAAAATATCTGATTACTTAACCTTTATCGTAGGAAATTTCGTATAAACAAGCAGGTGGCTGGCTATCACCAAATATACCACTATAAAATACTGATAGTATAAACAGAGTTGAAATCTAACCACAACCAGTTGGTGATGATTATTTTAGGCATGTTGTAATCACTGAGGCAGCTATCAATATACAAAAACGTAAAGAAGTTGTCATAACCATGATTGGGATTATGATTGGGATCAAATAAATAATTTAATGTCAGACAGTCGTTTAATTATTATGTTTTTTTTATTTAAACTTTTGCAGTTTCTATGTTAGTTATTATGGTGAATCACTTAATGAAACACCATCTCAATACATTTATGTCGTAAATACAGAATCTGAGGATGATTCATGTT
This sequence comes from Cosmopolites sordidus, assembly GCA_031761425.1. Lineage (NCBI taxonomy): Eukaryota > Metazoa > Arthropoda > Insecta > Coleoptera > Curculionidae > Cosmopolites > Cosmopolites sordidus. Next base: position 889,105 of record JARFXV010000019.1, read on the forward strand.
TAACTTGTACCTTTGAGGTAGATGGTGAATTTTGTAAATATGCATCTGCAGCTTTTTAGCAAGTTTTTCTGCTATTTTGCCAAGATTTGTACGGGACCTAATCCAACATATGCCATGTTTCAAAATTTGAAAAAAATAAGTCTTGATTCAACTGTTATGTAGAAAAAAATCCTAAAGGGCTATTTGCTCCAATAAAGGAGCAGTTTACGGCAAGAGTCAGACTGCATTTACCTTCTAATTTTGACGAGAAGAAAAAATATGCTGCTCTAGTGAACGTGTAAGTTGATGTAATAATTAATAATACTATTTAAAACAAAAACTACTGATAGAGCGTTAACAATATGCACAAAGATATAGATCGAGTGAATAGGGTAGGTCGTCAAGCGTGGTATTCTTGGGCAAAAGGACATTATCGTGCAGGAGCTTCTTTGAGCACCCTAAGCAAATTCTACTCTTGTTCTCTGTTCTTGAATTCTTTGTTCTCAAAGTCGTTGGCAAAATGTCGAAATAATATTTCTCAATTAAAATATTATTTTCAGGATACATTTTAATAACCTTTTCGCTGTAATTATCTATAGTCGCTGATTGGACAATTACACAGGTCAACAAATTTAAACATTTTTGAGGTATCATTGATGAAAATAGGTCTATATGAAGTATTTTGTAGTCCTAAATCCGAAAATGATAAGCTACTTCAGTAAGTACTGTAACATGTACGGTGGGGTCGGTGGTGATGAAGTGTTTTATAATAAATCTATTTGAGTGATCAATTTCTTCTACTGGGACCTTCGGAACTACTTCGAACACTAAACTCTAAGAGATTTACCAGTAAACACCAAATCACTTTTTTTAAACTTCTCGAAGCGAATTTTGCTAACCCTCAGGATTTTTGCTAGCATCATCAGGAGATGATTTACTATTTGAGTGAGTTTAGTGTTTCACACCAAAGGACCCAGTAAAAGAATACATGCAGTGATTTTTACTGTTTTATTAGGTCAACAACTTAATTCCCGTTTTTTTTTTAATCTGTGACATTTATTTATGAAAAAAGTAATACAAACTGAATATTCGAAGCAATCTCCTTCAATTTTTATGCAATTTCGCCACCTTTCAGGCAGCTGTCGAATTCCAAAAATAGTAATTTTGATATGATAAAGTCTACATGGCTTTTTCCGACTTCTCCTAAAAGAACTGAAATTGAAGGGATAGGGAGACATAATACTCCAAAGGGGCCAATTCTGGAGAATAAGCCGAGTGCGATAAAATCTTCCAATCCAACTCGGTGATCGTTTCCAGATATTTTTTTGTATCATGTGGTCGTGTGTTCCCTTGCCAGTATAAGGCATTTCTTTCTAGAGCGTTACACGAATTAGTTGTTGCCAATAATGGTCAGCACTAACCGTTTAACCAGATTGAAGCAATTCATTAAATAAGAAGCCCAGCTGATTCCACCATATACACAGCAATGACTTTTTGGCATGGATTTGAGATTTCAGGTATTAATTGAGATCCCACTAGGACTAACCCATAATTATTGTCTCTTTGTATTATCGTTGATGTTTCATTTTTCGTCACAGGCCACAACCCTACGTAACAAGTTGTTTTTCTTGAAGCCCAAGACCAATGTGAGTTCATAGGGAACTCAACGACTCTCCTTATGAATTTTTCTTAGCTTGTGTCAACGTTTGGAAATGGCTTGCAGTGTTACTTCGAGTTTCTATCTAAAGTCTAAATACGACAAAATTGTCTTGGCTGTTTCGACGTTGCATCACCTAGGTCAAAATTTCCCTTTCGGAATTGCTAGGACCACTTCTTACAAGTACTGTACGAAACAGTATTATCACTCAAAACCGTACAAATCATGTCATTAGCTTCCGCAGCATTTTATATCAGTTGAAAGACGAAGATAAGGCGACAATGCCTCAAATGTTGCTTTTCGAATGACATTGCGTCTACATCTGGTTTTTTCGGTTATACTTACAGTAGACTCGTATATTATACATAGTTTTAAAGCTAACAGACGAAAATTTAAAACAAGTATACAGGGATAAAAGCTCTGTTTCTTAATTACTCCAATGCAAAAATACGAGGTAGATTGTATAATACATCATGGTGCGTTATCTGAACAGGTGTGTGAGGTGGTTCGAAAACTTCCAGTTATACTTCAACTTAGAAGATACACTAAACTTAAAGAGATTTGCCATAAAACATCAAATCACTTATTTTACTTGTAACGATTTGGTCTTAAATCTCTTTGAGTTTAATATTTTACACCAAAGGTTCCAAAAGAAGAATTTATTTAGAAGATGCAGTTCAATTTGGGTGCCCAAAAAGATGTGATTGGAATTATGTCTTGCTGGAGTCCCTCACGTGTTAAAAAGAGACAGTGTCGGTAAAATATAATGGTGTCGATGTGAAGGGACTATGATAATCTTTTTGCACAGAATCAACCACCGAGTTGATAAGACAATATCCGATCGTACACACTCACTTATTAAAACCGGGTCTAGAAACCTTCATCTCCTACAGTGATACTCATCTGACCAACATATATTTTGACCTTTATCTGCATGATAAATTGCTTTGGAAGTCCTCAAATACACTATTATTTTTTTCATCTAAACCACAAGACTTTAGGGAAAGGGATTTTAGCAGTGGCGGCTCGTGAGGGAAGGCGTTGGGCCGTCGCCCCTCCAGCATTTATCACATTAAACAATTTTTCAGAGAAAAACACCATATTTTATTTCTGTTCAGTTTCTTTCCTTTAACTCATTTGAAGATATTATTAAAAACTAAAATCTCCAAATGTAGAAGAACGTTTGTCGACCCATCACACCAAATAATGCGGATAAAAATTCCATCCTTTTGCCACAATTTTTACATCGTTGGTCGGACGTTTACCTCCAGCGACCGTAAGCCACGTCCATTTATCTCGTCGTTGACGTTACATGTTTTGTTGGTTGCCAGAATTTGGGGGTTTAACTGCTTTCTAAAACATGCGGTTAGGACGTATATTCCCTGCGACCGAGAGTATCAATAATTATTTTTAAACGCTAATTTGAGGGTACCGCGCGTTTGATATATCTCGCGTCGGGTATTACGTTCGCCTCGCGAATACTTTTTTTGATTTGGGATTTGCTACGTGTGTACACACTGAGTAGTACTTTTTAAATAAAAATAATCAACTTTTAATTGCAAACATGAAAGTGTCTGGTTCAAGACAGTTAATAGTGATTAATTTAAGTTTTTTTCGAACTTTTTCGAATTTTCTCTATTTATTTGCAGTTACAATAAACTGAATGGTTTACTCTTCAGGAAACGATAAGTACCTACTTATTAATTCCTTTATCTGCACAACAAGCACATCCTCCAGTAATAACAATACAAAATTTACTGTTTTCCTGGTTCACCTCCTGTATAGGGTTTCAATAGCGCGAAAAGTGAAAAGGAGGAAGAGGAAAGCAAAAGAAATCATTAGCAGCGCTATTTTCTTCTACAACCCCCCCCCCCCCCCTCCTTTAAAAGCCCACGAGCCGCCACTGGATTTTAGGAATCTCCTATAACATTAACAAAAGATCTAAAGTTATTCATTCAAAAGAACACGAAAGGTAAGATCTATAAAACACTCATTCGGCCAGTCACTTATGGCACCGAGACGCGAACCCTCCCAAAGAAAACAAAATAAGTGCTTGCAGTATTTGAAAGAAGAATACTTAATAGAATAATAGAAATTTTCAGCGACTCAAATGGGCAGATATCTGGCGAAAATGGCAGAAAACTGAAAATCATGGAGTGGCGAATAGAAGGTAACAGAAAAAAAGATGGCAGGACAATGCACGAGATGCTGAAGAACTGCTGGCACAACAAAAACTGTCAAGGGATTATTGAAGATCGATCCAGCTGAAGGCTAAAGTCTCACTATGGGGCTGTAGCACCACAGGAAGAAAAGGCAACAGTAACAAGATTTTTTAGAAACAACGATCAATACATCTTTGATTAAATATTTTAAATAAAAGGAAAAACAGCTTTCAATTTTAACAATTTCACTTGCAGGAAACACTAAATAAATAACACTTGACAGGAATTTGTACTGAACGCTCATTGTACAGGATGTTGAATACCTAATTAACATCAACGTTTCTTCATTAATTCTTAATAACATACAAAAACTACCTCAGCCTCATTAAATGACTACAATATCGTGAAAGTAAGACAAACCTTTATTTTATACAAAATTAAGATATTTCACCTACTTTCTTGTCGCTTTGAAATGTAATCGTCATGCCAACATCTAAAACGGTATTGTTTTAAGGACATATTTTTTTTTACCGAGAATAAGGCTTCCTGTTTATTTTGTTCGTTTAAATCATTTTTTTTATTTCCTATTGAAATAAATTATTTTTCATTTATTTTGATTTGTTTTTTTATTGTACTGTTAAATTTAGGAGAGCCAAAAAATAGACAGATTAGTGTCTATTGTGTATAGTTTTTACATATTAGTGTCTGTTGGTATAAAAAATTAATACAGAAAAGTGTGAAGTGACAACAATCCCGTCACATAACCCTAGAAGATTTTTTGTTGTTGAATTAAAATCTGTCATGTTGATTTCATTCAGTAAATTAATATTGAAAGGGTCTTTCAAATTGAGCGGTTTTTTAATTCTTGAATAAAACACAGAATTTGCGTTGATTTAAAAAAATTATTTACTGATAATTGTACCATAGTGTACGACATTTAAATGCGAATGGCAATATCTGCCAAATGACCACTTCTTCTTTTGGCATAACCGTGACTCTATCTCACCAATGACTAGATTAATTTAATCCTTTAGTTCGATTGACGATTGTTCTTATAGATCTGGCTTTTCACGTAACCCCGAAGAAAATAGTCCAACGGTGTCAAATATTTTCTCAAATAATCTCAATAAATCAATTGTTTCATTAGCAAAGTGAGGTGTAGCGCCATCCTGTTGGAACCACATATCCTCCAGACCAATATTATTCAATTCGGTACATAAAAATCCAGTTAATTCACGATATCGAACACCAATCACAGTTACAGCTTTATCAGCAGCATTTTGAAATAAATACAGCCCAATTAAACCTCCTGACCATAATTCACACCAAACAATGATTGGCTTACAATGTAACGGTTTCTCGTGAATCAATCGTGGATTTTCCTCACCCAAAATGCGGCAATTTTGTTTATTGCATTGCCAATTTCAAAATGTGTTTCATCTGAAAGAATGATTTATTGAGAAAAACCATTCTTTGATCCGATTCACAAATGCACAAGGATTTGAAAGATCCAATGGCTTCAGTTCCTATGTTATTTGAACCTTATATGCCTTCAAAGCTAAGTACTTTCGTAAAATATGCCATGTTGTGGATTCACTGAGTCTAAATTGTTGTGAACATCGATTAATGGAAATTTCTGGGTCTTCAGCAACACTTTCATGTACCAAATCAATATGCTCTTGTGAACGACCACTACGACTATATATACCAGTTTCCTGAAATGTTTAAACAATTCGATTGATAGATAATTGACAGATGGACGATTGTGCAAACCGCATTTTCATAAAATTATTCAACAATTTTAACGCGTTGTCTTGTGTACGACTCCATTTATATAAATTTCATACATTATACTTCTGAAATGAGACTACACTTAGGAAAATTCACAACACCATCTATGGTTTAATCAAGAATAAAAAAAATGCTCAATTAGAACTGTTAGAATTACTATTGATTCTAAAAACCTTTACATTATAAATATTGGTATTATTCTCATTTTCACAAGTCACCTCTTAATTCATGTAAAGTAAATCTTTTTCTAGTAGCCTGTTATTGTTGACTATCAATTAATTCCATCTACGACAAAAAAGGCAAAGATAGGTATTTTGTTACAATAAACTAAAAGGTATACAATTTTGCTCCCGCAGTTTTTCTATAGATAGCGTTAACGGTAAGTAGTCGTGGAAATAAATTCATCATAGATGGCAGGCAATATCTTTGGGAATCCTGCATAAATCCATAGCACCAGTAGTCGATTTGTGTTTACATCATAAAGTTATTCGCGATTAAAAATGTCAGTTTATGAGTCAAATTCTCGTTATTTGCGGGAGGTGTTAATTTATTTCTGTAATATGAAGAAATCTGCGGCTGAGGCTCACCAAATGCTCTCAGACACTTATGGTGAGAAGGAACGTGTCGTGAGTGGTCAAGAATTAGAGGCATTGCTTAATGAAGATTCGTGTCAAGTCAAGAAGAGTTGGCAAGATTATTGGGAGTGACTCAACAAGCAATTTCAAAACACCTCAAAGACCTAGAAATGACCCAAAAGCAAGGATATTGGGTGCCATACGAGTTTATTTGCTTGTGAACAGTTGCTTAAAAGGCAACAACGGAAGGGATTTGAACATTGAATGATTAACGGCCGCAATACAGCGAAAGACACAATACAGTGATTTTGTAGCATGATAATTGCTCGGCCCCATGTTGCGAAAGTGGCCAAAACATACTTGGAAACGTTGACATGGAAAGTCCTATCCCATCAGCGGTATTCTCCAGACGTTGCTCCCTCTGACTATTACCTGTTTCGATTGATGGCACACAGCCTGACTGACCAGCGCTTCCAGTCTTTCAAGAACTCAAAAATTGGATCAATTCATGGATTGTTTCAAAAGATGACCAGTTTTTTCAACGCGGGATTCGAATACTGCCTAAAATATGGGAGAAAGTAGTGGCCAACGATGGATAATACGTTGAATCATACATATATAACTAGTTTTTACAATAAAGCCTTGAATTTTTAGTTTTCAAAGTGTTTATTAGTGTTTTTGAGTGTTATTTTAACTATGGGTGGTAGTGCGAAACTTAGTGAGTAAAAAAAGAAGAAATGCATTGAAAGAAGAAGAGGGCTTTTCCAATCGTGAAATTACCAGGAAGATTTCACGTAGTACCTCAGTAGTAGAACCTTTTTTGTCAATAAACGTGAAAACTAAAGGAAACGACGATTTTTGGACGATCGAAAGCAATTACAAAGCGAGAATAGTCGTCAATTTTTAAAATCGCTTCAAATTCTACCCTATCTACACGCACCATCATGCAGGAAGTAGGCATTCAAACAAATATCCATAATGTCCAACGTTTGCTCAGAAAAATTCAAAGGAAAGAAATTAAAAAAACTACCACCGCTTACCCCTTATCACAAGACAACCTGCTTAGCGTTAGAATCAACGCAACATATCCTGGACTACGGAGTACAAAAAAGTTATTTTTAGCGACAAGAAAAAGTTTAACCTCGATGGATACCAACATCATTACTAACTTAAGGAAAGAACAAAGATTTTTGTCACGATGTCAAATGCGTAGTTGTTCGGTTATGGTTTGGACAGTTACCGGATTTTTCAAAAAAATCTATAATTTTCATGGTAAATCGGGTGAACGCTGAAAAATATAAAAATATGCTTGAAGTCCGAAAGTTATGTTTTGAAGATTAGGCAGTACCGGAGTTTGTTTTCCAACAGGACAACTCTCCAATCCGCAACGTAAAACTTTTTAAGATTGGTTTAAAAATGTTTTGGGTTTTTATCGAGAAAGGTCTTCAGCAATTGTAAGCAGTTCCAAAAGAAAAGAACATCTGAAATATGCAATTTTAACTGCCTGGGACGAAAGCAGATCCAGTCCGTATTTCAAACGGTTGATGGAAGAATTTTTTTAAGTAATTCAAGTTAATGGAGGATTTAAGAAGATTTAATGAATGTAAAAATGTTCAAAGTGTTAATATATTTTATTTTGTGCGTCTTTCTCTTTGTCGCAGTATTAAGTAACAAAAAAATGTAAATCTTATTGTTTGTGTGTGTGTTGGGTGTACACTCTGGGTAACAATAATAGTGAAAGACTCAGTATACATATACTGAAAATATATTCACTGTATATCATATGTATCTTGTATGCATATCTTGAACAGAAAGACTGACACACGTTTTGCTTGTTGTACGGCAGGTACGCGATTGCAAAAAGATGTGACAATGTAAACGGTTAAAAGGTTTTTATCATGTGAGATATTTTTCGTAAGCTACTAAGCTATTCTTGTGGTTCTGTTTAAAGAGCGACTGGTTATGTAACCGAAATATAGCAGCCCGTTGTTAAGATGTATCTGCAAGCTCGGCGAAATCTCAATATTAAGCAAAATAACGCAGTCAAACAGTGTAGCTTTTAGATGAGCCAACAACAAACGGAGTCTGGCTGGCGAGACGCGAGAATATATATGGGACCTCATAGTCAGACTTTTGAGGGACTACCCTGGCAATTTTAAACGAACTTGAAATATGAGCACATTGCGTCTGGGATTTGCCAACCTTGGGACCTTGCCACAAGACGACATAAATCATCTAATTCGGCCCAAGCCTCGCAGAGTTACAGAGTGTTATAACATTATTCTCATTCATTATTTTCCCCTTTCCTTATTTTTCATTATTTTTTTTGTACCCAATGTAAGTGGGATTTCTTGATGTTTTTATCATTACATAATGTCATCATGGAGACCACGAACATTAGAAAATTAAGGCAATAAAATATTTTTTTAAGTTTTGAATGTTTTTATTACTCTTCTTTACTTTATTTACTTTACTTTATTTACTTATTTCGAATCGAATTTATTTACTTATTTCGAATGAAATAATTACTTATTTCGAAATGCCAAAATACCATAGCATAGCAACCATTATTTTTAGGGTAATTCCGAAATTTCTGGGCAGAAAACCGGCAGAGACAGGCAAAAGACAGAAACATTTTCAAAATATAATATAATCTATAGGCAGGTTCTTAGGCCTTGTGTCGACAATATTCCTTGTTCTTAGATACAAAAAAACCCATCTCACACCATTTCGAATTCGTTTAGATTATCAGTCTGTAGTAGCAGCATGGAAATGAACAGAAGTGGATGTGGATCAGATTGAAGCAACGTGTGGGCCTTCCAAGTCAAATTGCCTTGACTTCTTGAAGCACTTTCTTCATTTACTTTTCCTTCCTTCCTTCTTTCATAGGAATTTTCAATATAACTTGGCATACAATCAGTCCAGCTACGCACAATCTATCTCGTTTTGTCACGGGATCTGTCACATGTAATAGTTCTACCCACTGGTTTTGAGTTATGAAATGAGCGACCTCAATTATAATATCAAGTTCTAATGAATAACGGAAAAAACATGCACCCTATGGATTTAGCAGCTTTCCGTTAAATCGTGTCACACTTCTCGACAGCTTTTGTTAACATTGTCATTAGTGAATTGATGTGTCATTTATGAGGCTAAGGAGAGCAGATAATTTACGCAGAACAAAGCTTATTAACAGCACGTTGTTAAGCAAACGAAGGGGAAGTTCCAATTAGTCGTTGCAATTACCACATTCAATATACAGTACAGATTTTGCGCCATTAGATTTTCCCTCTTCAATCATTAAATTGACCTTACATTACAAAATTTAATATAAAAAAAACGTACGAACTTATGGTTCACTCTAATAGTAATAGGGTCGCTCGAACAGTTCACGGTTTGACAGTGAGATTGCATAAAAATAACTATGATATTGGTAAAGCATAATTTTTTAGATGGTGTGGCGTAGTTTCAGATAATGTCTGAATGATTGTGGCGGGTTCATTTATTTTTTTCTTTATCTGGGTTTTTCGCCACTATATTTATGTTTTTTGAGTTTTAGATAGTGGCGAAAAACCCAGATAAAGAAAAAAATAAGTAGTTTCAGATACATGCGTTTAATTGCTTGTTTGTGGTGATCAAGAAGTTTTCACATTTTCTGAAAAATGGATAAAATATAAGTTCAAGCTGCTAGAAAGTTCTTTGCTTCAAAGGATTTACCCCCACGACCATACAAAAAGAGTTAGATTCCACTTAAAAGGATTAAAGAGTTACTTCATTTTCGACAGTAAAAAAGTGGTTTGCTGAATTTAAATGTGATCGTACACCTATTGAAAGTGCTGAACGCTTGGGACGATCAGAAACCGGTCAGAAACCGGTCCAACCGCCCAAATTGTCACAAAAATTCACAATTTTGTGAAGCTATCTAAACAGTGGGTGCAGGTGGAAGTGCGGCAACGAAAGCGAAAATTGGCAAAAATCAGCACCATCACCGAGTAGTATTACACTTCACTACTGGACCACCTGACGAGTGTTATTCAAGCTAAACAACAAAATCTGACCTAAAAGGAAGTGGCCTTTCGCCTGCACACGTCTTGAGTCGTAGCTGCAAAACTCCATGATCTGCGTTTCGAAGTGTGCTCCCATGCGCCGGATTCGTCTGATTTGTTACTTCAAATAATGACAAATGCTGAGGCAACCACTTATTTTGTAGAATTGGACATACCAATTTAGACTGAGGAAATTAAAACGTTGGAACTTTGTAGGTTTAAATGTATTAGTTAGTTTATTTAAGTTAGACGCGTTAATGCACTAGGGGTTATTTAGCGATTGGATCTACAGCTTAACGTGGGTTCCGAACCACCATCATGGGCTACCAATAACCCCGGTCAGCACCCCCTTCTTGCCATCAACCCTTGGTTTTATGCTTAACCGTAAGTGTCTCGAGAAGCCTACCGACTGGCGAGTGACCAATGCACCTCTCAGGAGGCATCTGGCCTCCTTATAATGTTACCTATTGAAATGCAGTACGCAAGCCTAATCTCTCCTCGGTGAGTCACCCATCTAGGTACTAATCGCAACAAGTGACGCTGTATTTCTACCTCTGAGTCACCGAATTACAGGAGATCCAGAGACTCGGAGGTAGGAAATGCACTGAGTTAAAAGGTAACTACATTGAAAAATAAAAAAATGGTTTTCTTTATAAGAGCGAGAACTTTTCAAATAATCCTCGTAAAAGATAAAGACAGTATTAAATGTGGATATTTAACCCACAATAGTGACTGATTTTAATCTGGTAAAAACTTATGATATATAAAGGATATTTTCCTAGATTTTTTACTTATATTTTAAAAATACTTTAAAGCTAAATACTGATAAGCTTTACGAACTAGAAATCACCTGACTGATAAAAAGCTAATAGTTTTTTTCGAATAATACAAAACAATTCCAAATATTTTTTTGAATTTCTTTGTAAAACCGTAAGTTGTTTTAAAAGTTACTTTCTATATAAATGCGCATAGCAAGGGTGTCATTAAACTAACAATGATATTTCAAAATGACCCTAATGGGTGATGTGGCTTATAAAATGGATTCATTTCACTGTAGTAACAGAAAAAAAAACATCAATATCTAGACTTCTTTCGAGTCGTAAACTAAATTTCCTGAAGTATTAATGTATTCTGACTATAAGTTAATCATTGAATGACGGAACTATGGAGTATGGACACTAAAATGTTTACATTTCTACATATTTTGCAACTTCATTAGATCGTTAATAATAACTGTTACTAAATAAGAATACATGAAATTGTTTGTCGTAAAATGTCGTAAAACAAATTCAATTTACGAGGGTGAATCAACTATAAACCGGATTTTTACAATTATTTTCCTCAGCCAATCACGAGCGGGCTGTCAGTGTAGAACGTTGCAATGCAATGTACTAGGAGTGGAGGAAACGCTCGGTGAGCTGTTTCACCCAGTTCTTTTGTGAGTACAGACATGAGTGAGCAATATGTTCCACCGTCCGTTGCGCAACGGGTTATAATAAAGTTTTTAACCAAGGAAGGCGTTAAACCATCCGAAATAGTAACTCGGTTGAAGGTTTAGTATGGGGACGATACCCTGTCTAACCTGTGTTTGGTTGGGCCAAGAAGTTTAAGAGTGGACGAGAAAATGTGGTAAATGTAAGTCATACTCGACGTACCAGGTCAAGTGTCACTACTGACAACATTGATGAAGTTCGTGACTTTATCGAAGGTGACCGGCGGCTCACTATTCATGAAATCGCTTTAAAGGTCGGCATTACCTTTCGATGTACTCAAACAATCATCAAAACTCTGTGCCCGATGGGTTCCGAAATTGTTGACTGAAGATAAAAAAAATATCTATTGTAAATCAGTAAGAGACTTCTGAATCGATTTCATTTTCGGGAGACACTTTTCTGAAGCGTATTGTGACGTGTGATGAAACAGTGGCTGCACTATTATACTCCAGAATCAAAAATTGCGAATGTAAGACGAAAGCTGCACTGTAAAGGCCAAAACACGTCTCTCGGCCGGTAAGGTGCTCACGACCGCTTTTTTCGACTGGAAGAGAATTTTGCTAATTGATTTTCTACTTGATTGACGTACGGTTAATGCTATCTACTACTGCCAGCTGTTGGAGGAAATAAAATCCGCTTACACGAGCAAAAGACGAGGGTGTCTCTATCAGAGACGCTCCGTTCTCCATGACAACGGTAGACCACACAAAGCAATTTTGACGAAGAGAATATGTATTGAGAAACCCTTGAACATCCTCCGAGGGGTACGATTCGACAACGATGAAGATGTTGGGGACTTCGTGTGCAATTGGCTGATGACCCAAACTCAAAGTTTTTACGAGCAATGAATTCACAAGCTTCCAAACCGCTAGGAAAAATGTGTAGAGCGTGGAGGAGATTATGGCGAAAAAATTAAAAAGAAATGATGAATGAAAAAATGATCAATAGTTTTTGTATTATTTTATAAATAATTAATATGTATAAAACAATTCCGGTTTATATTTGATTCACCCTCGTATTATTAATAATAAACTATTAATATTATTTATAATATATTAATATTATTTATAAAGGGAGTTTATACAAAGGGGTCTATGCGAAACGGTTTTTTTAAGAAGTATAACTCCATTATATTTTTGTTTTAAAAATAATATTTAACTACACAAATAACACTGCGGAACAGCAATTTTGTTGACTTGAATCTGTGACTTGTTTTTGACTAACCTTTCATCTCTGAATTCAAAAATATTCACAGTTTTTCTCAATCACGTCAAGTTCTTAAGCTACAGCATACCACTCATTTTACCTTAAAAGTGTACATACGAAAGGAAATAAGGTGAGATCTGACCAAATAGATTAGAATATTTTATTCATACAGAGCTTAACATATTATTAAAAGTTAAATTGTGTTTATACAAAAAATAAATAAAAGATATTATGGTAAACATTTCTTCTTATAGCTTTTCCTAGAGTTTTCAGTTTGTGGACATTCTCGCTTGATGCTCCAACAGTGGTCAGCCATCATACTGACATCCCATCTACCTTGATACCGCGCTTCCATAACCTTTAGATCTTGGTGGAATCGCTCGCCCTGTTCATCACTAACAGCAGCAAGATTTTCTGATGTTTCAAGATGTTGCAACCAAGCTTTTTAAAGCTCTCCAAGAGTTGTTGAACAATTTCGATGTAATTCGGGGCTCGTGTATTTCCAAGAAAGTCTTTAACAATATTTTTAAAAGCCAATCAAGCAATCCTTTCAAGTTCGGTCATTGTTTCAGCGAAATTTTCATCTTTAACGAGTTGCCGAATCTGTGGACCATCAAACACACCGGCCTTTATCTTTTCATATGACAGGCTAGGGAATGCCGAAATGATATACTTAAAGCAGTCTCCTTCAATTGGCAAAGCCTTAACAAATTGCTTCATTGACCTAGTTTTATATGCGAAGGCGGAAAAACAATGTTTTTTCTGTCGACAAGTGGCTGATTTAAAATGTTTGGATCACCAGGTCTTAGGTCAGATCTTGGCGGCCAGTTCGATTGCACCCAATGCTTCTCACGAGCTGTGTTGTCCCACATGCACAAAAAACAGGGATACTTGGTATACCCGCGTTGCTGGCCAAGAAGGAATCAGACCATTTTAAGGTCAACACAGATGATCCATTGGTGCATGTTATATTGCAACAAGTCAATGACTTTCTTTATGTCGCCATATTCTTCACGCAAAGAAACTGAATGACCTATTGGGACTGAACCGTATAAATTTCCATTCCATGTAGGAGAACACACTTCAAGCTACGCTTTGAGCTATCTATAAACAATCGCCATTCAGTTGCGTTATAGTTAGAAATGGCCAATTCTTTCATTAAACCTTCTACGTTCTGGCAATATACAAATCCGTCATTATTTCTGAAGTACTGCCTAAATTCAGGTTCTCTGGATCGATAGTAAGTGACTTTAGCTCCTTTGTCAAGCAAAATTTTTTCGTGCAGTCTTGATGCTAATAATTCCGATGCTTTTTTGTATAGTCCCAAATCTCGTGCTAAATCGTTTAATTCATGTTGATTGAATCCTTTACGAACAGAATCATTGGAAACTTTGAATTCTTCGTCGGTGGAATCACTTCGATCTTCACTTGATTTACATTCTTGTATTTCTAAAGAAGGTAATTCTTGAAAAACTAGCACTAGAATTTCAGCTGAATGAGGCACAGGGCGTATAGCTGACAGGAAACTAGGGTACTCAATTTTATGTTTGTTTTTCTTGTTGAATCCTGATGTTTTCACTATGCAAAAGTAGCAAACACTTAAGTGATCTTTGGGCTCTCGCCAAACCATTGGTATATCAAACGAAAATTTATTACGTGTTCTCTTCGTCCACATTCGTAAACTCTCTACACACTGCTTGCACACTTTATGAGGGGCCCATGATTTATCTTGGTCACCTATTTTCACTGTAAAATAAGCAAAATAGGCTTGCCTGACAAATGTACTAATATTAGTCCGTTGAATGGGGATGGTAAAACTGCCACATATATAACAAAATGAATCAGGGCTGTTTAAGCACTTACGACGAGAACTACCAGAGGCAGACATAACGAAAATCTGTAGTTGTGTATGTATATTTTGACTTCAGTATATCAGAGCGACACAGACCCGCGTACTTTAGCATCTCATGCGTAACTGACCGAACTAGTTTTGGATGACGCAACGTCACTCACGCCCCCACTCCTAGGTCAAAGAAGGTTCGTCGGTAGGCGAACAGTAGTGACTTCTGTGATTCGCCAAGCTTAGTCGGATGCACAAGAACTGTAAAGAAAAAACTTGACGTGATAGAAAAAAACTAAATAAAGTTTTAGAATTAGCATGTTAATTTACGTATAAAACAGCTTAAATATCGAACTCAACAGAAATTATTTTTCAAATTGTTCCCCAGCGATAATCAGTGTAGTATGCCATTTTCAGTGCTTGTGGAAAATAATATCATTCAAGTGACGGCTATCTGCAGGAACACACGTTTTGAGCCGCTCGAGCAATACCGTTATTTTTGGGCTTTTTAGTGATCTCTGGTATAACTCAGGAAGAATTTCCGAAGCCCAGAACCGACAGTTTTGTTTTACGACTACCGCATTTCAATGGAAATAGGCCTGATGTTATTTAAACATGCCAAGCAGTATTTGAGCAAATAAGGCGTTGTAAATAGTCCCTTCATTCAACTCTTTAACAATCATCAATGCACATAGGTACAAGCTTAAATCCTTATGCAAAATATGTTTTACAGTGGTCTTACTCAATCTCAGTTTAAAAGTGTGGCTAGCAAAAACCTCTAAATAATGGGGACAGCCTTCTATTTTAACGCATTTTTTGCGTACTTGCGTCCCAACTAGCAATCTGTTGTACTTTGTTAATTTCAGCATTGTAATATCTATTTGTTGCAGATATTAATGAATTTTTAAACATACTAACACAACTATCCTTTCCTTCACATCCTTAATCCTGAGCTTTTCTCCTGCTAAATGTAAAGGTATGCGAATTTCACAAAACTCCTTTTTCTAGATCTTTCCCCATTTTTCCTGTCTAGCGCAATTTTTTTTATTATTTCTATTGTAAACCTCTTTATTTAATTTTCTTCTCTTCTAGTATATTTCCACCTTCTTTAGTTCTTAGCCTATACTTTTTTTTCCTATATTCCTCTTTATATGTGTTTCGAATAGTCTTTTCGTAAATCTTTCATTTTGTATTCGGCAAATACGAGAGTCGTCCGAACAGTTCTCGAACTGAAAGTAGCACTGAAGATTACCGAGTAAGCACTGAAGATACCAAGAAAGAAGGAGAATTTTCCTTGTTTGCTTGCTTTGCGAAACAATTTCTTTGTGACAATAAAGTGGATTTAGTGCCGTGGCCTTTCCAATAGCCGGACCTGATGATCCCACTGAGAACTTGTGGACTTACCTCAAGAATGCCCGGAGTAAAAATAAAACGAGAAACAAGCTTGAACTTTGGAAGGTGATTAAAAAGAATGGGAAGCTATACCATAAGAAATGTGTCAAAGATTTGTAAATTCTATACCCCGAAATAATAAAACGCAAAGGTCATAAAACTAACTATTGAATGTTCAAAAAATATTTATTTGTTATTTAGTACTTTTGTTAACTGTTCAATAGTATCTATTGTGCTTGTTTCTTCGTTGGTTCTATTTTTAAGACCACATTATCATGTCCTTTTTTTCTAAATTTTTGTTAAACATCATTTTTACAGTATTTTTTAAATTTAAGTTTGATATTATGTTTTCGCTATTTTGTTATATATTTATATTATACAGATATAGTACAAAGAGTATCATTTTTTGTAACGGCCCTATTTCTCTGGCCTTCACTGTATAAATAAAAGAGATATCAAAATAAAATATCGAAACATAAGAAAATCATTGAAAAAAATACGAATGAGAACCCAAAAACATAAAACAAATCTTATTATTAAACAAATATTATTGTAGGAGTATAGGCAAGTAAAATATTTTTTATATCTCCCTCGTATTGCCCGACAAATTCCAGGTAATGAAACAATATCTATTATATTATGAACTAAAACGTTACAAATTATATCTAAAATAAAAATCTAGCTACTTAAATAGTCGTAAGTACCGCCAAAACAAACGCGGTGGGGATGGGTTTACGCATTTCCTAAATAGTAGGTTAGTTTGTGTAAGACGAGCAGACTTATAAGGTAAAGGCTAACGACCCGAACGTTAGTCGTTGGTTTTTATGGGGAATACGCGATAGAGGACGAGAGCTTAGATGACGGTGACACGGACAACTTCAAGATTTTGACGGTTAATACGACGCGCGGATATTTTGACCAGGTAACAACCAGAAATTAGAAGAATATTTAATTGGTCATTCCCCAGAAATAATGTTTACTTAAATAAAAATTTAAATGGATATTACGAACTTTCACACACAGGATTCTCTTAGTAGTAACATTTGTTTTGATGAATGATGAAACATAAATGTTCCGAACTTGGTAACGGAAGGTCTAAGGTCGTTATAAAGTAATTTTACAAGACACTGTTTTTTTATAAATATATAATTAATTTGTTTCTAGAAGTTCAACAAATAATCAATCTGAACCGTGCATTGATCGAAAAGTGATCAGAATGGATTACAAGATACGGAACGCTGATTTTGCAGAACGATAACGCCCCATCAAACACAGCAAAAGTGGTCAGAGACACCATTTCTGCAACCAAACCAAACCACTTGTTTTCATCGATGTCTCACGCATGTTTCATGAAACACTTCAACAATTGGACTTTTGAACAGATTTATATTTGTCATAAATGGAAAGATCATAAATAAGTTTTATAACAAAACTATTTTTATTTTTTCCTTATATTTAAAAAGATATATCAAATTGAAAATACATTTTTAAAATTAGTACCAATGACGCGCCGACAGTTCCCGAAAAAAACCGGAACGTATGTGACCTCACAACAGTAACGAAGGCCAATATCGCCAATATCGGGTCGGCTCGGAACAATTCGGAAGTTACGCCGAAATTTTCTTTCGCGCGCTTTCCGAGTCTCGGGCAAATAAAACAATTTACCGGTCTTAGTCATTGTTCTATAGGTTTAAGCTATGTCTTTGACTGCATTTGTTGTTTTGCTAGTTGCGATTTGAAAATATACTTGCTTTTAATTGTTATTTAGGCTTTCGATGCTGTGTTTGACGTTATACTCATATATCTTCACATAAGATATGTAGGCTCAAAGGTAAGTTCCGAAATGAAATATTGAAATTAGATGAGGGTTCTTTTTATTTTTTGCATTCGTTTTTTATACTTTTATTTATATGATTTAATTCAGGTAGGGAAAACAAATTAATGTGCCAAATGTATAAGAATTAATATTCCTACATGTCCCCAATCATCTATTTTGTAGGATACGAATAATATATTCAAGAAAGCGCAAATAGAGAAGAACAAAATTTACCTACCAATTTGGAAGGTGAAAAGTCTTATACTTATGAAAGTGTTACAGGATAATCTAATTTGTAGTTGGTCGATGAGTACAGAAATTTGTGTGATGTCGAAGATACAGTTGGATGAACATAAACTAACATTTATATTCTAAATAAAAACAAAACAGTTAAAATATATAGTGTTTTTCTGGATTTTGGTACATTTAATCTATTGATTGAACATATTCATTTGATAGGGTATGTTTAAACATAGGTTAGAAATTTATGATAGGCGTTGAAGGCATTACTATTATTAACAGGAGAGTCCCACACTTCAACTATAAAAGTTTTCCCCTCAAAAAAAAGAATGATTTAGGTGCCTTCTCTTATTTGGGAAATCTCTGGCTGGTCATGAATTAGAGTTACTTAGCAGCCAGATTTATTTATATTTGCAAATATTATTAAATCAAAAGTCTAATGTGGTGGTTTGTAAAATATATAAGGCGAAAAATCGCTATCGTTTTAAAAATACTGAAAACCTTAATTAAAGCAAAAATATAGTATGGGTGGATTTTTTTGAAAATATTGTTAATAGAGTTTAGTGTGGTGGTTTGAAGAATCGGTGTGGTTTTAAAAGTATTGCAAACTTCAGTGAAAGCAATCAAACTGTTATGCTATCAAACAAATATGTAAATAATATTGGAAAGTGATTGTTTTTATATTGAATTGATCATCAATGTAGTTTATATATTATAATCTACTGCAATAGTACTGAAGATTTATTATGCATATTTAACAGGGTATTTGTTATTGAAATAAAATTAGCGATTTTAACAGTATGTATGTGTTTTGTTTTTCTAATTATGATTTATGCAGTTTTTTATAAGCAATATATATAAGTATATTATAAGCTTTATATTATAGTATATTATAAGCTTTACTCCGAACTTTATGTTCTAGACATACACGTCCTTTTACGGTGCAAATACCATTTTTTGCGGTTAAGTTGACGAAACCTATAGCGTTGTCACGTAACTTTCTGGAGACACCCTACAAATAGTCTAATTATATTTATTTTTTAATTATTATTATTTTATTTATTTAAATTATTATTATTTTTTTAAAAACTCACATTGATGCTTTAGCGCCTCGAACTTCAACTGAATTGAACCGAATGTCATTTTTATATGTATAATATCAGAATTATCCTTTATGCACCCTTTGTCACACATTACTGAACTAAATTAGTAACAAACAATATTTTATTTTGACCTTAACCAACAATAATTTTGATAATATATATACAGGTAGAAGCCGTTGACAGTACAGTCGTGAAAACCCTTTACTATTATGACGTCACAAACAGGGTAGTAAATCGCGGCGCGTTCGTAGTCACGTAATTTTTTTTAATTTTATCAATTGTAATACATTCATAATTAATTATAGCAAATTTTTATACAGTTTTTCGCATCGATGATCAGTTTTAAAATAAAATTAAAAAATCGATAATTATTTTTTATTCAAAAACCCAATTACGGAGATGTCGAAAAATGGCTTGATTACTGGACCACCTCAAAAGATGTACAGTTTTTATTGAAACTTTTATTGAAAACCCTTTTATTTTCATTAAATACAAACCTTTATGTACTCAACTAGAACCAATAAACGCGGATCTCTACAGAAAATAATGATCAAATGAACTGAGTGACATAATTAATCTTAAATATACCATACATAAAAAAGCACGAGTTTATAGATTATCATAATATTAATACAAGATGTCCTTCAGTAAAAAAGTTCAAATATTATTCATAAGAATCTCCCCCTTTGTGGTAAAAACACATAATAGACAGCTAATTTAGACATATAGTAAACACATAGTGGAACTGGAATCACGGATGGTTAGTCGCCAGGAGGGTTGGGTTTGCCCTTACATCTCCAGCCATTGTCTCAGTTCAGTCGTTCGTAGAACCAAGCAGTTCCGAACGGTTTATTTCCGAAATAACTCACATTTTCCCCAAAAAAAAAAACAAATGTGACGTTTGGGTACTCACCTCGTTGGGTTCCGACAATTCGAACAAATCCAATCGGTTGGCGTTCCACTGATTGATAACATTCCGTAGGGCCTCCCTTTCGAGGGCCCTACGATCGTTTGAAGTACCGATCATCTAGGCCCTAAAACCAAAAGTCCCATTACAGTGCGAGAAAAAAATGCATTAATAAAGATCAGGCGCTTTCATTTTTTTCGAATATTTTTTTTTTGTCAATCAAGATTGGATTATTAAATATAAATAACAAAGATTTCAGATTTCAAAAATGTTTATTTTTTTATTTATTTGGGGTTTTCGCCACAATCTAAAACTCAAAAAATATCAAAAATATCTGTTCTTATGTAAATAAAGAATCACTGGGTAAAAACAAAAAACTAAACGGAGACAAATTTCTCAGTGATTCTTTTTTGTAATAAATTTGCCTAACGAACAAAATTTTAAAAATATAAAAATGTTCTAAAAAATATATAAACTTTTAACGTTAACGTTTCGGGAAGTATTCTCCTCCCGTTCTCAAAACGAACCTAAAAATAAATTATATTAATTGCTATAAATTCTGAAAAGATAGGAAGTAAATATATTTTTTTGTGTTTGTCAATGATACTTACATAGACAATTTTTCAAAAATGTTTGATAAATGACATTTTTGTCTAATTTCCACTTTATCTTACTGAGTGTAACAAAAATATTTGTGTTTTTCCTTTTGTTTACAAATAAAGTATTAAACTTCATTCCTCATTGGTTTAATCCGCTTTCATTTTTTTGCTTCAGTTTGAAAGTGATTCCACTACGAAATATTCAACCGATTGGGCAATTTTAATTTTAATATTTATTTTTTCAGCAAAAAACATTATTTTTATTCAAAATAGTCTCCTTGCGCGTCAATACCACGTTTTGCACGGTCAATTAGGTTGACGAATGAATTTTTGAGCTCGGCCAAAGATATGTCCTTCAGTCAGCTGCCTTGCTGACGGTATTGTGGTCGCAGAGGACGAATACACAGACACTTCATAACACCAAGATAAAACACAGCAATGATCGTTTGGCCAGGTGGAACAAACTCCTTGTACACAATTTTCTCTGAATCATAGAAACAAATCAAGAGTGTTTTGATTTTTGACTTCTCGAGATCAGTAACGATGCTGTACTTTCGTTACTACTAGGTTTTCGTCCTTTTTCGACTCTTTAATCAAGTTCTTGTAATGCTGTATTCGGAGCAATTTTTGGTCGTCAGCCAATTTTTGTGGAACAAAGCGTACACAAACCTACCGAACCTACCTTGGATATATATATATATATATATATATATATATATATATATATATATATATATATATATATATATATATATATATACAGAGTGTCCGGAAATAACATCGAAATATTTTGGGATGTGACTCTAGGAATTAAAACATAAAAAAGTTCCTATAAACATACCTCAAAAATTGCTTCTTAAAGGGGCTAGAGTCCCCTAGAGCAGGGGGAACTCTGAAAATGTTTTTTCGCAATATTTTCGAAACGGTTTATGCTAAAGTCGTGAAGTTCGGTATACTTGTTTATTTTATTTTATTAGGTAATACTTCTTGACGATAATAAAAACATTAGGTGACAAAAAAATAAGAGTGTCTTTTAAATTTTTTGCTGTTCGTTTATTGTTATCGAAAATATTTTAATATCTTTGGTATACATTGTCCATGTATCCATACAGTTTTAAATGATACTATGGGTCGCGCAAAGCATTGTACTCCCGAAGAAAGGCGTCTGCTATTGCAGTTACGGAGTCAAAACAAAACTTATAAATTTATTTATCATCTACTAAAGCGATCTGAATGCGTTATTGCTAAAGTTTTAAAGGAGCGAAAATTAATAAAGATATCACCAGAAACTAGAGGTCGCAAAAGAAAAGCAAGCAAAAGATTGGATAAATGTGTTGTACGAGAGGCGCGGAAACACCCATTTTCTACTTCGTTTGAGGTTAAACGGAAAATGGCTCTACAAATCAGTACACCATCAGTAGACTACAATTCGTAGACGATTGGTAGAGATGGATCTTCATGGAAAAGTTGCAAGAAAGGTACCACATTTAAGTAAAAAAAATATTCAGCATAGATTAAGTTTTGCCACATTTAACTTAAACGAAAACTACAGCCGTCATTGGAAAAATATTTTATTTACTGATAAAATAAAAATAAATCTCTTTGAATCAGATGGGAAACGGTACGTTAGGCGATATAAGAATGAAGAACACAATCCGCGAAATACATTAGGAACAGTAAAGCATGGAGGAGGAAATATTAAACTGTGGGGTTGCTTTTCCTATTATTGTGTAGGTCCACTACATTGGATCAAAGATACCATGACCAAAGAAACCTACATGGAAATATTAGAAAAACTTATACTTCCTTATGTCGAAATGAATATGCCCATAAAGTGGATCTACCAGTATGATAACGATCCGAAACATACCACAAAAGTAGTGAAACGATGGTTTCTCGCAAATAAGATTGAAGTGTTGCCCTGGTCATCGCAATCTCCGGATTTAAAATAGAAAATATTTGACATTTAAAAAAGGCATTGTTAATAAAAAAAACATCAAACAAACAAATGTTGTGAGAAGAAGTCAAGAAAACTGGGTATTCTATACCGGTTGAAACTTGTCAGAAGTTAAGAGATTCTATTCCAAGGAAATGCTCAGCTGTGGTTAAACAAAAAGGATATTCTACTAAATACTAATATTTTATATTTATTTAGTTTGTTAATAAGCATTAGTTTTCACAATTTAAGGCTATAAGTGATATACTCATATTTTTTTGACCAGAAGAAAAACACATATTGTTTGGGAGTTGTAGTAACTTTTGTAACACTAGAATAATGTTTTGTTTTATCAATATTTTTTGTATCAGGAGACGTTGTAATAAATTCGTTAAACACATTAAAATGAAATGTTTAGATTCAGCATTCATACTCTTATTATTTTATACTCTTTTATACTCATACTCTTATTATATATATATATATATATATATATATATATATATATATATATATATATATATATATATATATATATATTTATATATAATATATATATATATATATATATATATATATATATATATATATATATATATATATATATATATATATATATATATATATATATATATATATATATATATATATATATATATATATATATATATATATATATATATATATATATATATATATATATATATATATATATATATATATATATATATATATATATATATATATATATATATATATATAT